>CM028129.1:603912500-605112500 GCA_016271365.2 Neoceratodus forsteri
ATATCCTTAAGCAACCTCCTGGCTTGAACACCATAAATGGCCTACACCTGCAGGGAGACACAAAGACACACCAGGAGAAGCAACACCAGCCATCGGTTCACAATAAGTTTGTCTGGAAAAAAGCCAAACTAATAGGCAATGATGTCATACCTTTTCTAAATTATTCGAGAAGTGGTGTCTCCCTGCTTCTCTGGTCTACTCCACAGACCAGAAATTGGGTAGTGAATCCACAGCCTCTGACAGTCCGACCACCTAGATGGCTCTATTCTTTGACAAAGAGCCAGGGCTTAGTCAGTTTTTTAACATTTTTACCCCAAATTTTCAACATAATCTTTTTATGATCACTCCTTCTGAGCATGACAGGTGTCATTTATAAAACAATGGCTGAAACTTCATTTTGTGCCACATGTGTTAAAACACATTTAAGGAAGGATTTGAGAAATGTCAGCTGTCACATTCATGAGGTGGTGTCAAAAAATGGCTGTTTATAAGTTGGGTCAAAATATTGAAAATTATGACACTTACAATCGTGTGTTGAAAAACTGCAATGCAGACTCATAACTTTGTTGTTTTCTCATATTTACACCCCAAATGTTCAACATAACCTTCTTACAATTCCACATAGCCTTCTTATTAGCCTAGCTTATGAACAAGCATGTAAAACATTTTCAAATCCTGCCCAAAAGGTGATTTTGAGCCACAAATGCAAAAACAAATTTTGGCCAGGATTTGAAAAATTACAGCTGTCATATTCATGAGGTGCTGTGAAAAAATGGCTATGCTGGAAAATTTGGAATCAAAATATTGAAAATTACCAAAGCTATGAGCCTTCATTTGTAAATGTCAACATAGGCTCATAACTCTGTTGTTGTTTTTTGATATTTTTGCCCCAGATTTTCAACATAGCCTTCTTATGACCCCAAATCATGAACAAGTACAGAAAAACTTTCAACTCATGCCTGAAAGGTGATTTCAAGCAGGGACTTGGAAATCGCTTTTTGGAATGCAAAAACACATTTTAGCCAGGATTTAAAAAGATGACAGCTGTCACATTTATGAGGTGCTGTGAAGAAAGAGCTATGTTGAAAATTTGGGTTTATGATATTGAAAATTACCAAAGTTACGAGTCTGCATTCACAAATTGCAATATAGGCTCAATGGTTTTTAATACTTTTAAACAACATTTTCAACATAGCCTTCTTATGACACTGCCTCATGAACAAGGGTAGAGAACATTTATAATATAAATAATAATATAAAATATAAATTTATAATATAAAACTTATGCCACTAAGTTCAAAACCCCATTGAAATACATTAAACTGCATCCCTGATTTTCTCAGTTCACAGTCCAGCTTTGAATAGTGAAGATGTGTCTGCTCTCCACAAAGGATTAGGGCATTGAGCCCCCCAGTGGGTAAGTAAGGACTTGGGTGTGTGTGGGGTGGTGGGTGCTGAGTGGGAGGGTTGGGTGAGGGGAGACTAATGGTGCAACAGACATCAATGAACAGTTTTCTGTTTTACAGTGTTTAAAAAAATGACAAGGGATGCTTTTCTTTATTTCAGATGGCAACAGCAGCACTGGGGGATTGGGAATCCCTAGTATCAGTGCTATGTTTGTGGGGAGGAGGATGTGGGGTGGTGGGTGCTGAGAGGGAGGGTCGGCTGGGGGGAGACAGTTACAGGAGAGCCAGCAACAGACATTTGTTGCAGGTATATATATATATATATATATATATATATATATATATATACATATGAGGTGGCAATACTAGGGATTGGGCACCCCAGTGTCTGTGTTATGTTTGTGGGGGTGGTGGTATGGTGGGTGGTGAGAGGGAGGGGTTAGGTGGGGGAAGGGCACCTTCAACAGACATTGATGGACAGTTTTCTTTATCACAATATCTGCAAGAGCATGGGGTTCTTCCTGGATGTTTGAAATTCCTCAGCAGGCTGATCATGGTGGATCAGCTATGCTTGCTGGACAGTGCAGATCAAAGGAAAGAACTGATCCATGATTGGGTCAGCTTTTTCTTTCAAATGCACAAAGTTTCCCCCAAGCAAGTCAAAACTGTGTCATGATCAGCCTGGCTGATGATTGGTGTGGCATTGACATGCCCCTTGCAGACAACTCTGCATTGGACTGACAGTATCACATCCCTCAAAAGGCACTCTCATAGCAAGATGTTCGCTTGTTTGTGCGTGCATGGTGAACATAAAAATAACCTAAGGCTCAGTGCAGTTCTCCTTTAAATTTAAAAAATTGCACTTACATTAAACTACAGTGTTACATCTCTGCACTGGTGCAACAGATTCTACAAGAGCTTACCAGTTAGAGAGATCCTCCACATGCTGATTTATAGCATGGCACTAAGGATGCTGACAACCACTGGGATGTCACAACATGTTACACAGGTGACTTGTGAACTTCAGTGGCTGCATATAGGGTAAAAGATCAGCTGATGTAGCCATATAAATCCCTATATGAACTGCATGCCAGTTACTCCCATAGATCAAGCTGAGATCAATTTTACATTTTGTATATGAAGCTGCTGCAAGATGACTGTTTACCTGAGGTTTTTCTGAACTTGTTGGTCTCCCTCCCTCTGCTAATCCAAGTCAGTCACCATTGCCTCCTATACCTTCCATCCATCCCTTTACTTCAATACTGTAAATACCTCAGGAGCACACCAATGTGTGTTCTCATCATGCTGTAGCCCTGGGTATGGTATCTTCATCAGTAAATGTCAGTATCTCAAGGTCCAACTCAATTATTACAAAAGCAGGAAGAGAGGCAGCTACAAGCACCATTTACAGGAACCACAATCAAGCAGTAGACACGGTTCATGGAGGATACAGCCAGGCTCATTGTTTACCAATGCTTAAGAAAACCACACTGGGTTGCAGGTACAAAAGGCTTTATTCCAACAAAGAAGTTGCTGCTGGGAGAATTCACAACTGGTGTGTGCCATGCTGCACCTCAGTAACAAGAAACAGTAAAAATAAAGTGGGAGCCATCAAGAGAAAAACTGAAGACCACACTGTAGTCATGGTAAGAAATGCAAAAAAGCAGACACAGTACCTTCTGAGCTAAGTTTAATTAAGGTGCTTAGTGCATTATCACATCACCAGAATGTCCAGCTCACAGATGCTGGTCAGTTTGCAAACCATCTAGGATACAATGGTAGAATGCAACTATGGCTCGGCAGTCCCCTCTTCACCAGTGATGCCTAAAGTGCCTAAAATGTTTCATGCAGACGTGCTTTCTTAAAAGCTGACCATGTATGTAAAGTGCCCCTTCATTAAGCAGCAGCTCTTAAAGGAACATGCACTGAACACCTTAATAAAACTTAGCACAGAAGTATCATTCAGGCACTATGCTTGCTTTTATTTGTTTGCATTTCTTGCCCTGACTAGAGTGTGGTCTTCAGTTTTGCTGGTGCCAGCTTCCACTTTGTTCTTTTTTTTTTTTGTAATTACATGCACTTTATTGAAATTTTCCAATACAAACATAATAACAGTAACAATCACAACAGAATGACAAGAAGAATAAAGTAAACAACTGAGCAATGAACAACAGAAAAAACATTCCCCCTCCCCCCCACAGCAAGCCATCATAAAATTAAAATTAGGTTACGGTACCAGCCATTATATTATTCCAACAATCAGATAAAACAGGTAGGGGTTACTCCGTCCACCAATATTTCATGTATAAAAGGTGCTTTTTCAAGGAGTCATCAATGCATGTCACCCTCCTTATAAACATCATTAAAGTGATAATGCAAGATTGTGCATAAGTATTTACTATTACAGTAAACACCTGTAATTAAATAACATACAAATGTCACTTCTTACAATAAATACTAGCTGCTAGGCTAATCTCAGTCCTAGAGTTCAAGTTATTGCATTCATTGCATTGTCTTGGCTACTCCCTATCTGGGATCTGCCTTTATAACATGCTGCATAGAGTGGCAGCATGTTCCAGAGCTGTGTTCTGTTCTCATATAGATTTCCCTTGCTAAAGTTGCTGCTTGTCTAGACTCAGTCCTAGGTATCAAGTTTTTGTGTTCATTGCACTGTCCTTGCTATTACTTGTCTGGGGTCTGCCTTTAAAACCCTACACTAGGCCATCTAGTCTTGGCTAGCAGGCACCTTCTTGCTTCAATGCTAGCCTTACATTCTTGCACTCTAGTATCCTTCTCCCCTGTGTTTAGTGAATCATGTGTGTGCATGAATATGCAGCAAAAATTTTGTTACGAAGAATGGCATTTCAGAGATGTGTCACTGCCGAGCTCATTGCAGCTCAAGCTGCAAAGGGCTTGCCTGTGACAGAGCAATGACCAGGCACTCTGGTCATGACACTACTCAATGCTTCATGTGTGCAAACTGTGTATAGTTTAAAGGAGACAGCCACTCCAATCAGACAGAGATTGGCTCATTTCATCTACATTACACCACCAATCAACCAGCTGAGCAGTGCGAAAGGGGCCCACTTTCTCTCTCTTTCTCTCTCTCTCTCTCTCGCTGTCTCTCCATGCTCCATGCAATCTCTGGAATTAATGAGTAACCATTCACTGCCCACCCACTGGTGTCCTGCATGCCTATTGCTGCTATTAGTGTTTTTAGCTGACCTCAAGTCCCATGTGTCTTCATGCAGCCCATTACAGTGCAACATCCAGGATTCACCAATGTTTTTGGGTGTTTACTTGCTCATCCACTGAGCCAGCTACTTCCTGTGCTGCCACTGATGTTTGCCCAATGGGCTTGAGTCCTCACCAGAGGCTCTGCTTGATCACTCCAGTCAGTATCTGTGTATCTGCCACCAAGTAGAAAGGGTTGCTCTGTAAGACACAGGATGGTGCACATGGTATTTGTGCAAGGGGGCCACACTGTCTCTCTTTGTCACACCACACACTATGCAATCTACGGAATTAATGAATCACCACTAGCCACTCACCTGTTACTGTTCTGCCCAAGCATATCTATCGCTCATCTCAGTGTTTTTGCCTGACTTCAAGTCCCACATAGTCTCCATGCAGTCCATTACAGTGCAACATCTGAAATTCACCAGTATTTTTGGTTCCTCACCTGTCCACCTGCTGAGTCAACAGCTTTCCCTGCTGCCGCTGATGTTTGCCTCACAGCCTCAAGTCCTCATCAGATGCTCTGCCAGACCACTTCAATTAGTATCTGTATATCTGCCACCAAGTAGAAAGGGTCACTCTGTAAAATACAGAACAATGCACATAGTATTTGTGCAAGGGAGGTGCACTCCCTTTCATTCCCACTGTGCACCATGTGATTTCTGGAATTAATGAGTCACCACTCCCCACTCACCTGCTGCTGTCTTGCCTAAACATACCTGTTGCTGCTGTCACACTGCAATGTCTGTGAGTCACCAGTATTTATGGTTGCTCACTTTCCTGGCTGCTGAGTCAACAGCTTCCACTGTTGCTGCTTCTGTTTGCCTGATGGCTTTGAGTCCTCATCTGAGGCTCTACCAAATCACTCCAGTCAGTATATGTATGTCTGCCAGCAAGTAGAAAGGATTGCTCTGTAAGACACTGGACAGTGGACACAGTATTGCAGGAAGGCAAATACTCACAAAAAACGGTCAGCACATCCATCTTCAAAGAAAAGTCTTACGCCAACTTACAGTCTGCAAATTATGTTTATTATTGCATAACAGCAGTGTAAAGTGCTATGGGTGTTTGTTGATCTGCCTTTTACACTGATGTTATGCAATAATAAACATGAATTGTACAAACTGCAAATTAGCATAAGAGTTTTTTTTAACGGTTGAATGTGCTGTCCAGTCTTTCTTTATGAGTATCTGTATATCTGTCTGTGTACCATAAAATATATATCTGTCTCAGTCTACCAACAAATATGAGCCACTTGTGGGATTCAGTTGCCAATCCAGAGTCCATCCCCAGCTGTTGCCTAATTTGCTTCCACTTTGTCAGTCCAGTTGTCTCGCTTCTTGATCTACTGTGCTCCAGCCTCTACTAATAGTATCCAAGATGTCAGTCAGCCAGCTCAGGTCAGCAAAGAAGAAGTCTACATACTGTATGTGCATAAATTAGGAAAAAGTGAGTCTTGAAATGAGAATTATTCTGTAGTTCTACAGCCCATTTTATTTTCTCCATCCTGCCACTTCACCCAGACCCCCTTCTTAATAGCCCCCCTATCCCCCCCTTTCTCTCTCAATGCTGTGCCTAATCTACTCCTTCCTTTTCCCCTCTCCCTTTCTCTCCCCAGGTAGGCTGATATCACATGACACTGGCTGGGTTTGCATCAAGCAGTGTTCAAACCCTTGTAAGGTTCCACTCCAGAGAGTTGGGGCTTGCCACTCTCCCTTCTACTCTCACTTTCTTGTGAAGGCAGAAGGGTGATCACCATGCTTACCTTTCGCCAGGGAAGCTGGTAGTCCATGACACTGAGGGATAATAACTTCCTGTTTTCTATTGGTGATGCCTCTCCCTACACATCCCAATATCCCCCCCAGCCCTCCTTACTGCCCTCTCACATTGCTTGCCCACTTTTAGGTCATCTGATATGACTACCCCCAGGTCCCTTTCCATTTTGTTGTTGTGAGTATCTCACCCCCCATTGTGTACTCTTCCCCTGGGTTTTTGTTTCCCAGGTGCATTACCTTGCACTTCTTAGCATTGAATCTAATCTGCCATACAATTGACCATTCCTCCAACCTTACCAAGTCCCTTCTCATCCTTTCCACACCACCTTGTGTATCAACTCTGTTGCAGATTTTTGTGTCATCTGCAAAGAGACATACTTTTCCTTCTAGTCCCTCTGCAGTGTCGCTTATAAAGACATTGAAGAGGACCGGTCCTAATACTGAACCCTGCGGTACCTCACTAGTAACCCCCCTTTCTTCAGAGTGGACTCCATTTACTGTTACCCTCTGCGTCCTGTTCTCCAGCCAAT
The DNA here is from genome assembly GCA_016271365.2 of Neoceratodus forsteri. Classification (NCBI taxonomy): domain Eukaryota; kingdom Metazoa; phylum Chordata; order Ceratodontiformes; family Ceratodontidae; genus Neoceratodus; species Neoceratodus forsteri. The sequence goes on from CM028129.1 coordinate 603,919,449, forward strand.
TCTTTACCCAGGCTACCATCTCGAGACCCACTCCCATGCTGGCTAACTTGTATTTTAATCTTTTGTGTGGGACTGTGTCAAATGCCTTGCTAAAGTCTAGGTAGGTCATGTCCACAGCCCCTCCCTGATCTACTACTTTGGTCACCCAGTCAAAGAAATCAATTAGATTCATCTGACATGACTTTCTTGCTGTGAATCCATGCTGCCTTGGGTCCTGTGCCCCTCTGGCCTCTAGGTACTCGACAATTCTTTCCTTCAGAAGGGATTCCATCATTTTCCCTATCACTGAGGTTAAACTAACAGGTCTGTAGTTGCCTGCTTCTGCCCTGCTCCCACTTTTGTGAAGTGGAATCAGATCTGCCCTCCTCCAGTCCTCAAGTACCACCCCATCCTCCCATGATTTGTTAAAGAGGGTAGTCAGTGGTGTCATTAGTTCTACCCTTAGTTCTTTTAGAAGTCTGGGATGAATCCCATCAGGCCCTATTGCTTTGTCCACCTTCAGTTTTAAAACTTGGCTGAGTTCTCCTTCCCCCCATTATGTCTCTGCAAATTGCTAACCCTCTAAACTTATCTAGTGAGTCTGCAATATTTTATTTCTACTGCTTCAACATTTTCACATAATAAGCTGGTGATAGCTTTTCTTGCTTCAGATCTATATCATGGTTTATGTTTATTTATCTTGGTTTATGCTATACTTACTTGCCTCAGATTTGTATCATAGTATGTAATCTTATTTTGTTTTATTTTTGTATATTGAATTATGTATACAAATTGTACTCTCCCCCCTCCCCCGGGACACATTTGGAAATTAGCTAGTATAGCTCAATATGCCTTTCCTGGTGAACATTTTTCAAATAAATAAATAAAACAATAAATGTTTCTGTTTAAAATGCTTAGTAATCCTCTGAAACTGACAATCTTCTTTAAATATTTTGTACTTAGTTTCTGAAGTACACTATCTCTAAGATTCTATAAACAGTTATTCCCTCTTCCTTTTAAAATTCAGCACAAAGATTGGGCCCTATGCACAGATGGGTGGTAATATGCACCAGAGGTGCGTTACCTGCTGACAGGGTTCCACACCTGTGGACAGATTAACCATGACTGGTGGTCACTGCTGGCCACCACCTGTCCACAGCCCCATTCTCCCGGCATGCAGATATGCAGAGAACATTTCCACGGACCGGGCGTGCATCCAATGGGATGCCCAGACCCAGTCCATGAATGGATCACTTGTGAAAAGAATGAAGGGCACGATGTATGCAGCAAGCTCAGAGCAGGAGGGTGCCGGTCCACTGCTGCAGCACTCCATGCTGATCCATTGGCTGGAGCAGCATGTGGGGGGGTCTGCAGTGCCCCCACAACTGCACCGCTGCTGGTGGTGGCATCCTGGGGTAGCATGTATCCCTTATGGCTGGGTGTTACCCAGCGTAATGTGTGCCCTCCTCACCCAGTACTCAGCACTTCTGTTAATGGCATGGAGTGTGGGCATGCCCCTGACACACACTCTGCCTGCCCCTAGTGCATTGCTGTCCATACTGCTGGGGGGATTGGGTGCCAAGGAGCTGCGTGCCCCGATTGTTGAATGTGTCTCAGGTGGTGCACTGGGAGTGGAGTGGCTACGCACCACAGATATACTGCATGTAGCCACTCTACACTATAGTGGTTAGGGCCTATTGTGATTAGAGAACAATGATCACATTCTCAGTAAGCTTATTGTAATTAGAATAAGTAGACTGCAGTAAATATGCAGTCACACAGTGAGTTTAAACTTAATAAAACAACTTGAGTAGTTATAATTTAAATAGGATAGTAGCTCCTTGCATTTTTTGAAGGATTATGAACTACTCTTCTAAATACAATTGGGTGGTACAGAAGTTTATTTTTGACCTCCCTCTCTGCCAATTGACCTCTAGATTACTGCAAACACATTTTGCCAACACACATGTATTATTTATTTTATAACTGGGGAAGCCTAGGAGAAGTCAATGGGGACCGAGAATGTGAACTTTTTCATTCTGTAAAGTGGGAGTGAGTAAGCGCTATTAAATTCTAAATAAGATAATCTCAGTAAAACATAATGGGAATATGATAGTATGACAATTTAGTTTACTTATTTTTTTAATTTTTTATTTCAGTTTCGGAACTACAACCTTTGAGTCAAACTGAATCTTTTACAAAGGCTCTAAGTCAGTAGAAGAACAGACAAAACAGAACAATTTACATCATATGATGAGAACATACACTAGCCAAGTGACACGACTATTTTTCAAGCAAGATAAATGTGGAGTATAACCACAAACAGAAATACTTTTATTACAGAAATATCTCTAGTCTATAGGTCTAGATACTAAGTGCAGGTTGCTTGTAGTTGGCAGACAAAATTGGCTTTGTCAAAGAAAAGGGGAGGAGGGAGGAGATATGGAGCGTATTGGCATGGGTACAGAGGAAGCATATTGTATAATGTTATTAGGGGATAGGAAAAGGGGTTATGGTGATGAGGGAGTACAAGCTGATAAGTGCTGTATGCACGGGGGCAGCCTAGGGGAAGTGTAAACCAAGTGGAGGGGAAGGGGGTGAGGACTCATGGGGCGAAAAGGATAAGAAGGTGTATGGAGGGTAAGGGTTGGAATTCTAGGCAGGGGATGGAATCCCTATTGTTATGTACAGCAGTATCACTCTTGAGATTCTACCAGGAGGTGATGGAGTTATTTTCTGAATTGGCGGAGTTTCTTAAGGTGAAAAAGGGAGGGGGTATGTTGTTCATCCAGAGAGGGCCTCAATAGGAGAGGGACCTCTGGGTGAAGGAGGTTTATCTGTAAGGTACATGCAGTACCCCTCTAGCAGACCTTTGGATTGTTTTAGTGCTGGGGTTTATGTTGGAAAAGCTTCGAAGTTGATTCTGGGACCAGTCCTAGGAGAGCTTTTTTTCCTATGATACATGCCTGGTACTGGGACCTTAGAGGTAATGGGAGCCAGCCAGTTGCGGAGTAGAGACTGCAAGAGTGGGAATACTGATTAGCTCCTAGAACAAATTGGCAGGCTTTGTTGAGCAGGAGTTTAACCCTTTTGAGAGCAGTTTCAGTGACTGCACTATAGATAATCAGTCCATAGTCAATGATAGACAGTATTGAGCTTTAGGTGACAAGGCTGAGAGCCTCAGTGGTCATAGCATTTCTGTGTCAGCAAAAGAGTCCAAGTCTGATGTTGGCTGTTTTCACGACATGGTCAATATGGATGTTGAAAGAAACGGTGTTGTCTAGGAATAATCCCAGGTATTTAAAGGCAGTAACCTGTTTGATTACGTTGCTTTTGTTACTTAGTATGGTAAGTGGGCCACCTTGCTTTTTTGAGCTTTGTAGGGTAAAGTGCATTGCTTCTGTTTTTCTGTAGTTCAAGAAGAGTTTGTTGTGAGCAAACCATGACTCCACTTTGGTAAAGCTACTTTGAAGGGTAGCTGTTATTTCATGGAGGTGTATTCCTGGTATGGAGATCATTGCATTGTCTGCATAAAGCAACATCTTACAGTAGCAGGGCACACGCTTGGCAGGGAATTGATAAAGAGGCTGAATAGTAAGGGCCCTAAAATTGTTCCTTGTGGGATACCCAAAGTAACATTCTGCAGTTCAGAGGATACACCTTTTGTCTTAACACACTGGGACCTCTGCGAGAGGTAGCTTGACAACCAGGACAATGTATTGGTGGAGAGGGCAAGGGCTGCGAGGCTGTTGAGCAGGATATGATGATTGACGGTGTCAAATGCTTTGGTTAGGTCAATAAAGATTGACCCAACAATTTTTCCACCATCCAGGGAGTCATATAGGTGTGAGGTAAAGTCAGGGAGTGCAGTAATAGTGCTGTGGGATTTATGGAACCCATGCTGCTGAGGGCAGAGTAGGTTATATTTTTTGAAGTAATCCATGAGTTGAAGTAATCCATGAGCTTCTGATGTCCTTCTTTGTCAGTTGACCTCCAGCATATCTATTTTTAATCCCATATGCAGAACTAAAGTCGAGAAAGTCCAGGGCTACCTGACAGAGATAGTAAATTTTACATTCAGCAATTGCACTCTACTTAGATATCTTGCATATCCACAGAGTTTGACCTTCTTTAATAAATGTAACATTAGATTTATACCCCATTTTAATCAGTATATAAACAGTGGCCAAAAAGGTTGTGTGTCCCTGTGTTGTAAAAGCTTGAATGCTTTCTGCTCTTTCTCTGAAGAGTTCCCATCTCACTCCAGAAAACAGTTCTTTGAATGTTCCTTGAATGTTTGCTCTGATGAGCTTTTATTACAGAAATCACTTTAACTGGATAGTACAGAAATCTATTTCTCAATTTCTCTCTATGTCAGTTGACCTCTCAAATATAAACATTTGAAATACATATAATAGTTTTACAATCTGTCAGTGGCTCAGTAGGTAGCATGCTCACCTCTGAGGCTGAAAGATCAGATGATCATGGGTTCTAGCTGCACACCACTGTCCTCTTCATCCTGAGAAAGGCTGAGGATGGTGTGTGTCATGTTGTTGTAAATTTTGTGGGGAGGGGGGTTGGAGAGTTTAAGCTACAAGTTGGTTTGATGACCCATGATGGGCTGCATGAGGCAGTGTCTGCTTTTCTCCGAGTGAGATTATGAACAAATACACTGCCAGAGTGTTTGATGAAGTCACAAGTAATATTATATTTTTCTTGGAGGACGAAAGGTCCATTTTATGAGAGGAATCTATGTAGACGAGCATAAAGCTGTGTCTTTTCTTCACCTTAATTTTTGTTCAAAGGTGCCTTTTGGTTGATATTAATTTTTTATTACTTTATTATTTTATTTGCAATCTGTTGACTGGGAAAGACACACTGAGTTGAAGCAGATTTCTAGAGGGTGGGGTGGGGGAATGAAGCACTGGGAGGTCAAGTGATTGGCTTCAGGTCTGACACTAAGTAAGTGGCAGTTGTGGGAAGCAAACCTGAATCTTCTGGTGGTGACACTGCTCATTGTATTCCTGTTGCATGATCCATTTTATCACTACTTGAATGAAGATGTTACATATTATTGACATGGATTTGTGCTTAAAAGAGAACTGTCTTGACCATGTATGTAATTTTTTTCTATGGAATTGTTTTCAAAATAGTGGTTCTCATTCTGTTGTTGTTTCATCATCACTCACCTTTTAGTAAACACTGTGGATGCTTCTGATTGACACACTGAGGTTAAGTAGTATTTTAGAATGGTTTAATATATATTACTATAATTTCTGAGACCACTCTTATGATTGTAAGAGTGATTGCATGTGCATTCTAGGAGTATTAGAACTGCTAACTGAAGGTGAGTGGTTCTAACACCCAAAGGATGTGAGACCACTCCTACAACCGCAAGACTGGTCCCAGTGGTGGTATTAATATATTGTTGATGGAGATCGATCACTATAATATATTACCATTTTAAAAACTTACCGAAGTGCCCATTTCTAGGGCAGCTGCATGTGATGCACTCTTCACAGAATAAGTGTGTCTCACACGCACAAGAAAGAAGCACTCTGATTTGTCAGTAGTGCTCCTTCAGTCTATAATCAGGGCCCCTGGTGTTCTGAGGCAGAATTTTCTGATTTCTGCGGCAGGGCTCCTTGACTTCTGCGGCAGCATTTTCTGATTTCTGCGGCATGATTTATTCATTTCTCTGGCAGAATGCAGTCCTGTCATTGGCTAAATATGATGTGATGTCATCGATGACATCATATGCTGAGCATAGAGATGGGGCTTCAGGATAAACGAGGTGGGAAAGAAAGCCTGACACTATGGAAAAACAGTATATTTATATGAAAATTCACCAAAAATAATGAATTCTGTGGCACTATATATATTCTGCGGCATGATGCAAATTCTGCAGCAAATTCTGCAACCACAGAACAGCAGAATTCCAAGGGCCTTGTCTATAATTAAGCAATAAGGTATGACTGTGGGTGAGTTATGGTGGGATAATGGCCCACCTCGGGGTGGGCTGAAGCATGATGCATAGCCGAGGGCTTCCACCACCCGAGAAGGGCCATTAGCCCACCATAACACACCCTCTGGATTGCCTTATTGCAATTATGAAATGGGTCATTTTTAGTACATTTTATGCATTTGTAAACGTCAAACTTTCAGCTGTGCCGTTGTGCTGGGATAACGTCCCAGCTGAAACAGCTCTCGGCCAATCAGAATTCTGCATTCTTTCTACCCATTTCATAATGTAATTTATGTCCCTTTCAGCCACAGAGTTCGATAGTACAATATGGATGCATCATGCAAACAAAGAGTTGACCAAAGACATAGGGCCAGATTTTCAAATGAACAGTACTGGCGCTAGGGGTTGGTGGCAAGAAAAAATGCCACAAAGGGCTTCTTGTGCTGCACCTTGTGCCAGTCCAAATTTTGTAAAGCACGCTGTGCCACTGGGTGAAGTGCCTGTACCATATGAGCTTGTGCCGTCCTTGTGATGGCCTCACTGGTGCACCATGGCAGAAGGGGAGTTGCACCAGGGCAGTGCTGCAGTATTCCCTAATGAGGGATTTTGCAAGCCCCCCAATAAACACATGGACCTGCTGTTAGACCAGCCAAGAGCTGGTCTAACCTGCCATGTGCCACTGCTGGAGCCCTCACTGGGTGGGAGGTGACCCTGTGCCCCCCTGGAGAAGATGCCCATATAGCCCCAACACCTGCCAGATTACTGCTGGAGCAGCTGGTGGTCCATGGCAGGTACAAGCTGGCAACCACCCCCATGGTGGCACTGGTGTGTTCCCACATGCACACACATGGACCTGCTTAGACCATGCAGTTGCCCCATCAGAGGCAGTGCCCACCCCCACCAGACTGCCCCACTCCCCTGTGAGACAGAGTATGACTAGAATGACCTACCAGCCACCAGAGCAATTGATTGGTGGGTTGCCATTGCTGACTGTTGCTGCTGCAAGCCCATCCTGCAGCTCATGGAATTTCCCTCCCAAGCACCATTTCTTCAGAGCAGCTGTCGGCTTGTGGCAAACCTGGGGATTTTAGTGCTGGGACACTTCTGTTTCTAAAATTCAGTACAGGGTCTGTGGCACACTTGAGTTTGCTGCAGGTGAAATTTTGGCTCACAATGCATTGTTATCAGTGGGCTTTCTAAAATCAAGCCCATAAACTATAAAACACAGTTCTAAAATAGTCAGGACCCGCTTTGTGTTAACCTGAAACATCCATTGAGTTTGATATAGTCTTAACATGCTTTTATAAACTCTTGCTTGTACAATTTGTTAACAATGTAAAATCTTAATATTTTACATATCATTACAACAAAAAATATCCTTTTGTGACTTTCTTTCACAGAAATATATCAATTACTTTATGTATATCAAACAGTGATTTATTGAACACATGCCCTTTTTATATAAAATGTGACCCTTTAATGCTGAGACCCCCCACTTTTCCCAGTCTTCCAGCACCCATATGCAGCAGGGTTCTAGTTCTGTGGTGTCCAGCTTGAGCCACAGCTGTTTCTGCTGTGTTGGCGGAACTAAAGACATACTCCAAAACAATGAGAAGGATGAGAAGGAATCCTGGGAGAAAGTGCCTTAGTCAGACTGGAGAGCTGATCCGATGGCTCTCCTTAAAGAGAGACAGACCAGTTCCTTCCAGAATATCATGGACACAGCTGAATAGTTCAATCCCTTCTTGACCCCATGTAGGTGAGGTGGGCTGGGGGTCCAGGCTTTGCACTCAGCACTATGAAATGATGTGCAGTGGATACAGTGCAGATGTTCAATGTCCTCCATTAAAAGGACAGTTTTTAAACGTACTAACATGGTTGTGTGAAAGCTGAAGAGGAACTGAAGAGGCCCTACACTGGTAAAAGAGAACAACCCTTGCCTTGCAGCCAACAGAGGGAGTACCACAGGCAGGCTGCTGAAAAAGCTTATAGCTCTGTCTCTCCCAAATACAGAGACATGGTTTCAGGTTTTGTTAGGCAGCATGTATTCACCCCCAGGAATTTGGAAATGAATGCCTTTCCATGATGCCCCATCCTTCATTAGTTGTCCCAATTGTTTCCTAGTATTTCCACCTAGGCACTGGCAGGTCCAACTCCTAATTGCTCACCTCTGATCAGATAAAGAACCTTGGCATTGTGTTGGACTGTGGCCTGACCCTTAAATCACAGATGTCATCCATGGTCCAGACCTCATTTTACCATCTGAGACACATAGCCAGAATCAAACATCTGATACCCCCGGGTAATCTGGCAGCACTTGTTCATGCCTTTGTGACTTTGTGTCTTGATTACTGCAATGCACTGTACATGGGGCTGTCAGGGTGGGGGGGTCTTTGCTGCCTGCAGCTAGTGCAGAACGCGGAGGCCAGGTTGATGACCGGCCTACCAGGTTGTGTCATATTACACCTGTGCTGTGCTGCGCTCTCTACACAGGCTGCTGGTTAGGTGGCAGATCTCCTTCAAGGTCAGTTTGCTGACCTACAAGGCCCTGCACAGCCAGGGGCCTGGCTACCTGCAAGACCTCCTATGACCCTATCAGCCCTCCTGCCCCCTTCGCATAGCAAATGAGGGACTTTTGGAGGTTCCTAGGGTTTTTCTTAAAACATCAGGAGCCCATGCTTTTTCCTTTTTGGCCCCAACCCTATGGAACACTTTCTCTCGTCATATGAGAAATATCCCTACATTGGATGCATTTAAATGGGAGCTAAAAACATTTCTATTTAAGCAGGCTTTCTCTCTTAATTAGTCTAGGTATTTTAATTAGTATATAAGTGTGAATTATTTATTTTCATATTATGTATTTTAAATATTTTTAGAAATGTTTTGTGTAAAGCACTTTGAGTCGAGATGAGAAAATGAGCTGTACTAAATAAAATATGAATGAATGAATGAATGAATGAATGAGACTAGGCTGCTCCATAGTTGACATTGAGCAATGCAACATGCAGGCTTTCTGTTTGCATGGAGCTGTGCTTTGGGAAGTTACTTTTATGGAAGGAGAATATCTTCTGATTCTGTTCCTGGTACTGCCTGTGGCCTGCACTTCAAGTTCAAGTTTATTGCAGGAAAACTCCATTGAGCAAGCTCATTCACAAAGAGGTCCTAAATCATGTACACAGTCAGGAGACTTAGCATAAAAGAGGCAACATATACTGTAAACAGTAAAAGTGAAACAATATACACATAAGATTAAAGTGCACCAATTCACGTAAGTACATCATACCAGAAAGAGGTATAGTACGGTTCATATATTACCAGGTGCTCAATTTCGACAGTGCATGGTGGGAATTATTAGCATAAGATAGAGGTAGGTAGAAAATGTGGGAACTGTACTGAGACAGGAGAGAGTAGTTAAATAAGAGCAGTTAAGTAGAAAATGTGGGGACTGTACCGAGACAGGAGAGAGTAGTTAAGTAAAAGGGAGGGGTTAAAAATAGGAGAAGGTAGTAGAATAAGATGGAAGGGTAGCTAATGAGTGGTAAGAGGGGGGCGAGGGCTAATGAGAGTAATGGGAAAAGGATATAGATACAGAAGGTAAAGACAGGAGAAAGTTTTGAGAATAACTGAATGGTTTCATGTCCTGTCGAGTGCTGATTCAAGGTGGATGTTCATAAGGAAATAAGGGCAGGGAAGAGGCTTAAAAGCATCTACAACTATCTTTTAATTTGGATGCAGTTAACTCTTTGAAGAAATTAGCCGAGACCACACTGGCTAGATTCGGGGTGGATTGGAGTCAGTTCCAGATTGTTGGAAGAGCATATGAAATAGCACCTTTACCAAAGGTGGTGTGAGTCCTAGGCACGTCAAGGAAGATGAAGTCAGATTTCCTGAGAGAATATGCACAGTGGGAGAAACTGATGAGAGATGTGAGGTAGCTCGGCATTTTGCTCAGGAGTAACTTGAGGGTCCAAATACCAGCATGAAGCAGACATCTAGTGGTAAGTGATGTCCAGCCAACAGCTGCATAAAGGTCACAGTGGTAGGTTCGGTAGGGGGAATTGGTAATGAACCGCAGGGCATGGTGGTACAGTACGTCCAACTTGTTTAGGTTTGAGATCACAGAGGAGCTGTAAATTAGGTCCCCATAATCAAGTAAGGGAAGAAATGTGGCCTGCATGAGCCTAATTCTAGTTTCAGATGGAAAGAGAGACTTGTTTCTGAAAACGAATCCAAACCTAGCTTTTAGCCTTCTGGAGAGGTCATCAAGGTGATCATTGAAAGAGAGTTTGTTATCTAGCCAAATGCCAAGATATTTAAATTTGGGGACAACTTCCAAGGATTCGCCTAGCGAGGTAGTAATAAGGTCCCTCGGTAGACCTGGGGTGGTGGTAGATGACTTACTAAGAGAAAATATCATAGCCTTAGTTTTCTTAGCATTAAGAAGAAGCTTGGCATTAATGAGGTTAGTTTCCAGCTGTGCAAAGTCAGCTTGCAGTGCGTCCTTTACTTCAGACAACGTAGAGCCAGAAGTGAACAATACTGTGTCATCTGCAAAGAAATGTATGTTGGATTTGGTAATATGAGAGTCAAGATCATTAATGTACAAGGAGAAGAGGATAGGACCTAGGATGGAGCCTTGTGGGACTCCCCTGGCAATCGGCAAGGAAACTGAGTATAAACCATCGGCTTTAACTTTCTGAGTCCTCCCTTCAAGGTAGCTGGTGAACCACTGCACAGTAGAAGGAGTGGCACCTTGTTTAGTAAGGCTGGTGATTAGTAAGTTGTGGTCAATGGTGTCGAAAGCTTTACTTAGATCTAGGAAGATTGCACCAGTGACCTTTTTGGTATCCATAGCAGAGATCCAGTCATTGGTAACTTTAGCCAATACTGTGATAGTGCTGTGCTTAGGGCAGAAGCCAGATTGAGCTGGGTTTAAAAGTGAGAAGGTTTTGATATGAAGTTTTAATTGATTGTAGATCAGTTTTTCGAAAACTTTAGAGAGAATAGGCAAAATTGAGATAGACCTGTAATTGTTTCGATCACATGGGTCTCCTGATTTGAATAGGGGAAGGATGTGGGCAGATTTCCAATGGGATGGAACTGTGGCAGAGGAGATGGAGAGACTGAGAATATGTAGAATGGGGGCCATGATATAGGCATAACCAAGTTTTAGGAAAAAAGGTTCAAGGCCATCATCCCCAGCGCTTTTCTTGGTATCAAGGTTAAGTAGCGAGTCTTTTACTTCCTTGTAGTTAAGTGAACGCAACTGGAAAGGACAACTCGAGGTGTGGGGAGTAAGGCTAGAGCTAGGTTGATTAATCCCTTGGCCTGCATAAGGCGAGGAGTCAAAGTCTAAGCCAGCTGTGACAAAATGAGAATTGAGTTCTTCTAGGATTTGAGAATTACCTTCGACAATCCTGCCATTGGTAAGGATCTTAGCTGGAATGGAGGGGGCGCTTGGCTGTTCTTCAATAGATTTAAGTGTCCTCCAAATTTTGTGTGAATTCCCGTTGGCCTTTTCTAGTGTGGAAATATAGTAGTTTGCTTTGGCAGTGCAGATGCTTTTTACACACACATTTCTAGCTGCTCTGAACACCTGCCAATCTGCATGGCTCTTGGTATGCCTGGTCTGAGCCCAGGACTTGTCCCTATTAGTAAGTGTGGCCTTGAGACTTGGAGTAAACCAGGGGTGTGTGGTGCATCGAACCCTGACCTTGATAAAGGGGGCATGCTTATTTGCCAGTATGACAAGGTTGTTGTTGAGAACTGAGACAGCCTCATCAACTGACTTGGCAAGACAGAGATCTTGCCATCTAACCTTGCCTAAGTCAGACTTGCACTTGCAGCACCTGTCGTCATGGGAAGCAAACATTCATCTCCCTGCTGAGCCCTGTGTAGGAGATGATGCAGTCGCATGATGCAGAGGGCAAATGACTGCTTACAATTATAAATATTCACTGCTCTGTGGTTATCAGTGGGTGAAATACAAATGAACCAGGAGGGCACCATCAGAGGTTCAGCTACGAAAATAAAATTTGTAAGTCAGACTGCCTAGAACCCTATTTGCCACCCACTCTTTTAGTTGAATTTTTCATAGCCTTGTTTATTACCCTGTCCTCTTGTATACCCCATGCTATGTTAATGAAGTGCGTAGAAAGAGCAAATTAATTATGGCAGTACTTTGTTTTTATTTATTTGCATTGTCCCTGGATCCCCACCCGGAAATGACTGAGGCCACCACTTCTTGCTTTTGATGCTCATTGGCTGTGTTTATTAAAGGACGTAATTTGCAATTACATACACCATTTTGATTTCTCCATCTCATTTACAAAACAACTTTTAGACAGTGGACATAACAGTCCAATTCCTTCGTGGACTTATCAGTCCTGTCTTCCCCATCGTGGTCCTTCTTCATATTTTCTTCTTCTTCCTCCTCTCTTCTCGGGGCCCAGACACTGTGATCCAGCCCCCCTTTCAATCACCAACCAGGTACCACGCTGACCCGGACCACACTGCCCGCTAGGTGCAGACACTGGGATCTATCCACTAGCTCTATATCCCTCCCCCCTTCCCCGTTACTTTCACGTCTGGGATCCTTTGTCCCCAGCCCATGGTACCTGCCCCCTTCCCCTTCCCTGCCCCTTTTTCCTTACTCCCCAAACAAAACCTTACCCCTCTGCTCAGCCCTTTTCCTTCTTCTACCCCACCAGCGGAACTCCACCTAGTCCTCTGGACCTGGCCGCCTAAGTGCAGCCACAACTTGCCCGTCAGGGCCCCCTTGAGCTCATAATCTGCCAATCATTTTCCCTACCTTACCCATGTCTCCCCAACCCCTAATCCACTTGCTGTGCTGGGTGGGTGGGTGGGAAATCTCACTGCAAAAAGGGGCTCCCAGAAGGTTACCTGGCTCTTTATAGCCCTTATATCCACCTCCCTTAGCCCTTGCTGGCTCCTCCTTTGCCCAATCATTGCCTTTGAGCACCCACCTCCCTTTCCTATGTCACTGTGACATCACAAGGCTACCCCCTTCTGCCACCCCCTCATCTTCCTGTCTCCTCCCCTCTCCCCCTTTGGCCTTCATCCTGGTGGAGTCCCAGGACAACCTGGCCTGCCTTTTAGGGGCAAGCCTAATTGTCCCTGGATCCCCAACCGGAAATGACTGAGGCCACCACTTCTTGCTTTGGATGGTCGTTGGCAGTGTTTATTAAAGGATGTAATTTGCAATTACAAACACCATTTTGATTTCTCCATCTCATTTACAAAACAACTTTTAGACAGTGGACATAACAGTCCAATTCCTTCGTGGACTTATCAGTCCTGTCTTCCCCCTCGTGGTCATTCTTCATATTTTCTTCTTCTTCCTCCTCTCTTCTTAGGGCCCAGACACTGCGATCCGGCCCCCCCTTCCAATCACCAACCGGGTACCACGCTGACCCGGACCACACTCCGTGCTAGGTGTGGACACTGGGATCCACCCACTAGCTCTATATCCCTCCCCCTTCCCCGTTACTTCCACGCCTGGGATCCTTTGTCCCCAGCCCGTGGCACCTGCCTCCCCTTCCCCACTACCTGCCCACCCTTTTTTCCCTTATCCCCAAATGAAACCTTTCCACTGACCCATCTCCGCTTGCTGGAAGATGGGGCCCCCCTATGGGTCAACCCTCCGACCTTCTTTATTAATCTCCCCTACCAAGTCCCTGAAAGGCCGGAGAAATAGGCCCATCCCAAATTTGGTCAGGTGGACCCTGTCCGACCTGTAGACCACCTCCTGATCAAAAGATATGTCCCTGTGCTGAATGTGTACCCCTCCCATTTCTATTACCACACTGGCCACCTTCCTGTTTAATAGTTTCCTAGCCACTTCTATTGCCTTTGGCCCCTTCTCCCCCCGCCATACGCTCCTGGATGTGACCTCTGACCATCCTATAACCACTCTTGGCCACCAACTCTTCACTTTCTCTGGATCCCTCAAGATGTCCCTCAACAGGGATCCCCATGGGACTGTTCCCCCCCAAATGGATAATAATCCCATCTGGTGCCGCCCATTGCCCCCATAGCTCTTCCAGCAGTGGGAGCAGCTGTGTCCATCTCATGCCTTTCAGGCCCTTCCACCACACCTTGGTATGCTCCGCTCCCAGGTGGAGCTGTGTCCCTATTCTCATGGTGGCTGCAAACCTCTCTGCCCAATAGATGAATGAGTGCCCCATGATCCACACCTGTCTCTTCATGTCTACTGAGGGGAGAGAAAAAGGGGCATCCGTTAGCAGTTGTCAACACTGCACATACCTCTTATAAAATTTAGACGCCCACCTGCCCACTCTCTGGACCTCCCCTTCTCCTTCACCCTTTGCGGCCACCTCCGAGACCACCACAATCCTGAAAGAGGGTGGTGCAAACTCAGTGGGGTTCTCCCCCATGAATGTGACTGCCTTCTTCAATACCGCTCCCACCTGAAAGCCATAACTGGTTCCCCGTTCCCATGTACAAACCAGGCCCCAGGCCCAGGGCCTCACATCGCACTATAATCCAGCATGGCCTGGACTGCACCAACACCCTCACCCACCTGTCTGTGGATCACCACCGTGCAGCACTTTTCTTGCTGGTCTGTTTTAGACCTCCGCAGTCCTACAACCACCTTCCCCTCCTCCATGCTCACATTTTCCTTCTGGAGGCCATCCACCACTGCCAATTTTCTTGGGGCCACCATCTCCCCCACCCTGAAAGTCCCCTTTGCCATAACCATGAAAATAGCACGGAAAAGGCAGGCCTCACTCACTGAAGTACACACCTGACTAAGTGCACCCACCACCTTCATGAGGAGCGGCCCCATGATGGGTCTCCTCCTATCTCGCCTGGTGCCCTGTCCTTTCTGCCATCCCAATACCATCCTTTTGATGGCTTAGCTGCCCGCAGTGTCCTCCGACCCCCTATCCTGACAGACCCAGCTGATCCCCACCAGCTGGACCCCCATGGTGGTGGGCATGACTCCCTCTTCCCATTTCCCCACCATGTACTGCATAACTTGTTCCTCCTGTACTGGGTCATCCGTCCCCCAACCCTGCCGGGCCCAGAAGACCTGAAAACTGGCCCACACCACCTTGTAAGCCTTCAGGGTGTTGGCTGCCCATGACCCTCTGTATAGTGCCCTGGCTCTCACTCTCCAATTTCCCACATCCACTCCGGCACCCAGGTCCGGGTAGGCATGGCCTCCAGTGCCAATTTCTGGAATCGTTCCACCTGCAAACAAGAGAGAAAGTTAGCCACTTTGTTCCTTATGCCCTCAATGTGTCATGCCCTTAAAGATAGATTCAATTGCAGCCCCAGCAATACCATATGCCGCAGGACCCTCCCCATGGATTCTGTCCATCCACTCAATCTGTTGATCACCTCGACTACACTCTTGTTGTTGCACCAGAATATGATCTTGCACCCCTTCATGCACGTGCCCCATACCTCCAGTGCCACCCATATGGGGAATATTTCCAGGAAGGTGATGTCATTGGTCCATCCTTGCTCCTGCCAGCTTCTCGACCACAGCTCCGACATCCACTCGCCTTTGAAATATGGCCCCAAACCGTAATCCCCCGCTGCGTCTGTGTACAATTCCATGTCACTGTTGCAGGCCCAGTCCCCCTGCCAGAAAGCCACCCCACTGTAAGACTCCAGGAAATCTTCCCACACCCGGAGGTCCTCCTTCACGCCCTTGTTTATGTCTACCTAGTGATGCGGCTGCCTCGCCTTGCCCATGACCCTACCCAATCTTCTCGTGAAAGCTCTGCCCGGGCTTATTGCCTTGCAGGCAAAATTAAGGTGCCTCAGTAGTTGTTGTATCTGTACCAGCGGCACCCTCCTCCACAATACCACTAGTGCCAGGAGCCCCCGTAGCCTTTCTACCTTATCCACCGGTAGACAGAAGCACTCAAGCTCGGCGTCCACCTTGATTCCCGAAAGCTCCAACTTGCGGGCCAGTCTCTCCATTTTTTCTGCTGCCAACGGGATCCCTATCATGGCACATATGTCTTTAAAAATCCCTCAACATCCCTTGCATCTCCTATTGACTGGCTACAATCAACAGGAGATCGTCCATGTAATGGACAACTCTCTTATGCCCATACCGGGACCCAAACACCCACTGAAACCATGAGCTGAAGGCCTCGAAAGTGGAGCATACTACCGAACAGCCCATGGGCATTGACTTGTCAAAGTACAGCCCCTCTCTGAATTGAAAACCTAGCAGATCCCAGTCTGTGGGGTCCACCGGTAGCAACTGGAAAGCAGACTCTATGTCCATCTTCGCTAACCATGCTGTCTTTGTAGCCCACACTAAATCAACTGCCTGGTCCAGAGAGGTGTAAGACACCACCCTCAGACCCTCCGGTATCCCCCCATTCACTGATTCACCATTGGGGTAGGACAAATGGTGTATAAGCCTGAATTCTCCTGCCTGCTTCTTTGTTACCACCCACAGTGGGGATAGCCTAATCTGCTCACAAGGGGGCCCTATCATTGGCCCCTCCACCCTCCCCGCTTTGACCTCCTTTTGGATCTTCTTTCTTACTATGTCATCCTTTCCCTTTATTGAGCCCAGATTCTTTGCTCGCATCTCCACCCATTTCCCCTTGAAACCCAGTGGGAAACCGTTCCTAAATCCCAACCTCAGCAATTCCGCCCTGCCTTGTCCGGATAACCTGCCTTCCAGGCTTCCACCACCCACAAGTTTTCAGGAGTGTGGGCTAAGGCATATCCCCACCTCCCCCCTTGTCCCTTTTTAGTTCCACCCATAGGTGGCTGTCTGCCCTCCCCTGCCAGTGCCCCCCTTCCTTTGTTGGCTCCCCCTGCCTGCTACGAAAGGGCTGATCCAGGAGCTGTCCCCGGTTTGCCCAACTTTCTCTGCCCCTTGTTGGCACCCCATAGCTAGGTGTCCCCCCCCCGCACCGTGAGCAAACATGCCTGAACCTGCAGCTCTGCCATGAGCAAGATGCCCTATTGAAAGCCCAGCAGGTTTTCGCCACGTGGATGGGCGAGGACTGCCTTGCTTGTTCCACTTCCTGCCCTGTTGTCGGGCCCGACAGCATCCGCGTCCACAATTCTGAATGGGTGCTATCCCATCTTAAATCACCCTTTGCCGCCATCCTCCTCCTGAAAGCCTCATCATACTTTAGCCATCCGAAACCCAGCTTCTCCTTGTTTGTGTCCCTGATGATCGCCATATATGTCAATAATAGAATCACTAGCTCCGGCTATTTTTCCAGCATCAAAGCACTTTAAATCAAGAAACCCACTTGCCATGCATCAATATTCTTCCCCTTCCACCGGGCTTCGTCTGCTTTGTGCCCCAACACCGCCAGGGTTACTGCCATCTCTGATTTCCCCACTGATTCCCGTTGCTCGTACTTTTTGGCTGTCTCCTCATCTACCAGCCCAAATATATCCATGTACTTGCCCTTCCAGATTTTTTCTTTAATGGAGCCCGGCATGTGGTCACCCAACATGAAACCAGGAGGCCCCTCATATGGCTTCCTATCCTTACCCCCCTTGCCCACACCGCTCTGGTCCTGCTTTCCCTTCTCTTTGATGGCAAGCAGGACCTGCTCCATCTTTGATACCCCTTCTTCCCCCATACCCCCTAACAAACCCTTGATGTATTCCATCAAATCTGATTCATCAGACATATCTAATTCCTTTCCCCCTCCCGGTTGAGGTCCTGGGACTGGGACCAGTGCCGCTGGCGGGTTGGGCACCTCCTCTTTTACCTTTTGTTTCCTGACCCAGCTCCATCTCTGTCCTTTGGTCTCCTTCTTTTTCTTCTGGGCCCCTTCATCTGCCTCCCTCTTCTTTGCCGCTTCAACCAACTCCGTCATCTGCTTCATTAACTTCACTGCATCGGCCAACATGGAAGCACTGGATGGGGTGGGTCTCTTGGGTGGCATCTTGTTCACTGCAATATAACTACACAAGAAAAGGACAGCATCATACCGCACATACATAGCCCTTAGCACTTAGCCTTCAAGTTTTGCCTCCAGGAGACATCAAAAACCAGGTCCAAACTCCTGCTACACAGTCTCCCCCTCTTTGACTATATCATCCCCACCGAGCCAGGACTCACCATGCTATCCTGCCTTTCTGTCCTAGGTCCACTTCCGGGAAGGAAAAGCGTACCACTTGCACCTGCCTAAGGTAAGTTGTCGCCCATACCACCCAACCTACAGCTGCCATCTAAACTTAATAATCCGTGGTTCTGATAATTGCCCCCCCACTTCTGGCCCAATGGCCTCGCCCCTGTAACCTGCTTGGCTGCCTGTCCCTGACCAAAATGAGTTCAGTTGAGGACCATGCCTGTCCCCCTGTTTTTTTTTTTTGTTTTTTTTTTGCGGCCTGTAGTAGGCCTCCCACCCATAACATGGAGGAACACCCAACGCTTCCACCGCCCGCTCTCCATGCACTTCCATGCTAAACATCGTCATCCTCCACGCCCCGACGCTCCTGCTGCTTGCGGGCTGAAATGCACGTGGTGCACACCAGCTAGGCCAGCTAGCCTAATAAGGGTGGACGCTCACACCCAGGCTGATGTAACACTCCTGCTGTTACAGCCAGCCCAGGCTGAGCATCCTTCCCCCCACCCGGCAAACCAAAACCCAGATCATGAGCGTGAATGCGAGTGGAAAGACCACAAAAACCTTGCTCGCAGGGGCTTGGCACAGAAACCTGCTAGTCCAGCTAGTCTGGTAAATGTGGACACCCATTCAGCTAGGCCAATGCCTCCAGCTGTTTCTGCCAGCCCAAAGACCTGCGTCCCCCCCCACCATGCAGCCAACCAAAACAACCCCAAACCATACATGGAAAACTCTTGACTGAGTTGCTTTAGAAGTGTGAGGAGCCCACATTTTCATCAGTCCTGGAAATTGGCTACACTTGTCCCCTCTGCATCTAAACACCACACCTCCAGCTGGTCTGTAATGGAACCTTGGACCCCAAGTCCTAAACCGCAGCAGTTGTACCCTTAACAGGATGGATATAGGCCCAGGCCCATCAAATCTTCAGCAAGACAAAATTTCCAAACTCAATTTAACATCGCCTGCTTTACCCCTGCTCCCATGACCCCCTTGAAATTCCATGCACCTGCTTTTTCAAGTGGCTTCCACTTCTGCCCCATCCCTCTTTGCTGGGTTATAATACAAAAGAAAACCCCAAGCTCATCCCTGATCACCAAGTCGAGCCATGCTACCGCTACCACCTCGCTGAGACACAAACAGCCCCCCGGTCTGCAGCTTCGGCACACCAAACGCCCGCTTGGGCCTGCCCCCATTGCTTTTCCATACCCTCGAATTCCACCATTTCACCTTGCTCCCCCCCTCGACCACTACCTCCTTACAGTGCACCTCTTGTTCACCACGTGGCCACCAGCCACTGCTCCTACCTCACCAGGGCCCCCCTTCATTGTACCGGACAACAAAACCAGCCTACTAAAATGCACTCGGCATTCTGCATGCACCTGCCCACAAAACCGCTCACTTCCATGCCGCACTGCTGCCCTCCTCGCTCACCTCCCCACCCCTTGGCCTCGATGGCCTTTTCCAGCTGCAGCCTGTCGCCTTGGCCTTCTCCACGCCAAACCACCAGTGTCTTCAACTCTGAAACCATACATTTCAACAACAATCCACGTGTTATCTCCAGCATCTTTACCAAAAGCCTTATTTACCTTCAGGACAAATTTGGGACTAGGCCCACTGCACTTTACCCTTTTTCCAGCATAGATACAGAAACTTTAAAACTCAGAAATGAAATGGGCCTAAGCCACACTGCGCCTGAATCTTTTCCCAGCCATATAAAACAATCCTTCTTCTATTTAAAAACAAATTGGGCCTAAGCCCACTGCGCCTTACCTCCACTTGCCAAACGAATGTGCTGTAGGAAAGAAATCTCACAGCTACCTGGCTCTTTATAGCCCTTATAGCCATCTCCCCTAGCCCTTGCTGGCTCCTCCCTTTGGCCAATCATTGCCTTCGAGCACCCCCTCCCTTTTTCTATGTCACTGTGACATCACTAGTCCACCCCCCCTTTCTGCCACCCTCTCCCTCATCTTCCTGTCTCCTCCCCTCCCCCCCTTTGGCCTTCATCCTGGTGGAGTCTCAAGACAACCTGGCCTGCCTTTTAGGGTCAAGCCTAATTGTGTTTAGTTAAAACAGAGTGCAACTCAGAGAAGAGGTATTGGCAAGTGTGAATTATGGGGCAGTATTTAGCACCATGTGGTTCTGTTGAGCACAGGTGCGCAAGACAGGAATTTGTCACATAAAGCCAAGCCACAGCTGAGCCTGGGGTATCTCTTGACCTAGGAGCCAAAGCACCAGAGAAACAATGGCTGTTGCAGGCTGTCCGGTTTGATACTGACAGTGTCCTTCATGAGTTTGCACTAGAAGAGTTACAAGTTCCCACCACTGCACTGGTAGAAAGTCAAAATCCACCACAAATTATTCATCTCACTATGCATGCTTGCCAGACACACCATACTTGCAAACATTCGGCATTGTCAAATGCTTGTTAATAATTGCTTGGAAAACTCTTCATTGCTCTTACCTGCAGGTTTCTTTAAAACACTTTCATGTTCTATGTATCTACATGGAACTCTCCCCCCCCAACAGTTCAAGTTCTGTTCAATATAAGCCCTCAACTTGCAAATATATTGAAGCCTTTGGATGCTTGATAGTTATATCAAAATAAAGTTCTTAAATTTCAGTGATGGCCCGTAATGTTCTGTAAGACATGTCTTGTGAAGTTTACCTAATACAGGAACAAAATTCGACACTTCAGGGGCCGGTGGCGCTCTTTGAACATGTTCTCAAGGGTGCAAAACATTAATCCCTTCTGGCTCTTGTCCTACAGAATTTGTGCCCTTTGTCATCACACCAGCTCTTGATCACAGTCTTGATTTCCTCCCATGATCTCGTTATACAAATCTGATGTCACAGCAATGTCCATGTTCACCTTTTATAAATAAAGAGGCAGTCCTGATCATGATGTGCCTCCATCCAGATGTACTGATCCCTCACACTTGATTTTTTGCATCACCTTAAAAAATTCACAAGTATGGGGTTGCATCTCAAACTTTTCCATCACTTTTTTTTCCAAAAGAACAAAGTCACTAAAGACTAGAATGTTTCACATAAGCCTTGTCATCTACAAACTTTTATTTATTCATTTTATTTATTTAGTTCTTGTTGACCGGGTAAGTGCACGAGACAAATTCTGCCTATTTTCAGGCATGACCTGAGGGAAGGGGATACAGATGAATGCCAACTGACCTTGAACCAGATTAAGCTGTTGGTGGTATTTTTAGTGAATGAGGGAAATTTGGCCAGGACACTGGGGAAATTCCCCTAGTCTTTTCGATAAGTGCCTTGGGATCTTTAACATCCACCTGAACTACCACCAATCCAGGCAGCTTGATTATCTTTGCATCTGAACTCTTGACTGAATTCAGGTGGTTATACAAACCAGTGAAATTTGATTTTTCTAGGTCTGGAAAATAGCACAGTAGCTGGTGGCAGTTCTATAATACAGTGAGACATAGTTTTATAATTGTTCAAGAAGGTGCTTATTTCTGTGTTCCAATATTACAGTATAAATCACCTTCATTATTGATTTTACATGCAGTAGTAGTCAAACTCACCAGTGGCTAGAGCTGTGCAGAATGAGAAAATTCTGAATATGGAGGCTGGCCTGCCAGTGCAGTGGTAGTGCTACTGCTTGTGGTGCCAGCAACCTGGGTTTGGGAATGAGCTCAGGTGGCTAGAGGGTCAGCCAGGGGGAGATAGATTGAGTGGCAGCTGTACACTCTCCATCTCTGGGGGAGGGAAGGGGGAACACACCTCCCAGTGTAATGCTCCCGGGTGACCATGGGAAAGGTTTAATGGGGCGTCAAATGGTTGTGAGGCATGAGGATGTGGGCTGTTGTGCTGTTACATCTGTGCATGCCATGACTCCTGAACAAGAAATGCAAGAAAAACCTCAGCCCTGGCTGATCTCTGAGTCACTGTCGCAGACCTGCCAGATGACTGGATGGGTGGGGGGGTATAGCCAGCTGCCCCCTTCTCCTGCCTGGGGGTTAAGCCAAGGTGCTGTGGGGGCAGAAGAGCAGCAGGTAGGCCAGAGTTTTGGAAGATATGGGGAAGGAAAGTATTAATAAAAAAAAATTCTGAATTTGCAGAATTTTGATGAAATTACACAACATTCTATTACATATTTTTCTGGCATTTCATGGGAATTTTGTGGAATTTTTAAAATGTATTAATGTGGTCATACCTCAACCATCAATTAAGCTAGAGCTCTGACATTAAGCATGCTTACTTTCTTGGAGGAGTTCAAATGATGTGTAGAACATCATGAAATTAGGGTGGATTGTCTCAAAATTATACATGCTCAAATTATCATTTTATTTTTTGTGGGAAATTTCATGAAACTTTTTATCTGCATATAACTCAGCTGTCTAGTAGGTCAGAGATCTTAAATTTGGTGAGAGTGCTTGATGATAGATGTTCTAAAAATGTCCCAAATGTCATGGCATTAGGGTGCATCATCTCAAAATCATATTTGCTCAAAGTTTGTCATTTTTATATTTTGCAGGAAATTTCATGAAAAAGTTATATCTGCATACAACTCAGTCACATTTGGAACTAGACATGTGTAAATTAGCATTGATAACCTTTTTGTAATGGTTATAAAATCATCTAAATATGGAGTGGAGAGAACTGGATTGGAGATGTTTATGTTACAGGGGTTCACAATTTTGCTATGTAAATATTTGCAAGATTTTGTGAAAACTAAAAAATGTGGATGTTCATAACTTCTCTACTCTTGTAGGCACAGACTTATCATTTGACATGTATATTCAATGTCAGTGTATCCTGGTGTCTAACACAACTGGAAAAATGTGTCTAGCAGTTTTAAATTTGCAGTGGAAAAAACAAAACACAAAAATTATTGGTAACATTTTCTCA
This sequence comes from Neoceratodus forsteri, assembly GCA_016271365.2. Classification (NCBI taxonomy): domain Eukaryota; kingdom Metazoa; phylum Chordata; order Ceratodontiformes; family Ceratodontidae; genus Neoceratodus; species Neoceratodus forsteri. The sequence goes on from CM028129.1 coordinate 603,942,387, forward strand.
AATATTTATGGTAGCATATAAATGAAGCATCCAGAAGTATTTTTTTTGGAGTTTCACATTCAACAATGCATGTATCACTACTTAATTTGATAAGCTGGGCTGAGCTTTTTGCAGTCCTGCTGTTCATCAGGGTGACTATTTTGTCCCCCTTCTCTCTTAGCATAGCCATATTAACACAGTAGAACTACTGATCCCACTAATATGCTCTTTGTTCACTACAGTGACAAAATCCCTTAAAATGAGTCACTTATTAATTTTCCTATCAACCTGCCCTGTTGGAATAGCCAGAATTCTTCTTTCTTGGTGCCCCAGACATTGTCTTCCCCCACTAGATCTTTTTGAGTATCTCTAAGTCCCAGACTTTCATGTACGTCAGGCTTCCTGGATCATTGATTTATTGTGTCTGATCATTATAGATCCTGCATTCAGGTTGGAATTGTTGACACTCTGTGCTTCCTTGCTCCAACTGAGGGGGTCTATCACTGGTGTGCTACCCAGCTCAGCTGTTCATTTCTTGGTAAAGCTATGCATCTAATTCCTGAACTTGGTGATTAGAAATGCAGCAACATTTTATTTCTCTGGTGAAATTATGGCGAAATTGCCAATTTTGCCCAGTGAAACATTTTGCATAATTATGGCCTTTCAGCAAAATTTCACCACCCAACTTCACCTTGAAGTTTGCCTTGCCCTTCTATAAGGTGAAATTAGGCAAAAGTGGGCTTTTCTCTCTGCTGGTGGTCACACTGTTGAGTCTAAATAGGCAGGAAGTGAGTGGTTCATTCCTGCGCTACATATCTCGAGGAAGCAGGCAGCATCTATACTCCCTGTGACTGCAGAGTGCACTTTTTTACATAAACTACTGTCATCATCAATATTTTATTGCTCGACTTATGAAAAAGTAATTACAAATTATACAAAAACAGGACTTCAAATTTCCACAGTATACAATATCTTAAAAAAGACACAGATATTAATACAATCATGTATAAGAAATTATTTAAGCAATAAGCCATGAGTGGGTGTGGGTTATCAGTGGAGTTACCACGGCTGGGGTGGTTTGCCCAAGAGGCACAGCTGAGTGGGTAAATCCATCCCAGCTGTGGTAAATCCCCTGATTAAGCCACATCCCCAGAGTGGCTTATTGCGATTATACCTTGTGCTTTTTTTTATATAGAATATAATAAAACTGTTATATTTTTTGCTTTTATTTTTATTGAGTTTTCCTGTATTTGTTAGATCACTATAAAAATAGTGCCCTGTTGATTGTGTGGCATGTTGTGGGTGAGTCATTAGTTGTTGCCATCCTAGAGCTTCCAGGTTACCGTTTGTGTCATTGCAATGGAGTCGGGGAAAACTTTTTGTCATCGGGGGAATTTTCAATTGCTTATTTCTTTTCTTTTTTATGGTGACATTGCTAAACCAAGATTCAAAAGGAGACAGGGACAGTACGGGAACCCGAGAGAAAAAGAAAGACCATGTCAGCAACAGAGCAGAGGTGAGCAGAGAGAAAATATTATTTAGAGGTGAGCTGCGTGGAAAGTGGTTGTGGGGAGACAATAAAAGAAGCCCGTTCATGCTTATTTTTTATGATTGGACAGTGCTTTGTTACTATTTTGGAGATACATGGAGGTGTTGTTTAGGGATCACCGCTTATTGGGGTAAACAAGATGGCGGTCAGGATTCCCCGATTTCGGGGGCCGGATTTTTTTTTTACACATGTGGCTGGCATCTTTTGCAGTGATTATCAGTAGATAATCAACAGAGGTAAGGTGCCAGCCTGCCTATGTCAATGGTCAGTGTCCGAGGTCCGTGGTATAATTAAATATAAAATTCATCAAGACAAGTATAACTTTACTATTGCACTTTAGTGTTAATCTGAATCAATAAAAGATATAAATTAACTACCTTGAACCTTGTAAACTATATCAACTATAAGCAGTTCCGATTTGTACTATAATTTCTTTTCTTCCCTTCCCTTCTTTCATTATTGTCAAATTAATATTATAATCAACATTACAAATGGATTATCAAATAAAGTCTTAATAGAATTGTTAATGATTCCCCTTTTACTGTCATACAAACTTCCACAGTGTAAATGAGGGCAAATGAAATCATCATTTTGGTACATCCTACTCTCAACTAATTGATAAGCAATTATTTGGGCGCTGTATATTCTACTTGGTCTTTGATTAGCCTCTGTTGTAGTCTATTTATCTCTGTCTGAGGTAATATGCAGTTTCTTTCTTTCTATACTTCTGCAAAATCTTGCAATTTCCTCCAATTGTTTTATATTAGAGGTTTTTAACAAGTAGTTAAATTGATAACAAGGTTCCATATCCAGATTTGCTAAAATGTTTCCCAAGCACAATTTCCTCTCATATTTATAAAGAGGACAAAATAAGAGACGATGAGCTGGACTGTCTTTACCTAAATTGCAGGCACATAATTTTGAATTGGATGTGCAGTAGAATTTTCTTAAATATTGACTAGCTATGTAGCCAAATCTAAATTTAGTATAAGATTTCCGATGTTCAGGATTTTTTAGTTTATTTAAGTTAGCGTGGCTCAGTTGGTAGCACATCTGCCTCTGGACCAGAAGGTCGTGGGTTCTCATCCCACACCGGGATTGGACTTGCACCTAAAAATCGCTGGCATCCGAATGCAGTATTGGGGGGTGCAGTACTGCTGGGGTGTGCCATCCTTTGGATGAGACGTTAAACCGAGGTCCCTTCTGCCCATCCTGGTGTTGTCCTGGTGGGTGTCCAGGTGGAAGTAAAAGAACCCAGGGCACTCTTTGCAAAGAGTAGGGAACATTCCCGGTGTCCTGGCCAACATTCCCCTTCCCATAAACCGGTTCATGCAATTATCCAAACTGTGTGTGGGTGATGATGTGCGATATGGCCGCCACCACACATTCAGTCACTTCACTACTAGTCTAGCATTGCTTGTAAAGCGCTTTGGGATGTATGAAAAGCTCTATATAAATGCTGATTCTTCTTCTTCTTCTTCTTCTTCTTCTTCTTGTTCCATGCCAAAGTCCCTTTTAATGTTTGCAGCTAACCAGTTGGTTAATTTATAGTTTTTAGCTAGGCTCATTTCCTTTTGGATATACTATAGATTTCCTGAATTCTGGTTTTGATATTTTCTTGTATGTCTTTTAGTGGAATCATATAACTCTGAGTTAGACATTCCAATAATCCATATGGTTTAATAATTTTTTCCAGGGTATGCATACTTGGGTAGACAAATCCAGCTTGCCTGTATGACAATATTTTTTCTAAGCATATTCTTGGTAATCTGTTGAGTGGCATATTATATACTTTAACCCCATAGGAGGCTAATCTCGATTTTATATTACATCTTGCTGGAAGCTGCCCTATTTCTAGTCTGACCAAGTTGGACGCTACACTTTTTGGTAGCCTCAATAATCCTTGATAGATTTTATTCATAATGGTTTCTAGGATGTCTAATTTACCATAACCCCAAATTTCTGCCCCATAAAGAATCTGGCATCTAATTTTAGCATTTATCCAACTCTTAAGTGATTGTCCCCCATATTTGTATGCAAACTTCTCTATTGATAGAAATAATCTATTCGCCTTTTGTACTGTCGACTGGATATGCTCCTGCCATTTTAAATTATATATAAATTCAGTCCCTAAGTAACTAAACCTTTTTACACAGTCTATTTTATATTTATTGCACTTTAAAGTGATAGTTTTAACCTGATTAACAAAGGGTCTGTTAAAAATCATGTATTTTGTTTTCACAAAATTTATCTCTAGGGATACCCTAGTATATTCTTCATAAAATTTACTTATGCTTCTCCTAATTCCCAGATAACCTGCTGCAATCAAACAACTTCATCCACGTATGCCAGGTAGGGGCACCACTTGGAGCCTAAACTTGGCATGTGCAGCTCTGAATCACTCATTGTGTCTAAAACCTTATTGAGGAATATATTAAATAATATTGGGGAAAGCACACAACCCTGCCTCAAACCGATGTTAAATGGAAACTTAGGTGCATTATCTCCTTCTTTGTTATATTGTATGGGTGTATAATTACATAAATTACTTATTTTGTGCTTTTTATTTCCAACTTTTTCTTGTTTGTTTTTGTCCTGTTTCATATTTTAGTACCTGCAGATTGTGTGTGTGTGATTCCCCCAACCCCATGGCTCTCTCTCTCTCTCTCTCTCTCTCTCTCTCTCTCAAAGTCTGTATCTCACTTTCTTTTCTTTTGGTTTTGTTTGAATTGGTGGTGTTGTTGGGCATAATGGAGAAGGGTAGAGGCAGTGGGGCACCTGTACACATGGTTCAGATGGCTATAAAAAATAAAATGCCACAGCAGCAGGAGTCTTTTGGCCTCAGCACCAGCACCCAGCAGCAAACAACTGTGCCCCTCCCCAGCAGCAGGAGGTGACTGTGGCCCTCAACAGTAGCAGAAGCAGGAGACAGTGCCCCCTTCCCAGCACCAGGATACTGTTGCTCCACCCTGGTAACAGGAGACCATGCCCACTCCTGAGCAGCAGGAGGAGGAGTCAGTGCCTGGGGCATCATCTATCATCCCACCCCCCACATGGCCCCATCATCCCCAAAGTTCTCCTGTCCGGGATATTTTTTATGCAAGTTCGGCAGGTGACCCAGTGGTCACCTGCAATCTATGTGCCAGGATGTGTGTCACAGAAAGTGTGGTTCCCACTTCAGGACAATAGGCCAGAGTAGCCACGTGGTGCACCGCCACATGCTTCAATGGAATCCAAACTGCAGGAGGTGATGGCAACATCAACTACAGCTGTGGGGAGCAGTGCAGGTGTGAGCACTGAAGGGGGTGAGCAGGAGGGAGGTGTGGCTGGAACTGTTAAGTGTCCTTCCCAGGCTCGCCAAACCAGACAACAGTAGCAGTCTGTAGTAACATCAAGATCCCACTAGAGCCCCCCTTGTCCACAGCCAGCAGCAGCACAGGCAGCCCCTGGCCCACCAGCAGTGCCAGTGACACGCCACTAGGGTCCCCCATGTCCAGAGCCAGCAGCAGAAATACAGGCAGCCCCTGCCCACCAGCGGTGCCAGTGACACATGCAGACTTATCAGCTGCCCTGTGAGAAGTCCACCATCTTTAACACGAGTTAAATGATTTCAGACAGGAATTTAATGATGCCCAGGGGGGAGATTGCTAAACTCCAGTGTGATGTCGACAAAATCATGGGCATTCTGTCTGAACTGCATGGCAGCCATAGTGGCAGTTAATGTGGCAGCACAAATTAATTTGTCTTTTTTGTTTTCATTTTTCTATCCTTTATTCTATTATTTGTATGTTCCCCAATAAAAAACATAAAAACAACAAAAAAATCTGTTCTGTCCTCTTTAATCTACATCCTTAAGTCCTCTTGTTTCTTTATTTTATATGTAAAATAATTTGTTTGACCATTGCTGTTGTGCTTGTTAGTCTTATGTTCCCTATATAATTCAGTCCCTTTTCTTGTTCTCTCTCCATTACTTCTCCCCGCTCATTGTTGTATTACCCTTGTCCTCCTGATCCTGCCTGTCATTTGTTATGCTTATTCTGTACTGTGTCCATGTAACCCTTCCCTAATAAACACCTTATTCCCTTATTATTTGTGGTGTGTGTTACTTCTTAGAGCTGGATACACCTACAAGATTACTTTTAACAACACAATGATGTGCAATGCAATTGCATTTCATATATGGAGTTTGCAAATGAAAGGCTGGCTCCTGCCGAAGGCTGTTGGCTGTCTGGGCCTTGTGCACAGAGTGCGCATTTTTTTGAATTCAAATACCTCTTGTGAGTTGCTTCAACTCAAAGTTAGAAGTACTCACCACAGCACATGTCCATAAAGTGCTCTTTCCTTATTCGAGTCTTGAGTGTGGCAAGTAAACAATGTAAAAAGTACTTCCATATAACTAAGCTAAAACCGTCTGCTCCCCTAAGGCACCATCATCCCTGATATGTTACTGGTTATCTCACACCTGATGCATGCATTTTTCAGATGCATGCTTTATGCGTGAGAAAGCACGCATGTGTGAAACACATCAGGTGTGACATAACCTTTGATGGATCATGAAGTAAGGTGCCTTGAGGGAGCGGGCGTTATTATCTTAGTTATAACAGAGCATTTTTTACATTGTTTACTTGCCACACTGGAATAAAGAAAGAGCACTTTATGGATATGTGCTGTGGTAAGTACTTTTTAACTTTGAGTTGAAGCAACTCACACAAGGTATTTGAATTCAAAAAATACAGACTCTGTGCACAGGGCCCTGATGGCTGACAGTCTTTGACAGATGCCGGCCTTTCCTTTGCAAACTCCGCAGATGGGGAATGCAACTGCATTGTTGGTAAATGCTATGTTTCGTGAAAGTTATGTTGAAGGCATCACCTGCACTTTAACATGTTTCCTCCTCTTATCCATAAATGGCAAGTATTGTGCCTATTAAAAAAATAGTTTCACAACCATTATAGAAATAACTGTATTAAATGTTTTCATGCTGCACACATAAAACTTCTCAAGTGATATGTGTGCTGCAAGTATGATTTAAATGCTAAATTGGAACTGATTGCATGCATATGGCATGCGTGCAGCAAGCAAGTGTGGAAAGCATGATTTTTATGTTAAATTGGTAAAGACTACAAGCAAGTGGTCATTGATAACTGCACACATGAAAGTTAACTGACTTGCTCAGGATCACACCACACACAAGTGGGAGTTGATGAGATTCAAACCCAGGTCTTCATGCCTCCAATTCTCCTGGTTTACAGTTCATTGCCTTTAACCACTAAGCCATACTGTCTGCACACATATGGCTCGCTTGTACTTCAATACCTAGTGTATCTGAATACATCTGCATGCATGTGGCATGCTTGTAGCCAGTGTAAGCTTTTCAGTTTTTTTCTCTCCCTCATCTTATTTTCACAGTTGAACTGTAGCATACATACCAATGGAAATACATGTTTTCCCCACCTGCAATACACAAACTTACTCACAAAGCCATTTAATTACTTCTGTCTGGCCTATACTCCTACTATTTTTTCTCCATAGTTTTGAATACATACACACAGACAGACTTTAAGGTGCAAACACAAACAAAGCAATAACTTGACACACACACACACACACACACACACACACACACACACACAGGCCAGTTCCCCCTCATGGATGCACACTGTAGCAGATATGGTCATGCTGCTACAGACAACCCACCAAGTATAGATATAAGTAAAAAGTCTCTTACTTGAGTACTAGGGAGCAAGAGGCAGGAGTCTTTAAGAGATGATGTCCATGGGCCAGCATGCTGGGGTGTACCCCCTTGAAATTATTGGAGTTATTTTTTATTACTATTTTATATGTCATGATAGTGATCTGGAGAATAATGAAGGCCACTGTTCTACTAACAAGGCCCTTGTTAGTCAAGCGGTGGCCTTCATTAATCTCCAACTTTCCATCAATAATGTATAAAATAGTAATAAAAAAATACCCCTATTTATTTCAATTGTGCACACCCCAGCAGTCTCCTTTGCTCTTTGTCATAATGTCCTAATCCTGAGCCCTTGAATCGGGCTGCACCAGCCCCATAGGCATGGGCATGGCTCTCGGAACCTGCTGCCCTGCAACACATCTTCTGGCCACCTCCTGGATCCACGGTGACAGATTCTGAGCCCCTGAATCAGGCTGCACCAGCCCCGTAGGCACAGGCACGGCTCTTGGAACCTGATGCCCTGCAACACATCTTCTGGATGCCTTCTGGATCCACAGTGATGGATCCTGAGCCCCTGAATCAGGCTGCACCAGTCCCGTAGGCATGGGCACGGCTCTCGGAACCTGCCACCCTGCAACGCATCTTCTGACCACCTCCTGGATCCATGATGATGGGTAAGAAGCCCTCCTCAGACCGGGAAAGCTTTGTGTGCCACCATTGGCCCAGCACACTCAGGGCTCTACCCTGATTGGACCTTGCCCTCTCTGCCTGGCCCTGATTGGCTGCAGTGCCCGCTGGCATTAAGACTGAGCTCAGGGCTGTTGTGCCCATTGACTTGCACGGAGCTCTGCCAAAGTTTTCGCTCACCCTCCTTCCCCACCTCCTCTGTTTATTAAATAGCCCTCTTGCCATGCCCTTGGTACCGGCCACTCCCCCTTTCTACACCCATTGGATTCTGCCTCTCTCCTCCTCTTCTCTTCTGCCATGCCCCCTTGTTTTTTTCAGCTCATATTTCTACTGCAGCTTCTACTGCCTTCCTTCAGCTCCTTCTTTTTTCCCCTTTCCTCAAACTATGCTTACCTTCCCTACTATCCCCTGCCTACCACTCCTCCTTTTTGCCCTCACCCCACTGCTCCAGCTTACCACATCCTGCTTCCCCTCCACATAGCTATAAGCTAAATCACTCATACAGCCACACTGGCACCACTCTTAATGAAAACATTCCTGCCCCTAGGGTTCACCCCATCACATTGTACCTACACCTTCATGCTAGAGTGCGGTGTGCCCCGCTGTCACCCCAGCTCACAATGCTCCTTCTGTATACACACAAAACTACCTCAATCAACTCCTCCTCAATAAAATACCGCAAGTTCTCCTGCAGAGAATTGCGCCTGGCCACCCTGAAACTCCTACTCCTACTCCTACTCCTGCTACTATCTGGAAACATTCACCCCAACCCAGGCCCTTGGTCTGCTATGAACTCCCCCCAAACCAAGTGCGTTGGCTCCCTCTCCATTATCTGCCTGAACATCTGCAGCTTTCTATCTAAATTGGATCAACTACAAGCCTTCACAAATGCCCACCAGCCTGATATTCTAGCAGTGGTAGAAACTTAGCTCACCCCCTTGGTTCTTGATCAAACAAATCTCCTTCCCTCCCTCCCTGGCTACACAATCTTTAGGCTTGACCGAAAATCAAAAAGAGGAGGAGGCTGCGTCCTATACCTAAAGGACAACCTGATGGGGCACACTACCCACACTAACCTACCAACACCAAATGCCCAGCTACTGCACATCAAAATCCTTCTTGGAGCTCAGAACAAAGCCCTCTCATTCATCACCATATATATCCCTCCAAAAGAACAGGGACCGGGCCTCCATGCAGTACTGGACTACATCAAATCACTCCCACCCGACTCCGAAATCATCACACTTGGTGATTTCAACATTAACTGGTTGGGACCTGAGGCTGGTGATGCCAAGGACATGGTCACATCGGCAAACCTCACCCAGATACTGGACTCCACAACCAGAAGGAACTACAAAACTGGCACCAGCACTCTACTGGACTGGATCCTGACTACTCACCCCTCCCGGATCTCTAGCTACGCCATACTGCCTGACTCTCTCAGTGACCATTCCCCCGTCAGCTGCACCTGGTCAAATAAATTCTGGAAATCTCCTCCTAAGGTCATCCTCAGCAGAGTCCTACCCCATGGGAAGCTAATCCACCTAAAATCACACCTACTAAATCAAGACTGGTCCCCCATCGACCTGGCTCAGACATGAACACAGCCCTTGACCAATTCATACGCATCTTCAATGAAGCATGTAACATCTTTGCCCCACTAAAAAAGTGCAAAATTAAAGCCCTCTGCAACCCCTGGCTCACAGGTTCCCTCTTAAAGAAGCTAAAACACAGGGACCACCTCTGGGAACTGGCCAGAACAACTGGAAACCAGGCAGACACCCAAAACTACAAAAGAGCAAGAAATGATTGCACCAAATCCATACGCCAACAGAAATCTGAATACTACAAGACTGCACTCACTGACACATGGGGAAATGCAAGAGCATTCTGGAATCACATAAAAGATGTTACCGGGAAGGAGTCCAAATCACCCCCGACTGCTATCACAATAAACGGAAATACCACTCTGGACCTAAAAGTCATAGCTAACACCTTTAATGATGCCTTCACTGACCTCAGTAGCATCCTCCTCCCCCGACTTTTTCAACTACAGCGACACTCCTCTTCCCACCCATCAGTCTACACCAAAAAAATGCCCCCCTTTCTACTTCAGAGCAGTAAACAAAAATGCCATCAGGAAATACATTTCCAAAGCCACCAAAAATGCCAGAGCTAGTGCTGACACACTGGACCTCAAACTTCTGTCCCTCACTCTAGAAGAAGTTCTGGGGCCTCTCACCAGGATCTTTAATCTCTCCCTCTCTCTCAGCCAGTTCCCTGACAAATGGAAGTCAGCAACAGTCACACCAATCCATAAAGGTGGTGAATGGACCACCCATGGGAACTACTGACCTATCTCTATCCTTCCACCCCTCTCTAAGGCCCTGGAACTGATAGTATCAGACCAGCTCACTGATCATCTGGGCAAATACAACATCCTTTGCCGGAAGCAACATGATTTTAGAAAAGGACACAGCACTGCCGCAGCCCTTCTTGTGTTTATGGGAGCCATACACAACTCCCTTGACCATGGTCTCCTAACTGAAGCTATATTCATAGACCTGTCTAAGGCTTTTGACACTGTCCACCATCGCCTCCTGCTTCATCAGCTACTGAACATTGGCCTCTCTGTGGAATTGGTGGCATGGTTCAATAGCTATCTTCACAAAAGGACCCAATGTGTAAAAATAGTGGGCGTGTTCTCCGACACTAAAGAGGTACGCTCTGGTGTCCCCCAAGGCTCCATCCTGGGCCCATTGCTTTTCAGCCTGTTCCTTAACTCTCTCCCTGACTCCATTCCTCAGCAAGTTGTACTCTATGAAGATGACGCTGTGATTCTTGCCTCACATCATGACCCAAGCCACCTGCAACAAACCCTTCAACATTGTTTCACTTCAGTCGAAAACTGGTTCAAAGAACATAAGTTAATCCTTAACCAGAAAAAAACCAAGACCATGATTTTCACCAGCCACCAAAACAGGTACAAACATCTCCAGCTCCCCTTATATACCTGCCTTGGCAACTCCCTGGAACAGGTTGACTCCTTCAAATACCTAGGAATCACCTTAGACCCCCACCTGTCCTTTGGAACCCACATAACCAATGTCGCAAAAACAGTGACCACCAGACTGGGTTTACTCTACTGGCTATGACGGCACCTGACAAAAGAGGCCCTCAATGCCACTGTTCAAAGCTCCATCATCTCCCAGATTGACTATGGTCTTGTCATCTATGGCACTGCCACTACCTCGACACTCAGAAGGATAACCACCACCCTTAACAAGGCCTGTCGACTCATCACTGGGGCCGAGCGGCTCACACACACCTGTGACCTCTACTCACAAGCAAACTGGCTTCAACTTGAAAATAGAATTCAGTACCAAACCTGTGTGGTTGCAAAGAAAATTTAGTTGGGAATTGCTCCTCCCGGAGTCTGTTCACTCCTTCAAACAAAAACTAGCTCCAGAATCATCAGGGGATCAAAGCCACAACTGTTTTGCATCCCCCACTGCCACACAGCCCATGGCCAGTGATCATTCGCTCACAGGGCACCCACTTGGTTTAACAGTCTTGCCTATGATACTATCACTACCACCGGGCTAGGGGCTTTCAAATCCAGGCTCCGAAATACCCTTGTCACTTCTAGCACCTGTGACTGCAATGCATATTCTATGCAACACCGCTCCTCTGCTGATCTCCCCTACCTAGCTCCTTTGCCCAACGCACTTGCTCTAGTAGGCCTCTGCCCCTTCTGCACTTCTGAATCTGACAATGCCACCAGTCTGACTGCCTCCTACCCACCATTTCCCCGTCCATATCCCTACCCTACCCTCTCCTCTCCTTTCTCCTCCTCCTTGACCTCCTATATTCTGCCTCTCCCATCATCCTACCACCACCCTCCTTTTTTTCCTACCCACACCCTGTCTGTTCCATGCAACATGTGTCCTTGTAACCTATTATGTGAAACAAATGTTTTATTTTATGTGATATCAATGTTTTGATGTGGAACCTTTGTAAAAGAGCCCTGGGTTCAAAGGTAACTTGTAATCCTAGAATTGAAATAAATAAATAAATAAAAAAGAAAAATAATGTGCCTGAGCGTGGGGATGAGGAGGTCAGCTTCACAGGGAGGGGGTCATAAGCCTGACTATAGTGGGGCTCCAATAGTCTGTGCATACCATACCACTTAATTGTCTGTGAATGCAAGGGACAGCTTTAGAATGTCTGTAACATCTCTAAAAGGTACACCTTATTTAAAAGACAAAGAACCTCTGTGTGCAAACACTGAGGCAAGGGTTACCCCAAAGGGCATTTGACTGGGAAGCCAAGTTTCAAGAAAATACAAAATCACACATGCCCACACAATGCAAAGCATCATGGGCTGCATATGCAAATCACCACAGAATGTCATGCTGGTCCAACTTTAAGCAGAATTGCATGGTGCCGAAAGACCTCTCACACAATTTGCAAAGGGTGCTAACAGAAGACATAGACACCTTATTTAGTTTGACATGAAACGTGATATGTAAATCAGGAAAAATTCAAATGTATAAGAATCATCTATATATAACCCAGAGCAGTGCATCAGATTTGGACTTAAACCCATCCAGTTACTAACCAATTTTTTTACTGGCTGAAGTTCACCCCCCCAAAAAAAGAACTTTGTCCCGATTTTTCTCCCTGACTCCATTCCATTCAATGCCCATCCTCTATGGGTCATGAAGCCACCCAAAGGTGAAGAAACATGAAAAACACATTGATATTTCAGGCCTTCCTCCTTCCCCAATCCTCCTGTAAAAAAAATTATTTACTTTCACTTACCCAGCCATATGGCCAGAACCTGCAGCCTGGTGTAGAGTGCCACCAGCCCAGTTTTTAGTTTACCCCCCTCTCTCCTTCACCAGAAGCTGGATGCTAGAACCGACCATCACAGATCCCCAACGAGGTCCGTGACCAAGTCACCTCACCATACAAATCCACCCAACCTGGGTTTCTTCCTTCTTACTTGGTTGCTGCTGTCACACTACACTGATCAAGGCCTATGAAGGCCACCCACTCCACTGTCACCACTGCTGCTAAGCCTATCTTGCTGCAGTGGGGGTCTGTGCTGTTTGTTTTGTAAGGCGAGCCTAGTAGAGTAATTAGGTAGCCTAGTCTTGAGCTAACTTCTAGTTCACTCTCAGCCCCTTCAGCCTCCAGGGGAGACAGGGACTCACTAAGAGTAGAACAACAAACATATGCTGCTACAAAACTGCTATTGAGAGTTCAGTGCGCACTGACTCCTCCAAGCTGTAGTGCTCAGCCTGTCTACTCTGTGGTTGGAAAGACAGTGTTGCACTTGCAAGGCTCATGCACTCTTTCTTGGCTGGAGCTCTTCCACATTACATGTGATTGTGCTGCTGCTAACAGGTGGAGAGAGAGTGGACAACACATTACAGACACAGTCAAGTCTGGAGAGTAACTGCAGTGTGTGCACACACAGGCCAGGTGGGCACTTATTGTGCAAAAGATTAAATCCAAATTTAAAGCCATTACTGCCACACCATAAGAACAACCCAGGCACAAATATGGGGGAGGGGGGCAACCGTGCCCCTCTGTCCTTCCTAAATGGCACCCCTGCTTAATGGTAGAAATTCATGCTCAGGTGCTAATACAATGATTTCCACTGTGTTCTGCAGTACCGTATCTCCATGTTTCGTGATGTGTCCTGATCATCATGTGGGTTGGTGTCTCTCATTGTCCTTCATTTTCAGTGTCCATGTCCCTCATTTCAGTAACAAAATTTGAGGTATGGTGCATGCATCCAAGACCCTATTCAGCACAAAGAATGCTGAGCATGACCATAGTGTATATGCTCAGTACAGAATGACAAAGGGAAGGATGAATTACGTGGTATGGCTACCCAAATTAAGTCATTGTCATCAGCCATGGAGGACACGGGGAGGAGAATTACAGATAATGAGGCCAGGGTGGTCTCCTTGGAAAAACAGGTGAAGAAAACTGAATCAGAGGTCGTTGGTCTGCACCAGAACCTCACAAAAATGGAGCAGAAGATTGAAGACTTAGATGGGTGCAGCCAGCGGAATAAAGTTGTCATCATCAGGCTCCCGGTGCTGGAAGAGGGACCTGATGTGGTCCTGTTTGTTCAGAAGTTGGTCAACAAGGTGGCTGGTCCTTCTCCCTATGGCCCCAAATACGTTATCAAGAGGGCGCATAGAGCCCTGCGACCTATGCCCCGACTGGGCTCTCCCCCTAGACCACTGATTCTTAGATTCCTGAACTACCTGGAAAGGCAATATTTTTTATCAAAAATACATGATGTCCAGGATCTCCAGTGGGAAGGGAAAAAGTTTTGAGTGACCCAGGACCTCCCCCTTACGATCCGACAGCGCAGACAAGCCTTCCACCCTCTTGTTTCCAAGATTATTGCTGCGGGTCTCCAGTTCCGTATGAATTACCCTGCCAAGCTGCAAGTCTTGGTATTGGGGGCCTGGTTGTCTTTCGACGAGATGGAAGCAGCCAGCGCAGGACTCAAGTCAGCCCTTCCGGATTTGTTTCGGGGCACCTGAACTGCTTAGATTTTGAGGTAAGCTTCTAATGAAGCAATGCGCTATGTAATTTATCCTGAACTGAGAGATCCAGTTTGTTTGTGACCCCGAAATACTTCAGGCTGCAACGGGCGTTAATGACTTTAGTAACTATCAGGTTCCTGTATTTGGATCTCTGCGGAGTGCCTTTTCTCCCCATCTGTTAAAAAAGAAGACGGATTAAGGCATCATCTGAAGTTTTGCTTCTTAACAGATCCCCCTCTTCCCCTGGTGGTTTCAGTCCTTCTCTGCCGTTGTTGTGTTTTGCAAGAAGTTGTTAATGTACCTTGTTTTGCTTAGGACGAGTGAATCTCCGTTTTCCAGACAGCTGAAGGATCTGCATCAGAGGGGGATTTTCAATGTAGATCGCTGATTTAAATTTGTGATTATAGTTCATGCAGTTCTTCATTTTGCCCACATGAGGGGAGTGGAGTACAAGATACTGGGGGATTCACAGAAAAAACACAGGACGGCTGCCCAGTAATCGACTTAAAATAACCAAATCCTATGATAGGGAATAAGATAAAACAGCATTTAATGAAATAGCTGAAGCAAGCAGCAATACAAAAGCCACAGACGCATGTTTCACGTCCCAAAGACTCTTTTTCCCATTCTGTGTTTTTTCTGTGATGCTATCATTGTCCAGCTCCAGTTTTTTTTGTTGGTAGCCGCCTTTCTGTACATACTGGGGGATCCTTTACATTCACTGTCTGTGGGATACTTCCCTGAGTTTCAGGGTGTTTTGTGTGATAGGGAATTACTTAAGCTGTGTTTACTGGGGTTTCATTTCTTTCTTAAATTTTTTTCCACGAATTGATAGTTGGAAACCTATGTATAATGGGAAATTAGTTACTTAAAGATGGTTGGAGGGGAGTAGAGGGGATAAGGGAAGTTGCAGAACATTTTGCTGGATAGAAAATATAGGGGGGTGGGCTGGGAAAAAGTGGGCAAGTGAGGTTTTTAGTAAGGTTAGTTGTTTGTTAATGGTTAAGAGGGAATGGGGAAGGGGGGTTGTACAACAGTATCCAGTGGGTTGTGTTTATTTGCTAAATGTTGCATCATCACCTACCTGATTTATGTTTGTTTTCCCTCTATAATGCATGATGGCTAACGACATTACTTTTGCTACTTGGAATGTGAAAGTGATCAGGAGGAAGCCCAAGCAATACCAAATACTTAAACACTTGAATCTTTTACAGTCCCAGGTTACCTTCTTACAGGAATCCCACCTATTAGAAACTGAGGCTTTACAACTGAGGAGACAACAGGTTGGGCAAGGTTTTTGCTGCCCACGGTTCTACTAACAGTTGTGGGGTCATGATAATTATTAATAGAAATGTCCCCTTTACCCCCATGCAGGTTTTTAAGGATCCTGGTGGTAGATATATTATGGTCCAAGGTACACTTTTTTCTATGCCACTTTTACTCTGTAGTACATATGGCCCCAACACAGATAATCCCAGCTTCTTTACGAAGTTTATAACACTTCTTTTACCCTTGCTCCCTATACTGATAGTAATGGGTGGGGGATCTCAATTTGGTGTTGGACCCTTTTCTTGATAGGCCAGGATCTGTACTAAAAGGACTCTCACCTGGGCAGAGAGCAGTTAGGGATTTATTGGACCAGCGTGGCTTATGCAATGCATGGAGAGTTTTACACCCCAATAGTAGGGAGTATACCTTTGTTTCCCCAGTCCATGGGTCACACTCTCATATAGATTATTTACTAATATCCAATCTCTCCTTCCAGGGGTGATATCATCCTCAATCCAACCAGGCCCTTTATCTGATCACTCTCTAGTGATGTGTCACCTAGCCTTACTCTCCCTTCCTAAAAAAGAGAGTCATTGGAAGCTAAATGACCAGTTACTTAAGGACTTATGTATCTCCAAGCAGGTTAAAGACCAGATAGATTTTTTTCTTCTCAGTAAATTCCACAGAAGACATGACCCCAGATATCACATGGGGCACCTTTAAGGCTTACTTGAGGGTTTTTTTGATTAGTTTAGCTACCAAGCGGAGAAAAACCCATGAAGCTGAGCTTCTCTCCCTACTATCACAAATTCACACCCTGGAGGCTAATCTATCCCCTCAAACTCCGGAGGAATCTAGGCAGAAACTACTCACTGTTAAGGACAGGTATCTAGATTTACTGAGGGACAAAGCCGAACTGGCCATTATTCACACCAAGGCTCTCTATACAGACCAAGGTGAAAAAGCAGGGCACCTGTTAGCTTTAAGGATCAAGCAACAGGAATCTGCTAGGTTTATCCCACCTGTCAGGTCTCATATAGATGATTCCCTGAGATTGTCCCCCTCAGAGATTGTACAGGAGTTTGCGCATTATTATCAGCAACTATATAGTAACATGGACAATCCCCCTTCACCGGAGGCTCTAGAGGCATATCTCCATGAGTCTCACCTTCTCTCCTTGTCGGAAGCTCAAAAGGGGTTTCTTTCTTCTCCTATATCCATAGTTGAAATTACTGAAGAGATAAAGGCTCTTCCTTTGGATAAGGTACCAGGACCAGATGGTTTTTCATCATTATTTTACAAAACATTTCAGGATCAAATAGCCCCGGCCCTTCATAGACTGTTCCTCCACATCTTTTCTGGGGCCGCTTCCGATCCCCACTTGTTTGAAGCCCTAATTATTCTTCTCCCTAAATCTGACAAGGACCCTGAGATGGTACAGAGTTACAGGCCCATATCCCTTTTGAATCAGGATATTAAAATCCTCTCGAAGATCCTGGCTGACAGGCTTACTCTGGTTCTCCCTGATCTGATTGGAATGCCACAAGAAGGGTTCATTAAGGGGCGGTCTTCATCGGACCATTTTCAAACTCTTTCCCATGTCTTCTCGGAGTCCAGGGATGCCATATTTCTGGCTGTTTTGGTGTCCCTGGACACCGAGAAGGCATTTGACCGTGTGAATTGGAACTTTTTATTTCATACTCTCCATGCATTTGCTTTTCCTTCTACATTTATATATTGGATCCGAGCCCTCGATCAAGCTCCTTCTGCCAGAATTTCAGGGAATGGTGCATTCTCAAAGCCTTTTCTTTTATACTCTGGAATGAGGCAAAGTTGTCCCCTCTCCCCCTTTATTATTTAATCTCTATTTAGAGCCGCTCATTCATAATCTTTTAATTAATCCGGACATCCAAGGTATACCGGTACGTAATGCCATAGTTAAAGTTACAGCATATGCAGATGATATTCTTCTACATTTGTCCCATACTGACTTGTCAATCCCTGCTATGCTAGCCACAATCACAAAGTTTAGCACCTTTTCGAGTTACAAATTGAATCCCAATAAATCATCTATCTTTTCTCTCAATCACAAGGTGTTTAAACACAATATTACTTCTTTAGGCCTATCTTGGTCACCGGCCTCCCTCAAATATCTTGGTATCATACTTACATGTATCCCTTCCTTGTGGTTTAAAAAGAACCTGGAACCCCTGACTCAGATCATTACCCAAGACCTTGATAGATGGTCAAAACTCCCTATTTCTTTATGGGGCCATATTAGCTTAATCAAAATGAACGTGTTTCCCCGCCTTTTTTATCCCTTATCGCTTCTTAACTCATTCATTCCATTGTCCTGGTTTCAGAAAATGCATAGATTATTTACTAACTTTATATGGTCTAATAAACATCCCCATTTAGCATACCACAAACTGGCAGCTCAGAAACTCAATGGTGGTCTCCGTATTCCTCATCTGGCTTTATACTACTGGGCTAGTCACTTATCGAAGTACCTTAAATGGCTAATTCCAGATCCCTGTAGCCTGAGGCTGATTTGGCTCAAAATAGAATTGGACTTTATCCAGTCTACAGGTATCGATCCTCCAACCTTGTTTTATGTCAATACTTCTTCCCTACAAGATATTCGAAAATGCCCAATGCTAACGACTTCATTAAGAATACACGCTCAACTTTGTTCTTTTCTGCATTACAAATCTCATCTGGATTTATCTCAATCCATATGGAACTCACCATCTTTCTTAAAAAACAAACAGAGAATTCCCTCTAAGTGGTTGCCTCAGCTGGTAGAAGGGATCTTATCTACTTTCCTTGAGGGTGAAGGGTCCTGGCTTTCCGTATCCAAGATTATCTCGAAATTTAATATTCCAGTATCCAGCCACTTCAAGGTCCTCCAACTTAAACACCTTCTTGCTAGAATGTGGGGCAATATCCCTCCCCATCCCCCTACATTTTCTTTCCTACCGGAGCTTATTCCGTTGATAAGTCCTCCCAAGGTAATTTCAGAACTATACCAAGACCTTCATTGGTGGTTTGGAGGTTCCTATGGTCCCTCTAAATATTGGTCCTCACTTTCCCCAAAATACATTTGATTGGCCCGTATTATGGTGGCACTGCCATAAGTTTGTGTCACAGGACAGACTACGGCTCATGCAATACCATATTTTACATAATCTTTACTATACTCCCCCAAAACTTGCTAGTTGGGGCATTCTAGTCTCAGATTTGTGTTCTAGATGTTCCCTAGACAAAGGAACACTTCTCCACATTTTTTGGCAATGTCCTAAGATAACCCCTTGTGGAATTCTATTAAGACCAAATTGGACCCCTTGTTGGGTCTTCAGGATTGCTTTACCCCAGAAATTTGTCTGCTAGGGGACTTATCCCCTATTGATGTTACCACCCAGAGATTTCATATTTCCATGATAGCTTTGTCTGTTAAAAAAGTCATCCTCAAGCACTGGAAGGATGATATTTGTCCATCTTATCAAGAATGGTTTCATGAAATTCTAGCTAATCTCAGAACAGAGAAAGCCATTGTGGGCCTCTATAATAGACAATGGAAGTATATGCAAGTCTGGGATCCCTTACACACTCTAATTACTATTTGTGGTGATAATATTAACATGCCTTAGTTAAATGACTGGGATGTTTCTTGGTGATGCTTGTTGTACTGGGTGAGGATGGGGTGGTGGGGACAGAACATACTTCATGCTGTAATAACGTTTTCTCATTGTTAATGCTTCTGTCTCCTGTATTATTGTAAAACCGTTAATAAAATTTGAATTGAAAAAAAAAGAATGACAAAGGGAAAGTATGTGAGGTAAAACAGTCATGGAGAAACACATTTGTAGCACTAAATATGCATAAGAGATTTGCATGGTCCAATACAAAAAGGATAGGCTTCACAACACAGAGGCCCCTCTTCGTACAACTGGAATGGGGGATGTTGACTAGCTATATCCTAGGCATTTAATGCAATAAGCAAATAATACTTTACAGATTTATGGTGATTTAATAACAAAAATCAAAAGCCATTACACAACTTGCAAAAGGATCAGAATTAATGAGTTATCCTAATTTTTATGGGAATTCAAATAAAAGTGTGTTTTAATGACTAATTGCTAACAGTAGTATAAGAAATAGAAACTGATATTTTTTTTAGATGAGATTTGCACCAGCTTAGCTGCTGTATACATGGCAAGCATGCAGCATGTGAACCCGATGTGATGTTTAAATGACATTCACACTAGCTTAACTGCTGCACTCATGTCAAGTGTGTAACATGTGAACCTGATATAAATTTTAGAAGAGCTTCACACCAGCTTACCTGCTGTGTACATATCAAGCTTGCAGCATGCGAACCTGATTTGCTTTTTAGATCTGGTTTGCATATGTTCACTTAGTGTATGCGAACTGCATGCAAACATTGCACAATTAAGCATGTGACATGCATCCTGCATGTAAACAGCACACCTACATTTCTGTAAGGGAATGCTATGTTATGTTGCGTCACTTATTGTTGTTTGCAACATTCCGAAGATGTAACACATCTGGTGCTGCCACTGCCAACATGACCCAGAAGTCCAGAAATGTGTCCCAAAAAATATTACATTAAATTAAGACAGAAAACAGGTCTCAGTCATGATGTTAAATGGTGCCCACCATACACCCAGACCAAAACATGCCATGTTGCCCACTGTTTACCAAGGATTTCAGGCCTCATCTTGTTGCTGCCAGTGCCAAACAGGCCCTAGAAGTCCAAAAATGCTTCATAAAAAATGTTACAGTAAATTGATACAGAAATCTGGTGTCAGTCATCCTGTTAGATGGTGTCCCTCCATATCCTGAACCTCAAACTGAAGCTTCTGCCACTGTTTACAAAGGATTACAGGCCTAATCTTGGTGCTGCCACTGCCAAACATGCCCCATAATTCAAGAAATGTTCCCCAAAACTATTACAGTAAATTGAGACAGAAATCTGGTGTCAATCATGCCGTTATATGGTTCACATCCACCACCAGGACCGAACTTTGTAGTTTTCTGCACCATTGCCACTGCCTAACATGGCCCAGAAGTACAGAAATGTTTCCCAAAAAATGTTACAGTAAATTGAGACAGAAATCAGGTCTCAGTCATGATGTTAAATGGCACCCGCCATCCACCCGGACCAAAACACGCTGTTTGGCCCACTTTTTACCAAGGATTTCAGGCCTCCTTTTGTTGCTGCCAGTGTCAAACAGGCCATAGAAGTCCAGAAATGTTTACTAAAAAATGGTACAGTAAATTGATACAGAAATATGGTGTCAGTCATGCTGTTACATGGTTCACATCCAACACCAGGACTTAAATCTACTGATTTTTGAATGCCTTAAGACTGTTTTCATGCCTAATCTTGGTGCTGCCACTGCCTGACATACCCCAGAAGTCCAGAAATGGTTAATAACAAATGTTACAGTAAATTGAAACAAAAAACTAGTGTCAGTCATGCTGTTAGATGGTGTCCCCCATCTCCTGGACCTCAAACAAGGCCTAGCCTTTGACTCTTCACCTGAAAATCTCTTGAGATCATCATTAAACCTTCAATCTACTGTGGGCCAAAAGGCTACCTCCACATTCTCCTTGAACCAATATCCTTAAAAGAAGTAGAAGACCTCCTATCCAATTTAGACACAACTAAGAGTGCAGGTGCAGACTCCCTGGACCCCTACTTTCTTAAAGTAGCACTGCACGCCTTAGCTGCCCCCCTCACTCACCTCTTCAATCTTTCCCTAGCCACTGGTTCTATCCCCTCTATATGGAAGACAGCTCAAGTAGTTCCACTACTTAAATCAGGTGATCCCATGGACCTTAACAACTACAGGCCCATTTCCATCTTACTGGTACTGTCCAAGATGCTTGAAAAATTAGTAAACTCTCAGTTAAGGGCCTACCTTGACACCAACAATCTCCTAAATCCAGCACAATCTGGGTTTAGATCAATGCACAGCACCATCTCTGCCCTAGCCAAAGTCACTAACGATTGGCAGACTGCCTTGGATAAAAAGAATAGTACCTGTGCTGTGTTCCTGGATTTAAGTAAAGCATTTGATACAGTGGATCATGAATCATTAATCTCCTCTCTTAGCTCCGTAGGCCTTGATTCACTCTCTCTCAATTGGGTCAGGTGCTATCTCTCTGAAAGGTTACAACTGGTAAAAAATGAAAGTTACCTATCTACCTCTAAACCACTACTAAGAGGTGTACCGCAAGGCTCTATCCTGGGCCCCATCCTCTTTGCCATTTATATCAATAACATTGACTCCAACCTCTCTCAATCTAACATTCACCTTTTGCAGATGATACTGTACTATATGTCAGTAATCCTCACCATCAAAAAGCCTGTGAACTGTTACAGTCAGAATTCTCCATCCTACAACACAACCTGTTGGAAAAAACTACTTAAATGCCAAAAAACAAAGCTATGTTCTTTGCACCAAGAGTTGCTCTTCCACTACCCCATCATTCACCACCCCACAATTATCCACCTTATTTGGAGAAAATCTGAATTTGTGGATAAATTCAAATATCTTGGAGTCTGGATTGACAATAAGCTTGACTACTCTATCCACGTTGAAGAGCTCCTAAAAAGTTGAGGCAAAGACTTGGCCTATTTTACAGAATAAAACACTACCTTACCAGAGACTCCAAACAAAGATTAATCCAGGCATCATTCCTATCCCTCATTGATTATGCTGATTTCTCTATGGCCACTGCTCCTCTCCTCTTAAATAAACTGGACACCCTGTATCATAGAGCCATTAGATTTATTACAGACCTTCCCTCCAGCACCCATCATTGCTCTCTTTACAATGCAGTCAATTGGACATCCCTACAGCACAGAAGAAAAAGAATGCTGCAATCTGGATCTATAAAGCTTTATCAGACAAACTCCTCCTACATCTCAGACTGTTTCACCCAATCGCATCCAGGCCATCACCCTAAGGATCAATAAGCTCATTATGCTAAAGATTCCCAATACCTGCACCTGGTTTGGGAGGGCTGCTATCAGCTATTCCTCAGCATTTATCTGGAACTCACTCCAAAAATCTATGAATCTGAATACCCTCTACCCTTATCATCCTTCAAAAATTATACACCACCCTATTCCCAGAACTGTGCAACTGCTTCCATAAGGCCTAGTCTCCCACCCAACCCCCACCCTCCCTTCTGTAATCCACTATGTTAGTTTCCATTCTTCTACCCTGTCAGTTATCCCACTTCATATAAAAAGACTACAGAAGCCCTACTATCTGAATATTATCCTCCTATATCGAATGTCCTCTTCATTTTTACAGGTTTTAAGTTATTGTTACTGTGCCTTGTATATCTGTAAATTTTGTATATATCTCTCATCTAATTGATTGTATTAATGTTATTTTATTTTCATGTCTTTATACAAAACTTGTATCCTTCTTTGTATGACCACTCAGGTCCATCTTGTAAATGAGCTACGCTCAATGATGTTCGCCTGAATAAATAAAGATTTTGATTGATTGATTGATTGAAACTGAAATTTCTGCCACTGTTTACAATGGATTACAGGCCTAATCTTGGTGCTGCCACCACCGAACATGCCCCGGAAGTCCAGAAATGTTTCCCAAAACATTTTACAGTAAATTGAGTCTGAAATCTGGTGTCAGTCATGCTGATAGATGGTTCACATCCACCACCAGGGCAGAAATCTGTTGTTTTCTGCACTGTTTAAAATGGTTTTCAGGCCTAATCTCGGTGCTGCCACTGCCTAACATGCCCCAGAAGTCCACAAATGTTTCCCCAAAAATGTTACAGTAAATTGAGACAGAAATCAGGTCTCAGGGGTGCTGCTGAGCAGGTTTCTGGCAAGACATGCCTCGGAACAGCTCTTAACATCCTACAGATTAAACTTATAAAAGTCGCTTGACAAGTGAAAGAAAAGGGACTAAAAGTAATACATTTGATTGGGCGTAAGTATTTGGAGTCTATTGATACTAAACATCAAACATGGGCCAAACCCAGAAAGTGACTGGAGGTGGATCTATAAACCTATCGGCAGCACAAGAACAGGCCGCTACTACCTCGACGCATACGGGACCAGAGCCTCCATGGAACATGCTTCAGTCTGCCATGAAAGCCATCGATTTAAAAGTGGAGTTGATACTCCAATGATTTGTTGAACAAGATGCCAAAATAGCAATTAATACCACTACGACAGCAGAGAAATCTGCAACACAGGCTTTAGCCAAAACAGCTAAGCTGGTCCAGGAAAATGCCCAGTTATGCTATAGACTTGAGGTACTAGAAAACTCCAATTGAGCCTCCCATGTTCGGATTATAGGTCTCCCAGAGGGGACCGAGGGGACAGAGGTGATTACTTTTCTCAAATCCTGGTTTCCTGAGGTGTTGAATGTACCAGAGAATGTCATAACTGATCACCTTTTGAAAGCTTTTAGAATTACCCCTCGATCAACCGGTCCACGTGGGGACTCTCCAAGAGTAATCCTTTTGATTACAGCTAGCTCTATGGCTCAGGATATGATCCTACAGGCAGCAAGATCAGCGAATGGACTTTCCTACAAAGGAACTACAATACACTTGTTCCCAGACTTGTCATTTGCAACCCGCGCAAGACAGAAAAAATCTGATGCAGTTTGGGCTCGACTTAGAGCCCTGGGGATTTCCCACTCTCTCTTGATGCCCACCAGGCTTCGGATCCATTATGGCGGGCGCACCTATCAATTTAGCGATCCGGCAGAAGCTGGGAAAAAGGTGGAGGCCTTGGCACTGGAGTTTCAGGCTTCGGAAGACCAACTATCCAAAGACTCGGAAGAAGAGACCTGAGGAGGCCACTGTACCACGCTTGAACTTAAGTACAACACTAATCTGTTGGTTTTGTTTTTCACCGCTAGCCAAATCAATAAGAATTTATTGTTCCTGGGGTTGTTTGGTCTCATTTAAGGGATTTATGTAGAAACTTCAACTTATGCAGAGACTATTAGTTTAAAAATCAAGTTATAGATATGGGATTGGACAACAAGATTGTTCTATTGACTCTTTTTCCTTGTTAGAAATTGTATAATGAGGGGATGTTTGGTCAGGTTTTACAGGCACTAACTATGTTGAGATAATCATTTTGGATTTGGGGACATATCAACACTGGATGCTGAGCTTATAATATGTTAATGTGACACATTTTGGACTTGTGCCCCAAAAGCCTTGGATTGCTGTAGCTAACCAGTTAATTTTAATATGTAAGTGCCCATTTTCTCCCCCCCCCACCTGAAGCAAATCTGTATAGGTTCTAATCCTGATGTACATTGGATGTATCTGTATTATTTTTACATTTTATATGCCTTGCAGACAATTGTACTCTATGCTATTGTTTTTGTTAAAAAGCAATAAACATAAAGTTAAAAAAAAAAAAGAAATCAGGTCCTAGTCATGATGTTAGATGGTGTCCCCCCTTCTCCTGGACCTCACACTGAAGCTTTTGCCACTGTTGGCAGGCATATTTATATGCTTGCTCAGTTTGCATTCCTCCAGAAGTATATGATTATGCATTTCTATTGAATAAGTGTGATTTAACACCTGCAGTACTATCTGTAAAGGGCATACAGAAATCAGAACCGGTAGCAGCACTGTAGTCTATACAACTATCTACAACTGCTACTGTAGCCTATTTGAGTGTTATAACACCACTTTATTTTTTCAATTACAAAAACACAAATTAAGTAACATGGGGTAAGAGGAGGACAGAAGTAACAGACTTTAAATACCAAACTGACAGAGATCACCACCACAACAAAGATGTGCACTAACTCTGAAAAAATACTTAAGTAGTTCTTAGTAAAATGTCAGTTTTTTAAGTGGAATGGTTTTACACCACTTGATAATAACTGGGTAGCTACAGGTAGGTTCACACAAACTAAACTGTAAACCAACCACACAGAACACCTCACAGTCACAATACAATCTATGGTCCGGATAAGTGGTGTTTGGAGAAGGAAAGTACTGCAGTGTGTTAGTACTTATTAAATACAGCTTGGGCTTATAGATATATCAGACAGATGAGACAACAGGATTTGAAAAGAACAAAATCACATCCAACAATCTTGCAGGGACCAACACTCTCTTGAAAACTACAGTAAGTAGTTTTTTATATAGTATGGGTCAGGTAGTAAACATCAGCGGTGTAACAGGAAGGAAAAGGGTTAATATGGTAAGCAAATTAAACAGAAAAACAGGAACACTGCAATGCAGAGGCTAGATGACACTGTTAATTTCTGTGAGCAATTCAATGATGCAGTGTACCTGGATATGGACAAGTGTTCAATATCCACGAATACTTCCAATACAAAAATAAAACAGAAAAGTGATTAAACAAAGGGAAACAGGAACAGGACTATTCAGAATGAGTAACTGTTCAGATAAAGTTACCCAAAAAAGGGTTAATATGTAAGAAAAATGTTACAAACAAGTAGCACACCAACAAAAATACTAAGACTTAAAAGAAATAACAGAAACTCACTCACAACTTGTGAGAAATCTGTCAAATATTAGGAACTAGCTTGCTCTGCTTTCACACACACACACACACACACACACACACCAAATGGTCCACCCTCCCCCACTCAACTCCCTCACAGACACAGACACAGACACAGAGAAACCCAAAAACACTACCTAAGTTTAACTAAGTATTATCCAAAGATACCAAAACAAAACAATGTTCACTAGCAGCACTAGGAACAAAATTTAGATTTGGGGAGAAATTAGCTCTCAAAAATAACAAATAAAGAGGTTTTTGAAGGATTTATTGGCTGTGATGCATCACGCTGAACTGCTCTCTGACTCAACAGGCAATATACTGTGCAGGAAACAGCCTGCATGTGATATTTCAGTTATTTACCCACAAAGCATTGCAAATTCACGGGCAAAATTGAAAAGCATTGGTGAAATTTGACAACATTTTGCATTACGCAAAATCGCCATCCAAGGCGAAATTATATTTTGTCTAGGTGAAAAAGTTTGCCTAATGTGGGACTTATGCAAAATATTTTGCTAGGCACATTTTTCCAATTTTGCACAACTCAATTGGTGACCCCCCGCACTATCTGCCTCTCATACCCTATCCTATAATTAATTTTTATTTAAATTTTGATGACCGGGTTGGCCCACTGGGACAATCATGTCCCTTTTTCAGGGGCAACCCAGGGAATAGAGACATTCCAAGAATACAAACATAGTAAAGAGTACTTTACAGAAGATGAGCTGGAACAATGTGATAAAACCATAATGATAGCATGTAGACAAATCAGAAATAAATCTTTTCGAAGTTAGACAATACAGTACCTGCATGCAAAAACTTTTCTGACATTGGAGCATTAGGCAGTATACAATATTTACATAAATTCTGATACAATAAAATAGCATGAATAAAATAGTGTGAGTAAATACAATATACATACGTAGTAAGGTCTTAGGCGGGGAGAAGGTGAGATCATGGGAAAAGTGAGGAATAAAGTAATTGGGTAGGGAAGGGCATGAAGAGAGGAAGAGGGAGAGGGGAGGGAGGGGAAGAGAATCAGACAGGATGGTGAGGATTAGTTACAGTTACAGGTTGGGGGAGGGAAGAAGATTTCTTTGAAGTACTTTTTGAACTGAGGAAGAAAGACGAATGAAAGAAGACTGTGAGGGAGGTTATTCCATTTTTGTGAAGTTGCTGAAGAGAATGATCTCCTACCAATAGCTAGTTGGGCTTTGGGTGAGGTTAGAATTGAGAGGTGGGAGGACCGGAGGATCCTAGGGGAGGGTTTTAATGTAAGGAGGTTGGATAGGATAGGTGGCGATGGTAGATGGAGGAGTTTGAAGGTGGTGCATAATACAGGGAAGTCCATTTTGACCTCCAAAGCTGGCCAGCCAAGAGTCATGAGCACGTCACAATGATGGACCCATGTGGGAACCTTGGCAGCAAATTACGTTACTCTGTGATAGGCCTGCTTGAGTTTTATCAGAACTGAGGACCTGGCAGAGTGAATTATAGGTGCCCCATAGAATAGGCCTGGGAGAAGAGTGGCCAAGGCAATCGTCTTGCATGCTCGAGGCATTACGTAGGGGGCTGCATGATATAGGAGGCCTAGTTTTAGGTCAGTTACCTTAATAACAGTAGTTGTATGAGTTTTTAAGGACAGATGCTCATTAAGGATACTCCCCAAGTATTTGAGGGAGCACACTCCTTCCAAGGATGCACCAGAGGTGTTCTTGATTACCGGGGGGCTGGGCAGTTATATTGTAGGAGATATGGTGGAACAACATAGATTTTGTTTTTTTAGCATTCAGTACCAGTAGGTTCCTCTTGAACCAGGCTTCCAGCTGCTGAAAGTCATTTTCCAGGTTAGATTTGATGGTGGATACATCTTTACATGATCCATATAGAATGGCATTGTCTGCAGTTGAGTTGTCTTGAGTTGGACTAGATGGAGGAATTATAGAGGCCCAAGGATTGAGCCCTGGGGAATGCCATCACTGATGGGAGATAAGGGGAAGTACGCACCAGCCCATTTGACACTTTGAGATCGGTTAGTTAAGTAATTAGAGATCCATGACAGTGAGTTGCAATCAAGGCCTAGTTTTTGAAACTTGGTGCGGAGGAGTGAGTGGTTCATAAGATCAAAGGCCTTCGTGAGGTCAATGAAGATGGCCCCTGTGGCCCAGCTTTGATACATGGCATGAAATATGTCAGTGGTGACTCTCAGAAGGGCAGATTCTGTTCTGTGTGCCTTCTGAAAGCCATGTTGATGGATGGTAAGGGCTTGGGTATGCTCAAGGAAGGAGTATAGCTGATTGTATAAGATTTGTTCCTGAATTTTAGCAATTGGGCACAAAGTGGATAGGGGTCTACAATTCTCAACCAGGTTGATTGGACCAGATGTGTGTACTGGGACAATGATCACAGTCTTCCATTTGTCAGGAATGGGTTGGGTGAGGAGGGATCTGTTGATCAACTGAGCACTTGGGAGAGCTAGTACTGGTGCTCCTATCTTAAGGAATTTGGGTGGTAGAGAGTCATAACCAGGAGAGCTATCAGGATTAAGACCCATCAACAGCTTAAGTGCTTCTTTACGTGATGTGGCTTTTATATGGAAGAGGGGGTGGGAAGCTTCAGGGAGGTGATCATGTGGGGCAGGGTGGGTAGCATGTAGTCCTGTCTTATACACATCAAGGTCAGTAAAGAAGAATTTATTCCTGTGGCTATCTTCGAGGGGGAAGTTAATAAGTGGCCTTTCGAGATCATCTGCTGGGGGACGGTCTGCTCATTGCCCTTAAGTAGAGCACTGATCTGAGCCCAGACATTTTTGGGATTGGCAAGGTGCGTTTGCTGCAGGGATTGAAGGTAGTCCTGATTTGATTTGTTTGTTTTAGCTTTACATGAGTTTCTCAGTTGATGGTAGGATTGCCAGTCTGATTGGAGCCCAATCCTTTTAAAGGTTATCCAGGCTTTGTCACGGGAACACATTTGGTGCAGTAGATCCTGGGAAAGTCATGGAGAGTGGAGTACCTTAGCTCTACACATTTCAAAAGGGGCATGGGGATTGAGTATGGAGGTAAAAGTGCTGATGAGGTATTCTAGGGCTTGATTTATGCCAGAGAGAGAGGTAATGGAGGTCCAGTCAGTGGTGGCCAGGCAATGCAGGAAGGCAGGAGCATTAAAGTTGTTTAAATTCCTGGATCTAAAGATTTTGGTGGGGGGGGCGAGGATGGTTGTTCTTCCATATGCAGAAGGTGGGGGAGTTATCGCTCAATGCATCTGGAAGGATTCCTGCAGCCTTCATGTAGAACTTATTGTTTGTAAGCATCCAGTCCAAGAGGCTACAGTTGTCTGACTTGTACTTAGTCTGGTAGGTTTGTTAAGTAATTGCTGTAGTTTTGCTTCAGTCAGAGCTGTCTGATACCAAGAATAATTGGGACCAATCCAGTCAAGGTTGAAGTCACCAAAAGTTATGGTATCTCTAGGGGGAATTTAAATCTCTCAGATAAGGCTGAGTGAAATTAGCAGTTCCAGTTTTATGGAATTTTCATGAAATTCCATAATTTTCACAAAGAATAATGGAATTTGACTATAAGTACAGATGTTAATTTGCAATTTCTGGCTGCAAGCAATTAATAAAATTGACACACACAGTCTCCTTATAACATCTAAGAACCTGCCAAATTTAGTGGCATTGCATTCTCTAGTTTTAAAGTTTCAGGGGTTTATAAATTTGCAGTTTACATTCTTGCAAAATTTTATTTTAAAATGTAAAAGTTTGACTATGTTTAATTCAGTCCCATTTAAAGCTGTAAATATGAACTTTGTCATAAATGATCATGTGGTACAGTTGTTTAAATGTGGTATAGTTGTTTAAATGTTTCAAATCTGATTAAATTTGGATATGTTGTTTTAAAATTAGAGGGAAATTACAAATGTTAATGTTGGCAACATGTTTGGCAGGCTATAACTCAGCCCCATTTGAAGCTAGAAATCTGAAACTATGTACATATATAAATGTAGCGATAACCTGCATACCGGTACAATTTTATAACATTTCAATGAATACTGTCAAAATTATACTAAAAATAACAGAAATCTGAGCTTTGGCAAAATGTTTGTCTACCTATATCTCAGTTCCATTTGAATCATGAGACTTAAAATGTGATGCACATCCCATGCTGTATGTTTCTCTATATACTGAAACTGTGGAGACATTTGGATAAGAAATGTTAAAATTAGCTCAAAATAACTGAAAATGAAATTTTGATTAAATGTTTGGCCACCCATATCTCATCCCTTTTCAGCCTATGACTCTGACATTTTGTGCACTTATGTAAGCCATTAATGACTGTCTATATACTGTACCAAATGTGGCATTGGTTGGATGCGTACTTTCAAAATCAGAGTAAACTGAACAATTACAAATTGGTAAAATTCTGCAGGATTTTCAAGCAAATTCTGCAAAATTCCACAGAACTGGAATTGTAATTATTTGAACATTTCATGAACTGAACTGGCAAAGAGCTCTACCAGTGGCTCTTGGCCAGTTGGGTATAATTTTTCTTTGACAAAATACCAGATTTCACATAGTTATTAAATTCTCACCTGGACAATGGTGGACCATTACCTGGATTCGTTGTCTCAGGAGTGCCAAATTTAGCAAAGATTATGTTCAGATGATACAAAATACTTTTAGTCATAACATTCTATAAATAGAATAACAGATACCCTGTAACACATCATCTGTTACAGGGTTGCAGTTCCATTGAGAGATTCAGGTAAGATCATAAACCTCAAGAGTGAAACTCTAGAGAACTATGATGTTACGGCTTTGTTATCAGAATTTTCTGTAATTTATGGGGAGTAATTTTTTGGCCCCAAACAGATAGTGATCATTCAAATCTTAAAGAAATAAGAGGCCATATTTTAAATTTCTGAGTCCATTTTCACAGACTCTGCATCCATCTTTGTACTCCTTCTGCCACCCCACTCCCTACCCCCATTTCTCCCAAAGTTTGTAATTAGTATAAAATCATCCTCTACTGGCCATACAGCTGAGTAACCCAACATCAATGAAATATTTATTTTGATTCAACAAATGTCAGTTATTATGCTGCATTTCTTTTTCACTTAGAAATCTGCATTCAATAGCATCTTTCATAGTGATGTCATACTCAGTACTTATGGCTCCACACCAGTGATGTTACTGAGCACATATTTCAATGTGAACCCAACACAGATCCTTAATTTTGTACTTTTAGACTCAAAATAGTTATTCCAATGGTGTTGAAGAACTCAACATGGTGGCCATTGACAGATGATTTTAATATTACTTACAAACATCAGGGTAAATGGGGTGCATAGAAAGCACTGAGACTGCCACAGAGAGTCTGAACAATGGACTCAGGAGAATTTAAAATACTGCTGCCATCCTTAACCTTTTTAACTTATAATACTATCAATCTGAAGTCAAACCCATTGTATGAGTTCTGGGTGTCACTCTTCCTACAGAAAAAAATGACTACCTACTGTATATATTATCTAACAATATCCGTTATTTTACACTGCTAGTAAAACTACCCACAATTGTATATTGCATTCCAAGATGGTCTGGTTGCCCCCAAAGTCTGTGTTAATGACTGTCAATGGGGAATAGAACTGGCATTTATATTTGTAAAGTTTTCACTTGGTCTGCATTGTTACCATCTAACAGACTATGTATAGCTTTACCTTTTGCTCCACATAAGTTTGTGGGAGGCACATTTCTTCTCTTATCAGTAACTTTGTTTTTACCAGATCTTAATGTCTTCTGTGTGCTAAGTTCATGGCTGCTGTCTGTAGAACTGGTGTGATAACAATTATATTACCCTTAGGATGAAATCCCCTTCACTCTCACTGTAAGACAAAATTTTGCTCTCTCAAATATTTGATACATTGAGGGTTTACTCTTGGATTCTCAACTGCAAGCCATTTAGAGTACAGTACCTGACCACACTGCACTCATACCTTGTACAGTAGGATCCTCATGTGTTGTTCTTTTGATTTCTGACACATTCACTGCTGCAGGAGTAACATTTTGTGCAGATAAGTCAAAGATTTGTGTGCAACTTTCTGTTCTCTATGAGATTCCCTAATATGTCAGTCACTGTATGCATTAATACAT
This sequence comes from Neoceratodus forsteri, assembly GCA_016271365.2. Lineage (NCBI taxonomy): Eukaryota > Metazoa > Chordata > Ceratodontiformes > Ceratodontidae > Neoceratodus > Neoceratodus forsteri. Next base: position 603,974,865 of record CM028129.1, read on the forward strand.
AATTGTTTACAGTTTCTTTGCCCATTCTGTATACCAAAGATATTTTGTAAGATTTGAAACAACATGGGCCATTCATAAAGTTGTGGTGACAGTGTGGATCCTGGAATATGAAAAATGCTGATCAGTGGTTTATGGTTCATGCTTACTTTAAATGAGGTTATAAAGGCATACAGTAGATTTAAAAATATTCACAAGCTCATGTGACACTAAGACTTCTCTTAGAGTCTGCAAATAACATTGTTTAACTTCTACTCATGGAGGCAACTACATATTTCACTGAGCTGTCTTTATCTTTCTGTGCCAGTATTGCTATGAGTTATGTTAGATTTGTATCCACCATTATGTCAAAGTTTTCATCAGCATCAACATGAGACATCATGACTGAAGGACTTGCTGAGGCATTCATCAACTGCACAAATGGGTATGCATTCCTTTCTAGCCACTGAAATTTTTTTTGTTAGTTGTTTAACCAGGACTAGCACACTAAGCTGAAAACTTTTTTTACAGGTGCGACCTGGGAGCACAGGGAAGTTAAGTGATTTGCTCAGGGTCACACAGTCTGCAAGTGGAAGCTGTGGGATTCAAACCCAGATCTGGTCTGCTGGATGTCACCAGATTTGCAGCTCAGAGCCTTAAACCACTGTGCTAAACTGCATTCTTGATAAACTTCCTTAAAGCTCCCTTAAAGACTAGATTAGCATGATAATCATAAACAAACCTGGTACAAAATTTAATCATTTCAAGAAACCTCCAATACATTCTCTGGTGTCCTGGGCACAGAAATCAGAGTAACAGATCATACTGTATAGTAAATCTTTTTCAAGATGTCCATACCAAACTCACATTTTTTTTATGTGTGGGTTCCTATTCTCTCAATCTTGTCAGTGCTGTCTAAAATTCCCAGTGCGGTTCTTTGGTACCTTCCTAAACACCCGCATGTCATCAGTGATGCCTGAGATTGTGATGCTTGAGATTTCACAGAATCTCTAAAATTGCATACTAAAAATCTCTGTTGTACTGAAAATACTAAACGTGTAAAATTGTTTTTATGTTTGATTTCTGCTTTGCATACACACAGGCAGTATCACACGAATACGTTTTAACCTCTGTGACATGTCTCAACTCATCAGGGAACTGTTTGCTCCTTTGACAATACAGAAAGTACCAGTTTCTTCAATTTTGGTAACTTTGACTCATGAGCTGAACTTTCACACCACGTTTAGATATTTGTTAATCTTGTAAGGAAACATTTTAAACTGTATTTTTAGGAGCATTAACTGAGATTTCATTAGCATATAGTCCTTTTAATTTGCTATGTTCCCAGTAGCAACAGCTCATGCCTGTTGATCTTTACTAAAAATGTGGATTTTTCTACACTGCCACTTTTGACTTGCAAACACTAATTGGGTATGCTTGTTCCACATTTTCTGAGCATATCTGTGCTTCCACTATGTCATGGTCTCAGTGTTAATTTTAATTTTTTTTTTTCAAATCAGGTTTGGGCTTGTACAAACACTGTATAATAAAGTAATTAAAATTTTTACACTGTTATACTCACTGCTAAACACATCTTATGTAGGTTTTCCAGTGGGATGTGAGAAAATATACTTTCACATCTCCTGCATTTCAAGACCCTTGCATCATGATCCCTGATTTGCTTTAGTGGACACCACTTTGTTTTCCTCTAACTTGCACATTGGTAGTGAGTGTTGTTTCATCCCCACTGCCTGGTCTTCAACTATTTCAAGAGCCTTTATCATGTCCAACAATCATGACAATGTCAGAGGACCATTACTCGGGGATAGTTTTCTTGATTTAGGCTCTCCAGATAATCCAGCATCCCATCTCATGTTCCCTGCACTGGCCACACTGCAACACTGGTGCTCTCCCAACTCCCCCTCCCTTGGCTTATCCACTTTCCACAGCTTGTAACAGACTGGTTTTAGGAAGACCCATTACACTGTTGTTTCACTTCTCAGACTTACTGTTACCATCCTGAAAGGGATTGATCAGGGAATGTACACTTCTGAAATCTAAGGGATTTGACAATATTTCTTCATCCCACTCCACTAGACAAGCTTATTCTTTGACACTGTGTTCAAATGGTTCATCTACAACGTGGCTGAGAAATACCTAGCTGGATCTGTAGGTGATTCCCTCTCCCCTCTTTCTACTAAGTTTGGTGTCACTCAGGCTTTGTCATGGTCCCTACTTTGTTCTTGATCCTCATCCTCCTAAATGACCTAGCAAAGACTTGTGCAGCACTTATGCTTTTTGTCTTTCAGTCCCTGAAGTGATAGTGTAGCTTCAACATGACTTTCACAGTGTTCAACACTGGTTCTGCTCAAATCAACTCACCTTCAACACAAAAAAATGACCTTCATAACCACTGGACCCAGGCAGTGGCTGGCCAAATGCCAGTTCATCAGTTCATCCTTGTCTTCAAGACCTTGGACAGCTCCCTTGTGGAGGCAGTCTTCTCTGGGGTTCTGTCTGGATCATTACTCTACCTTGCCACATAGATGCTATCAATTCCTCCCAAAATTTGATGTACTATGCCAGAATATAGCTAATATCCACCGCCTCTGAGATTGTTGTGAAAATATTTATACTGGTGTTTAACTATGAGGCTGTAGTTTACAGGGCAGCCCCTAAATCCAGTCTAGTTATACTGCACCCCTTTCATTCTTTCTGGTGTTTTGCCCTTGACCACCCTAATCCATACTCTTAACTGCTTCATATATATTCCTCTCTCTTACTACCATCTCAAGAGGATCACCATTTGTCCCGCTGTGTTATGCTTATTGTTAGGTACTGGTTTGGTTCCCTCACCTGCTACTATATCTTTCTGTCTTCTAATAATACCCCCTTCCCTCCTACACTCTAGGAAACTCTGACTTCAACTCCTTCTCACTCCTCTAAACCAGGACAACTACTAATCAGGTTTCTGTCTCTTACAGAATTTCCCATTAAAAGTCCATCCTCCTCTCTACCTCCACTCTTTATCTTCCTCTGTTATGTCCTAAACCTCTATCAGTTTGACCACTTTATGCATCTCTATTCTTCTAATTCCTCTTTTCCATCATGTTTCCTTCTAAACTCCTTAATATCCACAATGCTCTACCTCCCTTTCCCACTCCCTTCTCTGCCCTTTTTTCCAGTCACTTTACTGGTATCCATCTGCTGCTGCTACTACTGTTGGTTATCTGCTATTACAATTTCATTAGCTGCCCATTAATGTGTATTGCTTATTTTGATCTGTAAATATTGCTGTATTAAATACATTCTAGTTTGTGTTTTCAAGTTGTACCTTTCTGTCACTGTGTCTGATAATTAACTGCTAGCCACCTATTAATTGGTTTGTACATTCTGACATATAAATAATGCTGTATTCTTGACTATTGTGCTCTTTTTTGGATTTTAAATTCCTGTATTTTATCCCCCAACCCACTTCTCCCAGTATGAATCTGTAAAAGTAACTCAGTCAGCACAATGTATGGTCCTGGCCAAATTTGTTTTAAGACATTTACTTGATACACAGTTTTGAACAATGTGGGTCTTATCTCAGGATCTACAGTACATCTGTTAAGAGGCATTCACTGTAAGGCCCTGTATACATCAGGCTAGTTAAAACATTTTAAGGTGCTTAAAACGTTTTAACTAGAGCAAACACAGCGCCCATCCGCATTTAAGCATGGTTTCAAAACGTGTTAGGAAACAGTGCTTAAACCCTGCTGGGAGCTAGTCTCAAGTCTGTTTTTAAAAATGGTTTTATGAGAGAAAGATTGTTACCCTGTAGTGTGGATGGGCGTCTGCATATTGCTCCTCCAGGAAGCGTGTTAAGGGTCATGGAGAACCCATTTTAAAAAATGTTACTGGAGGCAGATGCAGATGGGAGTCAGCTGTGGTATAACTGAGTTAAAACTCGATTGAAGACTGATCTGGACAGGCTGCTGTGGTGAGTGTAAAAACATTTTTTAAATGTTTTTTTAAACCAGTGCAAATCTGCAGCTCTAATGTGTACAGGGCCTAAGTGTCAGCTGTCATAACTGAGTATGGTTTGTCTTCAGACATTTTCTTTTTACTTGCCTGGCCTGAGAAACATAAATACTTCATGCTCTATATTTTTCTTCATAGTGAAATATGCAGTCAGAGCATCTAAGGTTTTGTCAAAGGGATCATTACCTTCTCCAGGCTCTGTATTATTGTAGCTAGTGTATCAAAAATATAATTTACTTCTTCCCCTGCATAATGCAATAACAGTGGGTTTCATCTATTTGGATTGGTCACATCTAAAGCAAGCAACACATTTTTTATTTTAAGTCTGACTGACTTCAGGCTAGCTCAGAAAAAATGTTCCAGTCTCTTAAATAGTGGTGGGCGAAGTGGGCTCAATCCGCTCCGTGAAGTGATTCGCAGAGCAAAGGAGGATTTGTGGAGTGCTCCACAATGCGAAGCGGAGTACTTTGCGTTAGAATGAGGAACGCGAAGTCCATTGGAAACAATGACTTCGCATTACTCTGCCTCCCTGAGCCACTACTCTTCCAATTTTAAGGTGAAGTGCATTGATGGCAGTTCACTTCGCCTCACTTCACCTTGTTTTTGAGCTCCAAAGGTGAATTTTGCAGTGATTCATGGGGTTTCAGGTCACATGGGCTCTATATTGATCTACACAGCCTCAGTTCGGGGTAGTATGAGTAGGAAGGAGTAGGAGAGAGTGTGCTCTGACAGCTGTCTGTAGCTTGTAAAAGCTGTTCAAAAAGCATCCACTGCAGCTGCCTGATTTTGTACTGCAATTGTGTTCTCTATTCTTAGTTTTGCTGCTTGTAGTGCCATAAAAATCTGCACTGTCTGTATTCAGTGCTCCCCCCCACGTTGAAAAGGTATTTTTTACCAGACTGGATTGTTTTTGTGACCCCATCAGCACCATTGGATATTGAAGTTGTTTTAATTCCGTGACAGTCTCAGAGTAGTCTCTTATCTGTTGCTGAAGCCACAGTTGTTTATTTGGCTTCACATCCAACCAGCGTCCCTCCAATCAGAAAGTGAACATATCAAAATCTGAATTTGGTAATAATATTTGTGGTTGATCCCCAAAAATGCCTGCAAAGAGACGTGCAAGCAAAGCTGTTTCTCGCCATGGCAATGTTGGCAGTAAGATGGTCTGTGGGCATGGTAGTAGTATGCAGACGCAGAAGTGCATTGCTGATGTGAGGAAAGGTATTTCTCCTGCAATGTTTTTTACAGCTCAATCAGTAGCTTCACTTATAGTTGGAGGAGATGATGTTTTCCCAGCCTGGTGGTGTTAGTGTTACTGCTGTTAGTGGTGGTGGAGGTAGTGTTAGTATTGTTGCATCAAGTTCTAATTCTGACCAGTGTACCGTATCCAACATATTGAGTGTGAAGCAGTGCAAGTGAGTGGCAGCGTAGATGATGTCATACTTCCCAGTAACATCCCAGTAACTGAACCTGAGGATTCTGATGATCATGTCAACGATAGCATACAATGTGATATTCCATCCACCGTGGCACTTAACGTCACACATTTTCCATGCAGTGATTCACAGTGTGGTGAAAAAATATCAGGTGATGGTGGTGTAGATGCTGATGATGAATGTGATGATGATGATGATGTTGCTGTTGTTGCAACATGCAGTCCACATGTTAGCATCCAAGCAGAAGAGATGGATGTGTGTGATGTTGATGAATATGATGATGATGTAATTGACCCCAGTTCGGAACTGGAGAAAAATAAATTAAAGTGGCTGTGTCTGAGTCTGTTTGCAGGAATCCCACCCCTGTAAAAACTTGTGATCTACCGCTTTTAGTTGATGATGATGACCCAGTAATCAATATGATAGGTAGTCGTGGTGGTCAGTTGCAGTCCAGGTGTGCAGCGCCAGAAACATCAAGTGCCCCCACTTCAGTGCTTAAAATAACAGACTTAAATAAGCCACATCATCATGAACATGTTAAAAGCAGAGCATCACACTCCATTGTTTGGGATTTTTTTGTCCAAGATGCAAATGATGATTCAGTTGCAATCTGCCAGGTTTGCCATGTGCGTGTGAGTCGAGGTAAAAAGGGGAGCCATCTGGGGACAGGAGGACAGCATACGCATCTTAAGAATAGGCACTTGGCTCTGTGGACCCAGCACAAGATGGCAGCTAATACCACAGTGGGGCGTTCACCCGTGTCACCGGCAACCATAGCCAGCATGTTATCCCCTTCCATGACTGTTAAGCTCAGTAGGAAATTAAACATGTGCAGTAGTGTGGTAATAAGAACAGAGGATTACTACAGGCATGATGAAGTGGAGGACCATAATGATTCTGAAATGTTGTCCAGTGCTGGTGAGAGTAGCAGTTTTTGTGGTGGTGGTGGTGGTGGTGAATGCAGTATGTCTAGTGCAAGTGGTACATCAACCTCAGTTGGCAAATCTGGCAAAATAATATCATTTCTGGGTTTGTCATCATCGCCTGTGCAACCGTCTTCATCAAATGTCCACACTCCACCCCCTGCCAATGCCATTCATCACAGAGCACAACCATTTGTGACCAACAGCACACCACATGTAAAACGTTTAAGTCAGCCCACAGTACAAAGTATTTTTGAGCATAAGCTGAAGTACCCCCCAAATCATACAGTGTCATGTGAACTTAATGCTGCTGTAGCGGAAATACTGGCAATTGATCTTTTGCCCTTCTCCTTTGTGGAGAATTCTGGGTTCCGGTGTTTGCTGCTCATGCCTGTCCAAAATGGAACGTCCCATCCAGGACATACTTTTCTACCCATGCTGTCCTGAGTTGTTCCACACTGTGTCCGACTCAGTAAGACATGCCCTTCAACATTCCTCCTCTCTATTCATCTATATAAGTATGGATATGTGGACAAGAGGCAAAACAGCGGGGAGTTCATATCTGTGTATAGCTGTACACTGGGCGCAGGTGCTGGGGGTTGTTTGTGATGTTGGTAGTGTGAATAATCAGTGCAGTAAGGTGGATTGTCGCAGTAGAAATCTTCCTGGAATTCGTCAGCATGTAACAATTGCTATGCACAGTGTGACCTGTTCACACACTGGTGAGAACATGTTGGACATGGTACTGACTGAAATTGACAGATGGCTAAACCCTCTGTCCCTGAGAGCTGGGTTCATAGCAAGTGACAATGGGTCAAATGTGGTGAAATGCATCACTAATGGTGTTTTTGTTCATGTTCCATGCATGGCCCACTGTTTAAATCTTGTGGTTCAGGAGTTTCTGCAGCACCCTGATATAAAGGAAATGCTGACCATTGCACGACTTATCTGCTCTCGCTTTTCAAGATCTGGAAAGGCCCGTGACCAACTGAGGCAGTTGCAGATACAAAACAACCTGCTTCAGCTGGAAGTTGTCACCCAATGGAACTCCATGTTATACATGGCAGAGAGGTTGTATGAACAATACAAGCCATCTCAGAATATCTTGTTATGCACACTAGCTGTGACAGTTCTGGGTCCTCCATGTCTATGATGACTGAACAGTGGCGCCTCATGGACTTTGTAATAACAATTTTGAGGCCTTTTGAACATACCACACAGGCAGTGAGTGGCAAGTCTGCCTCCATTAGCCAATCAATGCCACTGCTGTGGGTGCTGAGGCAGACATTTGTGAATGTACAGCATAGCCTTGATGTTGCCAGAGACGGTGGTAGCAGTATGTAGCTGCAACACATGCTGACAGTATTCGACCATAATCGTCACGTTCTGAGCATTCAGCGTTGTGACAACTTTGCCATAGCAACAATGCTGGACCCACGATACAAACGTGGAATTGCATCAGTACTGGAGGGATGGCCTGAACAGGTAAAAAATATCAGTGGTCAACTGGTGCACTTGGTTCATGGGGCCCAGAAGTCACGTGCCAAGGTCAGCAAACCCCAGCAGCATAATCCGGCTGAAGGTGTACCTGGAGGACCATCAAGCATATCCTGCAAGGGGAAGGGGACTGTAGTTCCAGGTGGTCTGTCATCCAAAGTGGGTGGCATCAACCCACTTTGGGAGGCTTTGTCTCAAGTGGGTATTTGTAAAATTAATGATTCGGGAGAACAGTGTGATGCATCAACAACTGGACTTATTGCGGCACAGAGAATGGTTGAGTCATATTTGTCTGAAAACAGGCATCTGACAATAAGTGAAGATCCTCTTTTGTACTGGAGTGGAAAGGTCAGTGAATGGCCAGAGCTGGCTGCATTGGCACTGAAGTACCTCACATGCCCGCCCTCCAGTGTAGGTGTTGAGAGGGTATTCAGCTCAGCAGGTGCAATAGTCAGGGATCATCGGACAAACCTGTCTCCTGCAAATGTTAGTTTGCTAACATTCATTAAAATGAATGAGAGGCACATACCAGCCCAGACTGCAACCTTGGTATTCATACCCTGGCCTAGTCATGGTGGTCTTGCTGATGTGGAAATGGAGCATCCTGGTGGCACTGGCAGTGGCTGCCTGAAATGGCCCACCACTGACGTAGATGACAACACAATGGAGAAAGAATTTCTCAGTGGTCAGACTTCAGACATCGATGACTGTGAGGGCAGTTTTCTTTATGAGGATGATGATGTGGTTAATGTTGGCAGGTTTTAACTGCAATATTTAAAAGGTGGTGTGCTCCCCCCAGACCACCACCACTGGGACTGATGTTATCTAAGTCTGCCACTATGAGTCTGTATGCCCCCTGGACCACCACCACCACCAGGACTGATGTTATCTACTGCCACCACTGCCACCATGCATCTGTCTGCCCCCGGACCACCTTCACCACCACCGGGACTGATGTTATCCAAGTCTGCCACCATGAGTCTGTCTGCTCCCCAGACCATCACCACCACCGGGACTGATGTTATCCAAGTCTGCCACTAGGAGTCTGTCTGCCCCCCCGGGCCACCTTCACCACCACTAGGATTGATGTTATCCAAGTCTGCTACCATGAATTTGTCTGCCCCCCACGGACCACCACTACCAGCTTCTTAATATTTAATCATAAAGTGAGTATGTGTACTCATGTTTGTTATGCTGCTTCACTTCCTTTAGTTGTATGTTTTGTTTTCTGTAGCTTTTCAGAGCCGCAGTGGTAAAACACATATAGTAGACTTCTTTTGTTTCTTTTACAGGGTAACAAAAAATGGATCCATCGCTAAAACTCATTGGGAATGATGCTGTAGCTGTACCGTACAGAGAGGAACCGATGTAATATCCATGTGAAATCCATTCTGGTAAGTATGAAGATTTTATTTCATCCATTTCATTGTTTTGTAAAGACTGCAGCAAATATTGTACACAACAGGTTGTGTTAGTTGGAAAGATGTGTCTTTGAAATGTAACTTGACTTTAGGGATTGAGATTTGAGAACCAGGGAGGGACACATAACAATTAAGTTGTAAGAAGTCATTCATTTCTTTTTTTAAGAAACTTCCTGATGCTTTGTTGTTCTGACAAAGTGGCCTTATCCAAACAAGTTCTTCAACATCATGCCCCCCCAGGGCTGGGGCGCACATGCAACATGCAGAAGTCATTTCATTAGATGACCATGACCATCACACCAGACCTAAAAAGAATGCAGATGAAATCTGTGAAGAAGTAAGAAAATAAGTAACCATTACAGACAAACCTACAAATATGCTTCCCCCACCCAAAAAAAAATACTTACCTTCATGTGCTTGACAGTTATCCATTGCAAATTTCTACGCATAAAGTTCTAATTGAGCACTGGAATGTGCATACCAACAGTATCTGTGACCTGAGATACTGAACAATACCATGAGTATATGTCCATGTCAACCCCCCTCACATACAAACTACAGAAATATATAGCTATACGTATATATTAACTCACCAAGGCTACTATTAGTGTACAGACAAAGGGTACCCTTCCATCCAGTTGAGATGATCACATTCCATTTGCTCGAATCGCAGCACACATTGCACCAGCAACAGTTCTCTCACGGTCATCATTTTAGGGGCACTGCACGCATGAGTGACTATGGAATAAATTCTGGGGTACTTGGCATGTGCTGAAACAATCCCATTTCACTTTGTTACCACTTGTCAATTTTCTGCACACAAGGAGGATGCATTCTGGGCCTGCAGAAAAAATCTGTGGACTCTGTGCCACTTTTATGTGCATGACTGAGTGCGCCATTAATTCTGGGGGACTTTGTATGTGCTGAAACAGTCTTATTTCCCTTCGTTACCACTTGTCAATTTTCTGCACACAAGGAGAATGCATTCTGGGATGGCAGAAAAAATATGGGGACTCTGCCACTTTTATGTGCATGACTGAGTGCGTCATTAATTCTGGGGGACTTTGTAGGTGCTGAAACAGTATCATTTCACTTCGTTACCACTTGTCAATTTTCTACACACAAGGAGGATGCATTCTGGGCCTGCAGAAAAAATCTGTGGACTCTGTGCCACTTTTATGTGCATGACTGAGTGCGCCATTAATTCTGGGGGACTTTGTATGTGCTGAAACAGTCTTATTTCCCTTCGTTACTACTTGTCAATTTTCTGCACACAAGGAGAATGCATTCTGGGATGGCAGAAAAAATATGGGGACTCTGTGCCACTTTTGTGTGTTCTGTGATTGTGGCTGTGAGCTCATGATGTCATACTGACATTTTTACAATTAAAGCAGCATTGCAAGAATGTCCTCATAGTTCTGAACTGTACTTTTTATGCTACTTTACATTGCCATAGCCACCACTACTTACCTCCGAATCGTGACTTGAATGATATGATTCTTTTCACAATGTATGTCTGTTTTATTTACTTGACTACTTTTTTTCATGTATGAAAAAAAATGAGCACATCTTCCAATATTGTTCAGACCAGCTTTGTATTTATTTGCAGCTGCTTTTCAATAACTATTGTTCCGTGGTGTCATAAAACACTGCCTGATGCATAACTGTTAATTAACAACAGAAGTGATATATATAACAACTACTTGATGTGATGGAGAAAAGCAGAAGAAAACAATAACAAAGACCTGGTCAGCACCAATTTAAAAGGAATGCTCCTTTCATTATTACACACATGAAAAAAGGTAGCACGCAGACTCAACTACTGCAGATTATCATATCATTCCAGTCAGTCAGGATGTAAGTAAAGGAAGTTGTAACACAGCATTAAAAAATATAAGTCAGAGTTATCAACAGATTGTTGCACTGCTGCTTTACAGACATTCACCACATTATATAGTTATGGTGATGCACATAAACTAATATGTGAGGTCATTACTACCACTGGAATATTTCTTGCTCCACAGAGTGCAATATATTTCTGTGAAAACCACCCATAATTTCATTATGGTGAGTCACGTGATGGAGGAATTACCAATCAGAAAAGCCATCCACATTCTGCCAGCCTTTCTCAGCAACATTAGAATGTGATGCCAGGGGGAGCGCAGGTGCATGCTCCACTATAGTGAATGTCCGGCAGCTATCCCAACCAATGTTTCTTTATGTTACAAGGTTCACTTTGTGGTGAAATGTGGGATGTTTCCACTAACAAAGCTCTTCTTAGTGGAAACGTGGCCACACTTTTCACCACAAACTGACCATTATAACATAAGGAGACATTCAGAAACTTGATGGACAATCAGATATTCACTGTAAGTAGCACGCACACGCACTCTCCCTGCCATCACTTCCTAACTTTGCTGAGAAGGGAGGCAGAATGTGGGCAGATTTTCAGAATGGGAATTCCTCCATCACGTGACACATTGTAATGAAATTACTGGTGGTTTTCACTAAAATGTATTGCACTATGTGGTGCAAGAAAGATTCCCCTTGAAGGGAAAATGTGTATGATTAAACAATAACAAACAAAAAACACACAAAAAAAGTACAACACAGTAGTGGGGTGAGGTCAGGGGTGGGGGTGGCAGAAAACAATCCCCTGACTTACTATGGCCGTGGGATGCCATAGTGGTCCAGCAGCAGGTGCAGCATTGAAAGTAGCTGCTGCTGCTGTGCTTCCACTCTGTTAACCTGCTGCTCCAAAGCACTGAAATGCTCATTATTTTCCTTGAGAGCTGCCAACATCAGGCCGAGGTCAGACTGGCTTGCAGGGACTGTGGTGGGGTCCACTGCAGCAGGTAATCCAGGTAGTGGGGCTGGTGGTGGACAGGGTGGTGCTGGTGGCTGTGGTGGCAGTGGTGGTGGTGGAGCAGCTGATGTAGTAGCCCTCATCCTCCTGTTGTGGCAGTGACTGACTGCTGAGAGGCACATCTCCCACCCCAGCAGCACCCTCGGCCACTGCCATGGAAGGGCCAGCAGGTGGACACCTGGCCCCTTCCGTGGCAGCCTGCCACTCTGCCCTGTGGTGGTTCAGCATGTGGGCACGCTGGCCACTAGTCCCCAAATGTTTCCCAGGGGGGCAACGGCACACCAGCACACCACACACATGGCACTCCACCACTGTGCTGTCTCCCCCCACACAATTAAAAAACTCCCACACTGGGGAGCTGCAGGGGAAACCAGACACAGTCCTCACACATCGGGCATGATTCCCAGCACCACCTACAATTGCCAGGGCCACCTCCTGTGGCTGTGGAGGTGATGGAGAGGGTGCTGCTGGAGCCCCAACAGCTGCTGCTAGTGGTGGTGGTGGTAGTGGTGGTAGTGGTGGAGAAGGTGGACACGCAGCAGCCACTAGTCACACTAGTGCTGCTACTGCTGCTCCTGTTGCTTCAGCGGGGGAAGCAACATCGGCCAGGAGCCTGGAGCGGTCCAACATCACACGACTGCCCCGCCCCCCTGGGTCCGCACTCCTCCCCTCTTAACGCACCCATGGGCCAGCGACTCACCTTCTACTATGTTACTCTCCATCCTCCTGAGTCCACGGGATCACACACACACACACACACACACACACACACACACACAGACAGTGGACACACACACACACATAGTCAGTCACACACACAAAACAAAACAAAACTTATACAAAAAAAATCACCAACAAAAAAAACACTAAGACAATACAAAAACTAAATAAAATAGCTTTTAAAAAAGCTGTTTGTTTGTTCTGGGTTCTGGCAGTAAAAAGAAATGAAAGCCAAGCAAATTTCTCTCCTCTCACAATTTTGCTTTCTCCCTCTACAAATGCAAAGGAGAAAGTGAAACTGCTTCTCTGACTCACTTCCTTCCTGCCTGGCTAAAGCATGTGACTTACAGTACTGCAAGCCATGTGATGTGCCTATTTTCTTCTCACTTCGCCTTACTTTGTGTTAAGGCATAATGAGAACGTGAAGTAGTAACAAGAACGCGAAGTGAGCACTTTACAGGGCCCACTTCGTGTTGTGCTCCGCGGATGCAAAGTGCTCACTTCAGTCCACTTTGCTGGTGGACTAATAATTCGCTGCATCTCTACTCTTAGATATCAAATTGAGGAAAAGCTGGTAATTAAGTATCCATTGCAAATAACTGTGCATTACCTTTTATTCTAGAGTCTTGTTATTGCACTTAAACCACACTTCTGTTATCTAGCAGTTCAAGTACTACAATATATTGTACTCAGTCTCTGAGGTTGCATCTCAGAAAGACATACCTGCCTACAATATGTGTCTGTCTGGTTACACAGATTGCCACTCTTTCAGTGGGCATTCTTTTCATCCTTTCTCACCAATATACTGTGGGCTTGATTCTCAAAGCCCTGATAATGATGCAAGGTGCCTGCGACAAACATAAATGGTGCAAATGGCACCTTGCATAATAAACTGCCCCTGAGCTATTCACAAAGGCAGCCTGTGTCAACAGTGCACACTTATTCAGAGCTCAGTCAGCAGCTGGCCATGGAGGTGAGTGGAGGGCAGAGCCAGTCACCAGCTCCTACAGGATGGGCACTATGAAATAGGGGTGGGGTCCACTATACCACCAAGACTATTTCAATACATATTAAGTGTGATGAGGGCTTGGGGGGTACTAGACTCATGTGAGGGGGTCGTGTTGCTTATTAATATATACCGGCAGCATGGGTAGGGGAGCAGTTTATTATGTGCATAATGGGACAGCTTTGGGAATCAGGTGGGGGGAATTTAATTACTACAATACATAGCAGCGTTGGGGAGAGGGACATTTTATTATATAACTAACTGGACAGCTTCAGGGATCATGTATGGGAAAATTTTATTACTTACAAGGGTGGCAGCATTGGGGGGGACCCTGTTTGTCACAAGGGGCCTGCGGCAGACCCTTCTCATGCATCAGGTGTTTGCTGCATGGTAGGGGTTGCCGCAAGTGTGGGGACTTAGGTGCCGGCATCCCTCCTGTACCAGAATCTGGTGCAGGGTCCTTGATGCACTGGAGATTAGTGCAAGCTGCTGTTTGCCATAGTTTGCACTGATCCTGGCCTGTGTCTCTAACTTATTCAAGTAAACAGTAAACACACAAAGGCTATCAGAATTCTGTTTGACAGGAATAAAATTTATTTTTATTCATATCTTATACAGACTTCTCCAGTGCTATAACATCCTGTTTTCCTACACATACTTCCTTGTTCACTGTCTCTTTATGACCTTTTACTCAAGACTACAAAGTCTAGGAAGGAACATACTGTAGCAGTGCACTAGCACTACAGTACTTCACAGGGCACTAGTTACTTTCAAAGGATAAAACTTATGTTTTCTTTGACTGTGAACAAAAATTCATCAGAAGTCACCACAAAACTGCCATTTTAGAATGCTCTTGTACTCACATGAAGCTGGAAGTATGGGGTAGGCAACAGAAGATAGCATTGGGAGGGGGTAGGCCTCTATAATACCAGGGATGGATTGTTTGACAACAGGGATTGGGTGAGGGTGCGGGTACCACTAGCACCAGGACAGGCATTAAATTAGAATCAGGTGAGGGAGAAGGCAACCACTAGCACCAGGGATAGTTTGCTGATCATGTGGACCACATAGTTAAGGCAGTAAACACAACAATTGGTTTCTTCAATAGGCACAGAGGAAACTTCTTATGAGCGATAAAAAAAAAATCCTAGTCCAATGCTTTATTATAAGCATTATCTAGTGTGGTGTGGTGGTCTATGGGACAGCAAAGGACCGTGTTTTATCCAAGGTCAGGCTCTGCTGAACAGGGCCTACTGCTTTGCACTTGCCTTTATAGTAGATACCCATACCTGTGTGCTGTACAGCAAACTGAGCTGGCTAAACCTCAATCTGAAGGTGCTCTATCACACCCTGGTCCTTGGCAATAAAGCTTTACTTAGGCTTGGTCTCCTATGGCCTGCAATCCATGTTCAAATACATGGACAATAAATATGCTACCAGAGGCATGGCATACCACTATCTGCTGCTGCCTCGAAAGAGAACCTCACTGGAACAAAACTCTTTCTCTTTTCAATTATCAAAACACTGGAATGACTTGGCTGACACAATAAGAAGGTACAGCTCTAAAGAATCATTTAAAACCCAGCTGCTGACTTTGTTTACTTTCTCTGGAATCTGTAAGTGCATTCTATTAACTTTTTTTTTGTAAAATGACACTGTCTCCTGTATATACTTCACTTTTAACATAATAACCTGTAACCTGTGCTCTAAAGAATCATTTAAAATCCAGCTGCTGACCTTACTTACTTCCTCTGGAATCTGTAAATGCTTTCAATGAACTGTTTATATGGAAATCCATGCACAACAAGGGGTGACCATATATGGTTTGATTAATATCTGATACAATATCTCTACTGAAAATGTAGAAAGCAACTGATCACACCTTCATAAATTTTGAGGTGTATTTTGAGCTAAGAGGGTAACCTGTGTAACCCCTCATCCCTGCCTTTTTGAAAATGACAGGTGGTATGCTGTTGAAGCTGACAGCAGTACCAGGTGGGGACTGGGTTCGGGAGGACTAGATTACTCGGCACAAGGGCAAGGTTTGGGTACTCTGCACCCAAGTAAATCCGAACACAGGAAGCAATAACTGTAATGTCCAATATCAGGAATGGTATTTTAAAGTGTGGCTTTTATTCAAATCCAAACTGAACAAATAAAGCATAGATGGACCCCCATGGGGCTACTTTCCTGGTAATGCAGATTAGGAATCAGAACACTTCCTCGACACTTCAGCTCTCAGGCTCTGGACCCACCAGGCACACAGCCCAGAATTGCATGCTGCTTTGGGTGCACAGCCTGACTTGTACACTATTTGGGGATTTCCCTGGCTCGGATCCCCTGCCGGCCACTTGAACACCTTCCATTTGACATGGGCACATTTTTCAGTGGCTCCCTAAACCACCTTACAGCCTTTGACTTCATAAGGGAAACTTCCTTTCAATCCCATGTCTGGGTACTTTCCTCAGCACTGGCCAAGTGCCTGAGGCAAAGTTAAAGGGACACAGAGCAAATCTGTAAAGGTGAACCTGGTTACTAATGATGGGGGGTCTCCCACCTCTAGCTTCCACAATTCATACCTGGCCATTTCTCTGGACATTAAACATCTCTTTATGAAAAGCTTGGCAGTGTAGATTAAAGGGTAAATGCATAGGACATTTCCTCTACATGTCTTGACTTTCCCCTTGTACTAGGCTCGAACATACTTAAACATCTTTTTTCTGAAAAGCTTGGCAGTGTAGATTAAAGGGTAAATGCATAGCACATTTCCTCTGCATGTCTTGGCTTTCCCCTTGTGCTGGACTTGAACATACTTTTACTTGACTTAGCCCATTACTCTAGGCCTCTCACTTAAGCAGACCAATCCCCACTTTACAACAGTTCAGGTGAAACAATGGCCCTATTTAAGAGCAGACTCACCCTTTGGTTGCAGGTGCCTCATAGGTGATTCTTTACAGGAATTTCTTTCCCACAGCTTCTGGTGCCGCAGCACAACTTGTAAAATAAGGCAGCTTCTTCCCTAGCCAGAACCAGGAGGGTTGCCCCTGGAATGACAGGCAAACCTTTTCACCCCATCCCCTCAGGGATGGGGCACAGAGACCAGTAACAGCAGTCTCCACCACTTCAAGAAAAGCTTACTGTGTTCCTCTTTTGGCAGAGACACACACCTCTCCCTTAAAGTAGCTCTATATCAGAGCTTTAGGCTCCAAGAGCCTGTGCACAGACTGCTGTGCTTCTCTCTTCAAGACTGCTCACAGACAACTCCTTTCAAAAACTCCCAACATTCTAACCTAATTCCTAACTGCAGATTCAGTGTGGTTCATGCAACTGCGAGAGCTCTATGGAGATGTCATCCCTCAGTCTCAGCTGAGACTGAGAAAGAGTGAGACAGTGTGAAATCCATTTAACTGGAGTTTCACAAGCTGCCTTCCCTGCCTACCACTAGGTCTTACTGGGATTCTAGTAACCCCGGAGAACAGGGGGGTTACACCTGTCTTACTTTTGCTGGAATACAAAATTCAGAATCATTCATATGATGCATTGGATAAGGGATATGAATCTAATTTATAAGTCAAAAGTTTTCTGTCCTGTTTTTTTGACTGTCGTTCCCCCATCCCACTGCATTAATAATCAAAATAAGCTATATGAGCTTTAGATAAACTGAGTATTATAATATAAAACTTACAAATTTACAAACCTCCTGGCTACCCTTCCGATATTTTGTTTTTTAATGGTATTGTAGACAAGGAATGGCACGCAGCTTTCTTTTTTTATTTTTAAATATATGAATTTACAAGTATATAGCACCATATTTGTGATACAGTGTAGCCTAGTGGTAAGAGCATGGAGCTGTGAATTTGGAGATCCATGATACCTGGGTTAGAATTGCAATGCTGCCACTTGCTTAATGCGTGACCCTAAGAAAGTCATGTAACCACCCTGCAATTTATTGTCCAGAAATCAACCCTGGAAAAAAGTTTCAGCTCAGTCAAAGATATGTATACACATTGATGAAGGCTCAGAGCAAGCTGAAGCACTGGGGTAGTCAGCTGCTGCATCATTTTCTTGAGGTAGGAATAAATACCTTAATTTTGCTGCACACCTCTGGTTCCCAGACTCTTTGTTTTTTGTGCAGTGCTGCTCCACTATGTGGGACAAGTCATGTAACTACCCTGCACTTTATCATCCAGGAGTCACACTTGGAAACATGTTTCAGCTAAGTCAATGTAGCTTTACCAACCAAACATTCAAAATAAACAAATAAATAAATATTTAGGGAAAACTGATATCTGCCTGTCTTTCTGTCCATCCGACTATCTATCTATCTATCTATCTATCTATCTATCTATCTATCTATCTATCTATCTATCTATCATCTGTCAATCCATCTATCTAGCTATATTCAATATTTCCCTAACTCTTAAAGAGCATCACAATAAAAAGCTTAAAAACACTAGATTTACACCCATTATGTATAACTTTATTGCTTTCCAGTTGGTTTTTTTTTGTTTATTTTCCCTAGCAATTATTTATTTCACTGAGTCTTTCAAAATGTCTCTGACTCTCCCTTGCTAACCACACAATTGCTGTTTTGTGATATCACAGTCTGTTGTCATGATGACCACTACTGTATGCTGTCCTAAACAAAGGCACTGAGAGGTTAACAGGGGAGAGGCAAATATTTTCAAATGTTTTCTATACAGGCTTTTAGATAGATTTCTGATTTCCAGGATGTACTGTAAATCTTGAAAAGGAATATTGAAAATGAAAAAAAATATATATTCTCTAATACATTTTAACAGGTGAAGCATCTTATTTATATATAAACATATGCTGCAGTACAGTTAATCTTTAAGCAGGGACAAACAAGCAAGCTGTGCAAACGTACTAATTTATAAGGATTTCTATTGTAAACATGTACAATATGTATATTTACTATATCACAATATTTTATTTTCTCAGATATGCTCAAATTGATCTGAATTAACTATTTCTGCAATATAAAAATCTTCAAGAGAAATTAAGTTTTTTTAATTAGTTCTAACTTTTTATGTATGCTCAGAAATTGTGAAAGTAAATCTACTGCACTTTAAATGAAAGTTTAAAGAAAATGTGGTACTGAATAAAAATGCAATATCACAAATTAAAAGAATATGTTACATTATATTGCTCAGCGGTGTCTCTAAGTGATTCAACAAAATTTGTAATCATTTTATGTGCAAAATAATGTACACATGCATTTGTTACAGACATTGGAAAGGAGAGCAAAAAGGGCAGCTAAAAGGGATATAGCTTTTTACATTAGGTACATAAGTGAGAAGAGGAAAACAAGTGGAGGGGTAGTGAGGTTAAGGAGGAAGGCAGGGAAAGACTGCAGAAGAGGAACAAGAAAAACCTGTCATCCTGAACAGGTACTTCTGCTCAGGCTTCACAGTGGATGGAGGGGATTGGACCACCAGGGAGCAGCAGGAGCAAACAGGGAGGAGTCACAAGTCCATTTTCAGAGAAAAGAGGGATGTGCAGCTCTGAAGGTGGACAAAGCTATGAGACTGGATGGGATACACCCAAGGGTACTAAAGGAACTCAGGGAATTGCTAGCAGCCCCAGTGACAGCTATGTTCAGTAGCTTTCTGAAAACAGGAATGGCTACAGAGGACTGGAGTAGTACGGGTGTGATCCCTCTACATAAGATCTGCAACAGGGAGGAAGTTAGCAACAACAGGCTGGTAAGTCTCACCTCAGTGGTGGGGAAATTGATGAAAACCCGCTAAAGGAAATGCTCATAGAGTATCTTGAATGCAGTGGGCTGCAAGACCTCAGGCAGCATGGATTCATGGTGAGCAGGTCAGCAGGGGTGAATCAGACTGAGTTTTTTTTCTGTGTGAAATAGATCGGGGAAGGCAGCAGATGTGGCCTATCTGGACTTTAACAAGGCTTTCAACACTGTGCTGCACAGGAGACTGATTAAAAAATTGAGCAGCCTAGAGATAGGATCCAAAGTGGTGAACTGGATTATAAACTGGTTAACATATAGGTGTCAGAGGGTGGTGGTTAATGGCACTCACTCTAATGATGAGAGAGTGACCAAGTGCAGAAGGGCTTAGTACTGAGACTGGCCCTCTTCAGTGTCTTCATAAGTGACATTGCAGAAGAACTGGAAGGGAGGAAGGATATGATAGAGACCCATCAATACATGATGGGGTAAATAAAGTACAGAAAGGAATATTTTTCAGAAAAAAGATCCTCAAGAACAAGAGGAAACACAATGAAGCTGGGGGGCTAGATTTAGGAGAGATGTGTGGAAGTATTTCTTCACAGAAAGAGTGGTAGATAGCTGGAACAGTCTTCCAACAGACATTGTGGCAGTGAAAAGAGTGGTGAGGTTTAAGAATGCATGGATGCATGGAGTAAACTCAGTGGAAATAAGTACTCCCCTAGGAAACAGTGATCATAATACTGTTTTATTTAATAGTAAAGAAATTAAATTTAGCAAGCCCACGGGAACTACCATTAAGTTAAATATTGGGAAAGCTGATTTCCAAAAAATGAAAATGAAATTGGGTAACTGGGATTGGAGATCGGAATTTGCTAATAAACCCTTACAATCTATATGGGAATCTCTTAAAATTAAATTAGAGAAATAAACAACTGAATTTGTACCTATCACTACTAAATACCATAGGGTTAGAACTACTAAACCTGCCTGGCTCTCTACATCAATCAAAAAATTAATAAATAAAAAAATAGGTTATATAAGAAGTTAAAGTTTTCAATACAGTTAAACTAAATATTGAATATAAGGAATGTCTTAAAAAAGTTAAAGTAAATATTAGAAAAGCAAAAGCCCTACATGAGATTAATCTTGCTAACAGAGTACAAGATAATAAAAAAGCTTTTTTTTCCTATATTAACAACCGGAGAAAGACCCCCAATAGTATAGGTCCCTTTCTCACTGAAGAGGGGCACCCAGCAACTAATCAGCAAATGGCTAACATCCAGAACAAATATTTTTGTTCAGTTTATAAACTAAATGTTACTGATGTACATAGCATAAGTAGACCCTTTGAACCTGGGGCAATAATATTGAACCCAAATAACATATACAAACAAATAGTTGGTCTAAACATTAATAAATCCCCTGGCCCAGATGGTATGCATCCTAGAATCCTGAGGGAATTGGCAGACATGTTGGCCCATCCATTAACACATATCTTTCAAACATCTATAAACTTGGGTTCTGTTCCTCATGATTGGAAATTAGCAAATATAGTACCTATTTAAAAAAAAAGACCCAGTACCCTACCAGAAAACTTTAGGCCCATTAGCTTAACTTCAATACTGGGAAAACTTATGGAAGGAATAATTAAAGACATACTAATGGAACATATGGAGGGACGAGATATGATGGATCCCTTTCAACATGGTTTTGTAAGAAATAGATCCTGTCAGACCAATCTATTATCCTTCTATGAAAAAGTGAATAGGGAAATGGATGCTGGGAACCCCGTGGATGTGGTCTTTCGGGACTTTGCTAAGGCATTCGACAAACTGCCACATAAGGAATTATTGTTAGCATTGGAAAATACAAAACTGCCTAGTAACATCTGCAGATGGGTGTCAAACTGGTTGCAGGATAGAAAGCAGAGGGTGGTCATAAATGGGGAATATTCAGATTGGGCCCCGGTTTCTAGTGGAGTACCCCAGGGTTCGGTGTTGGGCCCCAGTTTATTCAACTTATACATTGCTTCGTTGAAAATCAGTAATAAGAATATATGGATGTACAAGTTTGCTGATGACTGCAGACTGGGGGTAGTTCCAAATAATGATGAACAGAGAGTAGCACTTCAACACACCCTGGACTCAATATATAAATGGACTAACCTTAACAAACTTGTATTAAACAAATCTAAGTGCAAGGTTATGCACATGGGTAAGAATAACAAGGAAGCAATCTACCTATTGGATAAAACAACTTTAGAGGAAGTTACTGAGGAAAAAGATCTGGGTATCACAATTACAAAAGACTTAAAATTTAGAGTACATTTTAGAAATCAACTTAAGAAAGCAACCCAGATTCTAAATTGTATATTCAAACATATTGCAAGCAGAGAGAGGAAAGTGCTGATTCCACTGTACATTGCACTGGTGAGGCCCCACTTGGAGTATTGTGCGAGGGTTTGGTCACCCCAAAACAGGGAAGACATACTTTCTATTAAGGGAGTGCAGAGAAGATTAACCAAACAAATAAAGGGACTGAAAAATAAAATGTACTATGATTGATTGGTGAGTCTGAACCTTTATTCACTTTATTACCGTAGATTAAGGGGAGACCTATGCTTTCTATATAAAAGTATTAAGGACGAAGAGTTGTTGAAAGATTTGGGCTTTACGTATAACTATGGGAGAACTAGCACAAGAAAACACATGAAACAACTATGTCAACAAACTTGGGCACACAATTTTAGGAAAAATTGGTACAGTTTATGAGTAGTTGGGGTCTGGAACAACCTACCGACTAAAATTGTTAGCAGTCCCACAATGAATGAATTCAAAAACCGGGTAGATTTATATTTTGGAGACAGTAAATTTCTTTTTTAAAAATAAATGGATGGCAAGTATAATAGGGTAGATTTTATATCTCTGGCTTGAATAAACCTATGAAACCTATGGATATAAGCATAAGAGAATCTTAGTAAAAGGAAGGGGGGGAGAGTTGGAGATCAAGTGAGGTCTGCTTTGCAGTGTAAGTAGGGAAAAATCGACAGACCAGGTGGGCCAAGCGGTGTTTGTCTGCTGTCAAATTCTATGTTTCTAAGGGAAAGTATGCATTTTTTCAGATTTTATCAAATTCTGTAATAAGGTGGACACTCAAAAGGGGGTGGAGAGAATGCACAGGGATCTTGGGAAACTTGAGGAGTGGTAAAGAACATGGTACTTGGGGTTCAGTGCCAAAAAGTGCAAAATCATGCACTTACAGCAGGATATAGGAATCCAGGAGCTGAATATAGAATGGGGGGGGGTACTAACAGACCTTGGGGTTATAATAACTGATGACCTCAAAGTGGTAGAATAGTGTGACAAAGCAGTGGGTAGGGCACTGGGATGCTGGAGTGCACAGGGGAAGGGTATCTCCAGAAGAAGAAGGGAGGTGGTGTTGCCACAGTATCATTGGCTGGTGAGGTCCCACCTGAAGTACTGTGTCCAGTTCTGGAGATCGCACCTCAGAAGGGACATAGACATGGTGAAGGCAGTACAAAGTAGGGCAATTAAAATGGTGCAGGGGTTACAACGAAAGCCCTCTGAGGAGAGACTGATGTACTTCAATATGTATACCCTGGAAGAGAGGAGAGCAAGAAGGGACATGATAGAGACCTATAAGTCACTCACAGGGATGAACAGAATGCAAGAGGAGAGTCTTTTTCAAATGAGAAGGAGCTCTAGCACCAGGGGTATGCGAAGAACTGGGGGGGGTGATTTTAAGAGGGATGTGAAGAAGTAATACTTCACTTAAAGGATGGTAGACTTCTAGAACATACTTCCAGTAGAAGTGCTGAAAGCAGAAACAGTGAGAAGATTAAATCATGGATGGGGTAGACACAGGAGATTATTAGTAAATAGGCAAGGAGGCAGGAGGGTCACCAGAGACCAATTAGGGTCTGCGGAGATGGACAAGACAGGGAACATGTGGGCAGACTGGGTGGGCTAAACAGTCCTTTTCTGCACAAACTTTTATGTCTCCATGTTTCTATTCATAAAATAGGAACACATTTGAATGAGTCCGATTACAGCAACCAGTAAATTAGCCAAACATGATCACTTAATGCAAGAAAATGTGGAGCTCTGCACACTGTAGCACTTGTAATGATTCAGGACTTGTTTCTGCAACAAGTCATATTTTTGTCTGCTGTGATAATTACATGTATATACTTCCATGGTCTTGTTCCAGTCTGCTTTTAAAAATGGGAAATACTAATAATGAATTCTGTACTAGCAAATATGAAATATAGGACTTTTTTAAAATTGTTTATACTCCTCTCTCTAGCTCCCGTACTTTATTCAGTGGGCTGCTCGGTGTGACTTTCTCCCACCCACCTCCAGACCTACCTCCATTTTCACTCACTCCACTGCAACCTGATTACTTGACCCCTCCCAGCTCTGAGTCCCCCAAGGTGGGACCACCGACTCCTTCTGGCACTCTATCTAGAATCTGATAGAGTGACCGGGCACAGAGGAGAACTGGAGGCAGACTGGAGGGACCCGGCATTGGGCATGGGACCACCCACTGAACCCACCTTCACCTACCCAGGATCTAGGGCCAGTTTCTTTGTTTCACCCCCTGGTGCAGATGTGCAATGTCATCAGCGAGCAGAGGGAGTGCATCCACCCATCCTACAGCTGCCTGCCAACACCAGTCCCTGTTAGGCTGTCTCCACCTAAGGTGTTTTGCCTACTAGCCTCCAACATGAGTTGCTAACAGGCAGGGAATCCCCTGGAACCCACCCCAGGAGAGGATAGCAGTCCTCAGGATGCTCGATTGTCTCATCCCCTGCCCGCCCTGGAGACCAGAGTCAGCTCCCAAATTTGGGTCACCAGCGTGGTGTGAGGTGTGGCATCCAGCACCTCAACCCTCAGTGCCACCGGGCTGGCTTGAACTATTTTATTTTTATTTATTTCAGTTTTGGATAGATACCTTTGAGTCACAGACTCATTTACAAAGGTTCCGCATCACATAGATTAGATACAGGCAAAAAATTTACAACAAATGCAATCAGAGCATAAGATTCAGAGTTTACAGAGCACACCAACCTAACATTAGGATACTTGGGTAAGTTAGCATAGTTAACTACATAGTGCATAACAAGAACAGATCTAATACAACGTTTGAGACTTGAGAGAAGAGGCAGGCCAGAGGCCACTGTCAAAGAAGGAGGAGGAGGAAGAGGACAGAGTTCAGTTACAGTCACAGGTGTTTGCTGACAGGAGGTGGACCCTAAGAAGGGTTTTGACTTGACCAAGGCTTTGTTCATTTACCAGGGTGGTGGTAAGGTTGTTCATCCAAAAGGAGGCCCTATAGCTGAAAGACCTTTGGAATTGAGAGGTACAGCTGGGGGGAATCGAGAAGAGATGGTGGTTAGAGCTATGAGTGTACTTTAACTTATTGTATGGGTCAATTAAGGTGAAGTCCTGAGGGGGAGAGTCCTAGGGTAATTGTTTTGGCTACAAGGCAGGTGTGGAACCTAATTCTGTTGTCAAGATTAAGCCAGTTGGTAGCACTATAAAGTGTGCAGGTGTGTGTAAGGCGGTCACAACCTAATACAAGCTGGCAAGCTCTATTTAGGGAGAGATGAAGACCAGCTAGAGATGAGGTGCTTGCCACCCCATATATCGATATACCATAGTCAAGGAAAGAGGACTGAGGAGGAAACAGTGAGCCTAAGGGCAACAGGGGTGAGGAAGTGCTTATAGCGGTGCAAAAGCCCCAGCCTGATGTTAAGGGCTTTGGTTAGGTGGTGTATGTGTTTGCGGAAGTTGAGATCTGGGTCCAGGGTGATGCCCAGGTATTTAAAGAAGTCGACTTGATCTAACAGAGTCAGATTTGAAGTTAGTACTTTTGGGCAGAGCACCTTCTTGGTATTCTGTGGGTGTGAGAATAGCATTACTTTGTTTTTTTATAATTAAGAATAAGGCATTGCACAGTGAACCAGATTTCAGCACAGCTGAAAGAGGACTGGAGGACATGATGGAGTTGCAGAGGGTCAGAGCTGGAGGAGAAGATGACTGCGTCATCAGCATAGATTAATAGATTGCCAGGGCTGGACTCAGGGAGGGAGTTGAGGAAGAGGCTAAAAAGTAGCGGTCCCAAAATGGACCCCTGAGGGACACCAGAGAGGACAGGAAGTCTACTGGATAAAGCACCACCAATTTTGACCTGTTGAGACCAGTTCAAGAGGTAGTCCATGAACCATCCCAAGGCAACCTGAGATAGTCCCAAGTTGGTCAATGTGGTTAGAAGGAGGGAGTGGTTGACGGTATCAAATGCCTTAGAGATCAATGAAGACAGCACCAGAGATGTGATCCTTGTCTAGTGCAGAGTGTATGTGTGTGGTAAATTTGAGGAGGACAGTGGTAGTACTGTGTCCTTTGCAGAAACCATGTTGCTGTTTGCAGAGAAGGTTGTATTTATTGAGGTGTTCTGTGAGCTGATCAGATACTATCTGCTCTAAGACTTTGGAGAGGGGTTGGAGTATGGAGACGGGTCGGTAATTATTAATATTGGAATGATCCCCACTTTTAAAAATTGGTGTGATGAAGGCAGATTTCCATTTAGAGGGAAATTTACCTAGGAATAGATGTGGGTGAGGGGGCAGAGAATCTCATTAAGGGTGAGACGTAGGAGCTTCAAGTCCAGAGAGTCGGAACTGAAGGAGGAGTGACTAAGGGCAGTTCTGAGATATGGCTCCACAGACTTAGGAGTGATACAGCGCAGGTAAAAAGGGGGGCTGCGGGGGGAATAGGGGCATTAGATGATGGAGGATCAAAGAAATTAGGAGGGAGAACATTGCTAAGTTTAGTGAAGTTATGATTGAAGGCTGCGACCATACGGGTAGGGTCATTGCTTAAGGATCCGTCAATCATGACCTGTGCCGGGACTGGGTTGGGGTCCTTACCACAAATTTCCTTAATATTGTTCCAGAACTTGTGCCCTGAGCCCAAGGAGGAGGTTAAGGAGGATTTATAAAATTCTGCTTTTGCTTTGTGAATGGCCCAAGTGTATTTATTTCTGTCAAGGGGGAGGCTGGACTCAATGGCGTGTTGCCACAATGAATCTCTAGTCCACAACAGGGCAATGAGGCAATTTGAGACACAGAACACATGGTTACCATTAACCATTTTTTTAGTGAAGGGAGCATATTTGTCACAAATAGTGCTGAAGGACAGGATGAAGAGGTCAAGGACTATATCTGGGTCAATGGAGCTAGTAATGAAGGACCAGCCCATGGCCCTGAGGTGAGCTTTAAGAGCCGCAAGTTTACCAGGGCCAAGTTTTCATTGTGCTACTAATTTAGGAGGAGATCTAGGGACTTTGTAGAACCAGGAGCAGAGGACTGGGGAGTGGTCACTAAGGGCATTTGGGAGAACAGAGACACTAGAGATTTTGTGTGGATGATTGGTGAAGACAAAAGGTCAAGGAGTGAGGAAGTTCCAGTGCGCATTTTAAGGTGGGTGGGGTAAGTGACCACTTGGGATAGGTCCTGGGCTGTGGCAGCATCAATGAGCAGAGTGGCATCTTTACTTAGCCAGTTGATATTAAACTTGCCTAGTACAATCATTTCCAAATGCAATGGTAGGGTGTCCAAATAAGATAGTACCGCATGAAAGGCTACTTTTTGGTCCCTAGGTGGAATGTATACCACAGTAACATGAAGCGGGATATGGGCATGCTCCAAGGTTAATTTAACTGAAAGGGTCTGTGACTCAGAGCCAAGCTGGGGGGAAGGGAGCTGTTGAACATGGAGTATGTCCTTAGTGTAAATGGCGCAGCCACCCCCACATTTACCCAGTCAGTCAACACGGAATAGGTTATCTGCCTTAAAGTCAATTTGAGCTACTGTATGGATTGTTGTGTGTGCTGCGATAACTAAATCAATCTCTGTTGAGCCTACATTTGGAAGTATTTGCTGTTGTGAACCAAATCTGCTCAAAGTATTGTGGAGCGGAGACCGAAGCTGGTTGCTAGGCAACAGTACACTGGTTTAGCTGTCTGCTGCATTATTGTTAACACCTGTATGCTTATTGAACTCTACTCTGGTCTCCACGATTTTCCCGTTGGTGGCAGCTTTGGGAAGTGGAGGAGGGGCGACTTCAATAAAAAGTCTGCATTTCCATACAGCGGCAGCATCAGAGCGGCAGCGGCTAAGTGGGAATGGCAAAGTGGAGCGAGGAGTCTGACCGGAGTCAGACCAGGGATGGCCCAGGCCATTAAATTCTGTAGCACTTTGTTTAGATTTATTATATATTGGGTTTGTATTTATAGTGTTATTATGACTAACAGAGGGATAATACTGTGTGTAGCATATATAGCTTGTGTTCTGTGCACTGATGAGCTATTTTGTCCCACGTGTGTTAATAGTGATTTTAGAACCCATGAAAATAATCAGACAAATGAGACTGAGACTCAGCGATATGATTTTGTTTTTAATTATAGTTACTTATTTGGGGTAAAGGTTAAATATATGGCTATAATCTGGGGTACATTGCTAGGAAATACTGTATAAGATAAGGAAATGTGTTCTGCTTGTTTGCGTAAGGACCTGGTTATATCTTTTACTTTTACTAATTCAATCTGGTAATGTTGAAAGTAATCCCGGTCCTTTAGCAAATGATATGGCAGACAGTGATTATTTTTTGCAATGTTCCCAAGGTCTTAAAATAATGCACTTTAATGTTCTGAGCTTATTATCCAAATTTCATTAGGTGGAGTCGTGGATTAGCTTATATGACCCGGATATTTTAGCACTGACCGAAACTTGGTTAACCTCAACTGTTTTGGAAACTGAATTATGTATATCTGTCTATAAATTGTTTACTGGTAGAGGGGGAAGGATTTTGTTCTACGTTAAGGAAAATTTAGTGGTAAATGAGATTAGTATTTTTAATGGTAATCTGGACTACTGTGAACATATCACCATTCAGTTAACATTGGGTCTTGTTAAGAAACTATTTGTTGTGTATACCTTCCACCTAGTGGTAGTAAATTAGGTTTACAGGAATTTGTAAATAAATTAAATAATAGGGCTTTTGGAGAGTTAATGGTATTGGGGGATTTCAATTTAAATTGGATGGGTTCTGGTATAACAAAGTTAAATACTATTTTGTTTCATTCTAGTTTACAACAAATGATCACTTTGCCCACTTGACATAATAATAGATCTGGAAATCATACATTGTTGGATTGGATATTAACAAATAGGCCTATTAATGTGATAAAATGTGGTTTCATTCCTGATGCTTTACGTGATCATCACCCAATATTTTGTATATGGAACCATGGGGGATTGAAGAAGCCTAAGCCAATTATAAGGATTTCAAGATCTTTAACTAAATTTGATGTACACTTATTTTGCACACAGTTGGATAAAATAGATTGGTCTTATTTACATTCTATTCCTGATGTAGATTCTGCTTTGGATTTCTTTATTAATGAGTTTACATACGTTTTGGATCAGTTTGCCCCCTTGTTAAAAGAAGGGTTCGAGGGAAAACTTATGGGTGGTTAACATCTTCTTTGATCAAACTTATGAGACAACGAGATAAGGCTTGGAAAATGTATAAAACTAATCATTCTTTTTCCAGTTATCATGTTTACAGGACTTTAAGGAATCAATGTAAGGCCCAGATAAGGAAGGCTAAAACAGATTTTATTCGTCATAAACAATATGAAGAACTGTCTAATACCACTACTTTTTGGAAAACAATTAATACTCTGATAAAGCCTAATGCCTGTCAATCAGTTTCAATGAAGCTGAATGGTGATCTGTTGACTTGTCCACTGAGAATAGCTAATGAGTTTAACTCAAAATTTACTGCATTATTTAATTCTTATGGTGACCAGTCTGAGGTGAATCATTTAGGAAAGACCGATGGTCTTATAGATAACTGCAAATTTTATTTAAGGATTACTACTCCAAAAGAGGTTGAGAGGTTGTTACGGTGTATTAAAAGGGACAGTTCAGCTGGTTCTGACGGTTTATGTCCTAGTTTACTGGCAGACGCTGCTTCAGTTTTAGCATTTCCAATTAGTGTTATTTTTAATTTGTCTTTTGTGACAGGTACTATACCTGATATATGGAAACTTTCTTTGGTGACTCCTATTCTTAAGTCTGGTTCACACCAGGAATTTGGTAACTATAGACCCATTTCTATTTTGTCAGCCCTAGCTAAAGTTCAGGAAAGAATAGTTTACAATCAGTTGATCGGGTATGTGGATTGCTTGGGATTACTGTCTCAGAATCAACATGGCTTCCAAAAAGGAAGGAGTACTGAGACTGCCTTGGTTGAGTTCACGAACACGGTACTTGATGGCATGGATAAAGGGTGCCTAACGGGTGCTGTGTTTGTGGACTTGACCAAGGCATTTGATTCAGTAAATCATCAGCTGTTGGTTTCTAGACTTGAGTCCTTGGGAGCTGGAGAGTCTTTTTTGGACTGGATGAGGGATTACCTAACCAATAGGTTTCAAAGGGTTAGGTATAGAGGTGCTGTATCTGATTCTGTATTGGTAAAGTGTGGGGTTCCACAAGGCTCCATTTTGGGGCCACTCTTATTTTCCTTATTTTTTGATCAACTAGTAAGTGTGATTAATAATGCTTTTTTAACTCTTTATGCAGATGATGCAGTAATTTATATGCAGGGTTCGTCTGTTGGAGACCTAGGTGTTTTCTTAACAGAGGAAATGTGTAATTTTCAGTCTTCACTTATGGCTTGTAAGTTAGTCTTAGATCAAAAACAAAGGTGATGGTTTTTGGAACCTCTACTAGATTAAGATCTGAGGTTAACAAACTGGAAGTTAAATCTCTTGATGGAGTATTGTTTGATCATGTTGATACATTTCAATACCTTGGGGTACTATTAGATTCACATTTAAGTTATGAACCTCACTTTTTGAGGGTTACCTCAAGAATACATTGTAGATTGGCTCCTTTGTATAGAATTCATTCATTTCTTATTCCTGAGTCTAGGCTAGCTATTTCTAAACACTGTTTAGCTCCCATTGTGAACTATGCAGCTATAATTACTGACACTGCTTCTGCGACAGTGATCTCAAAGAAATCCACTTCACTTCATTTGATAGCTAAGTTTGCTTTAAACTGTCCTAAATTATCTCATCATTGTAAGAAATGGGTTGGTTACCGGTTTCATTAAATTTTCAATATCGTGTAGTTAAGTTTATACATAGAACTGTGAATTCTGGGATTCCACAAAATATTTGTAAACTGCTGAGACCGTACAATGACAGTTATTATTCTAGACATAGGTCAGACAGTAGGTTTTTTTGAGATTCCATTCATGAAAACTAAAAGTGGACAGAGATCTTTTGCTTACATTGCTCCATTTATTTGGAATGAAATTCCTTATGACGTTAGGCAGTTATGTTCTGCTAAAAAGTTTGTTGATGCACTGAGGATGTACTTTGAATCCCAATTTGACTGTAAATGTTTTTTATGAATCAATTTTTGTAACAAAGACATTTCATGTCTGCAATTGTTGTATTGTATATGTATGTTTGATTATGTTTTGTATTGTCTGTATGTAATATATGTGGGTCACACCTGTAAAAGGAACTTGTTTCCAGTGTGCTTACCCATTAAACAAATAAACAAACAAACAAACAAGGGTTACTGAAGAGTCAGGAATCCTAGGGGGACAGCCAGGTTTAAGTCATGGCTATAAGATCAGGTTGGTATTGTACTACCCAACCCTGGAAGGAGTCCCACTTTTTTAATAAACTGCAAACATTGAGGGATGCAATATGCAGACCACCAGGAGTAGGTTGAGAAGGGGCCACAGGTACTGGGGTCCCTGGATTAGGGTGGACATTGTCTGACATTAGAAGTAGGAGGAGAAAGCACCTTACCGCAGGATACCAGGACATCTTCCTTTTGTTGTAGTATGAGAGCTTGGTTGAGTGCTCAGTGGAAGAGTTGGTAGGAGTGGAAAGTTTTTGTAAATATGGGGTAGCCAGGAGTGGGAGTTGGCATGAAAGGTGGGATGGCTGCATCAGGAGATGCAGGTGGTGGGGCTGCCAGTCACTGGAGGATGAGTCCAGTGTTGTGTGCCTAAGATGGTGAACATGGGGAGTAACTAGGGAAAAAAGCATATGCTCAGACCCATTTGTAACAAACAGGTGGGTGGAGAGCCGACGCCCTGCGTTGGTGGGGTCAAAACAATGCAGGTCCTTCCATGAGTTGGTAGGGGAGTTCCACGTCATGTACCTGCCCGGATTCAGATTCAGAGAATGAGGAGGGTGTCTTGCTTCCAGCAGCCCTCACAACCACTCTGGGGACCACAGAGGATCCTTGTCTGTGGAGAGAAGGACAGAGGGTGAGCAATTTATACACTGGGAGTTAAGAGTTGTAACCGGGGGTAGGGTAGCTGCTTGAATCCGAATTAATGCAGGAGCACTGTTGTGATGACCTATAGCAAGCTGATGTGCTTTTATTTTGAGTATTTTAAATTATTACTTTAGTGAAAGCAAGCTGGGCAATTCAGTAAACAGCTAATTAATTTAAAATGCAGGTAGCAGAGCAGTAAAACCTAGCCACTTTTGAGGATTTTAAATTACGACTTTAGTGAAAGCAAGCTGGGCAATTCAGTAAGCAGCTGATTAATTTAAAATGCAGGTAGCAGAGCAGTAAACCGAGCCACTTTACCTGCAATTAAGGTCATGCACAAGTTAAATCATAATTATATAACAGTTGAGACAAATATAATCATTAAGTCATTGGCTGAAAACAGTGGAATTTAAGTTGTGAGGAGAAATTTTACAGGAGCAGGAGACTATCTCCAAACATACGCTGACAGCAAATTTAGGCAAATGGTGCCAAGTTCAAACAATGCAGGTCCTTCCACGAGTTGGTAGGGGAGCTCCACACCACATACTTGCCCGGATTCAGATTCACAAATTTCTAGCATAGGAGTTATTAATTACAGAAGGCATGGACACTTACTTCAACATCAGTCTTCATATTCCCAGCTGAACCTTTCCATATACAGTAGCAAAAACTGGAGCACTCACAAAGCAACAAAGTAAAATACAGAAATATTGCATGAACAACCATGCACAACAAGGAATGAGGCACACTGATGAGTCCTGGGTAGGACGAAACACATGTCTGTGTCTTCTGTTTACACCCTTTGCCGATTGTGTGAAGGGCCCTTTGGCACCATGCATTCCTGCTTAAAGCTGAACCATCCTAAAATATTGTGGTGATTTGCATATACATCTCATGATGCTTTGCATTTTAGGGGTATGTGTGATTTTGCATTTCTTTGAAATTTGGCTTTATGCCAATGTCCTTTGGGGTAATCCTTGAGTCACTACTTTTGCACTGAGGTTCTTTGTCTTTCATGCACAACAAAGACTGTGTTTTCATCAAGGGGTTCTTGTGACATCATAGGGACATAGGGAGGGAAGCTTGAGTAGTCCCTGATTTCATAAGAATCCTGACAAGGTAACACAGCTAAGTTCTGCATGATTGCATACAACGTATGTTATTTTGTATAGTTTATGCTTTGAAATATCAAATAAAATATTTTGTTTTTTCTTCCCAGAAAATCTTCATTTTATTTTTTTTTATTTAAAAAAACCAAAACCCACCCTCATGAAGTAGCTGAAAATTGAGCCGATTGAGGGTTAAGTTTCTGTTCTTTAAAATTATGAAGAAACAGAAGATTTTATGTTAGAGGAGGGTCTGGGTTCTGTGTGTTGGGGGATCAAACTAAAATGTAAGGTGCTATGAGTTTCCATTTTAAATTAAAAAGCTGTTGTACCACAGAAGCCCCAGCTTCCAACACCCAGCCCAGCCCCAGGACCTCCAAGTAAGTGCCAGTCTGCCCTGCAACTATGGCCCGTGTGGCAGTCAGCCACCTGGGACACTCCCCCTGCCCACCTCCAGCCTACTCTCTGCACCAAACAATAGCTCCCAACACCCAGCCCATCCACAGGACTACTAAGTCAGTGCCAGTCCACCCTGGAACTAGGGCTCGTGGGACAGTCAGCAACCTGGGACTCTCCTCCTCCCCAACTCCAGCCTACTTTCTGCACCAGACAAAAGCTCCCAACACCCAGACCAGCCCCAGGACCATTGAGTCAACACCAGTCTGCCATGTAACATGGGCTTGTGGGGCAGTCAGCAGCATGGGACTCTCCCCTCCCCACCTCCAGCCTACTCTCTGTACCAGACAAAATCTACCAACACCCAGCCCAGCCCCAGGACTGCTGAGTCAGTGCCAGTCCACCCTGGAACCAGGCTCCTGGGGCAGTCAGCAGCCTGGGACTCTCCTCTCCCTAGATCCAGCCTACTCTCTGCACCAAACAAAAGCTCCCAACACCCAGCCCCAGAACTTCTGAGTCAGTGCCATTCTGCCCTGCATCTAGGGCTTGTGGAGCTGTCAGAAACCTAGGACTCTCTCCCGCCCCACCTCCAGCCTATTCTCTACAACAGACAAAAGCTTCCAACACCAAGTCCAGCCACAGGACTGCAGAGTCAGTTCCAGTCCACTCTACAACTAGGGATCATGGGGCAGTCAGCAGCCTGGGACTCTCCCCCTTCCCACCTCCAGCCTACTGCATGCACTGGAAAAAAGGTAACTTCAGAACATCCTTCCTCCTACTATGGACCTGACACCATCTTACTCCTGCTTAATTCCACCTGTGCTGTACCACGTGGACAGCCGAGGAAGTCAGCATACATGGACTGCTAGAATATGCTATGAGGGTGATTTAAGCCTCCCCTTTAACCAAGCTCTAGCAAGCTGTACTGTTTCTTGTCATCATAATATGCAATTTACTCTGTTTAGCATACAATTCATTTGCTTACTTTTACAGTCCCTTTCCATATTTGTTAGCTTCCTTTTACTGTATGTGTGCACTCCACTAGTAGTAGTAAATAGTTTATTGTTGAAAAGTTTGCCATCACAATATGAACAAACTATAACATTACATACAAAGTAATAACATAATACATTAACACATACATTAATAAATATTAATACATTAGTAAAATCAGAGATCCAGACCCCAAAGGGGCTGTCAAATTCCAATACAAAGTTTTACAATTCAGTAATATCAAAGCACCTTTATACCTCTGGCAGAAATTTTTTCTTCCGGTGTAATGATGCCTGTATAAGATACAATGATAATTTCTCCAGCGTGGAAATTTCCTTTAAGTTGAAAGCAAATCCAAAATACGAGTAGGTAATACCATGGAACCAATAACGTCTCCAAGACATTTTTTTCTTAAGTCAGAATACCAAGGGCATTTAAATACTACGTGATGTAAGTCCTTAAGCTCCATCATACCACAATTACAGAAACCCGAGTCTTGAGGATCATTAGAATATCTAGTCATCAGAACATTACTTGGAAAGGACTCAAATCTAAATTGTATTATGATTCTTCTATGATCAGGATTGTGTAAATTAGTTAAGTAGAACTTTAAACTATGTTCTTTTGTATTATTAACAAGCCAATTAGAAACTTTCGGATCACTTAGCCATAAATCATTTCCTTTAACTCCAGTAAATGCTACATTTTTTATAACTTTAAAATAGGCCAAGTTTATTGTAATCTTTTTATCCATCCAATTTTTTAAACTTTGTTAACTCGTAATATTCCAATAATTGTTCTACTTGTGAGAGCCAGATGGATTTTTTATTCTTTGACCATATTTTTTTTTCATTTAACACATTTTTCAATAGAACACCTTCTGATAAGTTACGTTTCAACCAGAAAGATAAAATATGAATATGAATCAATTCTTTTACTGAAATTTGTCCCAGCTGTGACATAACTAAAGTATTTGGGGAGCTATATGAAAGCCCCCAAATCTGTTTATAAGTCATATTAACAATTACATCAATTTTCTGTAACTCTGCAGAACCCCAGGTTTCAGCAGAATATAAACCTTGGGATATTAATTTAGAATTTATTGCTTTAATCAGTGGTGCTACCATGTGTCCTCCATATCTGACATCAAAGTTTTCAAACCTGAGTCTGTTTTATTCATTTTGTCCACTATAAGGACAATATGTTTGTTCTACTTCATATTTGATGAAAATATAACCCCAAGATACATAAATTCTGTAACAAAATCCAATAAAGAACCATCCAATGAGAGCGTTCTGTATTTTTTCTTAGTTCCAAATATTATTGCCTTAGTTTTCTGTGAATTAGGCATTAAATTTAACTTTTTACACAAATTATTAAGTTTATCCAAGCTTCTCTGTAATCCTAATCTAGTCATTGAAAAGATCGCCAAGTCGTCAACATAGGCCAACAGGGGAATCATTATCTGAGACAATTTTGGAGAATGGAAATCATTACTTGTCATATTAATTATTAGTTTGTCAATATAAATATTGAACAAGGTAGGTGTCAATATGCATCCTTGCTGGAAACCGCAGATATTAGACATTTTTTTTATTAACAATCCATTATTAGAGTACTGTATTTTGGACCAAGAATTAGAATATAAATGCCTTATTAATATTGTTAGATTCGGATCAATACCCAGATTGTGCATTTGAAGCCATAAAATGTTTCTATCTATCGAATGAAAAGCAGATTTAAAATCTACAGATGCAAAAAAAGGTTGTGTTTCTTTATTGCACAATATTTTTCTAACAGATGTTGAAAAATGAATATCTGAGTTGTACTACAGCCTTTAGTAAAACTTGTTTGAAGAATATATAACCCTGCATACTTTGTAATACAATCTAATAACCTATTGAATAATATTTTTGCATAGACTTTAGCTAAAGTATCAAGTAAACTAATTGGACAATAATTTCCTGGAAGAGCCCTGTCACCTTTTTTAAAGATAGCTAAAATATGACTACCAAGCCACTATACTGGTGTATAGCCATACACTATAGATTTTTTGAAGAAATCCACTAATAAATTTCACCACCAGTCTATGTCTTCTAAATAGAAATCAACCACTTTACTATCCAGACCTGGTGCTTTATTTTTTTAAGGCAACTACACTTCTGTTGAAGTAAGCCAAATAAAATTATCCTCTATTTCTATAGTTATTAATTTTAAGGCTATGGTATTCCTGGATAACCTATTATCTACAGAGTTTTGATGATATACATCATAATAATACTTAGTCCAGCAATCAGGATGCACATGAGTCAGTTTGCGTTTTAAATTGTAAAGTACCATACAATACCAATCTCCAGGAGGCCGATTGTCCTTCTGCTCAATAGCCTCAAGCATCTTATCCCATTATTCTTTTTGAAAAATGAATTTCGGTACTTTAACATGTTCTTTATAATCTCTTCTAAGTTTATTTAATTCCCTTAAATGTTTTCTAGTGGACTGCTTTTTAACTTTTCCAGTTGCCTTAGAAAATTCTTTCTTTTTAGGCAGATGTGTTTTATAGGATCAATTTTCATATTTTATGGGGAGTTGTTGTTTCACAGCATTATAATTTATCATGATTTCATTATAAATATTTATAATGAAAGTGTATATATTTGCTGGATCTAATTCATGTTCTAACATTTAACATGTTTTGAAAACAGGCTGCTAACTCAATTCTGTCTTAAGAGTTGTACTTATTCCATCTTAACTTTTTATTATTAATTATTGCTATATTTGGTTCCTGTATATCTTGAGATTTAATATCCCACTTTCTTACTGTATCTATTGGAAATGGTCACTGTCAGATCTCAATATAACTTGTAAATCTAAATAATTATGATAACATTAGGAAAAGGAAAGGAAAGGGAATATTGTTTAACCAGGAGTAGAACACTAAGCTGAAGCTTGTTTTCAGATGCGACCAGGGAGCACCAGGAAGTTAAAAGACTTGCTCAGGATCACACAATATGCACCTAGGTAGCTGTGGAATTCAAATCAGGTCTCCAGATCTGCAGCTCAGAGCCTTAACCCACTGCGCTATACTGCCTCCATAAGGTGAAATCAAAACATAATGAATTAGTGATGTACCCCTATAGTTTATATAGGAGTACATCCCCTTACTATTAAAGATGTTCTACCATTTAATGTTATAAGATTCAAGTCAGAAAGCAAACTGTTCATTCTATGTTCTCTATCTGTATTTATTTGAGCTACTGAGACTCATGACTGTGTATCCAGCTGTTTTTCCCTATTCAAAAGATCTTTATCCAGATATGATTTCAAAGGGGGGCATCTGATGTCAAAACCACTTTTTATATATACTTCCACATTATTATAATCTTTTTGTAAAGAAGAAACTTCTGCAGAAATTGTTTCAAATAATTCCCTATCATAATTCAATGATTTCTTTGGAGGATTATACACATTAACCATTATAACCAAAGATTCATTCAAGGCCACTAGTGCCATAGCATAATTACTCTGTACCTTGTATTTTGTAAGTTTAATATTATTAGAGATTTTTATAAATAAAAAAAGGCCACCAATCAATCTGCCCTTCCATGAATGTTTAATTGCATAACTTTGAAGAATCTGATTTCCATTAAGTTGACTAACATCATCCTGTTCCTTTCCATGACATGTCTCTTGTGGATTTATGATATCAAATTGCTTAATGAAATTTATGTAATCAGAATCAGCCAGCTTTGTAATATGTCCTGCAACATTCCAAGTTATAATCTTTAAATCCCCTGGATACTTCTTGATAAGTTCATCTGGTTCCATGATACACCCACTATTCAACATGTTTGTAATACCGTTATCTTGTTCAGAAGTTTTCTTATTTCCACTACAGCTTAAGCAGAGTCAGTTATCTTCTTCTGTTAAAAGTTGAAATATATTAGAAACCTCCACATTGTATATAGTTGATTGATTATCTTTTATATCATCTTTTTAAACTAATATCCTCTGTACAGTCCATAGTTTTACCTGAGAAGTCTATTATCAAAATCCCCAAAGAATCAAGTTTGTTTGCCTCTTCCAGAATTTTGGCAGTCATTTTATTATTTATCAATTTAACATCAATTTGACTTTTTTCTGACCCAGACTTGAATACTCTTATGACATTAATTATATCATTTTCATAGAAGTTCAGCCCAAGAATGTTACAAAAAAGCTGGGCAATCATGGTTTTCAGCTTATTTTTATTTTCCCAGCCAGCATAAGCTAACCAATAAATTGAAAAAACAACCTCTGTTGAGTCAATTATATTCTCATTGTGATAGAATAGGTCATGAATATTGTGATAATTAGACAACTGAGAAACCAGTTCATCAGTTGTTAAATGAGATCATTTTGTGTTTTCTAACAAGTGATTTGTTAATATCGGATAATCCATACATAAATAATAATATAGTTGCTCTGAGGTTCTCCAAACATACTGGGCAATATGAGTGTTCTTGAAAAAGATCAATAAAACATCACTGTCCATAGCATATTCTAAGGACCTAATCACATACATAATATCATCAATGGCAATATCCAGCCTCAAAAATTAATTACAAAGAATGTTAGCCAAAATTCTAAGAACTTCCCTATTTTCTTTAGGTTCATAAGGTATTCCAGTTGAAGTTACAATTGCCTGGGCATCAGCCAATAATCTAGAACTTTAATCATCTATTTCTACATCATTACCCTGATACTTAAAATTATTCTGTTGAGTTAAAGTATCAACAGATTCCACAGATATTTTATTCTTCTGTGGGCCATCAATAATTAACAACTCCTGATCCATTTCTGAACCCCTTTTTATCCCTTCATCATATACTATTGATTTAGGAATACTGTATTTTCCTTAACACCTTTACCCTTTTTCCCCTCCCTTTAATTCTTCCACCACAGGTTTTTGTTTTTGGATTTTAATGGGAATATTCGTGATATGATTACAAGATTATTTCTTGTTCAGATCTAAATTTTTGTTAGTGTTGATCTTTTTTTTTACTTGCTTTTTTATTTTTGGAAGAAGTATGAGTTTTGGTAGCAAATGCTATACCCCCTTCAGCTGATTTGATATTAATCTCAGTCTTTTCAATGGTGTCAGCTTTTCCAAGTTCCACATAAGTATCTTCTGGATTTAAAATTAACCTAACAGGATCACTATTCACTATGGAAGGAGAGCTAGAAGGCTTTTGATTCTGGTTTATTTTAGTAATGGCCAAAAGTTCTTCCAGTCTCATAGCATTCACTGCAACCTTACACCTTTAATCAGCGATCTCATTTTTAATCATTACAAGTTATTCCATAATGGCTATATTTGCTACATGTTTTTTTTAAAAAAACCTTAATCAATTTATCATCTATAAACAGAGTATAAGTAAGGTGATAACTTTCTGTTCATACATACAACCTTGCTTTGCTAGATCTTTTAGTCTACTTATAGCATCATCAAGTTCTTCCACTATTTCTCCAACTGCTTTATTTTGCATTATAAGTTTATCTTTATCAAAACTCATTAGTTTACTTTGAGATGTAGCATCAGGTAGGCTATTGTAAGATAGCGAGATAATTGGAAAATCTTGTGTCATACCAGAGCTATTGCTTTCTACAAAAGTAACCTTTTTAGATTTTATACCTTGCAAAACAGGAGATGCAAACTCACTTAAGGTGTCATTCACTAAATTAGGGGGCTCTATTAATTGAATCTGTACTAAAAAGATAATGGGTCCCAGTCACTTCGTGTTCCTTATTTCCTTTTTTAGCAAACTTTGCTGTATCTATCCCCATTACTTGACAAGGTGTAGAGGTGAGCCTAGTATCACTCTCATCTAATAGCACTCAGCCCTTGTCAGATGTCTGAGCTCCCTTTCTGACTTGAGCTATATTGTCCCAGATTCCCGCCTTTTCCCTCACAAAAAGACAGAGGCCATTGTTTGTTGTTGTGCTCAGATCAGCAATTAATTTATTTATATATCATAATTCCATGTTCCATTTCATCATCTTCTACTCTTATATTTCTCACAATTTCATTTATTTTCATCCATATATCAATCTCTGATCATCCCTCTTTCTTCTTCTTTTTTCTCTTCCCAGGTGAAAACCTGGGTGCCTTCTTCTTCTCCTTTTCTGTTAGGTAACGGTGAAAACCGAGACCGCTTTTCTCCTTCAGCTTTTTCCTCTTTCTGTCTTATTCCTTTTTATTTCCCCCTCCCCTCCTTCCCCTCCTTTTTCCCCTTTTTTCTGCCATCCACCTTTGGCAGTCCAATAACCATATTCTTTTCTGCCATCCACCTTTGGCAGTCCAATCACTGTCCTACAGGACAATCTGTTCTTCACCTTTGACAGACCACCTTACAGTCCCTTTTTGACTGTCTTCCCCTCTTGCTCTATATTGCAAGGTGGGTGGGAGGGATCAAAACTCCAGCAAAAGTGGCTGAACCACCTCTGTGCTGTCCCTTATGTACCTCCCCTTGCCCCTTCCCTTCTTGTTGCTTGGCCATTGTTCTATCCCCTGGCCCCTCCCCTTCCTTCCCCCTCCCCTTCTGAGTACACCATCTTGATGGAAAGGGAAGGGGTGCACCAGGACAACCTGGTATGCCCCTTAAAGGGCAAACTCCATTGTCCTGGATTCCCCCCTTTTCCCTCACAAAAAGACAGAGACCATTGTTTGTTGTTGTGCTCAGATCAGCAATTTATTTATATTTCATAATTCCATGTTCCATTTCATCATCTTTTACTCTTATATTTCTCACAGTTTCATTTATTTTCATCCATATATCAATCTCCGATCATCCCTCTTTCTTCTCCTTTTTTCTCTCCCCAGGTGAAAACCTGGGTGCCTTCTTTTCCTTTTCTGTTAGGTAATGGTGAAAACCGAGACCACTTTTCTCCTTCAGCTTCTTCCTCTTTCCGTCTTATTCCTTTTTCTTTCCCCCCTCCCCTCCTTTCCCCCCTTTTTCCCCATTAGCCGGTCTTCAGCTTGCATTGGATGACTGTCTTTCCTCTCCCTTAGGGTACTGCTCTCCCTTACCTCAGGGAAAACTCCTTCCCAGTCCTTCTCTTCTCCCCCCTTCTTTTTTTTTATCTTCTGTTGTTTGCATGCCTCCTCCATACTTCTATAAAACCCATCATTTCTGTATTAAACATGTCTATGGCTAGATCTGACAGGTGCATGCCATCTGACCTGTAGAAATCTTCAACCCACTCTTCCACACCCTGCAGTATTACTCGTCCTCCCATTTTTGTTACCAGTGTCCCTACCCTTCTGTTCATCTTTCTCCTAGCCCTATCCACAGCTCTATGGCTGTGCTCCAGTCTCCAAACCCTCCTTGGTATCATATCTGACCAGGCAAGGCTTACCTTAGGCCACCACTGCTGTATTGTCTCCAGGTCCCTTTTTATCTGCATGTATGCGTCCACCCATGGTTTGCCCCCAAGATCGTTACCCCCTAAATGTATAATAATTAAGTCTGGAATGGGTCACTGCTTCTTCAGCTCTTTCAAGGTGGGTAGCAGTTGTGCCCATCTCATCCCCCGGATGCTACGCCAAACCAATCTGCATTGTTTCACATCTTGGTAGAGCTGCTTTCCCCCCAGCCTTTTTCTCAGCTCTCCTTTTTGCCCAATAAATATAAGAGTGGCTGCAGATCCAGACTTCCGTGCTCCTCCCTCTTCCTATAGGGTTTAAACAGAATAAATATCTTTATATATTTTCTTAGTTTCTTACCATGATATCATCTCTCCCTGCCCCCCCATGTGGCTCCATATCAGTAACAAAACATACTGTAGGTGATACGTTAGTCCCCACACTGCAGTGTTCGAATGTATCTCTTATAACTGGCAGACCGCTAGTGCCCCTTTTCCAAAATACTATTCACAGTCTCCCATGTTGTTTCCCACTGTGAGGCAGCTCCTATCCATAGGGAGTGGGAGGAATAATCGGATCCTCCCCTTGAATTGCATACCTTTCTTGAGTAAAGCTGTGACTTGGTAACTTGTGACCCTACTTCAGTCACCATGCAGAAATAATCTCCCTGTCCTATTCCCATGCTCTGTGGTGAAAGCCCACAAAGCCTGCATTGGGCACACTGTGCTCTCTGCATGTTTCTTTAGTGTTACCATGCAACCCTGTCCCCTTTGATCCGTCTTTGACCTCTTAATCTTGATCTGTATCTCCTTCAACCCCCAGCTTATATCTTCTCATTCTGATCCCCCTTCCTTGTCTTGCCTGCCATGGCCTACCACCTCACTCAATCTCATGGCCCCTGTGAACATTACAACATAAATCATGTGAAATAGCTGGACCTCGGCCTTTGATCTGCATATTGCTGGTAACACACCATTTAATTTTGCCAGCCACTGTTCCCCTATTGGTCTTCTATTATCCACCGTCCCTTGTTTTAACCTCCCCATCCCTGCATCATTCTTCTAATGAACATTGATTTTGTTGGGTCCTTCCATCCTTTTAGACTGCAAATGACACTAATCCCTGCCAAGTAGACACCCATTGTGGTGTGGGCTGTGCCTTTTTGCCATTGTTCTATGGTGAACTTCCCCAATTGCTCTTCTGTGAGTGGCCTACTTACCTCCATATGGTGTGTTGCCCTGAATGTTTGAAACACTTGCAAGGCCCCCTCGTAGGTCCTCAGAGTCCGTGGTGCCCATGAGCTGCAGAACAACAGTTCTGCTCCTTCTTGCCAACGTCACATATGTTTGTTGGTATGGGCGTTTTTTGCTCCTCCGCTGTTGGTGTCAGCCTCAAGAAATGATCCAGCTGCTGACGGGAAAGGCTGTCAACCAGGGTATTGTGAACCCCTTCTATGTGTTTCGCTCTGAATGACTTGTTCAACTGCAATGCCTTTAGCACCAGAAGATGCAAAACTTACATGACCGTGTCTGACCTGACTCCTTTGCTCTTTAGGACCTCTACCACTGCTCTATTGTCACACCAAAATGTCACTTTCTGGTCCCGTAATTCTTCCCCCCACACCAGGATGCATGCCCAGATGGGCATGATTTCTAGCAATGTTAAATGTTTTACCTTACCGTCCCTCTTCCAGTCTGTTGGCCATGGTTCTGCAAACGATCTGCTCCTCAGATAGCCCCCCATGCCTAGGCCCCCGGCTGCGTCTGTGTAAAGACTGAGGTCTGTGTTATATATCCATTCCTTCTGTCAGAAGGAGCAGCCATTATAGTCCTTGAGGAATTCCTCCCATACTTCAAAATCCTCCTTGACTGCCTTTGTCATGCCTACCCAATGGTGTGGTCTGGTCATTCCAGCTGTAACCCTTGCTAACCTTTTGGTGAAAGCTCTCCCTGGCCCGATAGCC
This sequence comes from Neoceratodus forsteri, assembly GCA_016271365.2. Lineage (NCBI taxonomy): Eukaryota > Metazoa > Chordata > Ceratodontiformes > Ceratodontidae > Neoceratodus > Neoceratodus forsteri. The sequence goes on from CM028129.1 coordinate 604,018,706, forward strand.
CTGCACACAAAGTTCAGATGTCCCAGTACTTGTTGTACTTGTTTTAGTTGTGCTCTTCTTCTACTACTGGTATGTATCTGAATCAGTTCCTTCAGTTTTTCCACTTTTTTGTCTGGCAGCCAAAACATTTCCCCCAGAGCATCTATCTCAATACTCAGAAATTCTAAAACATTGCTGGGCCCTTCTGTTTTTTTCAGGTGTCAATTGAATCCCTAGTTCTTTACACAGCTCTTGGAAGCTGGCTAACATTTTCTCTGTCTCTCTTCTCCCACTGCCTATAAAAAGGAAATCATCCAAATAGTAAATCACTGCTTTATAACCAGTTTTTTTCCTGATATATCCACTGCAAACATGTGCTGAATTCTTTGAATGTCGCACATGCTATAGAACAACCCATGGGCATGGCTTTGTCAAAATAATACTGTCCACCAATTTTAAAACCCAACAGGTTCCAGTCCTCTCTCCTAACCAGAAGTAATCTGAAAGCAGACTCTATGTCCGTCTTTGCCATCCATGTATCCACAGTTGCCTGGATGATCTGAACTGAATCTTCCAAAGTGGAATATGTCACTTTACTATATTCCTCACTGATAAAATCATTCACTCAATCACCCTCCGGAAAGGATAGGTGATGAATTACCCTGTATTCCCCTTCCTGTTTTTTGGGTACCAAGCCCAATGGAGAAATTCTCATATTCTGCAATGGAGGGTTATCATATGGTCCCTCTATTCTTCTAGCTGCCTTTTCCTTCTCTATTTTTTGCCTTAACATTTCTTCCCTCCCTATTACTGAAGCCAAACTGCTCGCCTCTCTTGCTTGCCTTTGGCCCTCACATTGCAGCAAAAAACCTGTGCCAAAACCTTTCTTAATCATCCCTGCTGTTTTCCTATTCGGGTATCTGTCTAACCATTCTCTCTAAGCCTCTATCCTGATGGGGGTTCTAGCTTCTTTAAATTGCTCCCTTGTCTTCTTTCCTTCTTCCCCACCCAGGTCTCCCCCTCTGCATGATGACTGACCTTGCTGATCAGTGATTCTGAAACCCTCTACTGGCATGTCCCCTGCCCCTCCCTCCTCTATTCCATGTCTGCCCTTTATATCCCTGCCCTTCCCAAAAAAGCTGTTGACTTGACCCTTGCCCCCATGTCCCTGGGCTCCCTGGCCCCATGTCATCCTGCATCTGCTTGCTGGATGAGATCCCCCACATTTTGAACATGCATGCCAGAAATGGCATTGTGGCCAGGAGCAAAAGGCCCTATTGTAGGCCCAGCAACATCTCTGTGGCACGACACCTTTTTCCCAAGCTTTCCCTCTGGTGTGGACTGATCAGTTACATAGTCTGTCCACAGGTCTAGTTGTTTCATGTCCCATCTCACATCTCCATATGTCACCATTCTCTGCTGAAAGAATTCGTCGTAGTAAATCCACCCCACTCCCCCCTTTGCTTTCGCTCTCCTGATTATCAATGAATATGTAACAAGTGGGATGCCCAACTCAGGCCTCTTCTCCAATACTATTGCTGAGAATGTAGCAAAACCTACAAACCACCCTCCCCAAGTCTTCCCTTTAGTGAATTTGTCCTCCTCCTTTTTTTCTAACAAAACTACCACTGCTGCCATTTCACTCTTACCTATATTCTGTTTCTTTGTATTTCACCACCACTTCCTGGCTTACTAAAATGAAAATATCCACATATTCTCCCTTCCATATTTTTTCTTTTGTGGCCAAAGGAACATGTTCCCCCACTCTCATCCCAGGAGCTCCTATCTCCCTTGTTCCTTTTCCATCTTTTTCTACTCTCCCTTCTTTTCCTTTCAGCAGCTCTTTTCCTACCTTGATCTTGGCCAGTAGTGACTCCATTTGCCCCAACCCCCCTGTCCCAAGTGCCGACACAATTTGGCTTATATGCTTTTTAATGTTGTCACCCACGGAGTTGGGTGAGTTACCTTTGGCCTTATCCATTCCTTCCTGCCTGTTGTTCTCCTGGTTTTCAAGCATGGTCCCCAATGGTTGAATTGGTGGTTGCCCTAAATGTGGCTGAGTTGGAACCACTGTGCACTGGGGATCTGATATGGGCTCCACTATGGGAACCCCAACCTGGTTCAGGGGAGGTACTGATGGTACCGATTCAACAGGCTGCAAAGGTACTGGGCTAGCAGCACTGGTAGGTGCCAGTGTTGGTATCTGTACCCCAGTTGGGCTGCGTGGCTCAGTTACCCCTTTCCCTCTGCCCCCTTTTCCCTTCCCCACTTTCCTTTTCTCCCTGGATCTCCCAGACTCCTCTCCTTCCACTAGCTCCCACATTCTATTAGCTTTCTCTGCCAGTTCCACTATTGTCCTCTAGGCATCCTTTTTCGAAGGCCTGCTCTTCCTTGGTGCCATGTTCCTTCCTTCTTGCTCTTGTGAGATATACCTGATGAAAAGGACAAAAAAATTCTATTATTAACAGTTCTGCCTGTAATAGTCTCTCACAGGGGCCAGGCCTGCTTCCTGAACCCCCCCAACTAATAGTCAAAAATGTGCCTCTTCACACTAAACTGCACTCCTGGCCCTTGAATTGTTTATCCCCCCTTTAATACCACTGGCCCGACATTATGCCCTGGTTATATCTCCCCATCCATGGCAAGTAATGCCAGAACCTCCCTTCATGTGCCCCCCAGCCTATATTCATGGCCACTAAAACCTCATGCACCACCTACTGTGGCCTTCCAGGCCTGGACATATCCTTCCCACATATACCAGATTCGGCCAGTTGCATAAGCACTTGCCCATCCTCAGGAGGCCAAACATTGCTAATATGCCCCCAAGGCCTCCACCACATGTTCCCGGGCCTGTCAGGCCTAGCCTTCCTTCCTGCACCCCCCAGCTGGCCTCTGATCACTGATGGCCAAGCTGCCCCCTTGCACCTTGTCTTGTGGCCTCCTGGCCCATAAAATGCCCTCCCCATGTGCATATGCATGCTTCTGGTTGCAGGCCTTCTGAGCCTGTTCTGTCCTTGCCTCTCCCACCCACTCCCACCTGTCCCGTTGCTCCCATGCAGTCACCAGGCCTCCCCCCACCCCTTCTCCTAAGGGGCCTCCGCATTGCCACTCTTGTGTGTTCTTGGTGGCCTTCCCCCCCAATGGTCTTATGCTTGCAACACTGAGCCTCGTCGGCTGCCTCCGCATCATCTGACATCACGCCACATGGCCCCAGCTCACGGGCACTCTCTTGTTAGGCTTCTCTGCCTCATTCCTCTACCTCTTCAATGGCCTGCTACTTCCCTGAAAAACACTGAAAATCCCCATTGTGGGGAAACCCAACTGCTGAGAATCTCAGATTTAGAAGTGGGTAGCCATCTGGGAACAAGCGACCACCAAACAGTGTGGTTCACAATAAACACAGCCATACAATCAAGCCATACAAAAGCAAGAGTATTGGACTTTAGGAGGGCTGACTTTGGGAAAATGAGAGAGTGCCTCAGAAAAGCACTAGCAAACAGGCAAGAAGGAGGGGTGGAGGAACAATGGGGAGTAATCAAAACAGCCATCACAGAGGCAACAAGCCTTTGTGTAAAGCAAATCAATAAAACACAACAAAGGAAAAAACTGCTATGGTTCTCAAAAGAGGTGGCAGGGAAGGTTAAGGAGAAAAGGATAGCATTCAGGAAATATAAGGAAACACAGAAGGAGCAGGACAGAGAACTTTATCAGTTAAAGCAGAAAGAGGCTGGGAAGGCAGTCAGAATAGCAAAGGCCCAAACCGAGGAAAGGATAGCCAATTCTGTTAAGAACGGGGATAAGACCTTTTATAGGTACATTAGGGAGTGAAGAAAGACCAAAGGATGGATACTGAGGCTTAATAAAGGGGAGGGAATGTGGGTAGAGTGTGACAGTGAGAAAGCAGGGATACTGAACAAATATTTCTGCTCAGTATTCACAAAGGAAGAGGAGGGGGAGGTACCTAATCCAAACAAGAGAAACACTGTGAAGACGGGGGGTCGATACCATTCCATTTACAGAAGAAAGGGTTCTGAAAGAACTAATAAAATCGAAGGTGGACAAAGCAATGGGGCCTGATGGGATTGACCCAAGAATTCTAAAAGAACTAAGGGTAGAACTAGTGACACTGCTGACTACTCTCTTTAACAAATCATGGGAGGATGGGGTGGTACCCGAGGACTGGAGGAGGGCAGATGTGATTCCTCTTCACAAAAGTGGGAGCAGGACAGAGGCAGGAAACTACAGACCAGTTAATTTGACCTCAATGGTAGGGAAAATGATGGAATCACTTCTAAAGGAAAGAATTGTTCAGTACCTAGAGGCCAGTGGGGCACAGGACCCAAGGCAGCATGGATTCACGATGGGAAGGTCGTGTCAGACAAATCTAATAGATTTCTTTGACCGGGTGACCAAAGTAGTAGACCAGGGAGGGGCTGTGGACATGGCCTACCCAGATTTTAGCAAGGCATTTGATACAGTCCCACACAAAAGATTAATACACAAGTTAGCCAGCCTTGGAGTGGGTCCCAAGGCAGTAGCCTGGATAAAAAATTGGCTAGACAACAGGACGCAAAGGGTAGTAGTAAATGGAGTACACAGTGAAGAAAGGAGGGTTACTAGCGGGGTACTGCAGGGTTCAGTACTGGGACCGGTCCTTTTCAATGTCTTTATAAGTGACATTGCAGAGGAACTGGAAGGAAAAGTATGTCTATTTGCAGACGACACAAAGATCTGCTACAGGGTTGATACACAAGATGGAGTGGAAAGGATGAGAAGGGACTTGGCAAGGTTGGAGGAATGGTCAAATTTATGGCAGCTCAGATTCAATGCAAAGAAGTGCAAGGTAATGCACATGGGAAACAAAATCCCAGGGGAAGTGTACACAATAGGGGGTGAGATACTGACAACAGTAAAAATGGAAAGGGACCTGGGGGTAACTATATCAGATGACCTAAAGGTGGGCAAGCAATGTGAGAAGGCAGTAAGGAAGGCTGAGGGGATACTGGGATGCATAGGAAGAGGCATCAATAGTAGAAAACAGGAAGTTGTTATCCCTCTGTACAGACAGTTGGTGAGACCCCATCTGGAGTACTGTGTGCAGTTCTGGAGACCCCATCTCTGCAAAGGCATAGACAGAGTGGAGGCTGTCCAGAGGAGGGCAACCAAAATGGTGCAGGGTCTGCACCAGAAGACATACGAAGAAAGACTAAAGGAGCTTAATATGTATACCCTTGAGGAAAAAAGGGAGAGAGGGGACATGATAGAAACTTTCAAGTACCTCAAGGGAATCAACAAAGTCCAAGAGGGTAGCATCTTTCAGAAAAAGAGATGTGCAAGAACAAGGGGGCACAATTTGAAGATAGAGGGGGATGTCTCAGAGGTAATGTGAGGAATCATTTTTTCACAGAGAGGGTTGTGGATGCATGGAACAGCCTCCCTGAGGAGGTCGTGGAGTCAAGAACAGTGGGGGAATTTAAGAATGCATGGGACAGGCATAAGGCAGTCCTAGTGGGGGGGTAGGAGGAAGTAAGCTGTTTGTTAACTAGTATCTGCAGCTTATCTGTTAGGTAGGAAAATGGGCAGACTAGGTGGGCCAAGTGGTCCTTATCTGCTGTCAAATTCCATGTTTCTATGTTTCTATGCATTTTGAGAGGCATACCTTTTGCCGTCACTTCATAGCTTTGACATCGCTATGTCGCCACTCATGGGAGCTCTCTGTGATCCTTCTGAAAAACCAATTGGATACAATTTAAAATGCCCAGATGGGCACCCACCACTGTGCCATGTGCTTTAGAAAGGTGCTGCCTCCCCCTGTAATGCACCCGCAGCATCTAACATAACACCACGTAGTCATCGCTCGTGGGTGCTTCTACTTGCTTGCTCCTCTGCCGATTCTTCGTAAAACAACTAAAACACCATTTAAATCACCCAGAGGGGCACCAACTACTGCACCATGTGCTTCAGAAAGGCACTGCCTCTCACTACAATGCACCCACAGTGTCTGACATCACATCACGTGGTCGTAGCTCGCGGGTGCTTCTACCTGCTTGCTCCTCTACCTCCTAACCCCCACATCTTGCCCTTCCTGATCTCCTTCTGCCCACGATTCTATTCGTGAATCCACAAACCATCATAAACAGGGGATGCATTTCCAGGGCAAGCTGCCCTTTGGACAATACGACGCTCGCCCTTGCTAGGAAAACCTTCCCTCTGCCATCACACAAGGCCCAACCTTTCTTAACATAGCGTCCAAGGCTTGTCCCATGTTGTACAGCCTTCTACCACTTCCCCCCATGGCTCAGTTGCCTACCACAAGTGATACTCTCCCCAGGCAACAAACGCTCGAAGCTGCCTGTGCAAAGCTTATACATCAGCCCTTCTGGACCTGCACTTTTAGCTCACAATTCCTTCTCTAAATGCATCCCAATACAGTATCATTTCCTAGAGTATCACATTATCATATATATTTTCCTGTATTATATGTTCTATAATCCTTTTATTCTCTCTGTTTCCCCTCTTTTTTTATATATCCCACTTGTTTCTTGCCTTACCTTCTTGTCTATAGTGTACAAACCTCAGCTCCCAAATACGATCCTAGTTTGCCAATCTGAAGTGCATTAGTTCTGATGCAGTTTAAAAGATCAAAACTCCAGCAAAAGTGGCTGAACCACCTCTGTGCTGTCCCGTATGTACCTCCCCTTGCCTCTCCCCTTCCTGTCGCTTGACCATTGTTCTATCCCCTGGCCCCTCCCCTTCCTTCCCCCTTCCCTTCTGAGCACACCATCTTGATGGAAAGGGAAGGGGTGCACCAGGACAACCTGGTCTGCCCCTTAAAGGGCAAATTTTGCTTTTTAGCTTTACCCAGTTTTTTTTCTATATGAGTTTCTTCCTGTTTACTTTTATCAGTATTTTTGTTACCATTATTCTTCCCTCTTTTTTTTTTTCATTTGTTTTATCAGAGTTAACAGAGGAATCTGAGATGGTAGTAATAGACCTTTGTAAGGCTGTTTTCCTCATTCTCATTTTTGTTACACGAGTACCCCAACTTTGTTAAAGTGCTACTTATTAAAAATGGTTCTGCATAAATAAACTATACAAATAAATAAAGTAAAAAGTTTTATCCACAAGAAGCCTAAACACAGAAAATCACATATACATCTAATACAGTACCACTATAGGACTCATAAAATTAAAATTTCCAGTAAAACAGGCTCCAGTGATTTTTAAATCACTTATCAGTATCTCCAGAAAGTGATTCAGATGTAAAGTGCCTTTGTATTCCACACTTGTTTTCTTCTTAATGAAATAGCTTGCACCCCTCAGCATAAATGTAATGTTTTTGTATCTAAGTTCCTAAAGATAAAAACACAATAAAACAACAGTAAATATCTTCCTCTAGAATCCCTGCTATTTCTAATGAATAGATCTTCAAACCTTAATGGTAATAATATAGTGTAGCTGTCAAGCAGTATTTTCCACACATTAACTATTATAGTAAGTAAACAGGCCTTGTATCAAGGGAAATAAATAAACTATTTCTTAGACAAATCTTTTTTTTTTAATTCAAAGTTTATTAATTTTACACAGCCAAGCATGCACAAGCCAGTCATCGTCAATTCCATTGTACACAAAATTTAGGCCCAACCTAGTCTATACAAAGTTCGACTAACTAAATACCACCCCCTACCCCCCTCTCCCAACCCCTACTCCCTTCCCCGGAGTGTGCCGAATTATTATATTTGTGAGGAGAAGGAACAGCTCCTATTTGAGAGGACTGAAACCTTAACCAGTCAACATGTAGTTATTGTAAATAAACAGCATAGAGTTTCCCCCATTTCCTGTCAAAGCCTGTCATATTATTCCGAAAACCAGCTATTAACCGCTCAGCTCTGAAGAAGTTTGACATATCTCTTAACCAATCCTTATAGGATATTACCAGTTGATCCTTTCAATGTTTCAGCACAAGCTGTTTAACAATAATGGCTATCAGAGCCATGTGATATTTGTGCTTCTTAACTTTAATATCCTGATAACATCCCAAAAGATGAACTTCTACCATAAACAAATCTTCTAATCCTAAACAGGGGTCTAGTTTAGCCCTAATCTCCCGCCAGAGTGGAGCTATCTTCTTGCAATGCCAGAATATGTGTACCATATTCCCTTCTTCCTTAGTACACCTCACACAGGTAGTGTCTCAGTTTCCCCCAATCTAGCCAGTCTCAAGGAGGTATAGTGCATATTGTTTAATATATGATAGACAAATCTTTTATTTATTTATAAGCTGATTTGTTTTTAGTTTAAATAGATAATGCATAAATTAAGTCTAATATACCTTCATCATTAGAAAATAAATGTTAACAATCAGACCCAGCCTACAGCAATCCTAGTAACCCAGTATGCCTGCTCCAATTATGCCTTTATATTTTCTGGTCCAGAAAGTATTACAGTCTTCCAGCATGGGACTTCCCAATCTGGAAAACACTGTTTTAATAGAAAGAAAAAACTATTGAATGTTAATTTAGTAGTTAGCTGGCTTAATAGCTCAATAAACACAATCAACTACTTACTATTGGCTAACAAAATAACTCTTTCTAAGATGTGCCTTAGATAGAAACATAGAAACATAGACTTTGATGGCACAATCAGCAAGGCCTTTGACACTGTGCCACATAGAAGACTATTGCACAAACTGGGGAATATGGGTGTGGGCAGGACAGTAGTGCAGTGGGTAGGTAACTGGCTGGGCAGCAGGACACAGAGGGTGGTGGTAAATGGCTGTCACTCCACAGAGGGAAGAGTGACCAGTGGGGTACCACAGGGATCAGTGCTGGGACCGGTACTATTCAATATCTTCATCAGTGACATGTGCAGGACCTAGAAGGCAGAATTTCACTGTTCGCTGATGACACAAAGCTCTGTAACAGAGTAGACACACCAGAGGGTGTAGACAGAATGAGAAGGACCTGCAAACTTGAAGAATGGTCAGGGGTTTGTCAGTTGAAATTCAATGCAAGGAAGTGCAAGATAATTCATATAGGGCACAAAACCCTGGCACAATATATCATTTGGGGTGAGGATATAGCATGCACCAAGCAGGAAAGGGATCTTGGGGTTATCATATCTGATGACCTCAAGGCGGAAACAGTGTGACAAGGCAGCAGGTAAAGCAAATAGGATGCTGGGATGCATAGGCAGGGGCATCACCAGCAGGAAAAGGGAGGTCATAATTCCACTATACAAGACACTAGTGAGGCCGCACCTGGAGTACACTGTGCAGTTCTGGAGACCTTACCTATGTAAGGACATAGACAGGGTAGAGAAGGTTCAGAGGAGGGCAACAAAGATGGTGCATGGATTGCATCACAAGTCCTATGAGGACAGGTTGAAGGCACTGAACATGTACTCCCTGGAGGAGAGGACGGAGAGAGGGGATATGATAGACATACAAGTATCTTACAGGGAGGAACAGGGTGCAGGAATGCAACAATTAGTTCAATATGTAATACACCTGATGTCCTATGCTCTTCTAATTATGTCTCCTGAAAAACTCATGGCTGTTAACAGAGATCCAGAATTGCCAAATAGGACATATACAAGGGTAAACATTCAACACAATTTGGACTCAATTAAGCTAAATGGGTGATTAATTTAGGAGCAGAGTAAAATGTGCAAAGATGCAAATACAGTCAGTGTGCATGAGGGAGATAATTAATCCAGAGGCAATAATTAATAATCGCCAACAGCAATCTAGAATTGTGGTCAGTGAATTAAGTGACTAAAAACCTCACAAAAAAAACTTTCTAAAAAAATTAAAGTTACATGCTCTTCCTAGTAAAGCCCTTAACATTGGAAAGCACTCTCAATTCTTCATGATACAAAGCTCCCAAAGCTTCTCAAGATTCCTAAAACACCAAGGGAACAAAGTATCAAAACATAAAAAGTCCCCTTGCCCCTAAAACACGACAATAAATAAAATCACTCTCTTTTACCCTTTCCTCCTAAGATTTATCTGAAGAGCTAAAAGGAAACACAGTTGTGTAATGCTAAGGGAATTTAAAAATAAAAAGGACAACACTATTGTACACCTAGTCACTCTGAAGCCAATAAGAAGAAAAAATAGCACATAAATAGTATATAAATCAGCAGATAAGCCCCCAATCAGATTTTTAGTTTGGTTTGAAACTTTTAATTGATCAGGCTGGGAACAGCAGTTTTTTTTAGCTTCAGTCTGTCTGTTCAATAAAGACATACACAGAATTCTAAGCAGTTTCTGTTCCTATATTAGGCTCCTTTGCTCCTTCACTTTACTGATTCAGAATTTTCAGATTCTTAGCTCCAACTCCAAGATTCAGAGATCCAATGATCAGATGCTCTGCAGAGCCCAGCCTTGGCATACTGCTTTCCTCAAGGCACCCTGCTCCTAGAGTGGGATTCAAATAGCTCCTCCATCAAAAGGCTTCATTTGCTACACAATACCTGGGGAAACAAAAGCACACAGGGCAGACTGGCAGACCAAGATAATTACACAAATAAGTCTGGAAAGGCTACTTAGAAATAACACAGGTAATGGTGGTTTACCTGTTGTAGCTATTTTGATAGCATTAAGTTGCTTCTGCTCCTGTGCCTACTCCACAGCCACATAGCGTGCAGCAGCCATCTTGGAACTGTACTGCACTAGCCAGCACTGTATTTCAACCATTGGGGCACAGTTACAGGAGCAGCTGATTGTCTATATGGGCTCTGTTGCTAGTCGCTAAGCATTTTAGAGTGTATTTTTAAGTCTTAACCTTTATTCTTGAATGCAACATTTTAAAGTATTTTGTTTTTTAAGTCTTAAAAATTTATACCTGAAATGGCATGCAGCGTATGCTTACTGTTTCCCAAACAGGGGTCAGCTAGGCTGTTTTGACTTGTACCACACACACCCTCCTAGCTCAAGTTACCTTTCTGTCCTGCCCCCTGTTCTGTGTATATTAACCCTTGTACCCTCTGCACTTTCCCCAGCTCCCACCCACCAAATCCCCAGAACTGCCAAGTCAGTGCCAGTCCACCCTGCAACTGGGGCTTGAGGGGCAGTCAGCAATCTGGGACTCTCCCACTCCCCACCTCCAGCCTACTCTCTGCACCAGACACTTACACCATTAGGCTGTTCCCACCCACCTCTCCCAGCAACCCCTACCCAGGGTTGGTCCTATTTTTAATGTCTGCAACAACCAATCAACCAGGTTTTGCACCCCTGTCTACACAATACTTGATTTAGCATGTCCTCCCCAAGCAACAGTTAACTCCCCCTTCCAACTCTAAACAAATGTTGCTGTCTGATTCTTCGCTTCTCTCCACACATTTCAACACTTACTGTCTTCATCCTGCTATTACATCTCCATGACTAACACTAGCTGAGGCCCTCTGAGATTAAAACCTCTGCAGACATTTCCTGTTTTGTCTCTGCTGCTGACAGCCCTATCCACTAGGCCATAGCAAGCTGCTCACCTCTGGTGTATTTTTTAGCTATGCTGTTCTCTCACTATGAATTTGTCACTCCTCCCTCTACTGGCTGCTTCACTGCCATGCATCTTACTCATTGTGGATTCTTGTGCTATAGTGTTAGCTTGTGATCAAGAAACTATCTTTCTTCTAAGTCTCTCATCCTCCCTTGGACCCCCCAAATCAGGTGGGAGCAATCTACGCTTGGCCCAGTCACCCTTTCTTTACTCTCTAACCTTGAGCACCACCTGTTAGGCTACTTCCTGTTCTCTCTCTCCCTATCACCTTCCAGCCCATCTTGCCCTTATACCCTCTTACTCTCCCTGTTACTCCTGGCAGGGGACAGAGAGAGCAACCCCCAGACCTTTTAATGCCCCTATCACCTCATCCAGTAGCATATGGGCCAACCCCCCCCGGATTACAAAATTGCTCATATTAATGTCTGCAGCCTTCCTTCCAAATACCCCAACCTTAAAGCATGGGTATCCCTCCAAAAGCCCCATGTACTAGGCATCTCTGAAACCTGGTTAAAACTGCACCTCCTGGATTCCACCTTCCTTGGTAACTATAACCTCAACTGGCAAAGTGCCAATGAACAGGACTATGCCAACCCAGATACGGCCACCCATATCCTCACTACTAGAGAGGACCATGTTCTCCAAGGAGGGATGCTGGCTGACTCTAATAGTAATCACTGTCCCAGGTACGTCATATGGTAATCTAAGACCAGGCACCCCCCAGGCATCTATCTTTTCACAATTTTAACAATCCAGATGTCACTCAACTCTTGGAGTATGTAAGGTCAGTAAACTGGTCAGACCTCTATAACCAAAAGAATGTGTGACATCGGTTGTGTCATTTTTCACGAAGGCCCTGCTGACATTACAAGATCGCCACTTCCCACTTACTACCAGGAGGGTGAGAGGTGGAAGTACACGCTGGATTACAAAGGAATACAAAGGAACTTACTACACTCATGAAAGTCAGGGACAGAAAGTGGGCAGCCCTCAAATCATTCCCCCCCAGCCCTTTGGAATGACTATAGGCACCTGAAAAAACAATGTAAGCACATGGCCAAATCCCCTAAGTGCAACTATTATCTCAATCTCAAGAGGGAAAGCCTTGGCAATCCCATGAAATTCTGGGGAGCCATTGGCTCACTTCTTAATTCTCACTCTAACAGCCCCGAAATGCAGCTAAATTCCCCTGCTAGTCCGGTGGCTGACCCATCAGAGGTAGCCCAGATTTTCAATGTAAAAATTCACTGATCTCTCTGCCCTCCTTAGCAAGCTCCCAGGCAGCTGGAGTCCCCTCTCTGATGCCTGCTCCTACCCCCAGCCTATTGCCTCCAATCACAGCTCCTTCCCCCATCCTCCCCCTTCTATTTCAAGGCTATTTCCATTAAGGATACCTTCAAACTTTTCAAATCACTCCCTAATCAGGTGTTCCCCTGGTTCAGATGGCCTCTCCCCTTTCCTGCTCAGACTTATTTCCTCTGTAATAGCCAAACCCCTCACTTTCATTTTTAATCTTGCTCTATCAACCTCCTCCATGCCCGATTCCTGGAAAATTGTGGAGGTGCTACCTATCTTCAAGGCTGATGACCCTCATTCTTCAGACAATTATCAGCCGATCTCTATCCTCCCCCACCAAAGTAAGCTCCTTGAGAAAATTGTTCACCACCAGCTTTCAGAATACTTCAAGAAGCACAACCTTTTGTGCAGTCAGCAACATGGTTTCTGCAAATATCATAGTGCCACTTCCACCCTTGCCCTATTTATGGACCATGTCTTCACCTACATGGACCATGGGTGCACCACTGATATGGTCTTCATTGACCTGTTAAAGGCCTTTGACATGGTTGACCACACACCTCTACCTGGTTCAGTAGCTGCCTCTCAGGCCACTCCCAATATGTTTGCCTTGGATAGGCCAGCTCCCCGCCCTGTCTGTATCCACTGGCATTCCCCAGGGTTCAATCCTGGGCCCCCTTTTTTCTCAATATTTGTCAACTCCCTCTCCTCTGATAGCCTCAGCTGCAACTCCCTCCTTTATGCTGACAATCTTGTCCTACTTCACAGTGATAAGTCACTCTCTTGCATTTCCTCTATCCTTACCCAGAACTATGGCTCTGTCCACAATTGGTTTGCATCCAACCTGCTTTTGGTCAGTAAAAATTAAAAAAGATCATGCTCTTTGGGTCTAAGTCCTACCTAGCCAAACTGATAAATCTGACTCCTCCCTCATTATACACTGCCCCAATGGTCCAACCCTTGAAAATGTGGCCACTTTCAAATATCTGGGTGTTATGCTTGACCCCTCCTTTTTCTTCTCTGAGCACATCAATCTAATAGTTCCATGGGTACATCAAAAACTAGGGACAGCCTACTGCTTAAAGCACTACCTCACCCCTGAGGCCCACCTAGCAATTGTCCTAGGCAATTTTCTCCCCATCTTTGATTACTGTTCCCCCATCTATTCTTGGACATCCTCAACCCTTCAAACCAGACTTTCCTCAGCCTATAACAGTGCTTGCCGCTTTGCTTTTCTAGCCCCATTCTCAACCCATCATTGTGTTCTCTGTCAGATGCTAGGGTGGTTTCCTCTACAAGGACGATTTGATTTCTCCCATGGCAACATAGAAACATAGAATTTGACTGCAGACAAGGACCACTTGACCCACCCAGTCTGCCCATTTCCCTACCTAATGGATAAGCTGCAGATCCTAGTTAACCAACAGCCTACTTCTTTCTACCCCCACCCCCTAGAATTGCCTTAGGACTGTCCCATGCATTCTTGAATTTCCCACTGTTTTTGACTCCACAACCACCTCAGGAAGGCTGTTCCATGCATCCATAACCCTCTCTGTGAAAAAATGCTTCCTCACATTACCTCTGAACCGTCCCCCTCTATCTTCAAATTGTGCCCCCTTGTTCTTGCACACCTCTTTTTTCTGAAAGATGCTACCCTCTTGGACTTTGTTGATTCCCTTGAGGTACTTGAACATTTCTATCATGTTCCTCCTCTCCCTCCTTTCCTTGAGGCTATACATATTACGCTTCTTAAGTCTGTCTTCATATGTCTTCTGGTGCAGACCCTGCACCATTTTAGTTGCCCTCCTCTGGACTGCCTCCATCCTGTCTATGTCTTTGCAGAGATTGGGTCTCCAGAACTACACACAGTATTCCAGATGGAGTCTCACCAGCTGTCTGTACAGAAGGATAACAACTTTGTGTTTTCTAGTGGTGATGCCTCTCCCTATGCATCCTAGTATCCCCAGCCCTCCTTATTGCCATCTCACATTGTTGCCCACCTTTAGGTCATCTGAAATGACTACCTCCAGGTCCCTTTCCATTTTTGTTGTTGTTAGTATCTCACCCCCTTTGTGTACTCTTCCCCGGGGTTTTTGTTTCCCAGGTGCATTACTTTGCACTTCTTAGTATTGAATCTAAGCTGGCATACATTTGACCAGTCCTCCAACCTTGCCAAGTCCCTTCTCATCCTTTCCATGCCACCTTGGGTATCAACTCTGTTGCAGATCTTTGTGTCATCTGCAAAGAGACATACTTTCCTTCCAGTCCCTCTGCAGTGCTCGCTTATAAAGACATTAAAGAGGACCAGAATCTAAAATACTGAACCCTGCAGTGCACCCACTAGTAACCCCTTTCTTCAGAGTGGACTCCGTTTACTATTACCTCTGTGTCCTGTTCTCCAGCCACCCTTACCCAGGCTATGGTCTTGGGACCCACCCTAGGCTGGTCAACTTGTATATTAATCTTTGTGTGGATTGTGTCAATGCCTTGCTAAAGTTCTAGGTAGGCCATGTCCACAGCCCCTTCCTGATCTACTACTTTGGTCACCCAGTCAAAGAAATCTATTAGATTCATCTGACATGACCTTCCCACTGTGAATCCATGCTGCCTTGGGTCCTGTGCCCCTCTGGCCTCATGGTACTCAACAATTATTTCCTTCAGAAGTGATGCCATCATTTTCCCAATCACTGTGGTTAAACTAACAGGTCTGCAGTTTCCTGCTTCTGCCCTGCTCCCACTTTTGTGAAGTGGAATAACATCTGCCCTCCTCCAGTCCTCAGGTACCACCCCCATCCTCCAATGATTTGTTAAAGAGGGTAGTCAGTGGTGTCACTAGTTCTACCCTTAGTTCTTTTAGAATTCTGGGATGAATCCCATCAGGCCTCATTGCTTTGTCCACCTTCTGTTTAAGAGTTCTTTCAGAACACTTTCTTCTGTGAATGGGCTGGTATCAACCCCCATATCCAGAGTGTTTCTACTGTTTGGTTTAGGTACCTCCCCCTCTTCATTTGTGAATACGTAGCAATAATATTTGTTTAGTATCTCTGCTTTTTTGCAGTCACCCTCTGCCCACCCCTCCACTTTATTAAGCATCACAATGCTATCTGAATTGAGCATGCATCCCCTTTCTCATCTCTCCTCAAATCTAGGACTATTCCTAGGTGTCTCCACTCCTCTGCTGTCCCTCCCCTGGAGGTTCCCCAGGTCTCAACTAACATGGGAGGAAAAGCAGTGCCTGTCACTGCCTCTTCACTGTGGAGTGGCATTCCTGCACCTATCTGCTCATTGAACACTCATCTTGTGTTTAAATCCCACTTTAAAGCCTAGCCTTTGGCTGGGTCAAGCAGCCATTGCCTGCTAGGATAGCTCCCCCTGACCTGTGCATCCCCTGCCGGTCCCTAGAACTTGCTCCTCCCAGAGATTACCTCCTGCATGGTCCTGCCTTATTGCTCTTATTTATGATCTTTTTACTTTGGGAATCTGCCTGCATGAGTGTTAAAAATCTGTTATTCAACAGTTGTTATAAATGACTACCTGCTGTACCACTGGTTGCTTGCAATTTCTACCCTGTGAATGTATTTTGCTTCTGTTGTATTTACTTTCATGAATTCTTTGCCACACTGTCCACTGTGGGCAGATCTGTTAATCAGCTGCTGTATACTGATATCTACATGCTGTACCATGTGATGATCACAACACCGTTTCTGTTACTGTATTTTGTAGGCAGCTTTATGTGTTGCTGCCCTTCTGCTTGCTTGCTGCTTTTTTTGTATTTTATGCTTTTGCACCATTATATGGCCTGGCTAGTGCCTAAAAACGGTCCCTCAGATCAGTGCACTTACCCAGTTATCAAAGTTATAAATAAATAAACAACATTCAGTGCCGGCAGAATTTTCCCTGAAATTGTGCTTGTTTACCTACCTGGGAAATTCTGCCTACTGTGATCCATGGAATAATATTCCATGGAACAGTCATTTTTTTCTGCGGAAAAGTATTCCCGCAACATTTTACTTGGAAAATATTGAGATCCGAGGAATAATATTCCATGGAACAGTGGTTTTTCCACAGAAAATCATTCTGCAACTATTTTATGCTGAAGAATTCTGCCATTTCATTTCCAGTGGAATTTTATGGAATTTCAGCAGAATTTTGAATATTTCATTGAATTTCATTCTGCTGGAATTTGAAAATTCTGCACAGCACGAACAACATAATATGACCTTTGAATTGTGATACAACAATATATTAGATAGGATGTAAATCCATGCACAGCAAGGGGGGAGGAACCATATATTGTAAAAGTAAGGAATAATCCAAGGTTGGGTGTGTATTGTAACAACTGAGCAATCTGAGCTAGTTGTGATGCCTGAGATACAGCCAAGGGCCTTCAATCACCCAGGAAGTGAGGTTACTATAACACTGATACACATCTGATATTAATGATTACACTTATTTGTAAAATGGTCATAAGTGATATAAATATTATTATAAAATGGAGAGGAGAAATCCCAGAAGATAATTGGCTGAATCAGACATAGACCTGTGACGATATCTCACAATATCGTCACAGTCCAAAACTAATTACCAAGATCAGCCATTTACAAATACTTTAGGGCCATTTTATAATTGCAATAATAAACTTCAGGGTGTGGAATATCATGGGATATCATCACTTCTCAGGTGCATGAGACACTTGGCCTGTGGCCTCGTGCATTACAATGCACCTGAGGCATGACGATATCTCATGATATACCACACCCTGTTGTGTATTATTGCTTAAATGAAACACTGATATCAATGTTGTGGTAATGCCCAATACTAAATAGAAATATTCTAGAAAGCCTCTTTTCAAGCTGTCAATCCAAATAGGTAACAGTTACATATTTTTCCCAAACTAGTAACTGCATGTATATTTTAAAATTCTTCATTTTGTCCAGTGGAAACAGTGTTTTGTAAGTAGGGCCTTTTGCCTTTCTAGTACTGTATTTGAAATACTAGTGAAAACTAGGAGCCTCTACGTTTATGTGAAAAAATATTAGATCATTGATCACTGAAAGACTATCTTTACATGTACTGACAAAAATGTTGTTTTTGTTTATTTCTATTTTTGTTTATTTGTAATTTTGTGACCAGGAATGGCACACTAAGCTTTAGAAGCTTATTTATGTGAGTGTCCTGCAGCATGGGTTACAGTAAGCTGTTTTACTGACATGGGAATATTGGTCACAATACTGGAAAAACTCCCCTACACTTGGGACAGGGGCACTGTTAGCCCTTTTTCCAAGATGGAGAACTCAGAGGCTGCAGAAGCTGATGATGAGATGCAGAAGGCTGAGGGACCATCCTCCCCTCCAGCTGGTGGAAACGAGGAAGACAGTGTAGTTAGTGAATCCATGGAAGATATGGACACTGATATAGCCTATACCCACACAAATATAGGCGATATTCAAGAAGCTAAACATAATTTAAAATTAGATTTTTATTTATTTATTTGAAAATGTTTCACCAGGAAAGGCATGCTGAGCTACAATAGCTTGTTTCCAGATGTGCCCGGGGGGGGGGGTTGAAATACAAATGAAGTATACATAATCCAAGATACAAAGAGCAAAAAACAACATAAAACATCCTATTATGATGTAAATGTGAAACAACTGGAGTATAAAACATATAACAATTGGAGTACACATAAAACCAAGATACAAAAATAAAATATACACAATTATATAAATCTAAAGTAATTAGAGCTATGCCTGGCTTAGTATATGCAGAGGGCAAAACAGTAGAAATATAATATTGCAGAGTCAAACTTGAGGTTAGAGGGCAGTCCCATATTAGAGACAGAGGAGGTGGAGGGGAAGAGAAAGAATATTGCTAGGCTGACTGAAGAGAGGAGCAGAGGGGAGAGGGATAAGGTAGGGGGCAGCTGGCCTTCGACTCTCTGGGCTACACACCCCACAAGGGGTCAAACTCGACAGGGAGCAGTCTGAAACCAAAAGTACTGGTTATCTAGGCCTGCAAGAAGAGAGATATGGTGGAGGAGAGGAAGGCAAACCCTTTTCGATCCACTGGAGTGGAAACCCCACAAGGGTCAGACACTGCCCGATGCTCACCCAGCAGTGTCATGGGATAATGGCTTTCCTGAGGAAAGGTAGGCATGGTGAGCAGGAAGGCATAGTTAGTCACAGTTGTGAAAGACAGAAGTGGTGGGTAGGGCTTGTTGGGAATTGTGTGAAGTGCAGTTGCAGGATGGAGGAAAGAAAATTTCAGAGAAGGGAATTAGGATAAAAGGGAGATGGGTAAACCTTGACCCTCTGGAGAGGAAACCCCACAAGGGTTTGAACACTGCTTGATGTACACCCAGCCAGTGTCATGGGATACCAACTTACTTGAAGAAAGGTAGAAGAAGGGGGCAATAGGTAAGAATGCTGACAGCAACAACAGCACAGTCAAGAACCATACTGTCAAAATGCCATCTGCAACAAAAGTGCCCATCCAGTACACTGACTATAAAATATTGCCAATGGTAGTGGTTGCAAAACACAGGAGGACCACTACCATGCAAGGAAAACAAACCACAGCTTGAGTTTTTGTCAAGGACTTTAGCCCCCACCCCGATTTTTAAATAATCATCAAGGGGTGGAACTTTGGTGGGAGAAAGCTGGGGGGGACTGACCGTCACACACAAAAACCACACTTGGGGCAGGTGAAAAAGTGTGGCCACAAGATTTGGAAGAAAGGGAACAGAATCCAGGTCTCCCAAGCTGGACCACCGGAGCTGCTTCTGCTTTAGTCCTCTCCACCACAAAAGCAGCTCAGATGGCCTCCACACTTTTTATCTACTTCTCCACTTCCTCCCCTCCTCCTGCATTGCCTGAATAACTACAGGGGTAGCAGTAACTGACATACACTATTTTACCTCTGTGGTTATTCAGGTAAATACATTTCCTGCAGTGCCATTTAGATGGTGCTATTTAGGAAGTGCTATTGTAACCGCTTACCAGGGAAAGGAATAGGAAGGAGTAGTTTGACACAGTTTTGAGAGAGAAGAGGGGTTGGGCTATTGAGAAGTGGTTCAGTTGCAGTTGCTGCATGAAGAAATGTAACTCCAAAGAAGAGAGGATAATGAATGAGTGGATGGGGCAGAGCAGATATCTAATGGAAGGGAGTTCCAAATTTTAGGGAAGTGGCAGGAGAAGGCAGCCCATCCTGAAGTGGAAGATGGGACAGGGAGGGCAAGGATCCAGTAGCAAGAATTATGGAAAGAGAAGGTAGGAAGAGGAGGGGTGGAGAGGAGGGTGTTGAGGTGGGGGGAGGAGGGAGCTGAGCCAGTACTTCCCAACTAGGGAGGAACAGTGGGTGAGGTGTCTGGCCCCAAGATGGGGGAGGGAGAGAGCAGTATAGAGGTCACAATGGTGTGTATGAGGCAGGCAGTCAAGAGCAAACCGACAAAAGGAGTTGAAAATGGTATCCTGTCTGGTTAGGGTGGACTTAGGAGCAGTGCTATAGACTATGTCACCAAAGTCAAAGATTGAGAGGATCATTTTCTGAACAATTTCTCAGCAGGCTGGTACGGGGATGCATCCATGGTGTCTGTACAGAGCACATAGTTTGGGGTGTAATTCTTTTGTGGATGGCATCCTCATGTCTAGAAAAGTTGAGTTTTCAGTGAAGCCAGAGCCAGAGGTATTTGAAGAAGGTGACATCATCTAATATGGATGCCTTGAGGGTGTGGAAGGCTGGGGTGGCAGTAAGCCTAGTAAGCCTTTGTCTGGTGCCAATGGTCATAGAGATTGCCTTCTTGGCATTGAGGGAGAGTTGATTTGAGCAAAACTAGAGTTGGACTTTATTGATGTCCAGCTGGAGGCTGGTCACCACATCAGAGGGGGAGGTGCCAGAAGCATACAGAACAGCATCATATGCATACATGTGAATAGCCATGGAGGAGCAGGCAGTAGGAAGGTCATTTAAGAATATTGTGACTCATAATGGGCCGAGGACCAACTCTTGAGGGACACCGGTGTTGATGGGGGGAAGGAGTTTCCTATTTTGATTGATTGAGTCCTACCCACAAGATAGAAATTGAACCAGCTAATGGCAGTTTCTGAGAGACCAGTTGCAGCAAGCTTGTTGAGGAGAAGGGTGTGGGCAACAGTGTCGAAGGCTTTGGTCAAGTCGACAGATGTGGCAGAGGTGATGCAGCCCTGATCCATGCCAGAGAGAATGAAATCAGTAAGCCAGAGAAGGGAGGTTGTGGTTGAGTGGGCCTTACAAAAAACAGACTAGAAAGGGGTAAAGGAGGAGGAGGAGTCAAGGAAAGGAGAAAGCTATGCCAGCACGAGGTGCTCTTGAAACTTAGCAAGGAGCAGGAATTTTGGGCAGTAGTTGCCAGGATTGGAGGATTCACCACCTTTGGGAAGGGGATGTCTGTGGCAAGCCTCCAGGCATTAGGAACAGATGCTAGTGAGAAGGAGAAGGTTAGAAGGGAGGTGAGTGGAAGGGCAATGGAGGAGGCTGAGTGATGAAGGAGCTTAGGATGAAGCCCATCTGGGCTTTTACCCTTATGAGGGTTAAAGGCTAGGAGAGCCTTCAGGGTGTCAGCAGAAGAGACAGGTAAGATGGATAAGTGAGTGGGAGAAGTGGGGGAGTAGGGAGCTGATGGTGGAGGAGCGAAGTGGGGTAGGGAGGATAGAAGGATGGAAGCACAAGTGATGAAGAAAATGTTTAATTCTGTAGCCACAGAGATGGGGTCTGAAATAGTGGTGTCTCCTACCTTTAGGACTGGGGCTGGTGACTGGGAGGGTGGGGGGATAGGGTATGGACTACCTTCCAGAACTTAGAGGGGTGGTTAATATTTTCCTGGAAGGTGGATGAGAAATATTCAGCTTTGGCAAATCTGATGACCCTAGTGCAGACATTTTGGAGATCTCAATAGTTAAACAAATCCACATTGGCACCTGATGCCTTGCCTGCCTTCCATGTGAGGTCATGAGCTCACTGACAGGCCAGCAGTTTGGCTGACATCCAAAGGAGGTAAGAATCTCTGACCCAAGTTTTCCTGATAGGAGCATGCTTTTCACAGATTTTTAAGAATGTGGTCTTAAAGTAACTGAGGGCAGAATCAACTGAGGAGTCAGTAGAAATAGGAGACTAGTCAGTTGCTACTAATTCCTCAATGAAGGAGGACAAGTCCAAGGACCTGAATGAACAGAGAAGGGGAACGTTTGGTGGGGATTTGCAGCTGTGGATTTTACACACACAGTAGACCATGTGGTGGTCAATGATTGCATCTGGGAGGATTTTTGATGCAATTACCCAGTGAGTTTGCCATACAAGAGCTCAGTTCAGCAGGGTATGCTTACCAGATTTGTGGTTTAGGTGGGTTGGTTCGGAGATCAGTAGTGTAAGGTTGAGAGAAGAGATCACATTGCAGAATTTGGTTTGAGTACTGGAGAGCCAATTTATGTTAAAGTCCCCAAGATGAGGAGTTCACCAGAAGAGGAGTGGGTGGTGATATTGAGATGAGGTCAGTGATCAAGGAGGTAGGGAGGCCTGGGCAGCAGTAGACACTACCCACAAACATAGGAAGGGAGCAAGGTAGGGGTAATTTTAGAAGCAGCAGTTCATAGGCAGAGGGGGGGAGGAGAGTTTACTGGATGGATGAAGAGGTGTATATGGCCCCCCTGCCCCTGGCTGAGTGATCCTGCTGGATGAGAGAGTAGCCAAGGATGGAGATGGCTGTGTCAGGAATCTTGGAGGACAGCCATGATTCTGAGATGATCAACACACTTGGTTTCAGGCTAATCATGAGAGGCTGGAGCAGATCAATCTTTGGGAGAAGGCTCCTAATGTTGAGATGGGCCATTTGTAGTCCTTTGGGAAGGTCGATGGGGGTGGATGGTGGACAGCATTGATTCAATATGCCCTACTGCTAGCAGCAGCAAAATGATGGGAAGCTTAGAGGGGTAGATATGCACCTACGAGGCAGAGGGATATTAAGAGGGGTACAAAATGAGGTTTGATTAGAGGAGGGACTATGTACAAGCAGCATGGAGTGAAGGGATGCTAGATGAAAACAGGGAGAGGGAAGGATAGAGAATGCCAGGAGCCAGGGGAAGTGAAGGAGAGGGTGGTGACAGGAAGATGAATGAGTGGGGAAGGGGTTGAAGTAAAGGAGAGAGAAAGTGGCAGGGCAGAAAGGGTAGAGGGCAGGATGGATGTCAGGGTAAACAGGAGGGGGAGTCAGTGATGATGATGATGAAGAGCATATTGTAGAGAGAGGATAGGAGAAGCAGGAGAGGCAGCAAAGCAGTTGACAGCAATAGGGTAAGGGAGGAAGCAGAAGAAGGGAAAATTAAAAGGAGTAAAGTGCATGATTAGATAGGTAGGGCAGAAGAGGAATAGACTACACTGTATAAGGCAACATCTTGGCAATGGAATCATCGGTATCAAGTATATTTAATCACTGAGGTCAGTGGCTAGATGTAAATAAAGAATCACAGCAATGATTATACTGCTTAACTATAAGAGCAGTGGTTATTTAACAGAAACACTATTAGCATTGACAATCTTAGTGGGGAAAACAGATACAAGAAAAAACTACCCTATGCCTTGTATAGATGAAAGGGAGAAGGAAAAACTAATTGCAGCTGGTGACATCCTCCCAACTGTCTATGTAAGGGGTGTTCCAAAATCTAAGAACAAGAACTCATATACAGTTAAATTAGCTGCTTATAATCTTATTAAAGGGTTTTGAGTAACAAAATCAACCAGCAAGATATTTGGTCTGCATATAGATATCAAGCCCGCCCCTAGAAAGATTGTCTCGGTTTAGTTATGAGAAATGTAAAAAAACAAAAGCATATTCTAAGCAAAAAGGATAATGTTATGGAACTGGGAATTTATTTATTTATTTATTATTTATTTATGATTTTGGTAACCGGGTAAGTGCATTGATCTCAGGGATTGTTTTCAGGCATGACCCGGGCTACATACAATGGCACAGAAGTAGACCATAAGTACAGTACAATGAGCAGTAGACAAGAAACAATAGGACAAAACAAAAATACGATGCTATATAAGATACAAGGTTGCAAAATACAATAAATTCAGATTTACAAATACAATAAATTCAGATTTACAATAAATGTCAGAGATAACAAGCAATATTCCTAAAATGAAATGTGGTCCAATAGATAGGTGAGCAATTGTTCCTGAATGAGGAAGGGGGATCTCCAAAGATGGGGGGTAGGGGGAGGAATGGGAAGGAGTGGGGTGGGATGTAGGGATAGGAGGGTTAACATAAAAGGGAGTAGTATAAGTTGGCGCCACTGGAGAGGGTGAGAATGGGAAAGCACCAGGCAGTTAGGACAGCTATCTAGGTGGGCATTTGCAGCTGTGACTTGTTAGTTGCCAGGATTTGAGGTGGTACCTAAAGAAGAGATGGGTGTTAGAAGATCTGAGTGGGGTGGTACCCATTCCAAAAGGTGGACACTGCTACCGATAGAGCGTTCCCACCCATTTTGGTCGTGGTTCACGGCACCTCATGGGCCTTTCTTTCTTTCTTTGGATGTCACCATTAGATTATCCACTTTAAGTGAAAATAGCCCCCAAGTGAAGAAAGCAAACATCAGTGGGGCAAGGGATAAGAAGGAACAGATCCCAAATAAACAACCTTGGATTACAGCTTTTCTGAAGTCTATTGAGGTGGCACATACGTTAGAAGGGGAAGACTTGGAGATCCTCTATAGAACAGGTAGGAAACATTTTGGACAAAGAATTAATACCAGTGTTGTACTGGAATCTGAAATGTCTTTTGTCTCAGATCATAATTCTACAATGATAGAGAACGGGTCCATGGTGGGGGGGGCAGTAGCATACTGAGCTCAGGAGATAGTTATGTGCAAATTTTGGAGGCAACTAATTGACTGAAGGATCACAATAACCAAGTATGTATGGTGACCTGGAATATCGCAGGCATAAAAGAACAGCTAGAGGACAAAACCTGCTTAGAATGGTTGTTGAAATATACAATTCTATTTCTTTAATAAACATGGATTGGGGAATCATAAGAGGTGTGGATGAAAGGCTATAGGATGTGGGTAATCCCTGCATATAAAATCAGTAAATATGGTAGCAGTAAAGGTGGTTTGGCTATTCTTATTGATACAGCTCTTGACTTTGTAAACCCAGAAGTTGGCATTTGTAACAAATTTTCTATGTATGTGGTAGTTGTAGGGAACGTGCAAAGTATGGCCTGTTCAATATTTCCATTCCACCAACCCGTAAGTTAAAGGAATTTATTATTATCCTAGCACGAATAGGCCAGGATATAGAATCCCTAAAGTCTACATTTCCAGGGTTGGGTATATTTCTCTTTGGTGATTTTAATGTGTGTATAGGAACTAACAATGAGGACTTTAGCCAGGAGTGGGGTATAGATGACTTCTTAAATATCCCCATAAGGTATTCTAAGGATAAGACCCTGACTCAAAAAGGCAAGTCTGTTTTGAAGTTTTTAAGTAAATTCAGCCCAAGAATATTGAATGGATGCTGTAGAGGGGATTGGGAAGGAGAAGTGACCTTCCCCACACCTAATGGTGGTAGCGTATTAAACCTTTATATAGTGCAGGCCTTAGAAATTCCCAGGGTGAGGTATCTTAAGGTTTACAGACTTTGGGATAGTGATCATTTCCCTGTGAAATGTACTTTAACAACTTTTTTTAAGCAATTAGCTAAAAGTCACAAACATGAACTAGAGACCAACCAAAACATGTGCATTAGATATGGAAAAAAATGTTTGGAATGAATACACAAAGAGAGCAGTGGAAGAGTTAATTCATAAATATGGTAGTAGTGATAATGCCTCTGTTATAGCTGGGAATACTGAGGACGCTTCTAAAGTAAAACATTTTGAAATGTATATGCAGCAGATAGTAGATGCACTGGGCTCCAGGAAAAAGGCATTAGCAAAGCATAAGATTGGTTTTGACCAACCATGGTTTGATAGAGAATGTGTAAATTTAAGACAAGAAATAAAGACCCTAGGCAAGCTCAGGGTAAAGAATCCATCCTCTGTTGTATTGAAAGCTTTTAGAAATTGAAAGTCAGAGTACAGAAATTTAATTTACAAAAAGGAAAACGTGTATAAACACTCCTTATGGGGTGATTTACAAGAGGCTATTTGGCACAAAGATTCTCAGACCTTTTGGACTTTAGTAGCATATGGGTGCAAGGAATGGATTATACAATATGATCTGCTAGGCATGATATCAGACAATCAATGGCTAAGCCATTTTACTAATATTTATGGCAATGACTATGACCTAGTTTCTACTAGTAGTATCAGAAGTGCTTATAATTCAAGTTTTCTTGTTTTCTCGCCAAATGAGGTTAAAGAATCAATAAATGCATAAAAAAGGAAGATGTCCACTGGTGTGGATGGAGTCCTGGCAGAAGTTTTTTTGCACAACATTGATCATTGGGTGGAGGGTCCGACACCAATATTTTTGTCAGTAGGTCAGCACTGAGTCTTGCCTAGTAATTGGAATAGAGATGATTGTTCTCCTCTTCAAAAAAAGCCAAAGGCATGACCCTTCTTTTTATAGGCCAATGACACTGCTTCCCATTGTTCAAAAAATGTATACACATCTATTACTTCAAAAACTCTTATTATGGGTAAAAGGAAAATAATCTGATCTCTAAGTTCCAATGTGGGGTCAGGAAATACTTTAGTACGCTGGATTTGATTTTTAGGCTGAATTACCTGATATAGTTATATGCGTAGTGGAAAAAGAGTACCTTATGTGTCTGCTTTGTAGATATAACAGCAGCCTTTGACTCTGTTAACAGGAAAAAAGTGTGGGTGCTGCTTGAAGAGCTAGATATTAATAAGCAGCTATTGGAAATCCTACAAGCATTACATTATAACATGTCAGCCCAGGTACGTTATACCAGGGATGGGGCACTATCAAAGGATATAAAAATTGGGAGGGGTGTCAAACAAGGGTGCCTACTGGCTCCTATGCCAGTTAATTTATATATAGAAACCCTGGTAAAGGATATTTCAAAAATAGACACATTTGCCCATACAATAAATAATGAAAAGATTCAACTCTTGTTATGTGTGGATGATGCAATTGTTATTTCTCAAACCCCTCTGGGATAAAGAAGGGGAGTTACACGCCTTATGAACTCACTGGATAAACTAGATTTAAAAATGAATATTGAAAAAACCAAAAATATGTCATTGGGCAGTAAGAGATCTACTAAAAAATATTGGGAAATAAATGGAAAAAAAACTGAATGAGGTCATGGAATATAAATACCTTGGTGTCATGCTGAAAGTAATATGTCTTGGAATGCCTACACTTCTGATATAAAAAAAACAAATCATCCAGTTTAATGAATGCTATCAGAGCGTTTGCAAACAAATTCACAAGTAATTACTTTGTGGCACTTTAAGCAACTTTTGAAGCAAAGACCGTCAGTGAGACTATGTATGGGAGTAAAATCTGGGGTTTATTTGTGAATGAATCAAAAACAGAAACCATACAAAATTCTCTCTTAAGAATTACCCTAGATCTTCCAAGGGATTGTCCAATGACCCTTATGAGGCTAGAGTCAGGTCTGAGACCCTTGAGTTCAAGAATTAAAGTAAGTGCAATTAAGTATTGGGAAAAATTAATGGGCATGCCCGATAAGAGTTTCCCAAAATTATGCTGGGTAGACCATTGGTCACATTGCAGGTTGGGTCTAACCCTGTAAATTGGTTTTCAGCATTGAATCTGGCTGTGAAAAGACTAGGGTTGGAAGATCTTTAGTCTAGTAGGGCCAATATAAATGTGAGTCAGTTCACAAAAGAAACCGTACACAGAATATGTGACACAGAGACAGAAAATGATCTTAGTAAAATACATAATGTAGATATAGGAGGTTTGTATTCTAATATAAAGCGAAATGGGGTTACTGAATAATACTTACTTCATTATGAAAATAAGTGGCATAGAAACTCATTATGTAACCTGAGATTAGTGAGTCTGGAAATTGTAAATTTGCAAAGAAAGAAAAGGGGATTTGGAAATAAATTAGTTTGTAAGTGTAATGATGTTAAATCCCCTATTGTAACACATATGATATTGGAATGTGATGAGCTGACCAAGGAAAGAAGGAAATGGATTTTACCTATTTTACATAAGTTTAATATAAGAGATACAGAAAACTGCATGAAATATCTTTTGAGCATGGATAAAACAAGTGTTATTTTCAGCATGACAAAACTGGTAAACAGTCTATAAGGATGATTAGTGCAATTTTGGGGAATTTTATGGCATTGGCATTTTATACTATCTGATGGTGTGAAAACAACTTAATCTGGTTGAAGGTCAGTTGGCATTCATCTGTATCCCCATCCCCCGGGTTGTGCCTGATAATAGGCAAGATTTGTCTAGTGCACTTACCCGGTCAACAACAAAAATTATAATAAATAAAATAAAATTGACAACCAGTATTTATTCTGATTAGTTTTTACTTATGGGATGTAACAAATTGTGTGTGATTTTATACATCTTTGTTATTTAATAAACTTTGTCTTTGACTATTAGCATTAACAATCAAAGAGACAGTGTAGGAATGCCTTCAATGCGAAAACTGCAGCCAGAGTTTACGGGGTTAGAGTTTGCAAAGCAACAATTACCAGTGGATGATTTAACCTAGGAATAATAATGCAGTGGCTATTAGATCTCTAGTTAAGCCCTGACAATCAGTGGTGGGCGAAGTGGCCTCAATTTGCACCACAAAGTGATTCGCGGAGTGAAGGCGAATTGATGAAGTACTCCGCAACGCGAAGCAGAGTGCTTTGCATCATAATGAGGAACACAAAGTCCATTGAAGGCAATGACTTCACATTACTCCACCTTCCCCAAACCACTACTCCAAAAATTTTAAGGTGAAGTACATTGAAAACAATGTACTTCACCTCACTTCGCCTTGTTGGAAAGCTCCAAAGGCGAATTTTGCAGTGATTCATAGGACTTCAGATGGCATGGGCTCTAGATTGTTCTGCACAGCCTCTGTTCAGGGTAGCGTGTGTAGGAAGATATGGGAGACAGTGTTCTCTAAGAGCTGTCTGCGATTTAAACCCTCTAAAAGCTGTTAAAAAAGCCTTTTTGAGTATTTTTTTTGCTCTAACTTTAATTCTTTGATTTTAGGAAACCCTCCTGTGAGCATATCATTGAGCATTTATTGTTTGTGTGTGGATTTTGAATGTTAATCTGCAACATTCAGTCTGTGTACTGAGAGACAGTGGAAGTGTGCTCTGGGGGATGGGCATATCTGTGGTGTAGGTAGATTTAAGTTGGAGAAATAGGGAGTTCTTTGTTTTTGTTTTATTTTTTTTTTTGTGTAACTGACTGTGTTAATGTACACACAGTAATATTTTCAGTAATTGTTGACATTTTTTTGCTGACTGTGTGTTGTGGACCTGGTGCAGCAATTTCAGGTTGTTTAAAATACGTGGTATATTATTGAAGTTTTCAATTTGCTATGCATTACTTGTAGACAAAGTGTGTGTGTGTGTGTGTGTGTGTGTGTGTGTGTGTGCAGTGCATGACATCAAATAATACACCTTTTATTGTGCCACAGTGTAATTGTCAGTGCAACAGTGTAAACCTGCTATCCACTGCACCTGTGTGATTTCGCACTGCTATTGTGGTATCTTTTCTTGGTTTTGCACTGCCGTAGTCTGCAGTCAGTGCTCTCCACCTCCACTGGCAAAAGGTATTCTTTTCCTGATTGGATTGTTTGTGACTTGAGCACCACTGGTTAGTTAAGGTGTTGTTGAACTTGTTGTGACTTTACATTTGTATCTCTTGTTGAAGCCCCCTACCCTTCTCTCCTTGTAATCCCTTCAACCCCTATTCAGACAAGGCCACTGGCTGCACTTGACACAATATTTATCTTGCCATATTATTCTTTTGTTTATGTAATTACTTTCCTCATGTTGTACTACTTACTGAAACCACTGTAATTTGTTATTCTTGTGACTCGACGTGGAACCTGTGTAAAAGAGACCTTGGCTCAAAGGTCTTTCTGATTTGTTAAAATAAATAAATAAATAAATAAATAAAATAGGACAGCAGATGTGTGTACTGTAGTTGGGATCCTGCTTTGACATTCCTCACTCAATGTCACACTTGCGTGACTGAAAGACCATAACTGAGCAGGGAGAGCAGCTGAGGCACGGTCACAAGTAACAAACAAAATGCATATTTTAAAATGTTGAGGCATTTTTGGGAGATATTCTCATTGTGATTCATCTAGTTTCAATATAAGGGGCACGTGATGTGAAATGCATAAGGAAGGAAACATGTCAGTTGCTTTTTAAGTCTGGGACACATCGTAGTTTAACTTGTGATCCTTTTCTTTACCCCCCCCCCCATAGATTAGCTCAAAATAGCTTATTTAAACATTTGCAGTATAAAAAATAGTAATTGTAAAGAAGCAATTTTCTGCTATCTAGCCTCCTTGCCTTATAGTATTTTCTTAGTACAGGAAACCCATTTAAATGCAGTACATGAAATTACATAGGCAAGGAAGGATTGGCCTGGATCCATCTTTCTGGCTTTTAGAACGGATCAAGCAGAAAACCTTGGAATTCTTTCTAAGAGTTCCAATTTTCATATAACCAGACTTGTGGACATTAGCACTGCTGGGCCTTTGTCTTTGGACATTAACTATTATTTCACCTGTTTTCAGATAACCAATACCTATGCACCCCTCATGAAATCAGCTAAGATAACTCTGTTCAATGAGGTGCACCCTTATTTACATACTGCTAGTCAAGTAATTTGGTGTGGGGACCTAAACTGCAGGATAAAGACCTCAGACGTAGGTCCCTCTGGTAAAAGTGCATTGTGATGTTATTGCATTTAACCAGGTTCTCTGACTCACAGGTTTAGAGATATGTACAGAGCTACCCACCCATTTTGGGGAGAAACATATTTTTGGAATAACTTGGCTCCCAGAATAGACTACATGTTTATATTCCCTTTTCTTTCCATTTCTAATTGTTCCTTCATGCCACATGAATTTTCTGATCATCTGCTGCTGGGGGACGATTTCTTTCTCTGATTCCATCCCATCCCAACAATGATGGAGATTCAGCACCTCCCTTTTGGAGGTTTCTGGTCTGCTGTCACAAGAACAGCAGCTGTTATGGGCCAGACAGTCAGTACTCTGCTTTTATGTTGATCCTTTGGAGTGGCGGGATGACACAAAATCTGACCATAAGGACCTTTTCAGCTTTTGGGACATGACAACAAAGAGAAAAAATAGTTACATTATTTATCGCCCAGAGATCAGTTGTCTCAAGTTCATAGCAGAGCATCTGAAGGAGAAGGAAACTTTAAAAAATTAAATTCCCTCTCTTAGGCAACAGATGGTTGCCTTTCAGTACTATAGAGTGGCATCATTAGTTGCTGAATATAGGTTTGGCACTAAGAAATCTCAGTATAGAGACCCTTTTACTGCTTGCAAAGACTGGATGTAACATACAGCACTGTCAGTACATCATCACAATTGAGGTCAGGTTTGGTTGTTTCTGACCCAAACAGTGTGATACAAGTAGTGATGGAGTATGTTTCTAACAACTTTTGCTCTGAGACCATGGTTATTCCGGAACCTTTTGCACTTTAAACTGGGCACTCAGACATGAAGCTATAAATCTCTGCACTGGATACTATCAAAACCACTAAAATTAATTAATGCATAAACAAAGAGTAAAGATGCCACCCAACAGGAAGCAACACCCAACGTTTTGCACCTTACATGTAGTTTGTCAAGGCACCTGACCTCTGATGGCTGCAATCTTAAATACATAATTTATTTTAAAATGATAGTGATACTATTAAATAACCATAAACCCTACCAGCAGAAAGGAGACATGAAGCATGTCATTTTGTACACATTAGATACATATTTCAACTTGAAGCTAAAAATGTACTATTATTGTACACAGATTTCTAAAGTAATCAATTGCTCTTTTGAAGTAGGTCTGAAGTACACTGAAGGAAAGGATTGTGGAATATCTTTAATCCAGTGGGTTGCAAGCCCTGAGACAGCATGGATTCAGGGGGGAAAGCTTTGTCAAAAGAATCTGATAGATTTGTTTGACTGGGTGACAAACTAATTAGATCATGGTGGAGCACTGAATGTGGCCTACCTTGATTTCAGTAAGACTTTCAGCACCATACCACATAGGAGACTAGTAAGCAAGCTGGGTAGCTTAGGAGTGGACCCAAAGGTAATAAACCAGATAAGAAACTGGTTATGGGATAAGTGACAGAGGGTGGTGGTAAATAGAGTTCACTTTGAGGAAGGGAGTGTAACCAGAGGGGTGCCTCAGGGATTTGTGTTGGCACCAGTCCTCTTTAATGTCTTTATAAGTAATTAACAACTACCAAGCAGGAAAGAGACCTGGGTGTAATCATATCTGATAACCTAAAGGTGGCCATGCAGCATGACAGGTCAGCTGGGAGGCCTAGTGGGATGCTGAGTACATAGGGAGACGTATCACCAGCACAAAGAAGGAGGTGGTGTTGACTCTGTATAGATCACTGATAACACCCCACCTAGAGTACTGTATCAAGTTCTGGAGACCACATCCCCAGAAGGACATATATGAGAGGCCGTCCAGAGGAGTGCAACTGAAATGGTGCAGAGTCTGCATCAAAAACCCTGTGAGGAGAAACTGAAGGCCCTCAAGGTGCACACCCTGGAAGAGATGGGGGGGGGTATGATAGAGACCTTTAAATACCTCACAGTGGTAAATAAGATACAGAAGGAAAGTATTTTTCAGAAAAACAGGGGCTCAAGAACAAGGGGACATGCTATGCAGCTGGAGGGAGATTGATTCAGGACAGATGTTAGGAAGTTCTTCACAGAAAAAGTGGTGGATTCCTGGAACAGCCTTCCAGTGGAGGTGATGGGGACAAAAACAGTGGTGGTGTAATAATGTAGGTAGGGAAAAATGGACAGGGTTGGTGGGCCAAGCAGTCCATATCTGCCATCAAATTGTATGTATGTATGTTTTTGAATTAGAGGTGTTCTTCAATTTTTGGGGCACGGTTGTAGTTTGCCTGTTTAATGTTAAACCTCAGAATTTGCACTTTAATAATTTTGCAACCAATCAATGGATTTGCACAGCCTTTGGCACACTCTGTCCCATCGGGTAGATCTCTTGATGTGGTAAGTTTTATTCCAGGTGGATGTCTGGATTCTGAGATACGGACAGTGCAAAAACCCTTAAAATTCACCATTTTTTGCAGTTTTTTCCTAATCACTTTGCCCCAGATGGTGTGGAATTTTTGTGTGATTTTTTATGGTAGAAACAGCTTGGATCACAGAACTGCCTTGTATTTGTTTAGTGAAAAAATATGAATCTTTTGCAAAGTTATTCATTGTTTTAGTTCCCATTGTTTTTAATGGGAATTTTTCTTTCCAGGACAGAAGAATGGAACAAAAAAGGATTTTTGTCTGATGAAAAAGGATCCTTTTTCTTGAGGTGTCAATCCTTTTCTGCCAAGAAAAATTCCTTTTTCACACTCCGCCATCTTATTTTCTGTGTTTAAAAATAAAAACAGGTTAAAAAAACAGGAAAATGAAGTCATCTATAGTGATGCAGCGAATTTAAAATTCGCAGGTGAAGTGAGCATGAAGTGCCCACTTCGCGTTAGTTTCAGGCTACGTGAAGTGGACATTGAGGAGTACTCACTTCGGCTTTTCATAATGAGTTGACTTCACGTTATTATTCCGCCTTAACACGAAGTAAGGCGGAATGACAGCAATAGGCACTTTAAGCAGCCCCCTACACACATCAGATGGCTTACAGTACTGTAAGTCACATGCTGCTTTAGCCAGCCAGGCAGGAAGTGAGTCATACAAGCAGATACTTTCACTTTCTCCTTTGTAGAGCTAGGAGAAGGAAGGATAGTATAGGAGAGGAGTGTGTATTTGTTGTTTAACTTGCTTCAACATCATAAAACCCAACAGCTTTTTTAAAAGCTAATTCTTTAGTTTTTGTTGTACTGTTTTGAGTTCTTTTTTTGTGACTGATTTATTTGTTTTATAAGTTTTGTTTTGAGTAAGTGTGTGTGTGTCTGTGTGTCACTGTGTGTGTGTGCGTGTGTGAGTTGTTCTTCGTCATGTGATGGTCAGAGTGAAGAGGGAAGGATAGTTATGGACCAGGGACAGTCTGTGGCCCATGTTGGACAGAAGGGAGTGCAGACACGTGGGGGTCAGCATAGGCGGGTGTCACTGGACTGCTCCAGAATATTTCATCCACCCCCCCTCCATAAGCAGCAGCACCACCAGTGCCACTGCCACATCCAGCAAGTCCGCCACCACCACCACCACCACCACCATCTGTACCAGCTGCAGAAGCTCCAGCAGCAGCACCTCCCACTCCACTGCAGCAGGTGGAGCCCTCCCAGGGGCATGACACTGTTGCTGGCAATACATCTGCCCCTGTTGTGCCTGGTCCCCCCCACAGCTCGACAGTCTGGTAGTTTTTCAACTCTGTTAGGGTGGACAGGAGCATTGTGGTGTGCCTGCTTTGTGGTGTGCAGGTGCACCGTGGCCCCCAGGGGACACATCTGGGGACTGGGGGCCAGAGGACACACATGCTGAGCCTCCACAAGGTGGAGTGGCAGGCTGCCACAGAACGGGCCAGGCTTCCACCTCCTAGCCCTTCTGTAGCAGTGGCAGTGGGTGCTGCTGCTGTGCCTTGCCAGAGCATGAGGAGGGCCACAGCAGCAGCTGCTGCTCCACCACTACCCCCACCACTGCCACCAGTACCACCATCACCACCACCACTGCCTGCCTTTCCTCCCACAGCAGAGGAGTCTGCCATGCCTGCAATGCAGTCAGAAGTAGCACTGCTGTGGGTTGCAATGGAGGAAAATAATCAGAGGATGGGTGCTGTCCAGGAGCAGATGGAGTAGATTGATTAAGAGCAGCTACAAATAGTGTTGATGCTTCATCTGCTGCTGGAAAATCATGGGATCAAGCATTAGGATGTGTTTTCTGCCCCCCCCCAGTGCTGTACTGTTTTGTGTTTTGTTTGTTTCATGCCAGACAGAGGGAAGGCCACAGCACTAGTTTAAAGGGAAGCCATCAGCAACAGGAGTGCCTGCATCCTGCCCCCTGCAAGGCTTACCATCCTGTTAAGCCTTTTAAGTCTGTTGCAGCATTTTTCTCATACCTCAACATACTTTATTATACTAAATAAACGTCAGCGACCCGGTAGTATGGCAGATGCTATGGGGGCTCCATTATGCATAAAGGTGCAACGTCGACACACCATGCACTTCAATACAAAACTATTTGAAGGGCATGATGCATCTCCACTGCACCTTTCCTTTACACATAATGTGGCTCCATAGTGTCCGGCATCCTTCAGGGTCACTGACCTTTCTTTCTTAAAATAAAGTATTTTGTGGCACGAGAAAAATGCTGCAACATACTTAAAAGGCTTAACCAGAGGGTTAGCCTTGCACTGTGCAGGACACAGGAGCTTCTGTTGCTGACTGCTTCCCTTTAAATATATACATGCACATACAGTCATACATGTTCCTTATATGGGTGACTTACCTCCAGGGTAATCTCTCTTTCTCCACATGCCCTTACATTCCATAGTGCAATACTTTTCTGGCCAAAACGCTCGTAATTTCGGTAAACCGGGGCCCAGAAGACTTCTCAAGTTCCCGTTCTGAAGATCTGCCCAAGTTCCGCCAACTTGCTCAGCAATGTTATGACTTGATGCCAGAGAGAGCATGGGGGCGAGGTTTATTATAGTGAATGGCTGGCAGCTTTCTGAAAGTTTCTTTATGTTATAATGGTCAGTTTGTGGTGAAACGCGGGCACATTTCCACTAACAAGGCTCTTGTTAGTTGAAAGCGTGTACGTTCACCACAACATTGGTGAACGCGGGTGGCAGATCATGGGCGGCTCTTCAGAATGGGAAGTCCTCCGGGGCCCGTTTTACCGAAATTACAAATGTTTTTGCCAGAAAAGTACTGCACTATTTAAGGACATGTGGAGCAAGAAAGATTCCCCTGGAGGTTAGGCACCAATATATTGGGTGTAATACCATCCATAACTATGTAACTTGGTGAATCTCTTTAAAGCAGCAGTGCAGCAATCTGTTGAAAATTTTGACGTATACTTTTTTATGCTATTTTACATTGCCACTTTACTTACATCCTGACTTGTATGATACTATTCTTTCCAGTATTTGAGTCTGCTTTAGTACTTTTTTCATGTGTGAGATACTAAAATGATCACTCCTTTTAATATGGTGCAGACCAGTTCTTCGTCAGTATTTTGTGCTGTTTTTCTCCATCAGTTGTTATATATTATTTTTGTTGTTATTTCTGTTGTTAAATTAACAATTATGCAGCAGGCAGTATTTTATGACATCATAGAACAATAGTTCTTCAAAAACAGCCGCAAATAGTGCTAAGAACCTAGTCAGAACAATATTAAATTGTGTCCTCCTATTTTATTCTCAGACATGAGAAACAGTAGTAAAGCAGACACAAATTGTGAAAAGAAGGGTATCATACAAGTCTTCAGGTAACTAGTGGCCTGCACCGGCGGTGGTGCCAGCAGAGATGTAAAATAGCATAAAAAAGTATAGGTCAAAATTGTCAGCACATTGTTGCAATGCTGCTTTAATTTATAATTTAAGTATGACATTATGTGCTCACAATCACAACACACAAAATGCATCTGTCTTCTGTCCAGAAAATTGACACATGCTAAGGAAGTGAAATGGTATCTTCACACCACATGCAAAGTCCACCAGAATTTATTGCGCAGTCACTCCTGCGCGCAGTGGTGGCACAGAGTCCCCATAGTTTTTTTGCATGCCCAAAATGCATCCACCTTGTGTGCAGAAATTTGACAAGTGGTAACACAGTGAAATGAGACTGTTTCACTACAAAGTCCCCCAGAATTTATGGTGCACTCAGTCATGTGCACAAAAGTGGCACAGAGTCCCCAGATTTTTTTCTGCAGGCCCAGAATGCATCCTCATTGTGTCCAGAAAATTGACAAGTGGTAACACAGTGAAATGAGACTGTTTCAACACATACAAAGTTCCCCGGAATTCATGGCACACTCAGTCATGCACGCAGTGGTGGCACAGAGTCCCCAGATTTTTTCTGCAGGCCAACAATGCATCCTCCTTGTGTGCAGAAAAGTGAAAAGTGATCATCTCAACTGGATTGAAAGGTGCCCTTTGGATGTACAGTAATAGCAGCCTTGGTGAGTAGATATATATAGATATATAGTTGTGTATTTTGTAGATGATAATGAGGGGGGTTGAACTTGACATGGACATGTACTCATGCTATTGTTCTGCATCACACACAGGTGACTCCGTCTCTGAAATGTTGCTGTGCACCATCCAGTGCTCCATGAACATTTTTTGCACTTAAATGGAAATGGATAACTCTCAAGCACATGAAGGTAAGTATTTCTTTTTTTGGGGGGGGAATCATATTTTCAGTTTTGTCTGTAATGATTTCTTATTTTTTTTATTTCTTCACAGATTTCACCAGCATCCTTCTGGAGTCCGGTTCTTAATGATGGTCATGGTCATCGAATGAAATGACTTCTGTGTGTTGCATGTGTGCCCAAGCTCAGGTTGGAAAGGGCTGTTCCTGATCATGTTGACAAACTTTTTGGATAAGTCCACTTTGACAGAACAACAAAGTATCACAAATTTTCCAAAAAAAAGAAATGAATGACTTCTTAAAAGTTACAACTTCATTGTTATGTTTCTCTTGTTCTCAAATCTAAATCCTTATTGTCAAGTAAGTTACATTTCAGAGACACATCTTGTCAACTACTAAGACAACCTGTTGTTTGCAATATTTGCAGCAGTCTTTACAAAGCAATGAAATGGATGAAATAAAATCTTCACACTTACCAGAATGGATTTCACATGGACATTACATTGCTTCCTCTCTGTACGGTACAGCTACAGCATCTTTCCCAACGAGTAATATTAGTGATGGAGCCTGTTTTTGTTCTCCTGTAAAAGAAACAAAATAAGTGTAGTGTATGTGTTTTGCCACTGCAGCTCTGAAAAGTTACAGAAAACAAAACAGACAACTTAAGGAACAGAGGCAGCATAACAAACATGAGTGCACATACTCACTTTATGGTTTAAATATTAAGAAGCTGGTGGTGGTGGTGGTACACTGGTAGACTGGTGGTCCATGGTGGGCAGACAGACTCATGGTGGCAGCAGAGTTGGATAACATCAGTCCCGGGGTAGTGGTGGTGGTCCATGGGGGGCAGACAACCTCATGGTGGCAGCAGACTTGGATAACATCAGTCCCAGTGGTGGTGGTCCGGGGTGGGCAGACAGCCTCATGGTGGCAGCAGACTTGGATAACATCAGTCCCAGTGGTGGTGGTCCGGGGTGGGCAGACAGCCTCATGGTGGCAGCAGACTTGGATAACATCATTCCCGGTGGTGGTGGTCCGGAGTGGGCAGACAGACTCATCGCGGCAGCAGACTTGGATAATATCAGTCCCGGTGGTGGTGGTCCAGGGTGGGCAGACACTCTTCCAATCCTCTGGCACCTCCCCGCTCATTAATGATTTGTTGAAGAGCACTGCTAAGGGGTCTGCCAGTTCCCTCCCTAGTTCTTTCAGTATTCTTGGGTGTATCCCGTCTGGCCCCATAGCTTTGTCTACCTTTAGCTTGTCTATTTCCTCCAGGACCCTTTTCTCTGTGAAGGGACCCATATCTATTCCTTCAGTCAGACACTTCTTTATGCCTATTGTTGGTCTGTTTCACCTGGGACGCTAGCATTACACCAAGCATGCTGGGGACGTGCACTGCCAAGAGGTGAGCCACAACTCTGTCAAAAGGGGCTGTGGCATCATTGCGTATGGCTTCCAGCAACTTTACCCACAATGTGGGATCCATAGTTTGTTTCAAAACCTGGACATGGTGCTCAGGTGAGAGGCTGAGGATTTGGCAGCATTGCTGCACTTTTTCCAGGTGACAGCTAAGATTGTCGGTAGAGACCATACAGCCAATTTTGTCTGCAATGTTTTGGATAGCTTGTGCAGACTGCAGGGTGCTAGGGCCTGTTCTCTGTCTGACAAAAGTTTTAGTGACCACCTCTGCCACGGTGGTAGCCATGTCCTGAAGGAACATTTGTTTCTCCACCTCTTTCTTCAATGTGTTGCCAACTGCTTGTTTCAGTGCTTTGGCCTGTGTGTGGCAGAGATCCCAGCTTTTGAGATCGCCTCCATGATAAGGCCCTCCACTTCCTCCTTGTCCACCTTATTCAATGTGGCTACCGGTGAGTGAGGCCTCAACCCTCTAGAGTTCCAAGGAATGACCTCATCATGGCTGTCATCATCGGAGGATGACATCAATGCAATAGGTGGGGTAAACGGCCTAGCTTTCACATGACCCTGAAGTACTTCCAATTGCTGATGTAATTTTGCCATCTTAAATCTACATATTGAATGCTCCCCACTGCCTTTGACTTGTTCCTTGCTGACATGATACTCTAAAACTCTGTATGCGGTGCTAACATTGCAAACTTCCCTATGATGCTTCTCCAAATTCATCCTGGCATCTCTCAAGCTCTTGCTTCAACTCCTCATACTCACTCTTCAGTGAATTGTTCACACTCATAAATAAACCGTTCAACTGCAACACATGTATTTTATCTTGTTGCAACTTCTCATTCTTTTTCTGCAACCTAATGGTTTCTTTATACTTTTCTTGCCTGTTTCTCTTTCTTGGGCTTTTCAATTTCTCTTTCCAAATCTTTCTGGTGTTCACTCGCTTCCCTGCATTTAGAGCCTCTTTTCTCAGAGCTAAAACTTCAGATTCCATTGCTTTGAATAAAGCATACATGGTGGTGACCATAATACCTTTCTGGTCATGTTTCTTGGCTGCAGACTTTGCCTCCTTGTAAAGCCTGCCAATATATGGTACCAGATCAGTCTGCAATTTCACATCCAGTGTGAAATCAACCCAACCTCCATGGGAGGACAGGAAGCTTATGACATCTAATTTGAGCTCATTATTAATGGACATTGTTGGGAGTTTTCCTTTACTGTGCTAACTGAAAAATCCAAGGCTCACTGATTCACCTAGAATTTTTCAGCTAGACAGTGGCACATTCTGGATGCAGACATCCCAGTCTACAAGTTGAATGAGGGGCGAAGGCTCCAACACCTACTCTGATCCCAAACCTGTTCACCTGCTACTATATCTTTTAGAGTACTGGTTCAGTTCCATCCAAACAGGTCCTGCTGCGGTCACCAATTTTTGGATGGCAGGAGTCTAGACCTGTTGTAAAAACATGACACAGAAGCCAAGATGTCACAGAGAAAAGTTTATTTCAGAAAATACAGAAAAACAGCATACCTGCTGGGAGTTCAGAAACCTCTGAACACCATGGTGTCTTCATGCAAACTCAGTGAAAAACAGTCTTACAAACA
The DNA here is from genome assembly GCA_016271365.2 of Neoceratodus forsteri. Taxonomy (NCBI): domain Eukaryota; kingdom Metazoa; phylum Chordata; order Ceratodontiformes; family Ceratodontidae; genus Neoceratodus; species Neoceratodus forsteri. Next base: position 604,059,018 of record CM028129.1, read on the forward strand.
TTCTTATACTTTACATAACAAAGAATGTTACTAGGTAACAGACTCAACAAATAAGGCAGAAGAAATGAATACAGCAATTCTGTTGGCAGGCAGTTAGCATCTAGGACAGTTAGATCATTACTTGTTGTGCACATACACACTGATGAGGGTAAAGCTGACTAAGGCTAGTTTGGGGTAACAACACAGTGATTCATAAGAGGTGCTGACTATTGCAACAAGGTAAAAAGCTGTAGGTGGTGCACAAGCACTACCAAATAATCATGCTGGGTAACAGTTCCTAAGCACATGATAAGTGTAAAAGAAATACAAATTGTACCTTATGCTGTAATGTTGGGTTTTGTAGCATGTATGAGTGTATATGAGGTGTCCAGGTCTACAGTATTGTGGTCCTTTGTTCTGTAAACTGGCAAGAGTACGTAGAAGGCTGCTTTAAGATATTTACCTTACTACTACCTTACTTGAGGAATTTAATCTGACCAGTCTATATGCTATGAATACAACATTTACTGTCCCTCCTTCTCTTACAAGTATACAGACGTCTTAATTTGTTAGTAGAAACAGGAGTTGTTTTCCCTGGTGAACAGTATTTTTTTTTTGTTATACAACTTTAGTGGGTTGTATTTTTTTCATAATTTGTGGATTCTAGATTCTGCTGATTAAAACTTTTTTGCATGGCTAACACCATGATATACTACATCATAAAGGTACAAGTCAGCCAATCAGGTTTTCTGTTACTCTTTATCCACTGTATAATGTGGCACATTACACAGTGGTATACCATGGCTGTACAAGTGTACGTATGTTGTGTCATCCATTCTCATCATAGTAAAATTAGTCGTAATTCAATCTGCTTGAAGTGATTGCATATATAATAATTATTAATACCTGTGATTTTATTTTCTTACAAAGGTGCTCATGTGCATGCTGTGGACCCATGATGACTGCGGGGAGTCAACATGTTGCCACGAGTCTAATCCAGTTTGTGGAGCATTCGGCTGACCATTCATGCATAACCAGGCATCCAGGATTTCAGATGGTATGCCTTGACATATGGGTTTTACAGACCACGTACTTTGCTTACAGACAGCAGTATGGTGCGTTTGATGATGGACCCATCCATGAGTAAGCAGCTCCCTATTACTGTCTTGGTGTGTTGTTTACATTGATTGTGGTTTTGTTTTCATAGCTTGATTGGTTTGAGGTGCTTGTCAAATATCTGTTACAGTACATCTTCAAATGGTCAACGGCCATTTATGGAAACCCATATGAATCAGAGACTATTCATTCTCATGAATTTTTAATGCTGCCTGTATTTGAGCTACTATTCTTTTGTATTGGAATGTCAGGATACTGTGCATGTGCAGAATAACAATGGTGATTACAGTGGTCAAAACAATCATTGCCTTAGTCATTGTGAGAGCACAGTGCAAGTCCACAGTTCTACTAACTTGGAATAAGTAATCTGTCTTGCTTTGATATAGTACTCAGAACTACCACTGAGCATGGCTAATGCATGGTTTCAATACACAGATTGTAGCATGGTTTTTATTCACTGCAATCTGAATGTTACTCAGTTTTAACTGAGTTAAAGCAGCAGTGTAACGAAAATGGGTTAAAATTTGACCCCACCTTATTTCTTCCTAATTGATGCCAGATGTCTTCCAGTTTATTTTGTTGGTAACAGTTTCAGTTTTCATTATCATTTAAGAATTTTATGAAAGTTTTAAAGTAGTTATTTCTCAAGAAAAAAAGATGGCCACCTAATTTTTGCATAGAAATAATATTGAGGACCCGAGGAGGATAAGAGTCCAGACAAAAATGCAAATGTACAGTACACAGCACAGGAAGCATCCAGAAAACCCAAATCAACAGTTCTGCCAATATTTTTTATAACCATAGCAGAAAATTAGCTTTTTTGGAATAACTTTTGTCATTGCATTGCTGCTTTAGAACGTGTCTGCAGCCAGTGCATTATATTATGCATAAACAGGTTGCAAATATAGTAATGTGTAAAATAATTTTGAATTTCATGACAATAATTATATCCCCTCACTCCCGACACCATCAGGCTCTCTTGATACCACAAACCAGAGCTAGCCTCTTGGGTTACCTACTCAGTATGATGTGCTCTCACAAGAGCTGTACCTCTCACCCCATTGTCGAACGGAGCACACAACACTTGCAATCAGCAGTGCAAGTTCCTACATTAACCTTTGGCATGAGTGTGACTCAAAAGTGAATAATCCACCTGATGCCAATTATCCTGCCCTCCTCCTCCTCCTGATCATGCCTTTAGTGCCTCTGACAGATTAGAAATTAGTTTCACTAAGTGCAAATCAACCCGTCCTTTTACTGGCCATGCATTTGGTCTTTTGTCCTAGCAAAAACAATCTAAAATCCTGCCAAACAACCTGCACTATGGTGGAATTCTGTTAGGTATGGAATTCCATGCCTGGAATATGCTTTGTCTGCTGCAGGAATTACATCATTATGTCATTCTGTTGCAGTCATGATGGCACTACTACAGCAGAACAACTTGGAATGCTGCCACTTAGTTGATTTCCTCTATCCAGTTAAACTAGAAGTTTTTTTTTTATTTGAACTTGCAGAAACATCTGCAGCACACTGTCAGGTAAAAACAATAGAAATGTATATTCTCTGTTGTCTTCATTGTTGATTTTTGCATGACTTCCTATGCTGTGACTGTCCATACACTATAAAAGAGCATATATGAGCAATCCTACACAAACAAGGATATTCTTGTATCTCAGGGTTCTGTTGGTAACAGAGCACCTCTCAAGCTGGGTTCTCATGGACATCTGTTGCCCGGTAAACCTCTCGATACAATTATATCCTTGTTGCATATGACTGTTCATACACAATCATCTATGTCATTGGGGTCACCACAACCCAACCCAGATAGAACAATTTAGGGTAGCTGGTTCATTCCACCGGGGTGTCATACAGATGAGGCACACTGATGAGTCCTGGTAGGACAAAACACATGTCTGTGTCTTCTGTTGGCACCCCTTGCAAACTGTGTGAGAAGTCTTTCAGAACCATGTATTTCTGCTTAAAGTTGAACCAGCATAATATTTTGTGGCGATTTGCATATACAGCTCATGATGCTTTGCATTATGTGGGTGTGGGTGATTTTGTATTTCTTTGAAACCTGGCTTCCTGGCCAATGCCCTTTTGGATAACCCTTTCCTCAGTGCTTGCACACTAAGGTTCTTTGTCTTTAAGTTTGTTTTTTGTTTTTATTGGGCTCACAACAACCCAAGCCAGATAGACCAGCTTAGGTCAGCTGGTTCTTTCCACTGGGGTGTCATACAGATCAGGCACACTAATGAGTCCTGGTAGGACGAAACATGTGTCTGTGTCTGTGTCTTCTGTTGGCATCCTTTGCAGACTGTGTGAGAGGCCTTTCAGCACCATGCATTTCTGTTTAAAGTTGAACCAGCATAATATTTTGTGGTGATTTGCATATACAGACCATGATGCTTTGCATTATGGGGATATGTGTGAGTTTTTACATCTATGTCATGCATGCCTTGCCCAAAAGGAAGCAAGTAAGCAAGGTTAGTTGTCCTCACACACCATTGCCCAAGTAGTGTGTGATCAACAGATGAACTGACTGTTCAGACCAACAGTATTTCAGGTGGACATGGGGCCGGGGAGGGTATAAGCCAGACCACACTGTCTGTTGAAGAGATACACTGTGAGAAACTGCTCCTGAACTTGGCAAACTCAGTGACTCAAAAAAACAGTTAATCAAAGGTACATCTATTTTTATTCTGTAACTAAAACATTTTTTCTTCTTATATTACATTATTTATAACTTGGATTATGTATTGTGATTCTGAATCAGCATTCTGAAACTGTTTGTTGATGAACTATTTTATTAAAAATCTCCCTCTCAATGAGGAAAACATTCAAACAGTAAACTTTTACACCTTAATTTTTGAACATTGTATACAATAGTAATAAGGCACTCAAATAAGTTAGTTTAACAGCCAGTTAATTACCTTATAGAATCAACAATACAATTGGCTGTGCCTCATGTCACATTACACAACTATAGTGTGATTAACATACAAACATATGAAACTGCCAGCAGGTCTAGGACACATGATCTGTCAAGCCTGCTTGGGTGTGAAGCTAGCCATCCACTTACACTGCAGCTTCCCATCAGTCCCAACTCCTCAGACTGGTGACCATCCACCTCATTCTGTGGAGGGGCACTATGTGAGTCATCCTTCAGTACTGGGGAGTGCACCCTATACCCATAGAGATAGTGAATAAGTCAGCTACTGGCTCTGTTAGGAACTTTGTCAACTCCTTAAATACCCACTGGTGTATGCCATCTGTGTCTGGTGCCATATGCACCTTCAGTGCCTTTAGAACTTCCTGTATCCTGTTCGCTGAGATTGCCATGTCATTTTCCAATAAGATGGCAAAAGTGGGTGGTTTGATAACTTTGATTTGCTGTACAATATCTTTGCAAAACACACATTTTCATTATGTGAACTGAAGATTTCATCATGCATATCAGCCAATGTCTACATAAAAAAAAATCACCTGGCTGATCTGCCTGATGAATGGCTTTGTTGATACTAAAAAAGTATTAGTTTTTTGAATCCCAGGTTTGTCCAACAAAAGTTATCAAATCACCCACTTGTTTTGTGTTGTTGAATAATAACCATCACATTTGCAAATAGTTCTCCATTTTTCAATTGGTGATGATATTTTCAATATGGATGGCAAATTAAAAATGACGACAACCACTGAGTTCAAATGGTTGTCTCTCAGTATGATATCCGAGTCTAATCAGTCACATTTCACTAAACATCCACTATGCAATAACCAAATAGTTAAGAAGGGTCTGCCTGTAACATCAAGATACTGTTACTTTAGCTTGTTTGATATAGGCCCCCCAACCAGGAGGAAGTCGAAAAACAATGCTAACTTCCTTTCTGGTCTGCCGATGTTCAACAAGATTGCCCTTTCTCTAAATCAAAAGTAGGGATGCAGCAAAATAAAATGTTGCTGGTGAAATTGTGGTAAAATTGGCAATAAATGTTTCACAAAATTGTGGTGAAATTTTGAAATTTTGCCCACCACAAATCCCACCAAATGTATCTCATCCTGCTCCCTGGTATCTAGTGGGCTGCCCCCCAACCCAGCCATTCACCAGCAAACACATTGAAAATATTCTGTCTGGTTCTAGTGGCCCCCCTCTCCAATCACTGGCCCAAATTAGTACAGTAGTAACCCCCCAATACATTTCTCCCCACCCCATCCCCCGATCCTTACTTAGAAAAAAACACTCCTTGGTGTCTAGTGATCCCCCACCCTGTTATCAGCACCCTCCACTCACTGCATACCTGGTCAGGCCACCAGCACAGCTCTCCCTCACCTCCATAGTTGGTAGCCCAACTGAGCACTAAAATGAATGGCGCATGCTTGTACAAGCAGCTCGATAAATAGCTTAAATCAAGCTGTCAGTCATGGGGGTGGTGAAGGGCTATGCTGGTGGTATGGGGGTGGGGTGGAATGCTGATAACAGGGCGGGGGGGTCCACTAGACACCAGGGAGTATTGTTTATTAAATAAGGATCAGGGGAATCCAGGAGAATGGGGGCAGGGGAGCAATGTATTGGGGGTGGGTTACTACTTATTTGGGCCAGTGATCAGCCAGGGGGACCACTAGACACCAGGGAAGATTTTATTGTTGAGCCGATGAGTTCCCAGGGTGGATGACAGTCACCATCAAGGGCAGCCAGCCCATCACCACACGTCTATAAAGCAAAAATTCACCCTCAAGCAAAATTTCACTGAATTGGGGGTGAAATTTTGTTTGCAGTCATGGGTGACATTTTGCCTTTTGCCCCGCAAAATATTTTGTGAAGTGCATGAATTACGCAAAATATTTTGCTGGGCAAAATATTCCAGTTTTGCACAACTCTAATCAAATGTGAAAAATCAAGTATTCTTTTTTTATACGACACCAAACCATATTTCTTAAATCTGAATAATGACTGAGTATTTGATATATCACTTGTTTACATACAGTGAAGCCCACCAGGATGAAACGCATTGTCACAGGTTTTCTGCATGACAAATGGGAGTAACTCCTATTGAAATTGTATTTTTTGCTGTAGTAACTCTACTGCAGAATTCTGCATAGTTGGGCTTCACTGTATTTACAGTATGTACCACTCAACCCCCTTCCCCTGACACCCAGCCAATCACACACTTCTCCCCTGATGAAATGAGATTATAATAAATGTTCACAGATTTCAACCAATTTTTATTGAAGTACTGAGCTTGACATCTGATTACAATTTCAGTGCATACTTCCAATTTTTTTCCCCACAGGTGATACTGATACATGGCATACTGCCAGTTCATTTGTTGGTGTTGGGGTTACTTGGAAAGAGAAGTTAGGGTCCCAATACCATCATGTGCAGTCAATTACATTAGAGTGGCATTCTCTTCTGTGGAGTACAGCAGGTTTAAGTACCCTGATATTTAGCAGCAGTCACATTACTGTTTATGCCAAGTCTGACTGTTCTACTTATTCTGAGTTTTTGCATTACTGAGTGTTGTTAGACTTTTGGATTATTGCATCCAGTTTGTTAATGTCTATCTGAAATGTCATAGAAGTCCTGAATCAGATACATTTTTGGGGAAACAACATACATATCACAATGAATGTGGCTATTGAATGATGTACATTATAAACATACACCACTGAACCTAATGCTGATTGTAGATGGTGATTTACCAAGTGTTTCAGTTTTAAAGCATGTATTATTAAATTGAGTATGATGAGCCTATTCAAATACATTTTACATTTTATTCATCAAATCTTGCTGTCCAGTAAGTTTAATAGTACAAATGTTTGGTGATGGTTGGTGAATGGAGTTTATGTGGAGTACAGTGGAAAAAAAAAATTGACCTACTGTAATTCACATTACCCACATAAACCAAATGTCAACATTTTATTTTGAGATGATGTGTTAACAACAACACATGAGATGGTATTGAGGATACAAAATCATATTAACAGCTGGTGACCAAGTAGTGGATCAAGGAAACAAACTGACCATATTTTAATTAGTCAGATATTTGACAATTGTTAACAAAAACAACTGTTTAAGTGCAGGCATCAAAAAAATCTAAGGACCTGGAAGTAAAATTGAACACTTTTTAAAAAATGTTCAACATTAACTGACCAAATGCTTCAATAAATAAATTAAGAACATAACTGAACTTGCTTTTGTAAGCCTATGTAGTAGGCTGAACATGACACTTACCTTCAGAAAAATGTAATGACCAATTTGCTCACATCACTCATTTTTTTTGTGTTATCTGTTTATCCCCCTACATGCTCAGGGCACAACCACACCTTCAGGCTGCCAAGGACTCCAACGCCCATCCAATTCCACACCCCGAGCCTCCTTACCTCACATAGCAGCCATCAGGGTAACCCAGCATATCCCTTCACTGGATGGGTCCCTCTCTTCCGAGGGGAAGGCACTGGGGGGGACGGTACACTCTCAATTGGCCCCATGCTGCTGAGGCGGACATGGCTCATTGGAGGTCTGGAGGAGGTGTCGGCAGTCTGGCCACTGTCATCCAGCCAAGCCCCATGCGATTTTCCAGTTTTCTTGGTCCCACTGCTATTGACATCCTCTTGCAGTGCTCCCAGTCTCCACTGGGGGCCACTGCAGAGCGACGCGTGCTCAGTATCCACCCCAGGAGAGGAAAGCAGTCCAATGAATGCTCAATCCTCATCCTCCCCTGCCAGCCTACAGCAACCCGAGTCCGTTCCCGAACTCCAGTCGCCGGCGTGACGTGAGGTGTGGCATCCAGCGCCTCAACCCTGTACGCCACTGGGCCTGCTCACACATCACTCTTTTTATACAGAATATAGATCAGATATAAACTATCACACTACAGTACCATGATGTATTCCTTCAATACTGTTTAGTCAGCTATAATTGAAGTCGTAAGTAGTATTAACAGCTGTTATGATCCATGTCATAATTTGTATGCTTATTGCCTTGATTCAGTTCAAAGAGTAATGAAACGTAAACTATGGGAAGCAACTGCTACCTCTTTATCAGGATGTTCAAATGAAGAGCTCAGAAAGTCAGGTGGTGTATTTAACACTGAGTTGTCAATGTCTTCATCTGTGAGTCCTGTACATGTAACCAGCACTGCTTCCATAAGTTCATCCATGTACTCTGTAAAAGGATGCAAAACAAGAGATTTAATATTTGTTAATAAAAATGGGGGTCTTCACACCTGTTCTAATTTAATTGGATCTAATTTTTAATATGGCTGAAAGTGGGTGAAGGTGGTACCGCTTCATAAGGGGGGTAAGAATGAGCCAGGAAAATACCTACCTGTTAGTCTTAGCTCTGTGGTGGGAAAAAGAATGGATCCCCTCATAAAGGAAAGACTAGTATGACACTTAGAGTACAGCAGCCTTATTGATGACAGTCAGCATGGGTTTACTAGTGGAGGGTCATGTCAGAGCAACCTGATGGAGTTTTTCGAGGGTGTTACAGAGGTGTATGACCAGAGAGTGCCTGTGGGTTTGAGTGGTGACTAGTCTTGTTCCACAGGGGTAGATGCTGGTACACATATTGTTTAATATATACTTAGGTGACTTAGCAGATGTTCTAAATAGAAATATGTGTCTGTTTGTGGATGACATGAAAGTCTATAACCGAGCTGACAATCCGGGGGGGGGGTAGAGAAAATGGGGCAAGATTAAGTCAAGCTGGAGGAGTGGGCTGAAAGGTGGCAGCTTCAATTCAATGCAAAAAAATATAAGATAATGCACATAGGCTGCAGCAAACCCAGGGCAACATATTGACTGGGGGGGGCACTGCAGGTTGTGGAACTACAAAAGGCCTTGGGATTTTAGATTTCAGATACCTTAACTCATTGTCTCCTAGCAGACACCTGTAGTCAACAGTAAAATACACTGGTGTGTCCTGAGGACACCTACAGAAGTCAACTACTGACTTCCTGTGTACCCTTGCAACATCTGGAGACATCACTTATATATTTCAATATATAATATAACAGAATATAATATATATTTGATTGCATAGCACTGTTGGAAAGATAATTTTGTGCTGAACAATTTTGCCACTGATATTTTGTGTATATTATGTATACTTTAGGAGTTATTCACATTTGTTGATGGTATGGTGTGTATGGCTTATGGTGCCTATTTTAGTGAAAAAAAAATATGTTTTGTGCCATTTCAACCAGCACAGAAAACAAACAAAATTACATATTATTATTTGTATACCACTATTGGAAAAGGAATTTTGTGCTGAATAACTTTGCCACTGATATTTTGTGTATATCACGTATACTTTAGAAGTTATTCGCATTTGTTTATGATACAGTTTGTAAGGCTTATGTTGCCTATTTTAGTGAAAAAAATATTTTTTTTGCTGTTTCAGCCAGCACAGAAAAACAACGAAATTACATATTATTATTTGCATACCACCATTGGAAAGGTAATTTTGTTCTGAATAAATTTTCCACTCACACTTTGTGTCTAGCACTTTTGGTTCTTGAGCTATTAGGATTTGTTTGTGGCATGCTGGCTATAGCCTGATTTTGCTTAGAAAGGCCCAGGATTCACTGTTAACAGTATACAGGAGACAAGTGGTAAAACTTCAGAGAGCTCCTGTGGAGGCAATGAGTTGAAAGGTATCAGTATTATTGGGCAGCAGGAAAAGCATCAAGAAGGCTAGCATGCATAGGGAGGGGTTTCACAAGTTAGAAGAGAGAGGTGATAATGCCACTCTACAAAGTGCTGGTCAGGTCAAAGCCAGAGAATGATGTGCAGTTCTGGATGCAGCACTTGCAAGGAGAAAAAGATAGGGTAGAGAATGTCCAGAGGATGGCAACCAAAATGGTCCGGGGGATGCAGTGTACTGTAGGTCATATGAGGAAAGACTGGAAGAATGAGGTCTATACACACTAGAAATGAAAAGGGAAAGTGAGGGACATTGTGGAAATCTTTAAGTATCCAAAGGGAATTAACTAAGTGAGGGGTGGTAGCCTGTTAAGGATGAGTGAAAACACAATCTCTAGAGGTCATGTTTTCAAGATGGAATTGGGTAGATTTAGGGTGGATGTAAGAGGGCATTATTTCTCAGAGAGGGTCATGGGTCTATGGAACAGATTACCTGAATGGGTTGTATGGGTGGATATGGTGGACAAGTTCAAAAGAGTATGGGACAGATATATGGTCTTAACCAGAAGAGATGGGGTAAGGCTGAGAAGAAAATGGTAGAGTAAGGGGGTGGGCCCCTTCTCGGCAGACGATATGGACCATGCAGTCAATTTCTGCTTGCAGAATTGTGTGATTCTATGATATATGCCCTATCCTTCCCACTCAACACTTTTCAGAATAAAAAAAGGAAACAATTAAATTATGTGAAATACAACTTATACTATCTACGTATCACTTACATAAAAGTGTTATGCTGCAGTATTTTACATCTTGATAAAACTAATATGATGATATTGGTAATTAGTTATAGGTGGCACATTTCTTTATTAAGCAGTAAAGATAGTATAGATGACACTCTTAAATTTGAAAAATGCACTTATGAGGTACTGGAAATAGGCAATTGAAACAGAAAATTCACTATGTGATGACACTTTGGGTTCACTACTGTACATACAATGTGCCCACCTTTTTTGTATTTTGGGTAATGCAATGAGTAAAGTTTGACACCATATGCCATTGTAGCTTGTTTTCTCATGCATTTTTTGTTGAAGTGGAGAGCACCCAACAGTGCTCTTGCAAATGATAAAGACAGTAAAATAATTGCTTTCTGTAAAAGGATGCACTTGCATGACTACAGTCTGCAAATACAATATTAGGTAACTACCTGCATTTCATCCCATTGTATGAGAATACGACTATTTGTGGAGCAAACTGAGTCAGTAAACTAAAATGCCTCTACCTCAAAGATCTGATATTGTGCAGATAGTCTTGCGACATTATTACATAATCTGGCATTGTCAACAACATTCTCAACATTGACCATAAGCTTCAAAGCTGTTATTAAAAAAGTTATATAAAATATTTCTTTAATATATTAACTGTTGCATGCTGACACATTAAAGGCACTTGGCATTAATACAGTACCAGTACTCACAGGATGGAACCCTGTTTTTCTTTCTGCCTTCTGTAGGTATGCTGCCATGTGCACAATGTGGAAAGTAAGTGCTCTTGTGAGAATTCACATTCTGAATAGGTAATGCAACAGACTTCCACTTGTCGACGATAGCATGATCTTCGCCTACTGTTGTGGAGTCTATTGACTAGAGAGGATGATTTCCTATAGTTGGTATCCACTGCCTTAAAATGTCACAGCCCTTGACCTTAGCAACAGCCATTAGCTTTTTCTTGATGCCTGAAAAAAAAAATTGAAAGCTTATCTACCTCATCGACCATCCAAGTAGATGCTACAGTCATAAGAATACACTGTACTAGCACACAAATTCTGTTCTAATGTTCACTTGATTTTAACTTGACTTTGGATGGTTGAGGGGTAGTATTTTTTTTTTTCTCAGATTGACTATGTTGTATTGTTAGGAAGACTGTACATATCATTCATTACAGACATTTAACAGGGAAGATGACATGTTTCATTACCACAAGCCAGAAATGTAAGTTGGAGAAATTCTACAATACTATATATTCACAGAGAAATCTGATGAGTGACAATTATTATTATAATTTTCTTAACACAAATCACTTCAAAGCTTAAGAAACATGCACTTATTTATCCTCCTATTCCTCTCCATCCTACCCCTTAAGCCCCTTCCCCCCCCACCCACAACCTCTCAGGTATGCAGTGATATTGGCCTATAGTTTCATTAGCCCTGGATACAATTACTGGAGAAGGCCTAAAGTGATATTGAGATTTTTCTAGTAGTGTTTTTTTAATTTTTTTTATATTCTGTACCTTATTCAATTAAATAGTTAATAAGGTATGTAAGAGGGCCCATACTTTCTGATAATAATGTGGCCTCTTTGTTATTCGGGCAATCGTGCTTTCTGCTTGTAAAGCAAAGAACGGCTCTTTTAACCATTTTGTGTATGTAGGACTGCTCTGATCCAGCCAATGATGCATAATTACTTTCTTAGCGTGTAGGGATACTAATGTCATGTGTTTTCTTTGATTACCGATCAAAACGTCCCCATAATCCCCTATTATGCAAATTTCTGGTCTAAAAGCTTCAGATAGACCTAATAGGGGATCCAAATTAGACTTAATGATGGACCAGAAGGGTGTGACTTTATTACATTCCCACAGAATATGCAGTAGCATGCCAGGACATTCCTTGCAACGAGAGCAAAGATTTGAGGGAAGCTTCCCCAGTTGGTAAAGTCTGGCAGGAGTATAGTATAGATCATGTAATACATAAAATTGTAGGATGCAATATCTAATCCACTTCACATCTTGATATATTTGTGAACAGATTTTAGACCATGGTTGTGGTGTTGATTCTGAGGGTAGTACTTGGACCCAGACATAGTATGGTGCTCCTTGCAGTTCCTCTATGCCATCCCTTAGGAGGCGATAGAGAAAAGAGATAAGATGGGATGAGGGTAAATTGAAAATAGCTGGGAGAAATGGACCAGTTGTGTACTGTGCCCAAGACCCAGTTCCAAAATGTTGTAGAAGCATATGTTGTAGTTGGATGTATTTAAAGTAAAAATAATTAGGGAAGTTAAACTGTGCTCGAGCTGTTTGGAATGACATCAATTTGTGTTCCTGTAATAAGTCTATAACTTTAAGCTGAGTATTCCCTGGCCAGAAGTTGTGTAGAATGGGCAGACCCCTGATCTTGAAATTGAGATTACCACATATATGCTGGGAGACATCTTTTAGCAAGGATATCTGGAATGTATTACATAGCTGGGTGTGCACTCGAAGTGTTATCCCTATGGGTAGATTCCTAAAACTTTTAATTAAATACTTAGAAGAAGAAAAACTGAGAGTATTGAGAGATATATTATATGGAGAAACAAGGGTCTTTCCTATTTCAAGCCACAAGGATTGATATTGGGTCTGCTTGGTGGCTGGCCCAGCCTTCACCCAGTGTGTAAGAATTGAACATGTAATGGAGAACTGATAAAGAAGCAAATCTGGAAGTTGTAGACCTCCGTTCACTTTGCTCCTCTGTAATTTAAAGAGATCCCACCAGGGTGTCTTGCTGCCCCATAGGAAATTAGATACAAGTCTGTGAATTTACGTAAACCAAATTTTGGGTAGGAAGAGACAAGTCATCTGTAAGGGGTACAATATTCGTGGAAGAACATTCATTTTCAGTACATTTACATGCCCCCAGAGAGAAAGTGAAAGCATAGCCCAGCGGGAGAGATCTATTTTGATTTGAACGAGGACTTTATCAAGATTGTATTACTTCATTTTGACTTCAGAACAAGAGAGATATATCCCCAGATATTTTAGTTTTTCTTTAGTCCAGCGGAACCCTAAATGAGCGACATCTGCTAGGAATGTGTGGATATTTAAAGGTTGAGGGGTAGTATGAAGAATCCATAGATGATGTACTTCTAGGCCCAGATATTCAAAAGTGTACCCAGTATGTGAGCAATGGAATGTGCAGTGCAATGCAGATGTGCCATAGGAAACAGACGCCATATTCAAAAGATGCACCAGTGACATGTGCTGACACAAAGCACAATGAATATAGCAAAGATGCACCACCGCGCAACCAGACATGCACTGCAGCAACCAGGAATACACATGAGTATGCAAGTATGCAGATGCCAGCAGGCTGAGCAAGCACAATAGGCAAAGGGGAGCACAGGCAGGGCTGCACAAAAGCAGAGCACCATGCCAGCAATGGAAGACCCAAACCACAAGGGCACACTGGCCAGGGAACACCGGATGCCAGGTTGCCATTTTCAATCCATGCTGCAAAGCACATCAACCCACCCACCTTGAAGGCATGCCAGTGGGCAGGCCTATGCCAGTGGACCACCACCTCCACCACTACCCTGACAGGCAGCACTGTAGTAGACAGTGGCACAGCCATGGTGCAAGGTCACCAGACACACACAGTGGACAGCAGTAAAGGAGACATTAATGCACAGGGGAACAAGGGGCAAATGGACTGCAAACAGGCAAGGACACAGGGCACAGCACCTCAGTGCACCAGCAAGGGCAGCACAGCAGGTGGATGGCAGGGCAGCACAGGCAGAGAGGGACAGAAGGTGGTGGACTGTGCACAGGGCAGGGGGAGACCCACCACCCATGAGCATGCAAGACACAAGGACATGGCAAACAGGACCCAACACACACAGTAGCACAACCCAAAGGACATGGCAGTGGGACAGGAGGGGACATGCCCAAGGGCACAACCCAATAACTGCAGCACAGTGCAACAGGCTGCCTGTAAAGGAGACTCAGACACAGATGTGGTAGAAAAATAAAGGTTTACTGCAGCAATAACAAACACTGATTTGCCAACAGGGCATGCAGTAACAATAGTAAAGGGGTCTATACACCATGAGCTACATAGTTGTGCAGCCAGTGCTCCTCCACATCTGCTGGTGGAGGACCAGTAGGCCCCCCATGAGTCAGCCTGGTATCTGTCTTCAGGCCTGTGGCCCAGCCCAACCTAGGAGAAGGGACAGAACAGACAATAAGTGATGTGTGACAAGGATGCCATGGCCACCCATGTGTGCGCACTGGACAGCTGATGCAGCTACCGGTGGATGGAACCCACAATGGCATGTGCACGGTGGACAGCAACAGCTGACCCTGTGAAACCCCACAGCCAGATTGCCAGGCCACTCCAGGGGATATGCACCCACACCTCTGCAGTGTACTATTCAGTGCTGGTACAAGTCCCCCCAGGCAGGCAGGTTATAAACACCCAGCAGCAGTCGCACACCATGGGGGCCACATGCACAGACCCACCCTACCAGGGTTAGCAACAGGGTGCCACCACAAAGAGGCCTCATGCAAAGTGCAGCCACACACTGCACAACATGGCAGTGGCAGTGGAGGCAGACACCTACCCAAGCAGTGGTCATGCATAGTGACAGTGCCCAAGGCTGGACCACAACACGCCACGTAGTCCCACACACATACACCACACAACATGCTGCACATGCTCACCTGCTTGTTCATGTGCTGGTGCAGCTGTGGTACCACCATCACTCAGCTGCCTGTCCTGGCCTGCAGCCTCCCTGGCCCTCTTGCAGTCCTCCAGGTATTGTGGATGGTACAGAGATATAGAGATGAGTGGCATGCCATGCACAGCCCCCCCACCACCAACACCATGCACACCACTGACACAGCACAGGAAGGTACACTGACCTGGCTGTGGGTGCTGGTGACTGGCCAACAGCACCATGCACTGCAGAGGTGCACGTTATGGCATCTCAAGACATACAGCACCCAACAGCACTGCCCTCCCCGAGCAGACGCACATGCAGCACAACTGTTTGCACAGTAAATGGACAATGCGAGCATGAGCAGTGCAGGTGAACACCTACCTGGCTGTGGCACAGCCTCCCCATTGCACTCTTGCCTGCAGCTGGTGTAGGCATACTGGATCACAATGTCTCAGTTCCCCATACCGGTGGTGGCACTGCTCCCCCATGCGTGGCACACCAGTGCCACCCTGTCCCACACCTGGGACCATGGCTCCCGAAGATCATTCACCCCAAACAGCTGGGCAGCCACAGGCTCCACCAGGGCCACCAGGTTGCACATCTCAAACTCACTCCAGTTGCGAGCATGTAGCAAATGGGACCCAGGTCCCAGCATACTGCACTGGTATCAGACACAATGATAGCGTGACCCCTGCAGTCTATAATGCATACATCTGGAAATGCACTGGTACAATGCACAATAGGGGGCAATGAACCACAGTTGTGCAGCATGGGGATGTGCAATAGACATGCACAGTAGAGGCCTATCATGCACTACCGCAAATGCACACTGCAGCATTGCAAGATTGGAATACGGGGTCACACTTGTGACCCATGTACACACCATGCATGACCTTGCACAATGTCAAACAGTATCCAGCAATGCACAATTGGTGGCATAGCCCATCTGACATGGTTGCACAATGGGGCCAGGCAGTGCAGTGTACCTAATGCAAGGCATGTGCACTGTACTGCATGCACAACACGGGAATGTTGCACATCGCACACAGCTGCGTAATAGGCCACAGGACAGGGTGCCAACCAATGGCACACATGCGCTTCACACAGTAGCACACAGTGTATGCACTGGGAATGTGCCAGTAAGTTGCTCCGGTGCATTCGTAATACGCAAAGTGCAACATTGCAATATTCATCTGGCGTATGCAAATAGCCTCATGAGGCAATGCAAGGCTCAGTCAGGCTCATTAGCACCACATTACAATTGTGCTGGAGCACATTTGCATGCATTGCTCCATAAAAGCGCCATAATACAGTACAGGTCACTGACAGATATTGTAGCCAGTGAGGTAAGGAGCAACATATGTTGTGGATCGGCTGGCCATGTTGACAATGCTGCACCGTTACAGGCTGGGCTGCCAGTCACTGACAGGCCATTGTCTGACTTTCCACAGGCAGCAACACATCTGAGATGGAGGGAGATGAGGAGCAGGGGCCTACATGGAAGCACAGGCCCAACTTCACAAAGGATGAGCAGCAGGCCCTGTTTGAGGCCTACCTCAACAGGACACAACTGCTGAGTGTTGCCACGGGCAACCCACAGGACCATGCCACCAGATGGAAGGAGGTGGCAACCTATGTTGATGCCTACAGGAGCCATAATAGGAGTCCACAAGAGTGCAAAAAGAAGATGGGGATGGACTGTGGATGCATCAAGGAGAAGGTGGCCACCATCAGGGCATCCCACAGTAGGATGGGTGGGGGACCCAGCACCACCCCTGTACTAATGGCGGGTGAGGAGATGGTGGTGGCGAACATCAGCCATGCCACCATTGAGGGCATCCCAGGAGGAAGATTCCAGATGGGTGGCAGCCCCTCACAGCACTGTGAGTCAGTGGGTGTTGCATGTGGTGTGGGTGTGTGTGTCACCCAGCACAGTGAAGGCATGATGGCTGCAGTGCTGCATGCCCCTTGTGTGAGCAGCATGCAACAGTGCATGGCACACATGGGGCCACAGTGCATGGCATCATCCACTTGAGTGCAGTGGGATGGCAGCATGGGCACTGTACTGTGACTGAGACACCTGATCCAGGGTGTGCAGCGCTGCTGGCCATCCCCACATTGCTGCCTGCCCAGTGCACCAGCATGGTCCACTGGGGCACAGGCTGCAGCAGGGCACAACACTGGTGTTGACACCCTGGGGAGGCACTTGCATGCCAGCCATGTGTTGCCTTGACACCATGTGCTGCTGCCACCTTCCATGGCTTGGCTGGCATGGGCACCATTGGTGGCATGTCCACCCTGCTGTTCACTGCTGCATGGGCGTACACTATTGCATGCCGGCATGGTGGTGGCACATATGTCCCCATTGCACTGGCCATGGCTCTGCATGCATAATGCCATCATCACCACCACTGATAATGCTGTCCTGTCTTCCATCACCATCATGCCTCAGGGATGAGTTGCAGGATGCCACCGACAACACTGGACCTGATGAGGAGGAGCCATCCATGTCCACAGGCATCTGGGCCAGGGACAATTGGGATCAAGTCAAGGTGTCAGGCTGCTGGACTTCATGTGCCTGGGTGATGACAACACACTCTTGGACCTCTTGCTCACTAAGGCCCTACCCGTGCTGGTACTGAGGACACAGGAGGGTGGGGCATCTGACATGGATGATAACATTACACTGATCCTGGATGGCACACACCTGGAAACACTGCCCAGGCTACAGAGCTGTACAGGAGTTGACAGTTGCCACCAGTGGCATTATGGCACCCATGCAGCTGCACCCTGACCTTGGCCACAGAGGGGTGTGTGGCACCACTGCTGTCACTAGCCATGGATGGGTCACTGCCATGAATGCCGGTGCCATGGGGATGGCCCAGCAGGCAGTTGGGTAGTAGCAGCAGGCTGCAGTGGCCACCATGCAGCACACCACAGGGGCTGCCGATGGGCCACCTGCACAATCTCCACTCCCTGTGCAGTGCCCTGTGCAGCGTTTCCATCTGAAGGATGTTGAACAACATGCCACCACACCTACAGCAGGTCAGCATCAGCCCCAGGATGTGCAAGGTGCTGACAGGCTGGACAAGCACACCAGGCTGCTGTGGTCATCCATGGACAACCAGGTGACACTTGGGCTGAGATACATGCACTTAGGGTAGATTTGCATCATCTGTCTGAGCGTGGGGTCATTGGATGAGCCCAGCTGATTGGTGAGCTCTGGCAGCTGCAGGAGGCAATGACACCATCACTGGACCACATTTCTGGTACCATTGCCACTGGATTTGCATCACTGGCATCCACTGGGCACTGCAGGGCATGTAGGACTCCCCATAGTGCCATATCAACACCAAGGACCCGTTGTTTGGTGACCTAAGTACGGGTGACACCGGGCTTTGACATGACCATCCCTGACACACCCAGCAGTACTCTCTTTGCTGGACTTTACCCGCCCACGAGGACCTGGTCACATTATTATGCCTTTAGCCCCATGAGTGTGTTATTTACATCTCTGGGGGCTGTTGAGCAGCCTGTGGCTGCCACAAAGCCCGTGCATGGCTGCCCAAGTTGGCCATGGTGGCCATGGCACTGCACAGTAGGCCTACTGGGTATGCTGTCCTATCCTGCTGCCCACTGCTGTTGGACAGTGCACACAAGGCTTGGCGCATCCATGTGCATGTGGCTGCACATATGTGTGATGAGTGGTACGTCTTCCATGTGTGCATGCTGTGCTGCTGGGTTTTGCAGAGTGTGCATGATGAGGGCAGCACTGTGCTGGCCTTGTCTGTGTGCCGGTGCATTCACTCTGATTCATGCCACGTCCAGCTGCATGTGTGTGCATGTGCCCATGTCTGTGCACTGTGTTGTGGGCATGTGGCACTATGTTTGTGTGGTCCCTGTGCATGCTGAGTGTGTGACAGTGTCACTGCATGCATCCCTGTGTGGTCATGCACCTGTGTATATGTGTGTGTGTGTGTGTGTGTGTGTGTGGTGGTTCGTGCATGCATGGCTGGCGTGTGTGGTACTCACCTGCAGTTCCCAAAGTGCTCCTGTACAATTGTAGCCTGGTGCCTCCTTGTCTCTATGGCTATCCTGGGGTTCCCCTCTGCATTGGTGGCTGCACACCCCCATCCGGCCCGTCATCCCTGTCCGCATTGCTGCTGTTGCCCTCATCTACATGGACAGCTATCCCATGGTCAATGGCCATGTTGTGTAGCACGCAGCAAGCCATGAATAGGCCAGTTTTTCACATGGCTATACTGTAGGGCACAACTGGACCTCTCTAGCAATTGAACCACATCATGAGCATGCTAAAGACTCACTTGATGATATCGTGTGTATTGATGTGTGCTTTGTTGTACCTCTCCTCTGCAGCATTGGATCGGTACCAGATGGAGGTGAGCAGGCAGGGGCACAAGGGGTAGGCACTGTCACCTGTGAGGGTAAGGCATGCAGGTTAGCAATTGGCATTGCTTTTTCCCCTCCCCTCACCCCTGCCAACTACAGCCTCCCTCTCTGCTCCCACCATGTGTGGCATGGTCCTATGCCCCCTGCATGGCTGCCAACGCACCGTGTCCCATGCCGTGCTCACCTAACAGGTGACCCATGGGGATTTCCCCACACTTGAACCTCTGGCACAGGATGAAGCTATGCCAGATGAATGCATCATGTGCAGTCCCAGGGTGGGTGGTGTAGACATTGGTGATGTGCCACATGGTACTGCACACCACCTGGTAGTTGACCGATGGGTACCCCTTACTATTCATGTAGATGGCCCCCTCTGGGCTAGGTGGTGTATGTATGGCCATGTGGGTGCAGTCTATGGCCCTGATCACACCTGGCATATGTGCCACCCTGTGGAAGTCCTGTATGTTTGCTGTATGTTCTGCCTGTGTGCTTGGGAATCATATGAACTCCAAGGTGTGTGGCAGCAGGGCACAGAGGAACTGTGTGAGGAGGTGGGACGTGGCTGACTGTGTTATCCCTGTGGTTGCCCCCATTGGTTTCTGGAAGGTGCCCGTGGCGAGCAGGCACATTACTGCTGTCACCTTGGTCTCCACTGTCATGGCGTGGCCCCTTCTTGTGGGTGCCTGCAACTCATCATGGCACAGCTCAGAGAACTGCCCTGTTCAGCCGGTATTGGCCCATGATCTCCGCCTCCCCATAGTCCTAAAAGGTGAGGCAGGCTCAGTACCATCTGTGTTGGGCATACCGCCAAAGGGCCCTTCCTTGGCCATGTTGGTGCTCCTCCCTCCTCCTCACACCCCTCATTACTGCATCCATCACGAATGGCCCTGAATTCATCTCAGTCAGTTTCTCTGGCTTGCACATCTGCTGTGTGTGTGTTTGAGTCTCCTTTTATATATGCTTCTTATTCATGAGTATGCCCCCTTGTACTTGTGCCTCATACATTACTGTTGCACATCTGTGCATTGGTTGTTGCGCTGTGCATTCACATAGGTTGAATATGTCTCTGGGGTGCATTTCTATGGTTGCACATGCACAGCTCAGTTGCACATTTCTCAACTTCTCTGAATATCAGGCCCATAGTGTATAGTAGAGCATTGTCTATATAGAAATCCATCATTTTCAATATGCTGTTGTACCACAGTTCAAAGGTCATGGAATGTGATTGTGCTCTTCTGTGGTAGAACAGCATTCTAGGACCTCTAGAGACTGCACAAGTCAGTTCCATGGTTAAACAGAAAAAAACTCAACGCACGCATTTCACATAATATTATACACTATGAAAAATACAGGATGAACAACTTTATGCATAACCAGTGTGTTCTGCCACCTCGGTATTCTGATTCCCATGGACCTCTCGAGCTTTGCTCTTGAGATCAGACAGAATCAGAACCCCTTTGTGGCAGAACACACTGGTTGTGCATATTTGCCCATCAAGTACTCTCTATATAATTAGGGTTTTCACATTTGGAGACTAATGATAATAGTCACACCATTTATGTGAATAGACAGACATTGCTATCTGTTTGCATTGAAAAGAATATGAGGCATGTCAGTAGTTATTGCAAATTACACCCTATTTAGTGGCACTGAGGTTTGGGTGGGGGTGTAGGGCATACATACTGTTATGCTGGTATGGGGGGCAATTGTTAAACTGTGCATGATTCTCTCAAGCAGCTTTTGCACTGTGTGATAGCTGGAATTGTTGTGAGAAACGTTACACTACCAAGAACTGGCATACATGTATGCTATCAATATTGGTGATATCAGATATTGCTGATTGGATCATGGACTGTAATTCTAATCATGGCCAATATCTGAAATGGATGGGTTGGGAACAGTGCAGGGACCAATAAGAAAGATCAAATTCAATGCACTGTAATTTGAAATAGGTCCATTGAGTACATACTGTAACTTTGGCAATGTGCCAAGTGTCAGATCTATGCACTATATCTGTCATTGTCTCCTGCACCCATTTATTGACTTGAACGTGATGGTCAGTTATCAGTTCAGCAACATGCAGTCTGTTTTCTTCCATGACAGACATGCATCGCTGTTGTCCTTCATTTTCCATATTGAAGCTTCCTCCACATTCATTGGTCTGTGGAAGTATAACATACCTTTCATATGAGGTTTATATGGTGTGTCACAGGATTCATTTTCATTAATTGTTAGAATTCTGCACTATCTATAATAATAAATTATGATATTAATTAGTAGTTCATGCACCAGACATAGTCAGGGTAATATGTTTTTTTTTCCATAGGGCTAAGGGAAAAGGGGGGTGTGGCAATATATGTATGAGAGGGGATAAGGTGCATAAGGGAGGAGGGAGGGGAAGGCAGAATAGAGGTCCTTTGGATGCAGTTTCAAGACTCAGAAAATAGGACCAAGGGATGTGACAAGCAGGGTGCCTCAGGGAACAGTATGGTGACCAGTATTATTTGGGATAGTCATATCTGATATCTCCCATGGGGTCCAGAGTAAGATCAGTCTCTTCACAGATGGCACAATGATGGGTGCCATGGTGGATGACATCAAATGGAGGAGGGGGATGCAGGAGTACCTGAATAAACTACATGAGTGGTCTGATGCATGGCAGTTGTGGTTTAATGCCAAAAAGTGCAAAGTCTTGCACTTTGGGGCTCGCAACCAGGGGAGGAGCTATCATTTGGGGGATGTACAGCTAGAATGCACAGAGGAGGAAAAGGATCTGGGGGTGCTTATAATGGGGAGTATGAACAACTAAGCTCAGTGCAGGAAGGCGACTGCAAAAGTCAACAGGATGCTGAGCTGTATGGCGAAGGGAATCTCCTCCAGAAATAGGGAGGTGATCCTGCCTCTCTGTAGGTTACTGGTCAGACTGCACCTGGAATACTGCGTGCATTACTGGTGTTCATTCCTGAAGAAGGACATCAGATTGTTGGAAGGTGTACAGCCGAGGGTGACAAAGATGTTCCAGGGATTAGAGGGATACTATTATGAGGAGAGGCTGGGTGAGCTGAACATGTATTTCCTGGAGGAGAGAGGGGACAGTGGGGACATGATTGAAACCTTTAAATATTTAAAGGGGATTTACAAGGCTAATAAAGAAAGTATTTTCCATATTAGAAGGGGAATGGTCACAAGGGCACACCAGATGAGATTTGAGGGGGGAAGATTCAGGAATGAAGGCAGGATACATTATTTCACCAAGAGGGAGATGGATAAGTGGAATACTCTGCCAGAGTAACTAGTAGCCTGTAGCATGGTAGAAGGTTTTAAGAGAAGATGGGACAGAGTTGGGGGTATTTGAGAGGTGGGAAGGGGTGGGTGGGGCAGCTGAAAGTTGAGGGGCTAGCTGCACAATCAAGCAGACTCAATAGACCATGCGGCCTTTTTCTGCAGGCATATTTGTATATTTGTAGTAAGGATTAGGAGGGGAGATGGAAGCAGGGGTGATTAGACAAGAGCGGTAATTGATTTCTTTTGCTCAGCATTTACTAAGGAGATTGGGTGGGGTGATTCCCAATGGGGGTGGGAGGGAAGAAATAGATGTGGAGGGGTGGAGGGGTGCCGGATAGGGAGATCATTGAGGGAAGGGCTCTGAATGGTGTGAGGGCTCTGAGGGTAGACAAGGAGCTAGGCACAGATGGCAACCACCCCAGGTTACTGAAGGAGCTGGCAGATGTCCTGGCAGGACCTTTGGCAAACCTATTCAATGCATCACTACACGCAGGGTGTGTACCTCAGGATTGGAGGATGACTCATGTGGTACACCTCTGCAATAGCAGTCCCAAGGATGAATCAGGGGAACTATGGTCCAGTGAGCCTCATATCCATTGTGGGTAAGCTGATTCATTGCAAACATATCACTGGGCATCAAGAGCAAGATCAGTCAGTTTGCTGATGACGCCAAGATAGGTGCAGTGGTGGAAAACCTAGAGGGTTGACAGGGGTTGCAGTATGATCTGGTGAAGCTGGAAACCTAGTCGGACACCTGGCAACTGGGACTCAATGCAAAAAAAGTGCAATGTTCTGCATTTTGGGGTGAAGAATCCAAGGAGGAGTTGCCAGATGGGGGGAATGCAGCTAGCCAAGACAGAGGAAGAAAAGGAACTGGGGGTGCTCATTACGGGGTCAATGAACAACTCAGTACAATGTATGAAGGCAGCTGCAAAGGTAAAAAAAATGCTGGGTTGCATGGCAAAGGGTATATCCTTGGGGGGGGGGGGTGATTCTGCCACTGTATAGATCATTAGTTAGAACTCACCTGAAGTACTGCATTCAGTACTGGTGCCTGTATCTGAAGAGAGACATTAACTTACTGGACGGGGTTCAGTACAGGACAACAAAGATGATCCGGGGGGGGGACTTGCCATATGAGAGGAGGCTGAAGGAGTTGAACATGTACTCACTAGAGGAGAGGAGGGATGGGGGGATATGACTGAAACCTTCAAGTACATGAAAGAAATAAAGAAGACAGGTAAGGAGGGACTGTTGAAAGTTAGGGAGGGGAAGGGAGGGGAAGGAAGGGACACCTAGGGCCATGATATGGGACTGGAAGGAGGAAGGTTCAGGAGGGAGATAAAGAGATACTCTTTTACAGAGAGAATGGTAGGTGTGTGGAATGCATTACCGGTGGAGGTCATATCCAGTAGAACAGTGAGCTGCATCAAAAGGAGCTGGTAGAGGGCAAGGGGGAGGGTCAAGGGAGGGGGAGAGTGGGTGAGGGTGGAAGGGATGAGCAGCTGCAGAATAAGGGGTGCTAGCGGCACATGTGAGCAGAATTGATAGACATCTAGGCCTTTATCTGCTTGCAAATTTCATATGTTCGTATGATCGTATGGACCTTTCATTGAAATATGCTTCCATTTTAACTCTGAATACTAAGCAATAGATCCTATTCTGTTAACTAGTGGGTAACTAACAACATAAAACATAATGAAAACTGTGTGGTACACATTTTTATAAGACGAGAATATGTTACCTTGCATGGAAATGTGTTCAAATCTTTAAACCTTTCAGGTTGTCTTTTCTTACTTGGGGGGGGGGTGATTGATTTCACCTGAAAGCACCCATATATGATTCAGATGTATATGCTTTTTTAAACTTCATGCATGTATTTGAGCAGTTTGGGTCTCCAATGTAATGACTGAGCTGGCAGAAGTCAGGGCATGACAACTGATGGACATAAAAAGCCAATACTAGTCACTGAATATGAAAGAGACTTGGGAGTGGTCATATCAAATGATTTAACCTTTACCAAACGCACACTTGAAATGGTGATCAAGGCTAACAGAGTCTCTTGGACCACACTAAGACATATCAGATGCAGGAATAGGGACATTCTGTTTCCACTGTTCAGATCTCTGGTCAGGCCAAAATTGGAATACAGAGCACCTTTTTGTACACCTCAGGAACTAGGTTTGTGTAAAAAGATAGAACTTGTTCAACGTAGATTTACTAAAAAAATATATGAGACGAAAGACAGGGAGCATAAAGACAGACTGTATTTGGGGGATTTATACTCCACATCATATTGAAGAGTGAGAGGGGATTTATGCTTTGTGTATAAAGCTATAAAGAATGGCTTACTGTGGGACTCTACGGGGTTATGCTGGAAGGAAAGAGATGGCATGCCAACAATAGGGCACTTGAAGCAACTGAAAGGAACAAAATACAACACCACTAAGAGAGGGAGGTGGTACAGCCAAAAGGTGGTGAACAGCTAGAATGTGCTCCCTTGTGAGTTTGTGGGTGCGGAAAGTTTGGTGGCTTTGAAGACTGTACTGGATAAAATATATGGGAGAACAGAAATGGGAATTTATCCACTGACCAGTGGCAGGACCATATATGGCTCTAGTACCTACTGGACCTGATACACAAATCTATGAATCTATGAACCTATATTCTGTATACCAATGGGGTCTGATTGTGTGCCTCTGGACTGGATAATAGCACATGTTGTACCCATCCATAAAAATTGGAACAAATGATGCACCAGGGAACTATAGGCCAGTCAGAGTTTTGTTGTTATTTTTTTCTAAAAACCAATAGAAGCAAAATTCAAGTAACCAAATATTTAAGTTGAAGGGGGATGGGGGTGGGGAGAGATAGCATCATTATTCCCTCTATCAATAATGAAGTGCGTGAGGCAGTGTCACAATTGAGATATATCCAAACTGTCCACCAGCCCAGACAGTTGCCATTGGAAGCCGAGGACCACTCCAAGAAATGCCCCCCCAGCCAAGCACCAGGGCTAGACTTGGCAAATGGGTGTTCAGCCTCCTCTGCCACCACTCAAACCCACCATCCCGGGCAGTTGCCATTGGAAGCCAACGACTGCTCCAAAAAGCACCCCCCCCCAGCCGAGCTCCAGAGCTAGACTTGGCCAGTGGGCAGTCGTCCTCTTCTGCCGCTGCTCAAACCCACCAGCCCAGACAGTTGCTGTTGGAAGCTGATGACCACTCCAAGAAATGCCCCCCCGGCTGAGCACCGGGGCTAGACTCAGCCAGGGGGTGGTCGGCCTCCTCTGCCACTGCTCGAACCCACCAACCCAGACAGTTGCCATTGGAAGCCGAGGACTGCTCCAAGAAGCACCCCCCCAGTCAAGCTCCAGGGCTAGACTCGGCCAGTGGGCGGTCAGCCACCTCTCCCTCCACTCAAATCCACCAGCTCAAACAGTTGCCATTGAAATGTACGGCAAAGATGCAACCAATTGGAAAGTGAGCATCTTCTACGGCTTTGCTTCCGATTGGTCCCCGCTTCACTAGCTACTTTTATCTGCTATTTCTTGTCTTTAACTGGGAATTGTATGTGGAAATTGTCCAAAAAAAGCTGTTTTTACAGTAATTGTGGGGTTTGGGGATACTGACTGTTGGTTAAATGTTGATTTCTTGTGATCACAGCCCCTTCTGTGGTTGGTTAATGGCCCAGATGCTCAGGTGCCAAAGTTTCCTTTACAAGCCATTCACTTGCAAATTGAGACCCTCTGCTTCTTCTGCTGATGCTTTGTGTCTGTGCGGCATTTAATCTAAGTGCCTCTCTCCTTTCTCCCCAGCTGAGGACTGCTCCAAGAAGTGTCCCCCCAGCTGAACACCAGGGCTAGACTTGACCAGTGGGTGGTCGGCCTCCTCTGCCGCCACTCGAATCCACCATCTTAGACAGTTGCCATTGGAAGGTACAGCAAAGTCACAACTTTTACGCCACCCGCCCTTCCCTACAATTTATTATATAGACCCTCTCCCCGCCTCCTTCAAAAGTGATGCCCCTTGGTAACCTACTGCCCTATAGCCTTAACTCCATCTCAATAACAGCAACCTATAACCATTTCTCAAGTGGTACTTATTATACTGTCAGTCCCTATTTGCATGAACTCCCTTACTCTTCATTGCATTTGGGGTATATGCTTATTAAATAGACTTTTAGGTGTCTCCCTAAGCACATCTCCACTCTTTTTCACTCAATAGGATTAGTCCTCACTGTCATAAGATCTATTCTGCCTGACGTTACCTAGATAGGATACTTACTGTGGTCACTCTAAACACATACTTATAAACATTTTGCTGTGCACCTGTCAGTACAGGCCAAAACCCTTAGAATGAACATAACTCTCCCCACAATGCTCATAATGGGGGGGGGGACCTGTGGATTCTCCTTGTACTCCTTCTATATCTGTATTCCTGTGGACACTGCAACCAATAACAGGATGCCCCACAGGGGGACTGGAGGCTGACCTTGCTCTACTTCAATACCTTAACAGCATCGAGAGATTGGGTATGTGTTTATAACTTCCCCCAACTACAACTTCACCCATGGTTAACCTACTGTAGAGGGACGCTGTTGGTTTTATTATTGTCAGATACGCAGCTCCCCCTCCATACAGTAAAATCTTCACTGCTCCTTTCAGTCAGAGTTTTAGTCACTGCTCTCCTAGGAGGACAAAGCATCTCACCTAGGAATCAAAGAACACTGACTCAGAGCACAAAGAAGCAGGTAAAAGCAAGACTATACAAACTATCCCTTGCTGCAACCATAAAACTTCTGCTCTTACCACTATTATGCTCAGGAAATGTGGAACTTAATCCAGGGCCCCCCAGAGGTTATTGCTGCAACTTCTGACCTAGCCAAGCTTAAAGGATTAAGTTTCCTCCATGTTAATGTGTGCAGCCTACTAAAAAAGATCACTATAATCCAAGCATGGGTTAATCATACCCTACCAGATATATTGGTGGTCTCTGAGACATGGCTTAGGCCTACCACAGCCGACAAAGATATAAATTTGCCAAACTACCTACTTAACAGAGCTGACTGAGAATCTGGGGGTAGCTATATACGTGAAGGACAACCTGACTGCAACCTGCCTCACTTCATCTTCTGGACGCAAGAATTTGAATGCCTATCCTTAAAATGGCAATTTCACATACCACATCCTTGCAGGTAATAAGTTGCTATAGACCTCCTTCTGCTGGTCTCAAACTATTATCACATCTAGGTAAGATAATCAAAAATGGGTCTCTGGAAACTATTATTATTGGGGACAGAAATCTAAATTGGCTTTCCAAGGCAGCTACCTCCTTAATATCATTCTGTGATACATATGGCTTTACACAGCTCATCAATGAGCCTACCAGAATTAATAATAAGACCACAAGTAATAGCACACTTCTAGATGTTATTCTGGTGAGCAAGCCTCATCTATTCTCCCACGTTGGAGTCCTTTTCAATGATATCAGTGACCACTGCTTCATTGCTAGCATAAGAACAACCTATAAACCCGCATCTCCCACAAAGTTCATAGAGAGGAGATCTAAGCAGAATTTTAACATCCATGCATATCTGGAAGATATGAAGTACTCCACATGTTGGCAAGAATTGTACTTAGCAAATATGGTGGATACAGCATATGATGTCCTTAATGACATAATCACAGGAGCTCTTAACAAATATGCACCAGTATCTAAAGTGCGTATCAAAAACAAAATTTGTCGTTGGTTCACACCAGACCTTAAATCCGCTGTCCTAGAGAGACATAATCTATGGAAAAAGGCACATAAAACAAAGACACCATCAGACTGGGGGCAGTTCAAAAAGGCCAGGCACATATATACCAGGAAGGTCAGAGATGCAAAGGCTGCTTACTATCGTGATGAACTAGACTCCTCCTTCCATAACACCGCTAAATTCTGGAACACTATAAATGACATAGCTGGACATGCTCCAAGTAATTCATTCCCAGCCAAGATAATCACCGGGATGACCATCATCAATGACAGACTGGAAGTCCTAGAGTCCTTTAACAATCGCTTTACGACCGTAGGATTAGCATTTGACAACTCTCCTGCAAACCCAATGTGATCCCAGTTAGGCATACAACTTACTGAAACTCAGGTAACCGACTCTGTCTTCTCCTTCAAACCAGACACTTTGAAGCAAGTGGAAGACTTAATATGCCAACTGGATATCAAGAAAAGTGCAGGTGCAGGTGCAGACTCCCTCAACCCCTACTTCTTAAAGATTGCCGTGCAGGTACTAGCAGTACCGATAACACATTTATTTAACTTCTCGTTACTACTAGGAACAATCCCTTTGATTTGGAAAACTGCACAAGTCATTCCACTATTGAAATCAGGGGACCCTTCTGACCTCAACAACTACAGACTGATTTCCATCCTTCCTGTACTATCCAAACTGCTGGAAAAGATCATAAGCACACAATTGAGAGCCTACCTTGAAACAGCAAACCTCTTAAACCCAGCACTATCTGGATTTAGAGGCAAACATAGCACCATTACAGCCCTTGCAAAAGTAACCAATGACTGGCAACTAGAATTGGATAAAAAAAAATTGCGTCTGCGCTGTGTTTTTAGACTTGAGTAAGGCATTTGACACAGTTGACCACGAACTGCTCCTTTCCTCCCTGAAATCCATAGGGCTGGATTCAAACTCCTTATGACGGTTCAACAACTACCTTACTGGATGGACCCAGCAGGTGAAGGCTGAAAGGGAGCTGTCCCCACTTAAACCACTGCAAAGAGGAGTACCCCAAGGATCTATCCTCAGTCCTATCCTATTCACCATATATATCAACAGTATCAATAATAACCTCACTAAGGCCACTGTACACCTATTTGCCGATGATACGGTGCTGTATGTCAGCCACCCTTCTCCAAAGGCAGCCTACAAAGAATTACAAGCAGAGTTCAATCTACTCCAACACCAACTCCTGAGGAAAAAACTCCTGCTCAATGCAAAGAAAACAAAGGCAATGTTTTTCTCTTTCCACACGCATGCAGGATATTCAGTCCCAAATGCGCTCCCACACATATCCACTGTCCTTGGTGAAAACCTTGAATTTGCCACAGAATTCAAATATCTGGGTGTCTGGCTTGACAGTAGACTTTCCTTCATAGAATATATGAAAGAACTGCTAAAAAAACTTCATCAAAGAGTTGGACTTTATTTTAGAATAAAACAAATTCTCACAAGTGAGGCTAAGCAAAAGCTTGTCCAGGCCGCATTTCTTTCTATAATCGACTATGCTGATTTCTTATACAGTCGTTGCCCCATCTCATACCTGGAAAAATTAGATACGCTCTACCTTAGGGCCCTGAGATGTATCACAGAACTCCCATTCTACACCCGCCATTGCTCCCTTTATAGAAACATAGAAACATAGAAT
Source organism: Neoceratodus forsteri (assembly GCA_016271365.2). NCBI lineage: Eukaryota > Metazoa > Chordata > Ceratodontiformes > Ceratodontidae > Neoceratodus > Neoceratodus forsteri. Next base: position 604,089,361 of record CM028129.1, read on the forward strand.
TTGAAAGCAGATAAGGACCGCTTGGCCCACCCAGTCTGCCCATTTCCCTACCTGATGGATAAGTTGCAGATCCTAGTTAACCAGCAGCCTACTTCTTCCTACCCCCACCCCCTAGAATTGCCTTATGACTGTCCCATGCATGCTTGAATTCCACCACTGTTTTTGACTCCACAACCTCCTCTGGAAGGCCATTCCATACATCCACAACCTTCTCTGTGAAAAATACTTCTTAAATTACCTCTGAGCTGCCCCTTCTATCTTCAAATTCTGCCCCTTGTTCTTGCACACCTCTTTTTTTGAAAGATGCTACCTCTTGGACTTTGTTGATTCCCTTGAGGTACTTTAAAGTTTCTATCATGTCCCCCTCTCCCTCCTTTCCTCGAGGCTATACATATTAAGCTCCTTAGTCTCTCTTCATATGTCTTCCGGTGCAGACCCTGCACCATTTTAGTGCCCTCCTCTGGACAGCTTCCATCCTGTTCTATGTCTTTGCGGAGATTGGGTCTCAGAACTGCACGCAGTACTCAGATGTGGTCTCACCAGCTGTCTGTACAGAGGGATAATAACTTCTTGTTTTCTACTGGTTATGCCTCTCCCTATGCCCAGTATTCCCCAGCCCTCCTTGCTGCCCTCTCTCACATTGCTTGCCCACCTTTAGGTCATCTGATATGACTACCCCAGGTCCTTTCCATTTTTGTTGTTGTTAGTATCTCACCCCCATTGTGTACTCTTCCCCTGGGTTTTTGTTTCCCAGGTGCATTACCTTGCACTTCTTAGCATTGAATCTAAGCTGCCATACATTTGACCATTCCTCTAACCTTGCCAAGTCCCTTCTCATCCTTTCCACCCCACCTTGTGCATCAACTCTGTTGCAGATCTTTGTGTCATCTGCAAAGAGACATACTTTTCCTTCCAGTCCCTCTGCAATGTCACTTATAAAGACATTGAAGAGGACCGGTCCTAATACTGAACCCTGCGGTACCCCACTACTAACCCCCCTTTTTTCAGAGTGGACCCATTTACTATTACCTCTGTGTCCTATTCTCCAGCCAATTCTTACCCAGGTTGTCATCTTGGGACCCACCCCAGGCTGGCTAACTTGTATATTAATCTTTGTGTGGGACTGTGTCAAATGCCTTGCTAAAGTCTAGGTAGGCCATGTCCACAGCCCCTTCCTGATCAACTACTTTGGTCACCCAGTCAAAGAAATCTATCAGATTTGTCTGGCATGACCTTCCCTGTGAATCCATGCTGCCTTGGGTCCTGTGCCCTCTGGCCTCTAGATACTCAACAATTCTTTCCTTCAGAAGTGATTCCATCATTTCCCTACCACTGAGGTTAAACTAACAGGTCTGTAGTTTCCTGCTTCTGCCTTGCTCCCACTTTTGTGAAGGGGAATCACATCTGCCCTCCTCCAGTCCTCAGGTACCACCCCATCCTCCCATGATTTGTTAAAGAGGGTAGTCAGTGGTGTCACTAGTTCTACCCTTAGTTCTTTTAGAATTCTGGGATGAATCCCATCAGGCCCCATTGCTTTGTCCACCTTCAGTTTTAAGAGCTCTTTCAGAACCCTTTCTTCTGTAAATGGGCTGGTATCAACTTCTGTATCCAGAGTGTTTCTACTGTTTGTTTTAGGGACCTCCCCCTCTTCCTTTGTAAATACTGAGCAAAAATATTTGTTTAGTATCTCTGCCTTTTCACAGTCACCCTCTGCCCACCCTCCCTCCCCTTTATTAAGCCTCACTATCCCTCCCTTGGTCTTCCTTCGCTCCCTGATGTACCTATAAAAGGTTTTATCCCCCTTCTTAACTGATTTGGCTATCTTTACCTCAGTTTGGGCCTTTGCTGTTCTGACTGCCTTTCCAGTTTCCTTTTGCTTTAACTGATACATTTCTCTGTCCTGTTCCTTCTGTGATTCCTTGTACTTCCTGAATGCTTTCTTTTTCTCTTGAACCTTCACTGCCACTTCCTTTGAGAACCATAGTGGTTTCTTATCTCATTTCATTTTGTTTATTTGCTTTACACAAAGGCTTGTTACCTCTGTGATGGCAGTTTTTATTATTCCCCATTGTTCTTCCACCCCTCCTTCCTGCCCATTTGCTAGTGTATTCCTTAGGCACTCACCCATTTTGGCAAAGTCAGCCCTCCTAAAATCCAGTACCTTTGTCTTTGTATGGCTTGACTCTATTGCTGTGTTTATTGTGAACCATACTGTTCGATGGTCGCTAGTTCCCAGATGGCTACCCACTTCTACATCTGTGATCCTCTCTTCATCTCCATTTGAGAGAACCAGATCTAAGATTGTTCCTCTCGAGTGGGCTCCAATACTAGTTGTCTAAGGCATGCCCCCTGTAGGGCATCTAGAATAACCCCACTCTTAGAAGTGGCTGCTGCATCTGCACTCCAGTTAACATCTGGCACATTCAGATCACCCATCAGCAATATCTCCCCTTTATCTGCCATTCTAAGTATACTTTCTATCATTTTCTTGTCCATTTCCTCCCCTTGAGAGGGGGGTCTGTATACAACCCCTATGCGGATTGTGGTGCCATTGCTTGCCTCCAAATTGATCCACAGTGCTTCTTCTCCTCCCTGGTTACCCTGTTGTTCTGTTGCTTTGATTTCTTCTCTTATGTAGAGAGCTACTCCTCCTCCCCTTTTACCCTCCCTGTCCCTCCTATAGATAGTGTATCCTGGTATGTTTACATCCCAGTCATGGTTCTGTGTGTACCATGTTTCTGTGACTGCCACGATATCCAGATCTTCCTCCTCCATCAAGGCCACTAATTCAGGAAGCTTGTTACCCAGACTACGGGCATTGGTACTCATTGCTCTCCATTTTTGATGGCTTTACCTTCTGTAGCGGCATCCCCCACTGACCTTTCTACCTTGGTCTTTTTCTCATTTAGTACCCTGTTTTGTAGGGGGAGGCTGGGATTTTCCTGCTGCTCATCAGTGCCTCCCCCCTTGACTAGTTTAAAGGCTTGCCAATGAAGCATTTAAACCGATTGCCCAAAAGACTTGTTCCCTTCCTGGACAGATGCAGACCATCCTGCCAGTATAGGCTGGTTTATGCTGTAGTTGGATGGACCTCACTTCAGTTCAGAAGGGACAGAAATGCTACACTATGGATCTTCAGAGCCATATCCAAGAAGTTACCAAAATATGTCTCAGACTGCTTCACACAAGCAACCTTAAGTAAATATGCCCTAAGAAGCTACACTTTCATCATGCTCAAAGTGCCCAAAGTCTATTCTCACTTTGGTAGAACTGCCATTAGTTTTGTGCTATCCTCCCTATGGATCAATATGCAGACAATACTGAAACTGAGTATACCTATATCCATTTCAGCCTTCAAATTCATTTACTCGAGGCTTATTAAGGAAAAATGCAACTGTTTTTGACAATAGTAGAGAATAATCCTCTTCCTCTCCTTCATCTCCTAGTCTATCCCTTTCACTGATGCTCTCTGCTAATTTCCAGGTCCTGCATTCATACCTTACTTATCACTTTTTTATCATGTCATCATATAGTGCCTTATAATTCCTCCCTGTCACATTCCCTATTCCTTCATCACCTATTTCCACATTCCCTCCCTGCCTACTTGCATCCCTTCCCTCTCTCTCTCTCTTTCTCTCTCAGCCCTGCCAACATTCACTGCTAAGAGCAACATTGCATTTTTCCTTTCGTCACCCAGCCGATTGTAGTATCCCTCCCCCTCATCTCTCCCCATACCACTACCTCCTTCATCTGCCCAGACTGCTCACTGCCCATTCCTCCACCTCTGACAAATCCCCTTATACTTTATACCTTAGTCACCACATATTCTCTCTCCACGCCCAAATTTGTGTTCTCCCAGTTTCCTTATTTTATGTAAATATGTGAATTTGTACCACTAGATCTTGCATAATTGTACATATTCATATGTTGGTATCCTTTATGCCATTACAGTATATCCTGTATAATCTGTTCCTTCAGTGTGTTGTGTTGCTTGAATTGTACTATATTTTTATGTAACTGACTTTTGACCTAACCAGGTCCATCTTGCAAATGAGCTCTGCTCAATGATGTTCATCTGGATAAATAAAGATTTGATTGATTGATTGATATGTGGGCAGATTTAAGAGGTTGGGGATAGTGTCAGTGTAGGGTAACTTCTTTACTGGGAGGTGGTGATGGGTAGCAGCTGTATAGTGAAAAAACCTGAATGATGCTCAATAGAGAACACCCAATATATGTTGGGTATGTATCTCCATTCATAACTTTGTATGCTCATACTTACTTGTACTAGCTGTACATCAATGACTATACCAGCATTCAATTTCATCAGCAAATAAGTCACATATTTGCACAGTGTCCCCAGCTATCCGCCTTACCATGTCCTCCACAAACAAGAGCCTTTCCCTCAGCCTGAAGGCAAGTCATCCACCATCTCTGTCTTGTTTGCCATATGCTTAGTATTAAAGGGACGAGAACCTTAGCCTGGTGTTAAAAAAATGTTCTGACTGTGTAAGTGCATACACCCATATGCTGGACTACTCTTAACACCTTTGCAGTAGTTGAGCCAGAAAATAACATGGCGGCAGATAACAGGATGTTGCCTGATGATATCTTCCCCACATAAGGTTGGCTGTGCCATGAATGTTCTTTGAAACAACTGGTGCAAGTCTCTTATAAAATGAGTAGTGTTCCTATAACTCTGTTGCGAGTATACTTCAGGTCAGGTGAACTACATGAAACAGTGGCACCAATGGAGTAGGTTAATCAAACATGAGGCGAATACTGTGTATTTCTTCTCCTCTGAAAGACTAGTGTCATTGCCTTTGTTGGGAAGTTCATCTTTAAATACGAAATCATCATCTTCCGGTTCAGTCTGCAAAGAGGAATGTATGTAATCAGGGTAATTTGGATGATTAATTTTATCATCCTCATCACATTTAGCATATTCTTCACAGAAAACAGATGAATCTACATCAGGAGTATTCCACGGTAGTAGAAGTTTGCACTGAATGTCAACATCATGTGTAATAACTGTGGTTTGGGTGGATGAAAAAGGAAAAAATAAATACCATTTCAAGTGTATAATACAATGAGGAATGCTTCATTTATATGTATTGTATATGATGCTATAAGACCCTTAAAGGGGAAGTCTCTTATAGTTTCACACCAATATTTTCCCAACTCCTTATGTGTAACTGTTGTGTGCCTCCTCCAGTTGCCAGCAGTCCTATTGCTGTCCAAATCAAGATTATAAATAAAAATATACAGCCCCCAGAAGTTATCAGTGTGTTTGTCCTCCACAATGTTTGGTTCCCCATTTGAGTAATGGAGGAACCCTTTAAGTGTTGTGCACATCCTGAAGTGAAGGTCTGATAGGGACTAGGACCATGTGAGTGTGATGCAGCACTGATTTGACAAATATATATAATAGTGGCATGGTCGCGCCACTATTGTTAGGGTTCAGTGGTCATTTACATACTAAAGTCACACATTTGGGCATTAATAACATTGGACCTGTTCAATGGATTAGCTTGAAATTTGGAATGTGGGGTGGAGCATGGTAGATCTCTTGATATGGCAGATTGCATTTCTATCAAACTTACAGTCTTTGTATACGAACGCACTGAATAATGCTAAATTATCTGTTTTTGGAGGCAGCTTTTGGGATTTTGGGTGTGCCCATTCACGGCTGTTGTGTGGTGTGCTGTTCTGCAAAATGGTTTCTTTGGAAGAGCTTTGGTGGATGAATATGTTGCTTTTTGTTTAGTGGAAAAATATTAAGGCATTCAAAAGTTATGCCACTTTTAAATTCCCATTATAAGCCAATGAGAAAATGTATATGTATGTTTTGCAAACAAAGAATGGGGTTTTGGTCATATGGTCTCATCTGATAGTTCAGGAATGTGCAGCCTCAAGGTTGAAGAATGTTTGTCCCTGAGGAATTTCAAAAATTCGTTGACCACGGGGTCCGCCATCTTGTTTTCAGTTTTCCGATCGAAAAAACACAAATATATTGGTTCAGGGGCCACGCCTGAAGTAAAACTTGGATGGGTTTTACTCAGAGGGCTCCATTCTATAGAACTATGTCTTTGGTTTATTCTAACTTAGTCAAAAAATAGAGTTACATGGTTTTAAAATCTTTGATTGCGGCTCGCTAACGATCTTTGATCGCGAGCATGCAAATTCTTTGATCGTGAGATTCTTTTAACGTGATCTTGCATTGTGACCTAAAAACACTAATATCTTGGGTCAGGATTGGGCTAGAGACACAAATGAGGCTGGGGTTTGGTCAGGAGAGCCCAGTTTGTCGAGGCGTGCATTCAGTTTGGTTCAAATCAGTGAAAAAAATCATGTTTCACCATTTTTCATTCTTTGATCATGAGCCAGCAAATTCTTTGATTGTGAGGCTGAAAATTCTTTGATCGTGAGATTCTTTGATTGCCATCTTGAATCGCAAGTGAGGGATGAGATGACTCAATTTAAAAATCATTTTTCTCAGGCCAGGGGTGTCCGAGGAAGTGAAATTAGGGTGGGTTTTACTCAGGGGGCATTGTTCTGTTGAACCATGGCAGTGGTTTACTGCAATGTCTTTAATGTTTTGATTTTAAACATTTTGCATTGTGTGTTCATGAGCCTACAAATTCTTTGATTGTGAGATTCTTTGATCACCATCTTTTAGTGCGAGTGGGGGACGAGATGGCCCATTTAAAAATCAATTTTCTCAGCCCAGGAGTGCCTTAGGAAGTCATATGAGGATGGGTTTTACTCAGGGAGCTGTGTTCTGTTGAACTATGGTGGTGGTTTACTGCAATTCCTTCAATTTTGTGTTTTCTAATATTTTTCATTCTTTGTTAATGAGTCTGCAAATTCTTTGATCGTGAGATTCTTGATCGTCATCTTTGATCGTGACGGTAGGACAAGATGGCCAGATTTTTTTTATAATGGAATAGGTAGGGAAATCTTATTCATTTGTCACATTTAATATCTTGGAAAAGGTTTGGTCTTTTTACTTGAAATTTGGTGGATGTTTACTGCACGTGATGTGGATGTAAATTACAGTGTTTATGTGTTGGAATTTATTTTTCTCTGAAGATATGGTGTGGTACAACTTGTGCAATTCTCCACTTTTCTATTCTTTCTTAAAAAGTGAGGAAATTCTATGCAAAAAAACTTTGTTAAGGGCTCTCTAACTGCTCCATGTATAATGTGTAATGACTGCTCCCACAGAGCTACTCACAGAGTGAGTACTGGAGATGTTCCACTGCAAAATGAGCCTCAGAGTGCACTCTCTTGCATGCAGCTTATCCTCTAATACTTGAATTGGTGACCAGGAATGGAACAAATAACTTGACAACACCTGATACTATTGTCGTATTGCACTCACGTGAAATCTGTACCACCACACACTGAGATATCAGCACTCAGCAACTGCTACAGTGCACCTCTGATGTCGATGCCAAGGCTGCAAGTCACCTTTGTAGGTATGAAACTGAGTGTGTAATGAGGGTAGCTTGGTATGGGGCATCTTGTAATGTGTTAAACAGGTTGTGACATGTTTGCTAGGTGCACCTAGACTTTTGTGTTCATGGTTGCATTAGTTACGGGTGCTACACACCTCAGTCATACCAGTGAGTTATATGCTGAATGTGGCTGTTTCCAACAAAATAACAGGATCAAATATCAAACCTGCCTCCTGTCCAAAAAAGCTCTACTTAGATTACTACCCCCAGGCATTGGTTGCCTGCTAAACAATTCTCCTAAGACCCAACACACACATACCTCAGTTTCTGACTTCCTTCTAGTATCCCACTGTTGGACTGCTCAGTACCAGTGATCCTTTCAATACAGAGCCCCCCTGTAGTTTAATAATCTAAACAACCAGCTGAGCAGTCTTTCTAGTCTATCCCAATTTAAATGTATGCTTTATCAGCATCTCCTAACCAAAAGCACTTGTCATTGTCACACTTAGTTTGCCACTTCTGCAGGCACCCTTATACCACTTTTTTTCACTCTCTGAGGCTCTCACTTGGTTTCCTGTTTTGTTTTACCTCTCCTTGCAGAACAATTTCCCCTTTCCCCGCCACCTACTCCCTTACCTCACCCCCTCCTTACTCTTACCCCACTGCCCCCCTTCCTGGATCTGACCAGGCCCTCTGGTTCCCCACTCTCCCTAATCTTTTTCCCCTTCATCAGTCCTCCTTTTCCCCGTCTCCTACCTTAGCATCCTCTCCCTCTTACCTTATGACAAGGCCTCTGGATGCCATATTTTCTTTTCCTTCTGTATCTGGACTCTGCCCTCTCATCTCCTCTACCTCTTCCTTACTCTTCCCCTCCCTCCCACCTCTGATTACCAATGTTGCTTCAAATGTACCTTATGGTTTTCTATGCTTGCTTGTAATCTTGTGTGTAGCACTATTCCCACTTAGTTACCAGTTGAGTTGCTGTACTGTGATGATGCCATGAATGTGTCTGTACCTCTGTTGATACCATGAATGTTGTTTATGTCTTCCAATCTTATTCCTTTGCTGTGTAACCTTTGTTAATGAGCTGCCTCTAGCTCAAAGGTATTTGTAATTTTAGATTTAAATAAATAATAAATAATAAATAAATAAAAATGTTGCAATCTGGGACACGGATTACAAGTATGTGCATTACAAGCTTTTGTGAATAGGCAATGCACATGTCCACAAGATATAATGAAGATTGCAAGTGTCCCCATGTCAATCTAGCATCAATAGGTGTCCCACATGGCAAGTCGCAGGAAGTGGCACTTCCACATGTTTGTTTAGAGCACATAGGTCTATTGAACTACTCTGTGCAAAATCGGCAATGAGTGCCCCCACAGACATATTCACTGTGTCAGTATTGGAGATGTGTGCTGGCATGATTGTAGCTTCTCCCTTCATACCTGAGTTGGTGACCAGAAATGTTACGGATAGCTTGACAACATGTGATACTATTGTGCCATTGCATCCATGTGCCACCTGTGCCACCTGTGCCACCATACACTTAGTTCTATACAGTCAGCAGGTGCTAGAGCACAACTGTCACCTTCTTGCCAAGAGTGCTACTCACATTTGAGGGTCTTAAGTTGAGTGTGTATTGACAGTACATTGTCATGGGGGAACTTGTAATGTGTGCAGCAGGTTGTGGCATGCTTGCGAGGTGCACCTAGACTCTGGTGTACATGGTTGCATATCGCAAGTTGTAGGACTTATCTGTGGACTGCCTGTGTCTTGTAGAGTAGGGTGCAGGGTGAATTAACAGAATATTAACCCCCACTAGACACACACAGACAGACATATATGCAAAACACTGTGTAGTGTGTCACTTATTGTGGATTATACCATGGATGTTTGAAAACCACCAATGAGAACAGCAAGTTGGCACATCACCACCTTTGTAAAAGCTATTATTAGCAATAGAAAAGGCACCAGCCAGCTGTGTCTTAAAGAAAAAAAACAATCTAATAGTGAAATTTCAGAACAACGTGTGCCATGTTGCTTACCCGATAAGCTGAGAGTGTGAAACAACAGCTCTATAAATCAGTGAGAAAAAAGAACAAAGAGTGGTGTACTACTCAGTCACTTATTTAAACATTATATCAAGTACTGTTTTATTTTTAGTAATAAGAAAAATGCAGTACTTGCTATGATTGCAATGAGTTACTTGGGGGATGTGAGTTCTGCGGGGATTTACCATGGCTGGTGTGGATTTACCCACTTGGTTGTGTCTCGTGTGAAAACCACTGCAGACATGGTGAATGCACCAAGAAGCCACATCCCCTTGCGGCATATAGCTTGATTATACAATGGTGTGTAAAAATGCTGTAACTTCATTGGTCAAAAGATGTTAGATGACCATGGGTGCATGCAGTGTTACTCATGACTGGGGAATGGCATTTATATTAAGGTACAGGGTGAAGTTAGAGAATATTCCACCCCCCAAAACACAGAGACAGACAGACATTTGCAAAATGCAGTGCAGCATATGACTTATTGTTAATTGTAGAATGGTGTGTACAAATACTGTTACCTCATTGGTAAAAAGATGTCTCATGAATGTGGGTAAATCTTGTATAACCAAAGACTGACGATTGGTATTTATTTAAAAACATTATTAAAGACATGTTTTACTTATTTTCCACATTGGTCCATTGTATAATAGCAGTAACACAGTCCAGGGTGTGACTTATTGGGTGATTTACTCACTTCTTGTGTGGCTAAGTTACTTGGCTGTGCCTTGTGACACACCATACAAGGTGTGAGTAAATCCAAAATAAGACACATCCTGTTGTGACTTATCGTTAAATTACTCCACTGTTTCTGTAGTGAAGTCAGTTGCCTGTTGATTGTTAGATACCACTCAAGGTATGTTAAGTGCACTTTGATCAAGCCCATGTTTGGTGTTATTTGTTACACATTTCATTTCAGTTGTTAAGAAGTTAGAAACCTGATCAGTTGTACAGCCTTAACAAGGTACTGCGTGAAGAGTTGTAGGCCAGAAATGTGTTTTTGAGAACAGATGAAGAATGAGAATAATAGCATGTTCATGGATTCTATAAACGCTTCACATCAGTTGCAAATTATTTAGCAGTCAGAAGACTTGCATGATGCCAGGTTTCCTGTACCTGCTGTCCGTGTCCCCCCCCAACCTCCCTGCCAGGAGATCATTTGTTAACTGTTGTACTTTCTCTGCATAGTCTGGACCATGCAGTCAGAGTGCAATAAAACACATGTTGATCAATAGTAAACATCTGTAACAGTAATTGTTTTAAAATAAAACTCAGGAGACATAGGATAAGGTTAATAATTACTTTATTATTTTACTATTTTTATACCTTAAGGCCAAATTGTTTAGTTTCTCTTGGGATGGGCAAAAAAATAGTTAGTTGTTTCTATCCATGATTATTTATTGGGGTGTTTTTTATTTATTGGTATTTTACTGAGTTTATCTAGACTGTGTCTTTTCAATATGTGTAGTACTTGGAATTAAGATTGAATATAGATTTTGGTAAATGGTTCCATATGGATGTTTATGTTACATAACATGTAATGATCTAATCTTTATTTTTAATACTTTTATTGCTGAGTGAAATTTGTTATGTGTCTATTGATAGTATTTACTGAATGGAGTCAAATATATTATTTAACATGTGGTTATCAACATTTGACAGCTATTTTAGGCAACTGATTAGAAAATAGTTAGATTTTTAGCTAATTGATATTTTATGGTGTTTAGTTATTGAGTACATTTGCATATCAGACAGTAAGAAACATTTCCTGGTTCTGATGAGCATATGAATATATTTTTGTATGGGAGAACCACATGTGTAGATTATTCCAACAGTATTAAAGTAGGTTAGAATGTTTTACATGTGAGTAGACAGTTTCAGCTTCATAGCAACACACACATTATGATGTATTACTTCTTCTTATGTATTTATTGTGTTTTAGTTAAATTAGAGACATTTTTTCATTTTCAATTTGAGTACTATGGTACTTCTTTAGTGATGTCTACATATGTCTTACTACTGATTTTCTTAAACTAGCAGTTATTTATTTGAAAGTGGATCTACCAATATCAAGAATTAATAAAAAGATAAAGGGTTACTAAAATATGTTACATATTTAACTATGTCATGGAGTGCTAAGATATTCATTTCACATCCATTTAATGAGTGGTGGAGAGACAGTTGGTTAAGCTTTAAATCAATGAGTTTTTCAAATTATTTATTATTTGTGGAACTGGGAAAAATTCCTCATCCGACTTCCAAAAACATGGAGGATCCTGTGAAAGCAAAAGCACACAATGTGTTTGCATTGTGGAGCAGAAATATACAATCATTTTTAACATGTGTTCAGTTTTCAGTTGTACATATCTGCACAGAAATATAGATATGTATTTTACAGTGAAAATGGGCCAAATAATCACATGTACACATCTCTATAATGAGCTATGAGTGATATGAACATTAGCACTTAATGCAATGCAATACCATTAAATGCAAGGGTAGAGTAGGTTTTGCATAGTGAATATACAAATACATGTAATTTTTCAGTTTTTTTTTGTAAAACAAACATGAATATATCAAACTCTATTTAACTTATATACATTCAGTTTGAACTTCAGCATTATATACATATGTACAAGTCTGAGTCATATTTCTTGGGTATTGTTTGTCATATTGAGTGTTGAGAGTCCAAGAACAGTGAGAAATAATGCACAGTTAATAAACGCATGCATCTCATTTGTCTGTTTTCTATTTTAAAAAGAAACATAAATACATGAAAGTCTACTTAAGTTATATACATTCAAGTAGAAGCTCAGCATTATATACATATGTACAAGTCTGAGTCACATTTTTGGGGTGGAGTTTGTCAAGTTCAGTGTTCAGAGTGCAAGAACAGTGACAGAAAATTCTATCAGATTGTTTTTAATGATTGCAGTTTAGTGCTGGCAGATGCCACCATAATGTAGGTAGTCATGCTGTTAACATGGTGTGATAACTACATTTGCCAAGACATAACTTGCTAACTGACGTTGTGTAATATCCAGTGCCCTCGAGTCTGCTTGAATTTGGTGGGAATCAGTTTAGTAGGTATTATAGTCAAGGTCAATAATGTAGACAACAACAGGAAAAGGACCGAGAACTTAACCGGATGTGCATTGTTGAAACAAGTAGAGTTCTCAAGGCAATATGTTGAGAATAGTAGTCGCATCTCTGATAAGTGTATAAGTAAGTTACTGACTTTGTCATTGCCATGTAAGATTGAACTGTGAAACAACTGAATACACAGTAATATTTGCTGAGACATGCGGGCTTAAATAAGGCATCTGCAAAAAGACATGACTGACTTTCTATTGATTACAGTTCAATACCCTCAAATCTACTTGAACAGTAACAATGCAGCTTTTATAGTGAGTATATCTAAGTTCCAAATGCTGAATACCACAATACAATGTTTTTTGAAAATTGCATTGCAATGAATGATGAAAACCGTGTTGTTTTGTCTCCAATGTATGAGGATAGTAATGTGATAAACAAGCAATTGTCTACCATAGGTAGCTGCATCGCTGTACTGTTGTGGTGTCTTCTGCAATGGCAGAGAAAAAACAGAGCAATTAATATGGGCTGTGGTGATCCTGTGAAACAACTAGAAGACATAAGTCACCATGGGTGGTCTTTCAGACTAATAGTGTCTGATGAGGGTGTTGCTTATTCTATTAAGGGAAAATACATGTGTACATTGGTGTTAACATTTATATGTGAATAGAATATGCACATGGGATGTTATTGTTGCAGAGATGCTAGTTTAGTGAGATGCTGTGATTAGATGACATCACTCTTCCACACATTGCGCAAAATTGGTGCAATGGAGAATTATGACATATGCATCTTTCAGATTCTTTCTTTCAGAGTGCATGCTGTATCATTGCACTCCACCCATCCTGTTCTGAACCTTCTCCAAGTGACATAGTGGCCAGAGTGAATGGATAGGCCATGATGGAAGATTATTGCATGGGTGTCAAATTGAGTTCCTGAGAACATCGTTCTCCCAGCAATGAAGTGCAAAATTGGTGTTGTGATTTTCAAGCCTTGAGAGTTAAAATGTTGCAATACAGTCATTATGTATGAACTTGAAGATGTAATCCTCAGAGAGCAAACACAAGAACGACCACATATTCGGCAAAGCCAACCAGTTTCTGTATTTGCAAATAACTTGCAGAACTTCACAGTTCTCTGTTCAGGGACATAGACAGACAGCCACATCATAGCCTCAGTTGCTGGTGATTGTTTGTGGCCACATGACAAGCATGTGTACTTGAACACATAGTCAACTTTAAATTGTTGACACAGATCAATGCCATCATCTGCTAAACTGTTTACATTCCCATCATGAACTCTGTGCCATCTTGTTGTGCATTGTCAGCAAACATTGATTGTCCTGCATATTTTCCAAGAATTAGTCATAAAGGAGTCAAGCTTTGTAAACTGGGCAACTGCTCTTGACTACCTCTAATGATTCTCTTTAATGCTTCTGACAGAGGTGTCGACTAGCTTGAGTTTAGCACATCAGCAAACTCAGGGATGTGGAGAAGTGCTTGCATTGTAGCATTTACATAGCAGTTTACTCCTGTACTGTTGTCAAATATTGGCAGTGTGTTAATCCCGATACATTTCTTCACAGGTGGAGATGTGAGTTGTTGATGGAGAGAGTGCTGTGTAATGGACTTCTGAGGTGATGACTGTGGAGTCTTAGTGTGCTTTCCTTTTAGCTTGCATCCTTCATCCATTGTGATAGCTGTTCCAGACGCATATCTGGGAACTGGTAACAAAGAAGCATTTGGATGGTACAATATACGTAATCTGTTGTACTCAACTATGCATTTGTGTTAGCACGTATTTTACTTTCTGCTAGATTTACTATGTGTACTCCAAACAATTGTCTGACACGAGACAAAGCAACATAAGACATCCCATCCTTAAATATGCCAGTGCCTATATCTACAATGGCACTATCAAGGCTGAGCCCTTGTGACTTGTGTATGGACACTGCAAAAGCAGCACACAATGAAAAATGTTTCCTTGTCACATATATGTCTTTGACAAGCTCAGACTTGACTGTAACTCTGTCTATTGGTTGAGGAGTTTCACAGTTGTCAAACTTAACAACTACAGAATCCACAGTTGTGTTCTGCATGTTGTATTGGAAGTCATGGATGTACCCCATGGCTCCATTTACAAGACCTAGCTCAATGACAATGTTTCTGCAAAGCATGATACATGCATTTCTACAAAGCGGTAGCAGAGCTTGTAAGCCAGATGTGCATGACACATCACCTGTTAGCTCTCTGAGATGCTCAGCCATTTTTGATACCATTGTTCTTGATAAGTTTATACCATCTATGATATCTATGCATGGGAGAGTGACAATGGGTTGCTGTTCTCTCTGCATCATAATCTGATTGAACTCTACACACTGCTTAAGTCATGGGAAGAGACATACAACATGTACCCCAGATTTCTGCACTTGTGCAAAGATATCACATGCATCCTGGATAGGGTCATTATTTCTTGTGATCATGCACTGTCTTAGCATTTCAATATGGGTGGGTGACAGTGCACCAATGTGCACCTCATCAAGCAGTGCTTTATAAGACATGTCACCTTGCTGTCTCATATTCGGTGAGAGTTCAACATATGCAAAGAACTCCCACAGATTGACTCCAATTGTTTTCTTTGCTTCTTCGAAGGAAAGACTACAGAAAACATGTTTGCCATTTACAGGAGCCAGCTGAAGGAGATCTCCAAGAACAGAATGTTCTTACCACCAAATGGTGTATCATTATTGGTACCTGGTATCTCCTGTAGATGTAGGTGAATATATGTGAGAAGAACATTTGAAACCATGCTGATCTCATCTATTATCAGCAAATGCATCTTGTCAAACCTTGACCTCAGTTCAGAGGCAACATTACATGACAATTTTCTGCAATTACCACTCTTCCCATGCTCAACTGGCAGCATGAATAACCTATGAAGTGTGATGCCACCTATGCTATAAGCTGCCAAACCTGTTCGAGCAGAAACAATAACTGATGTTGCTGCATTAGTAAGGGTACGTACACCTTTGCTTATGGCTTCAATCAAGAAACTCTTTCCAGTCCCAGCAGCACCACTAACAAACATCCTTACTGGTTGTGTGCCTGACAAACATAGTGCTTGGTACTGTGCTGAATAGCATGTTCCACAGCATGTATCACAGACTAATACATAACTTTTTGGTGTGAGTTCAAGTTGTCAACAATGTTTGTAGCTGACTCTGATAACTGCATACTTTGTTGCATTGTGCCCTCTACCTCTGACATCAGTACAGCTGGGTCATTAGGAGGAAGAGGAGCACCAAGAGTCCCTTCTCCTTCAACATCAACCATTTCCTGTAATGTTACTGGGGTGTCATCATCCAGAATTTTCTTAGTTTTGTCCAGTTGATTTTTTTTCAATTTCAAGTCTGGCAATGTAACTCTGAGATATATGACTCTTGAAGGTATGATAAGGGTCCATGAACTGTTGTTCATATGTATCAGATAATCCTTTCAATTCAGATTCTGATCTCCAAGGCTTGAACAGAAACAATAGAGCAAAATAATAATGTTCTTTGCTTTCTGTTGTATTAAAGGTGAATTTACAGTGGTCAATTAGCCATGGTTTGTGCTTTTTAACAAGTGACCCATTAAACCCAGTGACTTTATATATGCTTTTTTCTGGGTCAGAAGAAACTCCCCACTTGTAATCATACCATTGAGCAACTTCAAAGAGACACAGATCATCCATAGCACTGTGGTGCTGTGGATAGTAATTGTCAATTAAGTTGCTCTTGAGAGATCCTCAATCCCTTCATGGCTTTTAAGGACACGATGCCTGTTCTGCCTGTGGTTCACATTCAAGAAACGAATGGAGTCTGATTTTCCATATAGACATACAGCTGTAAGTCAGTCACATGCTTTATATGTTCCACACTCATGGTGTGACAGAGTCTTAAGTCCCAGTGACCAAAGCCTAGAAGACTTTGACTTATCACAGTTAGACAAATCATCCCACATTTCTTGCAGGTTTGTTTGCTCATGCTTAGTGATGCATGATGTGACATACCTTACAAGAGCCATTGAGTTGTCAGTAACAAATCTGAATGTCAATGTTTGCCTGCCACATCAACAGAAGAGAAGGGCTATAGTCATTGATATAGACTTCTGATTCTGTGCGAGGTAGTTCATACACTCACTTTGTGGACTTTGCTTTCAGGTGGTGTCGCATGACTGAAAAGATATCATTGAGACAAGCAGCCATGCAAGCTTGCCTTGGGAAGCCAAAACAGCATTGAATGTACCACTGTCCTGTGTTCTTTACTTTCCTAAGACAGTATTTGCCACACAGGTGTTGTTGGAATTTCTGAACCAGTTCCCAAAGCGTTGCACTGTCATACCTGTCTGGAACCTGACATGTGACATACTTCAGTATGAAGCTTAGTATGTCACTTGTGACATTGTCTACAATACGTGGGGCATCTTTGATCAACAGCAACATATGTATGTGTGGAGCTCCATGAGCTTGGTACTCAACCCTCCAGAAGTAGTGCTCAGCAATGCTGAGAGGAGGAGTAGTCTTAGACAGTATGAACTTTAAAAGGTTGTGGAACCGGTGGTGGAAGTAATGTGAAATTGTCACTGGGTCAAGTGAACATAGTTCATTGAAAGTCATAGTTTGTATGTTCTCAATGTCTGAGTTTGCCCATCTGAGAAGATCAAGGAGACCATCCCAATAATATTCAGCCCAACTCAATATAAAGAATCATGTTGCTGGTCCAAACTCTCTCAGCATGCACATTACCTCAGAGTGTTGTCTGTCCCAATATTCTTTGGTACCACACATGCTAGACAAAATTGAAGAAAGACTGACTTGCAGTGCTTCATCTTTGGTCTGCAACTTCTGTAGTAACTGTGCAGCCATCATATTGTTGAACTCTGTACCATGCCTCAATGTGTGAGCAATAGTGGCAGATTGGATGCTAAGTTCCCATAACCAAAGAAGGGGGGAAAAGGTATGCGATGTTTCTTCAAAACTTGCCATCCTTGTGTAGAACTCATGAGGTCCTATACTCAGCTCCTGGGATGTGAGGCTCTTGTTCATCTCTTGGATTCTGATCCAAACCAAGAAACTTTGTAACTCTTTAATGAACCACATAAGTCCTTCCACATCTCCATCAACATCTCTTGTTGCTTCTTACATCGTCTTGAAGCAAATAAACAAAACAAGATGATGTAAGAAACCACTATGGTTCTCAAAGGAAGTGGCAGTGAAGGTTCAAGAGAAAAAGAAAGCATTCAGGAAGTACAAGGAATCGCAGCAGGAGCAGGACAGAGAACTGTATCAGTTAAAGCAAAAGGAGGCTGGGAAGGCAGTCAGAAAGCAAAGGCCCAAACTGAGGAAAAGATAGCCAACTTAGTTAAGAAGGGGAATAAAACCTTTTATAGGTACATCAGGAGCAAAGGAAGACCAAGGGAGGGATGAGTGAGGCTTAATAAAGGGAGGGAGGGTGGACAGAGGAGAATGTGAAAAGGCAGAGATACTAAACAAATATTTTTTGCTCAGTATTTACAAAGGAAGAGGGGGAGGTACATAAAACAAACAGTAGTAACACTCTGGATACAGCAGTTGATACCAGCCCATTTACAGAAGAAAGGGTTCTGAAAGAACTCTTAAAACTGAAGGTGGACAAAGCAATGGGGCCTGATGGGATTCATCCCAGAATTCTAAAAGAACTAAGGGTAGAACTAGTGACACCACTGACTACCCTCTTAACAAATCATGGGAGGATGGGGTGGTACCTGAGGACTGGAGGAGGGCAGATGTGATTCCCCTTCACAAAAGTGGGAGCAAGGCAGAAGCAGGAAACTATAGACCTGTTAGTTTAACCTCAGTGATAGGGAAAATGATGGAATCACTTCTAAAGGAAATAATTGTCGAGTATCTAGAGGCCAGAGGGGCATAAGACCCTAGGCAGCATGGATTCACAGCGGAAAGGTCATGCCAGACGAATCTGATAGATTTCTTTGACTGGGTGACCAAAGTAGTAGATCAGGAGGGTGGACATGGCCTACCTTGACTTTTAGCAAGGCATTTGACACAGTCCCACACAAAGATTAATATATAAGTTTGCCAGCCTGGGAGGGGTCCCAAGATGACAGCCTGGGTAAAAGAATTGGCTGAGAATAGGACACAGAGAGTAATAGTAAATGGAGTCCACTCAGAAGAAAGGAGGGTTACTACGGGGTACCCCAGGGTTCTAGATTAGGACCAGTCCTCTTCAATGTCTTTATAAGTGACATTGCAGAAGGACTGAAGGAAAAGTATGTCTCTTTGCAGATGACACTAAGATCTGCAACAGAGTTGATGCACAGGGTGGGGTGGAAAGGATGAGAAGGACTTGGCAAGGTTAGAGGAATGGTCAAATGTATGGCAGCTTAGATTCAATGCTAAGAAGTAAGGTAATGCACCTGGGAAACAAAAACCCAGGGAAGAGTACACAATGGGGTGAGATACTAACAACAACAAAATGGAAAGGGATCTGGGGTAGTCATATCAGATGACCTAAAGGTGGGCAAGCAATGTGAGAAGGCAGCAAGGAGGGTTGGGAGATACTGGGATGCATAGGGAGAGGCATCACCAGTAGAAAACAGGAAGTTATTATCCCTCTGTACAGACAGCTGGTGAGACCCCATCTGGAGTACTGCGATGCAGTTCTGGAGACCCAATCTCCGCAAAGACATGGACAGGATGGAAGCTGTCCAGAGGAGGGCAACTAAAATGGTGCAGGGTCTGCACCGGAAGACATATGAAGAGAGACTTAAGGAGCTTAATATGTATAGCCTCGAGGAAAGGAGGGAGAGGGGGGACATGATAGAAACTTTCAAGTACCTCAAGGGAATCAACAAAGTCCAAGAGGGTAGCATCTTTCAAAAAAAGAGGTGTGCAAGAACAAGAGGGCACAATTTGAAGATAGAGGGGGGCGGCTCAGAGGTAATTTAAGGAAGTATTTTTTCACAGAGAGGGTTGTGGATGCATGGAATGGCCTTCCGGAGGAGGTTGTGGAGTCAAAATCAGTGGTGGAATTCAAGCATGCATGGGATAGTCATAAGGCAATTCTGGGGGGTTGGGGTAGAAAGAAGTAGGCTGCTGGTTAACTAGGATCTGCAGCTTATCCAGTAGGTAGGGAAATGGGCAGACTGGGTGGGCCAAGCGGTCCTTATCTGCCGTCAAATTCTATGTTTCTATGTTTCTATCTAATCGACCACCTGAGCCAAGTGGAAACAGATCAAACAAACAACAAGCTACTAGAGTAGCCTCCCAGATACTTACAGGATTGCCCTCTGCTTGCTTCATTTGATATAAATTGATGTTATCCATTACTCAGTCTTTGCCATGTAATGGATGTATGGTGACTTGCTCGTATACATTGCATACAGTTGCTATGTCAACCTTTTTCAGTATTGCTTTGTCAGAGTTTTTCGACAGTAATATCTGCAGAAAGACCAGCAAATGCATCTGTGTCAATGTCAGCATAAAAAACATTATGCTCTTATAGGTATTGCAAAGCATGCTTCATCTTGTTAACATTGACTATGTCCTGCCATATTGTTTTTGCCTTTGTTGGTACACCATTCATCAAGATTACTACACTGTTGTCCTGAGAAATAGTGTTGATATTTTTTGCAAAGGTAAAGGCAAATATACAACAGAGCCTTTCAGAGACCATACAAGGTCTTTGTTTGACAGGTCTCGTGTCTTTGTATTCAGCTTGATGATTGTTTAAAATGGTTTCTTGGTTTGGATCAAAATCCTCTCAAACAAGTTCAAGACTGCTATCTCAGGAGGAGTTGGTTCAACTTCCATCTTATTAAACACAGACCAAGGAGGTAAACTGTCACTCTTAATCTTGTTATAGCAGTAAGAACAGAGTGACACAGTTTCAACTTCTGCAAAGTCAGACTTTAAGAGAAGGTATGCATGAAGATGTCTCCACATAACATTCCAGTGTGGAATGTTCTGCAGGTCTGTAGTGACACATAAGTGTTTGCAGAACAGGTGCTCACACAATACACAGATTACATCAAATGTTTGTGTCTTGCTGATTTCAAATTTAGCAAAATCATGACCAAACATTTTTAGAAGTTGAGCTTCTTGCACTAGTGATGTGTGCATTGTGTTTGAGTGTTCTGGAAGAATGGCATTTGACCTTAATCTATGGCTACTTTGTAACTCTTTAATGAACCACATAAGTCCTTCCACATCTCCATCATCGAGCAATACTTGAATGTACATATAGTCTCAAATGGCAGATCTCACTCGAGATAATCTTTGTACAAATTTTTGAATACCAGTTATGCACTGCCAGCATGCGAAAGTGATGAAATGTGTTGTCACAGTTCATGCTCTCTAAGCATGCAAGGGAGTTACCCATTAGACCCATGTGAAGACGGATCTCACACTTGTCAATGTTGTGAATCAGTGTATGTCATTTACATCTCTTTCTGATTAAAAATGTTGAGAGCAAACTTGCAATAGAGACTATTGATTCTTCTCTAATGTTACATGTGCTGTCTCATGCCCATTTCTTAGCTGATGACTTTGGGTTACTAGCAACCTGTTCTGCTTCATCATCATTCTGCAAGTCAAGGGTTTTATGAGATACAGATAAGTCATTCTGCATTTTTCCATGTTCATCAATTGTTACAGTGATGTTTCTGTTGTGTGCATAGTATGTCTCTTCCCAGAAGAATGCTTCTGAGTATTTTGAATGAATCCAGTCTCCTTGAAACACCACAGAGATACTGTATTTTGTGTGTTCAAGTGTTCAAAAGACTATAGTTTGTTTCACATCTCCTCGATCTTTACACTTAATTTATCAATAGCTGACATCATTTCAGCCCACAGTTGGGAATGGAATGCTAGAGCCACATTAACAAATTGTCTTACTCTCAAATGCAATTTCATTAATGTAAGCTTACTATCCTGTCTGTTGCCATTGTGTCTCACTATTTTAGAGACCAAACATTCAATTTTAGCTCAATGGACAAGTTTTTTGGAAAAAATTGTCTTTCTGTGTTGTACTATGGCAGAACTGGCACGTTCAGTATTTTTTTCTGTCTAGCAAGTCTGTGCTTTGTTGATGACAGTGCTGGACATTGTACCTGGACAGCTCCTCTACAAACTCTACTTGTTGTAGTTTTACTCAAGGAGGTTTTGTTTTTGTTTACTTGTCTCTGTTTAATGTTATGTGTAGTTGCAACAGATAAAGTTTTCTTTTTCTTCTGGTGAGAAGTTTTACCTTTAGTGATTACATGGCATGACGAGGAACAGCCAGTACAGTTAGCAGCTTTGGTTTGCGCTCTAACTTTATGACAAATGGCCATGATAAAAGAGCTCAAGTATATCTTGAATGTATTCTCTGTTGTAGTTTCCTAAAAAAGTAAAAAGAAACAACAAATAGTAAGAGAAATGTACTATGAGGTACTAAAAACAACATGCTGCATAAGTTGTTGGCAGGATAGTATGTCTAAAAAGGAGCTATTTTTAAATGGTAAAATTAGTATCACACTGTGTGATGAGATTCAGTTATTCTGTGCACCACAGTGTGATCTGAACATTGGGTGAAATTCTCAACGTGTGGAAAATTGTGTGACGCATCTATCTCTCTATTACAATGGCACAAGTTGTGGAAATTGTTACATGGTGGTTGTGAAAAACTTGTCACCCACTTATGTTAACATTAATAATGATGGGACAGGCAGGGTAATATTACTGAATGGTAATTATGATAGTGACATGAGTGTCTACAAAGGTGCAACTGGCATTATTAATGTTGTGTTGGAGGTATAATATTATAGGTATCTTGTTTGATGAGATAACATATTTATATTGATGGGATGTAAATTGTCTGACAAACTATAGCCAGAGAAAGTTATATGAGTTTAAAATTTCAAAATTCACATTTTTTGTCACATTCAAAGAATTTGGTGTCTCATGACCAATTCTTGTGATCAAAGACAGTCGTGCACAAATATTTTGTGCAGTTGCAAACAAATAATGTGTACATAATGAGAAATAACAATTGATGCTTCTTTACCATGGTTATGTACTGTATGTCTGCAGGTTGCTATAATGACTCAGGAGTACTCAGTGTGTTGTAAAATGAATGGATTTAACTTTTTAAAAACATTCTGACACATTTGGTAGTATACTCTTGCATTATTCTCATGATCAAAGATTTTACATGCTCGCAAACAATCCTCACGTTTTAAGCAAGTGGCGGTCAAAGAATTTGCATGCTCGTGATCAGAGATCATCAAAACCCGGGTTAATTAACAAAATATAAGAAAAATAAATATTTCCATTATATTTCTTACTTATTAGTGGTACAACTGCCTATGACTGTGTACTGTATTGAAAAAATAATTTAATGTACTGTATTTTCCAACCAGGGACACTCTGATAACAAAGTCTCACATTATTCTTGTGATTCAAGATTTTGCATGCTTGCAGACAATCCTCACGGTCAATGCGAGTGACGGTCAAAGAATTTGCATGCTCACGATCAAAGATCATCAAAATGTCAGTAAATTAATAAAATATGAGAAAAATAAATATTCCTATTATATGTCTTACTTATTAGTGCTAGAACTGCCTATTAGTGTGTAGTTTATTGAGAACTAATTGAATCTACTGTATTTTATAACTAGGGAAACTCTGATTACAAAGTCTTGCATTATTCTTGCAATTCAAGATTTGACATGCTCGCGGACAATCCTCGCAGTCAAAGTGAATGACGGTCAAAGAATTTGCACGCTCACAATTAAAGAAAGAGCTGACTTTGTCATGTGACTTTTCTGAGCCAATGGCATCAAAGAATAACATTCTGGGGACCATTTTGGGCTCAGTCTTCGAGAAGCAGGGACTCCAGGAGAAAATGGTGAGTGTCTTTCTAAGTAATATAAAAGTTGAATAAACTGATATTTTTAGTTAGTTGGAGTGGGCATTTTACTTGTTAGGAAGTTAGGGAGGACTGTGGCAAGTTTAATGCTTGATTTTTGGGCACTGTTTACCTATCTCTCTGTGTGATGCACAGGGTTTTGCTTGAGTGTAAACATTTTGTAGTATTTTGTTATTAAAAGTGCTAAAACATTTTGAAAATGCATAGTATTTACCTCCATGTGTTTTACATATGTAAGACTTCTAGAAAAACTATATTAACAGTTTGTCAAGAGTTAGAATTGTTCCAGGCAAAAAAATGCTAAGTAATTATTTGAAAGCTTGTGCTATGATATTTATATATTTAACTATTATGTTTTTCCTGTTGATTGGGCGTTTTGTCAAATGTGTTACTCTTACAGTTAGCATTTAATGGCTGAGAACAGTGCTTCAGGTATAGTATTGCATATTACAGTTTAACATTTATCTGTGACACTTTTTGACAACTTAATAGTTATTCTGTAAAGCAGATGTACTGCATTTTAATGACAACATTAGCAATATTTGGTTAAATATGTGTGTATTTTTACTGATGTACAATCCTATTTGAGAAAAAATGTGTGTACCATCCTGATTAATATGCTAGTACATTTGAATTGCTAAAACATAGATGCAGAAATATATACTTCACTTAACATACAGAATAACAGTACTGCTTAGTTAAAATATGCTAATTTTTAACTATTGTAATTATACTATAGTGGGTTAATTAATATAGTAGAGTTTTAAACTGTTGTACATTATCTCTGTGAAGTACATAGGTATGGTTCCACTCACCACTCAAGCTGCTGGCTGAGAAAGAGAGGGAATTTAGTTTGACAGAGCATAATGGTCATTAAGTTTGACCAATAAACATTTGTGTTGTTGGCAAGTCATTAAGTGAACCAATGAGCAGACAGTGTTGTCCCACCAAAACAAAAAATAATGTTTAATAAACATATTGCTAGTAGAAAGAGGTTTTACATAGATAGCTACTGTAGATCTTCTAGGCTGTATGAGCCAATCTGGTATCAGGTTATTACTTGTGATTGTTTTGACTCGATTTATCTTTATGATACACTGGTCATTGTGCTGCTTAGACTTGGTAGTGCTTGGTAGTCAGACAGATACAATTGTGATATTTCTACATCTGAACTTTTGAGATTTCTCACTCAGCATGGCAGAAAAATCAGCATTGACTGTATGGATAGTAGGATCAAGTATGGTGAGAAGGGCAGCAGTGTTCAATAGAGGTAGTCATTTTGGCAGTGACTTACACCTACCAGGATGCTTAGTGTCTTGGTTTGGGAAAGGGTGGCATGAGGAGGGAACAACTCATGCCTACCGTGTACAACTTGTTAGAGACACACCCACAACCAGACATACTCCTGATACATCTCAGAGGTAATGATTTGGGGTACAAAAGGGTGATTGATTTAATTAAAGCTGCACAGTATGACTTGCAGCATATTATGAGTATGTTACCAGCTTGTAAAATTTTGTATTCGGATATTACACTGTGCATGGTCTGGAGAAGTGAGGATTACTGTCCTGCACTTGAAAGATCATGCAGGAAGGTGAACATACAAATATCTGGATTCCTTCATGTTATGGAAATGCAAATCATTCATCACCCCCAAATTACTAATGACAAATATTGGCTATATCTAAAAGATGGTGTGCATCTCTCTAACACAGGTAATAACATTTTTGTTGGGGATCTTCGAGATGGTATCCTTACAATTCTGTGATTTAGTGCCTGTAGAAGTGTACCTCTCAAGCACATCACATATGCACTGACAACAACAGCTCTTTTTAGATCCAAATATGAATGGTCAAAAAATAGAAAAATGTACATCTTGCACATTGTTGTCTGTATGTTAGAGTGTGAATTTGTGGGAAACATAGTTTCGGTGGTGTTGTCAGCACACAGGTATTATAATAATTGTTTTCAGTTGATTGCCATGTTAATTTTCACTTGAGATGCTATATGTGTTTTTTGAGGGGATTACGTGACATATTGGTTGGGTGTTGCTGTGCAAATGGTGTTCTTTTTGGAATTACCTAGCTTTTTTTGACCTAATTTCTTCATGTGATGATGGGTGCATGTACTGTTAATATTTCACATTTTTGGGGGATATCAATGTTTTGTGATGGTTGAGTATGTTTGGTTTTAAGGGAGGATGTATTTTCTGAGAGTGGTTGGTGGATGAGAATGTTTTGTGTGTTTCTGAAGGTGAACTGCAAAGAAAGGGGAAGGTTATGACATTAAAACATGTATGCTATTGATGTACTATCCAGCGTGCTGGTAGGGACGTATTCACTGGGTAACTCACTGATTGTGTTTTGTTGTCAAAATGTGTATGTTGTATGACAGTTCTGTAGTACATTTTATGTATTTCTTTCAACAGATACATATATAACTTGAGAGTTTGTGCATATACGCTACTGTGAAGTAAGTATTGTTCTTTTTCGTATTAGCTGTGTTACTACACTGATGCTAAAGTGAATAATGCTCTAGTATCCTAGGATGTATTTTATGAAGGCCCATTATGTTGTCCACCATTTCCTTATTGAGCTCTTAGAAAATGATGTAGAGACTACCAGCTCTCTGATTGCCTCATAGCAATAGCGTGGGGGTAGATTAACCTACGATAGATGCCCACCTTGAAAGAACTGTGAATTCAAGGTGCACTATTAGCTAACACTATGTTTGGGCACCATGAATTGGCATACTGATGTGGTGCTATTTTTTTCACTGTCAGTTACTGAGGCCTCTAAGGTCTTTACTGTGTAATGTCCCACTTTCCTCCAAACGCCATGCCAGTGTGCAGATCCAAAAATATAGATTTCTTACTTTTAACTTCAGTTGCTTGGTCTTTGTAGTGCAGTATTTTCTTTGTTGTGACTCCTATGACTTTCACCTTTGGTTGTTCATTTGCAAAGTGTCATGTTGTATTAACATCTTGTTAAGTTTCAGGCACTTCAATCACTCCTCACTACTGGCTGTCCAATAGCTGTAAAGAAACAAACTTCAAAAGGAGTGGAACACATATTTTAAAATTAGAATACTGCTTGTGTCTCTGTCTGCTTGTGTCTCTGTCTGCTGGTGGGGGGGTGAGTGTAACCATAACAGCTCTGATGTTTCTGACTGGCTGCTACCGCCTATCTGCAAAAATTTGAAAAAGAAATGTCAATACTGTATCTACGTGTGTGGTGGCTGGGGGGGTTGTGAGTGTAAACAGGATGTGTAGAAGACAACTAAAAACAAGTGGAGGGATTACTTGTTTTACATACAAATAAATAAAAATGTCATTATGAAAAGTTACTGACATATATATATATATATATATATATATATATATATATATATATTATACATCTCACACAGTGACCAGATTCCTAGAGTGAAAACTACCCTTGGCTCAGCAGCAATCAACTTCTCACTTCCATCACTTTGGAACACTATGCAAGACTCATTAAAATTATCCTCACTTCCAAGCATTTTCACATTCAAAGCTCTAGTAATGGATTATCTGAAGGAATCATGCAACTGTTTCAGATGCCGATGACCCCTAAGCCTCAGATGCCACTCTCAAATCCTACGCCTAAGTATATTATCCACCCCACATTCCTAACAACAGAAACCTAGGACTTACAAGCCTAGTTCCCTTAATCCAAGATGACCCTGCCTATTCTCTAACTTTTACCTATTCTGGCCTCCCTTTTGGCTGCCTACTCTTTCACCTGAATTTCTACCCTATTCCTTAATACCTCCTTATTTTTAATCATTTAGGTATGAGCTCTTACTCAGCGGAGACTATATGGGATTGTTGTCTCTTCTCATTTCAGTAAAGCTTATCATTATGTACCTTTGCATGTTAATTATGTTGACCGGTATACATAGGCCCATATTGACCGGCACCTTCACAGTGTTTTTTTCTTTTTTTTTTTTCACCGTTGTCCACTGTAATTGTAATCTTATAAAGTGTACTGTATTGTATTTATGCCCAGGACCACCTTGAAAATGAACTTGCTCAATGGTGTTTATGCCTGGTTAAATAAAGTGATTGATTGATTGATTGATTAATACTTGGTTGTAGGACTGTTTCTGTTGTGTAGGGAATAGAGGGATGTAACCACAGTGTGTCTGCATGGTGTGCAGGTGTTTGATCTGTCCTATGATGGTATGTAGTCAGTATATGAATAACAGAGTTTACATAATTTTAAAGGAGATACTACAGCAGTTGTGAATGCAGCTGTCAATATTTGCTTACTATACTGTTGTGTTAATGTCTGGGAGGGGGCATTGATGTGTTTAAATAGTAGAGTCATTGTAACTTTAGAATTTGTTAGTTATTACACGTCTCATTTTGAGTGTTAAGAAAGAGAAGCAGGTGTGAGATACAGCACTATAAATGTTATATCTAATTAATTTTCTGATATGTTTTCTTGTCTTTTTTTATTACAGATAGACAATGCTGAAATCCTGGAGTGATAGGAAGGTGCTGGCCCTTGTTCAGGCTGTTAGGGAGCAAGCGAATGCATGCATTGTTGTGCATGCAACTAACCTCAGCCTGACACACACATGGGGCAAGGTAGATCTTTTATTTGATTGAGAGTTCAGTATTTTTTTTCCATGCCTATAGATGCGATCAATGACAACTGTGGGTTATGTAAAATATTGATTAAATAAATCTATCCTTGGTGGTCCAATGGACCATAAGCAGCCTGACCGTGGTCTTCTGTATATTAGAAATAAAATAAACATCTCCTTGCTGGTACAGTAGACTCTCTGCCAAGTCTGATTGTGGGCATTGTAAAAGGAAAAACCCTGATGGTCCAGTGGTACCCCCCTCACCAGCCAGCCACTGAGACCCACCAGTGTGCTGCCACCTGGTCAGTGGTGGGCAGCAGCTCCACAGTCACAAACCATCTGGTAAGTTGCTGGTTCACAGCATATAGTTTGGCTCTGTGCCCATTGGTCCACAGTATGGGACAATGGGTGTGCAAACCATATTGTGCAACACAGTCCTGATATATGAATGGATCCATTCTCATATCGGACTGTGTTGTACAGTATGGTGTGCACGCCCATTGTTCCATGCTTTGGACCAACTTTCACACAGCTGTACTGTACTCTGTAAGTCAATGGGTGGTCAGGTGGCTTGCGGGTGCGGATCTGCTACCCGTTGCTGAGTGGGTGGGAGCGGGGTGGCAGGTTTGAGTGGGCAGGTGGGGAGGGGGCACCATTATACCACCAGATTTTTCCTTTAACAATTTCTGCAATTGAGCAAACTCAGTTGACTATTGGGGATAAGTTTATTTTTTAGAAAATATGTGATTGGGCTGGGAACAGTTCACTGGAGCACCATGGATAAATTTATTTTAGTTTTATTATACATATGCTCATCACTGGGCTGGGTATAGTCTGCTGGAGCACCAGCAATATATATTATTACTTATTTAGTATTATACATATACCTGTAATCAGGTACTGGGGTGCTTTGCCGCTGAGGTGCAAGGGTTAGTCCCTGACGGTTGAAGCCTGGCAGGGTGCCAGGTGCAAGTCACCAGGCATCAGTGCACCTATATGTAAATGAGGTCATAATGACATGCAAATAGCCCCATTTGTGGCTTGTATGTATTATGGCCCCATGTCAATATCCATCGCTGAATATCATGGTTCCTGCACCTATTGCAACTGCAGTTGTGCTGGTGCATCTCCCTGCTACTCTCTTGCCACTTGTGGTGGTGCAGTACCAGTGCAGAATGTGCAATGCAGGCACCCATGATAGCATATTGAGTGGTGCTGAGCCATGGCACTGCACCATTGAATATCATCCATGACACGATATGGCGCTTCCCAGTTCGCTGCACTCAGGCTTGTGCTCGTGCCTAGCACAGGGTGGATATCCGGACCATGGTATAATTGAACTATGATGGGACACATTTACTGTCAGCACTGTGAGCAGATGTAGATGTATATATGGAGGATGTCGTGTAAAATAAACAAAAAAATGGTTTGATATTTACATGCATATTTGTTGCAAAAATATTTTTATTTACTATATTTCTATAGGATATTGTGTTGTGTAAGAAAATGGACTAAAGGGTGTCTCTTGTTCTGGAAAAATAGTTAAACTGGGTCATTGGATGGAGTTGGTGTTTGACCTTGTGCACAGTGTCACCCCCTTCCCCCAGATGTCTGGCATTATAACACTGCAACAAAGCATGTCATTTATTATGCCTTTCATATGTAATAATCTGTGCATACGAGTCCATATTGTTAGAGTTTGTGAATTACTGGTGCAGTTGTGGTCTTTTTAAAGTTATTTATTTTTTGTGTTAGAAAAAACACTCAGCATAGTTTTCTTTTTTGATTTTTTTTTTCAGGTTAGTCGCTCCTTGGGGAAACAGGAGATGACAAAATCTCCAGACGAGTGTCACTGGAAGTGGAAGATCACCAGCCAAACCTTTTTTAAGGCAAAGTCAGCAGCAGGTGATTTGCGAAGGAGTGTCCAGGAGTGGTACTACATAGCATATGCTGTGTGGGAGAATGCAGGGAAACTGGAATTTGGTGATCGTCATCACACCTGTGAGTATATCTTTGTAACTGTTTTGATGTAAATATACAGGTCAATATGCTGTATCAAGAAAATACAAAATCACACATGCCCCCACAATGCAAAGCATCATGGGCTACATATGCAAATCACCACAGAATGTTATGCTGGTCCAACTTTAAGCAGAATTGCATGGTGCCGAAAGGCCTCTCACACAGTTTGCAAAGGGTCCTACCCAGGACTCATCAGTATGCCTCGTCTGTTTGACACCCCAGTGGAATGGACCAGCTACCCTAGAGGCAGTGTGTCTTGGATATATTGTGGTGAACCCATTAAAATAAAAAACTATTTAAAAGACAAAGAACCTCTGTGCGCAAACACTGAGGCAAGGGTTACCCCAAAGGGCATTTGGCTGGGAAGCCAAGTTTCAGAAAATACAAAATCCACATACCCCCACAATGCAAAGCATCATGGGCTACATATGCAAATCACCACAGAATGTTATGCTGGTCCAACTGTAAGCAGAATTGCATGGTGCGAAGGCCTCTCACACAGTTTGCAAAGGGTGCTAACAGAAAACATGAACCGTGTTTCATCCTACCAGGACTCATCAGTATGCCTCATCTGTTTGACACCCCAGTGGAATGGATCAGCTACCCTAGAGGCAGTGTGCCTTGGATATATTGTGGTGAACCCATTAAAATAAAAACTATTTAAAAGACAAAAGAACCTCTGTGCGCAAACACTGAGGCAAGGGTTACCCAAAGGGCATTTGGCTGGGAAGCCAAGTTTCAGAAAATACAAAATCACACATGCCCCCACAATGCAAAGCATCATGGGCTACATATGCAAATCACCACAGAATGTTATGCTGGTCCAACTTTAAGCAAATTGCATGGTGCGAAAGGCCTCTCACACAGTTTGCAAAGGGGTGCTAACAGAAGACAGAGGTGTCAAACAGGCAGAGGCATACTGATGAGTCCAGGTAGGATGAAACAACGTGTCTGAGAGGGTGTCAAACAGACGAGGCATACTGATGAGTCCAGGTAGGATGAAACACTGGTTCATGTCTTCTGTTAGCACCCTTGCAAACTGTGTGAGAGGCCTTTGGCACCAGTGAAATTCTGCTTAAAGTTGACCAGCATAACATTCTGTGGTGATTTGCATATGTAGCCCATGATGCTTTGCATTGTGGGGGCATGTGTGATTTTGTATTTTCGAAACTTGGCTTCCCCAGCCAAATGCCCTTTGGGTAACCCTCTTGCCTCAGTGTTTGCGCACAGAGGTTCTTTTTTGTCTTTAAATAGTTTTTATTTTAATGGGTTCACCACAATATATCCAAGGCACACTGCCTCTAGGGTAGCTGGATCCATTCCACTGGGGTGTCAAACAGACGAGAGCATCTGATGAGTCCTGGTAGGACTAAACACGTGTCTATGTCTTCTGTCAGTAACCCTTTGCAAACTGTGTGAGAGGCCTTCGGCACCATGCACTCTGCTTAAAGTTGACCAGCATAACGCTCTCTGGTGATTTGCATATGTAGCCCATGATGCTTTGCATTGTGGGGGCATGTGTGAATTTGTATTTTCTTGAAACTTGGCTTCCCAGCCAAATGCCCTTTGGAGTAACTCTTGCCTCAGTGTTTGTGCACAGAGGTTCTTTGTCTTTTAATATGCTGTATCTATCATTTGTAAGTGTGTGACTAGAAAGGTTGTTTTATTTTGTATCTAAATGAAGTATTCACATTTTTTTAGAACTTTAAAGCACATGATATGTTGTATTATACTTCTGAAAGTAGTGATATGTAAAGAAAGAGTGTATCACAAGTACAGTTAAATAATTATTAACTGAGAACTGTATTTGTGGTGATACTGTATTTTAACTAAGAGGCAAGAGCAAACATTGTTTAGTTCCTTGAAATCAGATAATGAGACTTGTCTAGTAGTATGATAATGTATGAAATGTTGAGGACATCACATGTAGTAACATTTAATTGCTCTCAATATATTATTTAGAAACAGACACATGTGATTTGTGTTTAGGGTATGTATTAGAGGAGTACAGTAGGAGACAGTCTGAACAATACTGTATGTTTTTCACAGTGTTAATAGTCATGTTGCAAGCTGAGGTTGTTGTTACTTACAAATATCAAAGTTTTGGTGCATTATTTAGAAATACTAACATACTAAAATGCCAGTAGAATAGGCCTAACAGTTTTTTGTGTTTGCTTATTTGGTCAGCCCCTACCCTGGGAGCTGATCTTCCTGCCCCCATCTCCCTCTCTATCTTCTCCTTTCCCAGTCCTGGATATTCTCGCTGCACTGATTTTTGCTTCCAGAACCCTTCCCCTGTACCTGTCCCACCCCCTTTTGAACCCCTCCACCATTTCTGCCTCCGCCAGCCCCCTGGGCAGCGCATTCCATGGCTCCACCATCCTCTCAGTGAAGTAGCACCTCCTCCTTTCTCCCCTGAATCTCCCCCTCCAGCTTCCACCCATGCCCTCTAGTTGTCCCCACTTCCTTCAGAGCACCCTGACTGCTCCTCCCCTTTTTACCCCTTCATGTACCTGAAGACTTCTATCATGTCTCCCCTGTCCCTTCTCTCTTCCAATGTGTACATATTTAGCTTTTCAAGCCTCTCTCCATGGGTCCTATCCCCCAAGCCCCAAATCATTTTGGTTGCTCTCCTCTGGACTCGCTCCAGGAGTACAATGTCCCTCTTTAAATGTAGCCTCCAAAACTGCACACAGTATTCAAGGTGTGGCCTCACCAAGCAGTTATACAGTGGGAGTATCACTTCCCTCCTTCTGGAGGTGAGCCCCCTAGCAATGCATCCCAGCATCCTGTTGGCCTTTGCCGCTGCCCTCCTACAAGTCTCTGAGTTGTTCATCTTGACATCCACCACCACCCCCCAGGTCCCTCTCAGCCATTGAGACTTGTAGCATTCCCTCCCAGGGTGTATACTTGGCCCAGGTTTCTGTCTCCCAGGTGCAGTACCATGCATTTTCCTGCATTGAACCTCAGCTTCCACTTTCTAGACCACCTTTCCAGAGACTCTAGGTCCCCCTGTAGGGCCACCCTTCCCTCCTCCCCATCAACCACCACCCCCAGTTTTGAGTCATCCACAAAGAGACTCATCTCACTCCTGATACCCTTCCTTATGTCAGAGATGTAGGCATTGAACAGGAGGGGCCCAAGGACCAATCCCTGAGGGACTCCACTAATGACCCTCCTTGGGGATGAGACTATCCCACCAACCACAACCCTCTGGGTTCAGTTCTGGAGTCAGTTTCCTATCCATCTGATCATCTGGTTCAACACCCCATTTCTCCCACATTATCCAACAGGACCCCATGAG
Source organism: Neoceratodus forsteri (assembly GCA_016271365.2). Taxonomy (NCBI): domain Eukaryota; kingdom Metazoa; phylum Chordata; order Ceratodontiformes; family Ceratodontidae; genus Neoceratodus; species Neoceratodus forsteri. The sequence continues at coordinate 604,122,853 of CM028129.1, forward strand.
GGACAGAGTCAAATGCCTTACTGAAGTCAAGAAAGAGGACGTCTACTGGTCTACCCAGGTCCAAGGCACTCGTCACCCAGTCACAGAACTCCACAAGGTTTGACTGATGCAATTTCCCTGGGATGAATCCATGCTGTCTATCATCCAGGCATCCCAACTTTTCCAGGTCCCCCTCTAGTCTCTCCTTGACAATGCCCTCCATCACCTTGTCCAGCACCAATGTCAGGCTGATGGGCCTGTAGTTCCCTGCCACCTCCCTTGATCCCCATTGTGGATAGGCACTATATACACCACCTTCCAGTCCTGGGGCACCCACCCTGTCATCAGAGAGATGCTGAAGAGCTCCACCAGGGGTTTCTTAGGACATCCGCTAGTTCCTTCAGCACTCTGGGATGTAATTTATCTGGTCCTGGTGCTTTCTCCATCTTAAGGGACCTGAGGGCTTCCCTCACTCTCTCTGCCATGATTTCCAGCTCAGCTACCTTGTCCCCCTGCTTTGCCTTCCCCCCACCTGCCAGTGATGCCCCCCTTCCCAGACCCACCAATTGGTAAGGGTCCCCCTCTCAGTTTCACCATCTCCTCCCATGTAGGATGCAGCTCCCCCATTTTCCTTGGTGAAAACTGAGGTGAAGTACTCATTTAGTACCTCAGCCTGCTGACCCCGGGTCTTGAGCCCATCCTTCCCCTGTTTTAATCCTGCTAATCTGCCCCTTCACCCTTCATTTTTTCCCCAATGTATCTAAAGAACCCCTTGTTCCCTCTCCTAATTTTCCTGGCCAGGTTCTGCTCCTTCCTTGCCTTAGCTGCCCTCACCATCCTAGTGGCCCTTCTGGCCATCAGTTTGTACTCCCCTCGGTCCCTTTCACTCCTTGAGCACTTGAATTGCCTGTAGGCTGCCTTCTTTCCCCTTACCACCTCCTGAACCTCCCTGATCCACCAGCAGGGTTTTCAGACCCTACAGCATTTTCATCTTACTCTTGTGCAGGTGCTGGGAGCATCCTGCACCCCCTCCTGATGATTTCCAACCTACTATCAGTGCCCATGTCCGGCCCTATCCCATCCAAGTGCTCCTTAAGGATCCTTCCCATTTCCTTGAAATCCACCCCCCTGAAATCAGTTACCTCCATCTTTGTTCAACCTTCTACCCCTCCTAGGTTCAGGCAGAACCAGACCGTGGCATGGTCACTTCCTGCCAATGGGTCCCTTATCTCCAGTCCCCCAATCTGTTCAATGTCTGCCAGGACCACATCCACTATCCGCTCCTCCCTGGTCGGTTCCCCCACATGCTGTGCTAGGAACGCATCCTGAAAGACATCCAACAACCTCTGTTCCCTGGCCACCAAAGATGTCATAGTCTCCCAGTGTGTTCCTGGCATGTTTAAGTCCCCCAACACCATCACCCTTCCCCTTCCCAATCTGCAGTGTCTCCCAACATCTGTCATCAAGGCTGTTGCTAGCCTTGCTTGTAGAGCAGAAAGCAGCTAACTAAAAAAGCTACATTTTCTTATTAATTTAAAACTTATAGTTCAGCAGGAGTCAGTGTCTGTTGAGATGAAGTAGACAGATACTTTATTAGAAGTAAAAGGTTCTTATTTAGGGTTAAAAAAGAAAGAAAAGAAAGAAAGTCAGTGTGTGTGTGTGTTCTGTGCTGGGAAGGGTATTGTATCAGCTGACTTTGCTAAACCAGTAGGAGGAAAGAGAGCTTAACTGGGGGTGTGGCTTAGACACTATAAAAGCAGGTGAGTCAAATTACAACTTCCTATTGCTAGCCTTGCTTGTAGAGCAGAAAGCAGCTAACTAAAAGAAGCTACATTTTCTTATTAATTTAAAACTTATATCTCAGCAGGAGTCAGTGTCTGTTGAGATTAAGAAGACAGATACTTTATTAGAAGTAGAAGGGGTCTTATTTAGGGTTAAAAAAAGAAAGAAAAGAAAGATAGTCAGTGTGTGTGTTCTGTGCTGGGAAGGATATTGTATCAGCTGACTTTGCTAAACCAGTAGGAGGAAAGAGAGCTTAACTGAGGGTGTGGCTTAGACACTATAGAAGCAGGTGAGTCAAATTACAACTTCCTGTTGCTAGCCTTTTTTCTTACTAATTGCCCTCCATCCCACCCGTCCACCCTAAGCCAGTTCTACTTTTACAGCCACTGAATCTGACTGTCAACAGGAACTTCCTGTTTGGTAGTAGGAAGGGAAGGGAAGGATCATAGAGAAACACTGGTTTTGTCAACCCTAAAGGAAAAAAGTAGCTCACTCACCCCCCCCAGCTGCTGGTGGTCTGACATTGAGCAAGGAAGAAGGAGGCTACTAAAGAAGATAGAAAGTTGCTGTCCAAGAACAGGAAGGGTGAGAGTTGTAAGGTGAGGAGAGAGTAAGCATACAGAGAAACAGGAGAGGGGACACAAAATAAAACATGATAGGAGTGGTGCAGTGCAATGGCTGTGGGGCAGCAGTTTTCTGGGAGACATTCTGGAGGCTGCGATGCTGCCCTATTTGTAGGCACCTCTCTGGTCTGAGAGATGAGGTTACCCATCTCCAGGCTGACCTTGCTAGGATTCGTGAAACCTCCTCCCCCACCCAGGGACCACCAGGGCCAATGCCACTACCTCAGAGGTTGCCAAGAAATAGGAGAGGCTGGACCAGGGTGGGCTCAGGGAGGGAGAGTATGGTAGAACAGAGTTGCATCCCTCCAGCTGTACCTCTCCACAATTCATTCACTCTTCTGGCGGATAGTGGTTCCTCTATGGAGGCACCTGTAGTGGAGACCAAGGAGGATGCTGGGAACCTTCACAAAGGAGACCCACAGGAGAGTGGCATGGGACCCCACAGGGGAAGGAAACAACTCCTGGTGGGGGACTCAATCATTAGCAGGGTAGAAATGGGGCAGGAAGGGGAGAGGGAGGTAAGGTGCCTTCCTGGTGCCTCAGCTTGGAGGGACAGGAAGTGAATCCTTAGGATTGTGGGTGGAGCTGCATGAGGGAGGGAGCTGGATGTCATTGTCCACCTAGGGGAAAATGACCTGGCTAGGAATGGGATCAGAGCAGTGCAAGAGGAGTTTGTAGAGGTGGGGAGGCACCTTAGACAAGTAGCGCATACGGTAACCTTCTCAGAGATGCTGCCTGTCTATGGCAAGGGTGATGCTAGGGCACTCCTCACCAGGAAATTCAATGAGTAGTTGAAAAACTGGTGTGGAGCTCAGGGTTTTGGCTTCATTGGGGACTGGGGAGCCACTTGGAAGGATGCAGACCTATACTGGTGCGATGGCCTGCATCTGTCCAGGGGGACAACCAGGATCCTAGGTGAGAGATTTAAATGCTTCATTGGCAAGCATTTAAACTAGCCAAGGGGGGGAGGCACTGAAAAGGAGCAGGGAAATCCCAGCCTCCCCCCACAAAACATGGTAATTAGTGAGGTAAACATCAAGGTAGAGAAGTCATTAGGGAGCAGGATAGAGGTAAATGTAAAAAAAGGCAAAGGAACTAAGGACAGGAATGGGGCTAAAAGGGGTAAGGCTATCAAAAAGTGGAGGGTGATGAGTACCAATGCCCATAGTCTGTGTAACAAGCTCCCTGAACTAGAGGCATTGATGGAAGAGGGTTGCCTGGATATGGTGGCAGCCACAGAAACATGGTACACAGAGAACCATGACTGGGATGTCAACATACCAGGATACACAATTTACAGGAGGGACAGGGAGGGTAAAAGAGGAGGAGGAGGAGTAGCTCTCTATGTAAAGGAAGGGATCAAAGCAACAGAACTAAAGAGTAAACAGGGAGCAGATGAGGCACTCTGGGTCATCCTGGAGACAGGAAATGGCACCACAATCCGCACAGGGGTTGTATACAGACCCCCATCTCAGGGGGAGGGAATGGACAATGAAATGATAGAAGGCTTCCTTAGAATGGCAGAAAAAGGGGAGATATTGTTGATGGGGGACCTGAATATGCCAGATGTTAACTGGAGCACCTTTGCTGCAGGCACATCCAAGAGCAAGGTCATTCTTAATGCCCTACAGGGGGCATGCCTCAGACAGCTAGTATTGGAACCCACTCGGGAAGGAGCAATCTTAGACCTGGTACTCTCAAATGGGGACGGAGAAAGAATCTCAGATTTAGAGGTGTGTAGCCATCTGCGAACAAGCGACCACCAAACAGTGTGGTTCACGATAAACACAGCCATACAATCAAGCCATACAAAAGCAAGAGTACTGGACTTTAGGAGGGCTGACTTTGGGAAAATGAGAGAGTGCCTTAGAAAAGCACCAGCAAACAGACAAGAAGGAGGGGTGGAGGAACAATGGGGAGTAATCAAAACAGCCATCACAGAGGCAAGAAGCCTTTGTGTAAAGCAAATCAATAAAACACAATGAAGGAAAAAACACTGGTTCTCAAAAGAGGTGGCAGGGAAGGTTAAGGACAAAGGGACAGCATTCAGGAAATATAAGGAAACACAGAAGGAGCAGGACAGAGAACTTTATCAGTTAAAGCAGAAAGAGGCTGGGAAGGCAGTCAGAATAGCAAAGGCCCAAACCAAGGAAAGGATAGCCAATTCTGTTAAGAAGGGGGATAAGACCTTTTATAGGTACATTAGAGAGCAAAGAAAGACCAAAGAAGGGATACTGAGGCTTAATAAAGGGGAGGGAATGTGGGTAGAGGGGGGACAGTGAAAAAGCAGGGATACTGAATGAATATTTCTGCTCAGTATTGACAACGGAAGAGGAGGGGGAGGTGCCTAAACCAAACAAGAGAAACACTCTGAAGATGGGGGTCGATACCAGTCCATTTACAGAAGAAAGGATTCTGAAAGAACTAATAAAATTGAAGGTAGACAAAGCAATGGGGCCTGATGGGATTCACCCAAGAATTCTAAAAGAACTAAGGGTAGAACTAGTGACACCACTGACTACTGTCTTTAACAAATCATGGGATGATAGGTTTGTACCTGAGGACTGGAGATGGGCAGAAGTGATTCCTCTTCACAAAAGTGGGAGCAGGACAGAGGCAGGAAACTACAGACCAGTTAGTTTGACCTCAGTGGTAGGGAAAATGATGGAATCACTTCTAAAGGAAAGAATTGTTGAGTACCTAGAGGCCAGTGGGGCACAGGACCCAAGACAACATGGATTCATGATGGGAAGGTCATGTCAGATGAATCCAATAGATTTATTTGACTGGATGACCAAAGTAGTAGACCAGGGAAGGGCTCTGGACATGGCCTACCTAGATTTTAGCAATGCATTTCATACAGTCCCACACAAAAGATTAATACACAAGTTAGCCAGCCTTGGAGTGGGCCCCAAGGTGGTAGCCTGGATAAAAAACTGGCTAGACAACAGGACGCAAAGGGTAGTAGCAAATGGAGTGCACAGTGAAGAAAGGAGGGTTACTAGCGGGGTACCACAGGGTACAGTACTGGGACCGGTCCTTTTTAATGTCTTTATAAGTGACATTGTAGAGGAACTGGAAGGAAAAGTATGTCTCTTTGCAGACGACACAAAGATCTGCAACAGGGTTGATACACAAGATGGAGTGGAAAGGATGAGAAGGGACTTGGCATGGTTGGAGGAATGGTCAAATGTATGGCAGCTCAGATTCAGTGCAAAGAAGTGCAAGGTAATGCACATGGGAAACAAAAACCCAGGGGAAGAGTACACAATGAGGGATGAGATTCTGACAATAGTAAAATTGGAAAGGGACCTGGGGGTAATTATATCAGATGACCTAAAGGTGGGCAAGCAATGTGAGAAGGCAGTAAGGAAGGCTGGGGGGATACTGGGATGCATAGGAAGAGGCATCAATAGTAGAAAACAGGAAGTTATTATCCCTCTGTACAGACAGTTGGTGAGACCCCATCTGGAGTACTGTGTGAAGTTCTGGAGACCCCATCTCGCAAAGACATAGACAGAGTGGAGGCTGTCCAGAGGAGAGCAACCAAAATGGTGCAGGTGTGCACCAGAAGACATACGAAAAAAGACTAAAGGAGCTTAATATGTATACCCTTGAGGAAAGAAGGGAGAGAAGGGATATGATAGAAACTTTCTAGTACCTCAAGGGAATCAACAAAGTCCAAGAGGGTAGCATCTTTCAAAAAGAGAGCTGTGCAAGAACAAGGGGCCACAATTTGAAGATAGAGGGGGGACAGCTCAGAGGTAATGTGAGGAAGTATTTTTTCATGGAGAGGGTTGTGGATGCATGGAACAGCCTCCATGAGGAGGTCATGGAGTCAGGAACAGTGGGGGAATTCAAGAATGCATGGGACAGACATAAGGCAGTCCTAGTGGGGGGTAAGAGGAAGTAAGCTGTTGGTTAACTAGGATCTGCAGCTTATCTGTTAGGTAGGAAAATGGACAGACTAGGTGGGCCAAGCAATCCTTATCTGCCGTCAAATTCTATGTTTCTATGAGACTCTCCTTCAGCTTGTCCGCCGGTGCAGTGGGTCTATACACCACTCCTATTTTTACTCCCTTGCCCCCCTTGTTATCAAGGTGACCCAAATCACCTCCACAATTCCCTCTGCCTCTTCCATTCCTCCTATGGGAATGCAGTTTTTTTGACTATTATTGCTAGCCCTCCTCCCCTTCCCTTCCCCTGTCCTTCCTGAACATGGTGTAACCTTCCAGGTTCAGGTCCCAGTCATGCCCTGCGGTGGTCCAGGTCTCAGTGACCGCTACCACATCCACTTCTCCCTCAGTTATTATCACCTGGAGCTCAGGCATTTTATTGCCCAAGCTCCTGGCAGTTAGCAGGACTACCTTCCACCCTTTCTCTATACTTCCATTTCCCCTGCTCATGATCCTGTGGGGATTCTGTCTTCCCCTGATCCACACCTTACCAGTTGGCCTTTTCCTGCATTCCTCCACCTCCCCAGGGGGGTGGAGACAGAGTCCCTCCCTTATCAGACCCCCCTCGACAGTCTTTTCTCTTATCCTTCCCCCAGAGATGGGTTATTGTGTGTCAAACGGTAGGGGAGAGGTATGTGATCATGTCACAGCTCTGGATGCTTAGCCTAAGTGATAGTAGTTAATGAGCATTATCAGAGGACAAGACAGGACAGCAAAAATAACTTTGCGATTCTAGAAGATCAGTACACTACTTTGTATTGACCATCAATTGTGTGGTAGCTGTCTTGTGCTGCAGTTTGAAAGTGGTAAACTAGGGATAGACCATAGGTTTGGGGTTTGCATGTGATCTTGCGTGGGCAAATTACTTGATAGTGAGGATAGCGAAAAGAAGTGGTGCAAAGTTATTGTGCAAATAAAAGTAATAAAACAATATAGTGATATTGATGTTTATGCTGAAATAGCTAAAGATCATGTTCATTTTTGTTTTCTCACTCAGCCACAACACCAACAGAACCTGCATCCTCCCATGATGTGCAGCTGCAACCACTCCCAGAAGGTACGGCTCGAGGGGCTCTAGTTGAGCAGCTACTGGTGCTCGACTCTGCTGGTGAGTTTGAATAATGTACTGATGAGTGCATTTTAAGTGAATATGTAGTATGTCTGTCATATGGCATGAGAATAATGTGTGTAGCTCACTGTTGAGGTAATTTATTCACGTATCTACTTTGTATCATATAATTGCAACAATTATCCTTAGATTGGAGAATTCATAGTGAGAAGAATTTTTAGAGTATAGTATGTAGTAGGAGAAAAATTTCTTGAGAAACAGTTTGCAGAAGAACTGCTTATTTAATGTTTTTAGTATTATGATTAGTAGAAAAGCTGTTAAGATGTTTTTTGTAAGTAAGACAGTGTTAGAATGTATAAATTGCAGAGCACATGATTGTATATACTGTAGGTGCTAATAATTCTAGTTACTGTACTGATTAACAGAACAGATATATATACTGTAATAAACTCAACACTACATAGTGTCATAGTTGTCAAGATAAAGAATAGTGTACAAGTAGTAGTGGTTATATACATATATATTTATATATATTGATACTAATATTCTGAGATGAGTAAATTGTTTTCTTTTAGTATGTTTTTACAGAAGATGAACCATCTGCTGAGGGTGCTGTTGGAGGAGAAGACTCCACATAGGGTATTGAGATAATGGAGATAAAACCTTCTGTGGAGGTAATGCCAGAATCTCCAGCAGCAGGTCATCGTTTAACAGCTGCAGGTCCAGGTGGGCCTCCAGCTGAGCAACGTAAATGGTTTTTATTATGTTTCTGAGTTTCTTTTTAAAGACCAGTACAGGATGGTCAGTATACTGATTTTCATTGATGGCAGTACTGCAGTTTGTGCACAACCCCAGGTGATATGCTCTTCCTGAACTGTCACTGGGTCTCCCAATCATTAGTTATAAGAATATTGTTAGTCGTGATACCTGCTCCTGCTGCCTTTTGCTCATATCCGCTGCACAACTGTTTATCGTACCTGGTTGTGCTGCAGCCTCTTCTGTGTGGGTTGATCATATTTGCTTCACACCCCTTCACTCTGCAACCTGGAGCTCTAACTGTGTGCTCCTTTTGCTCCATTCCTTCTTTCCCTTGGTGTTACAGGATTATTGTTTCCTGCTGAAGTCTGGTTATCAGGAAGCCAGTAGCAGATCCATCTTTCATAAACTCATAGCATATGGTTTCTGGATTGCTTCCCACGATTTAGTCTCCTGCTAGTTCAGTGATGGGTTAAGTAAGCAGCAGCCACACACAGACACATACACATTACAGAGGATGGACTTGTGAAAGAGTTAGACAGCAGTATTACATAAGACAGTAGTATGTGGAAGGACTGTGTAGTGTTAAATCAGCATCCTAAATGTTATGTATTAGATATGAACACTTTTTTTTCTGTGAAGGCTGTACATGAAAAAAGGTGCAAGAAAAATTCTATTTAGGTTGTATATGTACTACATTTATAGCTATTCTTAGTTGGGCAATGCTAAATGAGATGCTGAATGTGCTCTTATGAAGTACACAATGAGGAGTACCGTATATGTTGATATGGTAAATTATCTTACTTGTCTGCCTGCTGGTGACCTGTGTGGTTTTTATCAATTTCATATCTGCTTGTATATATTTGTCTTTAACAAGTTGAATTACATAGATAACAGTGGATGGGCAAGTATGCAGAACCAGGGAGTTTACAATGATTTTTTTATTCATCTTTATTGATCTTAAATTTACTGTTGAGCTACAGTTATTGTGCCTTTATCTGTGATATGTGTCAATAAATTCTGTTACAGTGTGATTTTTTGAAGTGTATTGTATGAGGTTGAAAAATCTGATGAGATGTAAAGAGATCACACAGTACCGTACTAATGGTGTTTTCACAAAATGGCATGTATCTACTGCTTGTCATATTGAGCTACAATGTGTCAGTTACACCATATCATTACAGACCCACATTGAAATGGTGCCGAGAGACATAAAACGGGCATGGAGTGTAACAGTACAGTATTGAGTGACTGAAATATACTATTTCTGTATGACTGTATTACGGGGGGGGGTTTGTGGTGCTTTAAGCAGTCAACTTTCAAATCTGGTGTCTTCTTGAACAAATTTTCGAATGGAGTGAGCATGAATTTGTATTACTGACTGTGTAGTGCTGTGTGTCATTGTACGTTCCATAGTGACAATAGTACCACAGTGCTGAGATATGGGCTAGAAGACATTATTGTACAGTAGGGTGGTATAGTGCAAGTATGTACAGGTGCTGATGTTTCATTATTTTACAACTTTTGCGCATACTGCATATAGTCATTTATAAAGTGGTTTAAAGAACAGCATTAATAGGCATCTATTCTGGGGTTAACAGACTCTAATTCTGACGGAATATGTCTGTCATTGTAGTATCTGAAACAGTGAGGATAGAGTGTGTGTAACAAAGATAGATAACAGTATTCTTAAGTCAACACAGCTTTTTTTTTGAAGTACCATAGATGTGAATACTGTACATCTGAGCTATTATATATATTACAAACACAGAGTTTTGTGTAGTCCATTTTCAGAAAACTGCAGAAGACTTTCGTCTATTGACATGTGTATTCTTTCTTTTTCTTTTGTCTGCACAGGGCAACCCGCCATTCTGAATACCATCAGCAGTACCCTCGTCAGCAACTCAAGACTGTGCGGAGTGGTAACAGGGCTGCTGCCGAACATGCCCATGACACTGCAGCAACGCTTAATTATTTGGTCGGCCAGACCAGTGAAATCATCCAGCAAGGGTCTGAAATAATTGATTTGCTGCAGTGTCATGGGTGTGTAGGGCATGCAGCCTTAGTTGCCACTCATGGGCTTGAACAGAGCAACATGGGCCTCACCAAAGCTATTTAGTCACTCAGCCTCTGTTGCTTCACTGGAGTCCATGCACAGTCTCATGGTGCGGCTGGCTGAGAACCAGCTGGAGGCCACAGAAGCAATCCACCAGCTTCTGCACCAGGACCTGCAGTACCTAGAGGATGACCAGCCCTCTGCAGCATGGCAGCAAGAGCTCCTCGAAGGTACCCCTCCAACAACACCATCAACAACTGCTGCAGAAGAGGGGCACCTACCCACACCTACTCCTGGACAGCCTTCCACTTCCTCATCACCGTGTGTTCCCCAGTCCCCACAGTCTGAACGGCCAGCACCTCTCTATCACTCCTGGCCAGTTCTTGTAAATACTTTTGCTGAAATAAATAATTATTTATTTATATTTATATTTCCCCACCCAATGGTTATTTATTTAGTGTGCAAGAACACTTTTATTTTATTTGGCAAAACTTTTATTTTATGTATTATTTATTTATTCTCCCTTTCTCCCACCATGTGAGTGAAACATGTATTTATTTTTGTATTTATGTTTTATAGATTTTTTGTAAATAAAAGTTCTATATATTTTATACAAATTTAATATTAAAAATAATCATTTTTCAAGAAGTTGTTTGTGTTGTTATTATAGATATGTATATAATAGAGTTACTGGCTAGAGAGTCTTGAGGTACTAGCATACCTGACAGTATAGTAAACATGACTGTCACAGCAAATTAATAGTTGGTATTAAAATAATATAGTGTTAATGATGGTGGTTTCCTTTTGGTTATTTTTTTAGCATTACAGTAGGAGCCACACACAGTGCTACCTATTTCTGAAGTTTCTGTGATTTCTTGAGACATATCTTCTGCTTTCTGCATTTTAATAGTACGGGCAGCAGAAAGAAATGGTGCAGAAATTACATGAAATATGTAGAAATAGGTGTCAATGTCTGTGACTAGAATTGCATGATGCAATACTGCTATGCAGAGATGGTCTGTGAAGCTGGGTAAGGTATTGTTTATAAAAAGTCTTATGTTGAGATTACATTGTCTTTTTCAAGGTATAGTAAAAAAATAACTTTTTTTTCTTATTTCTCAAAAAGTCAGGAAATTTATTGCAAAAAACTGCGTTAAAGCAAGAGTTAGGGTTTTGTAGTGACAAAAGTGAGGAAATTCAGCGTTAGTGTTTTCAATCCTAACTCCAACTCCCCCAACACCACACCACCCCCACCCCATCCTCACTGGCACACACACACACACACAGGCACAAACATAGACACACACACACACACACACACACACACACACACACACACAACACAACACACAACTATGGGGGCAGTACAAGGAAATACAACCTATCACAGACAGACCTGATCTCTGCAAAGACATAGAAAGAGTGCAAGCTGTTCAGAGGAGGATACACAAAATGGTGCAGGGTGTGCAGCAGAAAAGATACAAGGAGAGACTAAAGTAGCTTAACATGTATACCCTTAACAAAGTAGAAGAGGATAGCATTTTCAGAAAAACAGATATACAAGAACAAAGGAGTACAACTTCTTCCAGGAGAGATGTCTTAATGAATTCCCAGCAAGACTAAACATACATATATATTTTTTAATCTTTGGTAACTGGCTGACACCAACTAGAGACAAGTTCCTGTTTTCAGGAGTGAGCAGAAAGCACTAGGCACTTACATGACTTCCTCAGAGTCACAGAGTATGCAGGTGGAACTTATGAGAATCAAACTCAGGTCTTGTCTGCTAGATGTACCTAGCTCATTCAAAGGTAATTACACTAACCTGTAGGCTATACAGGCACCAGGCTTCTCATGGCCAAGCATATATAAGGGTCCAGTTGATGCTGTCTAACTCTAGTAAGAATGCTTGCTCACAGAAGAATTGAAAACATATTCTGTTCAGAACTGATAAGGCTTTGGATAGTGTTTAGGATCACCAATACTATAGGAAAGAATATGCAGGTTCTTGCTACAGTACAGTCACATATAACAGATTCTGCAGTAATTGCAGAATGGTGCATGCATGATAAAAACATACATAAAAACATAACATTTGACATCAGACAGGGACTGCTTGCACAGCTACACTGTCCATTTCCATATCTCATCAATAAGCTGCAGATTCTACTTAATCAACAGGTTACTTCCTCCTACCCCCCAGTAGAACTGCCTTATGTCTCTCTCATGTATTGTACACTTTTGCCACTGTTCATTACTGCACAGCCTCCTCAGGAAGGCTGTTCCATGCATCCAGATCCCTCTCTGTGAAAAATTTATCTTTAGCATAACCTGTGAGCCATCCTCCTCTATCTTCAAATGGTGGCCCTTTGTTCTTGTACATCTCTTTTTCTGAAAGAAGGTATCCTCTTCTACTTTCTAAATTTTCTTGAGATTGTTGAAAGTTTGTACCACGTCCCTACTCTCCACCTTTCCTCAAGGGTATAAATGTTAAGCTGCTTTTGTCTCTCCCCACATCTTTTCTGCTGCACACCTTCAACCATTTTGTTTACCCTCCTCAGAACAACTTGCACTCTGTCTATGTCTTTGCGGAGATTGGATCTGTCTGTGATTGGTTGTATTTCCTTGTACTGCCCCCATAGTTGTGTGTTGTATATGTGTGTGTGTGTGTGTGTGTGTGTGTGTGTCTATGTTTGTGCCTCTGTGTGTGTGTGTGTGTGTGTGTGTGTGTGTCTATGTTTGTGCCTGTGTGTATATGTGTGTGTGTGTGTGTGTGTGTGCCAGTGGGGATGGGGGTGGGGGTGGTGTGGTGTGGGAGCGGGAGTCAGGTTGAAACCCCTAATGCCAAACTTCCTCGCTTTTGTCGCTACAAAAACCTAACTCTTGCATTAATCCAGTTTTTGCAATTATATATATGTGTGTGTATATATATATATAGTATATATATATATATATATATATATATATATATCAGTATTCATATAAGGAAGTGCCTGGATGTGTTGTGCTACTGTTTATTTTAGCAAAAAAGAATTTACCCAATAAATGACTCTGGGTACAGCAAGAGTTTTAAGTAGTATAATACAGCTGTTGTATTTTGTTGTGTGTGTGTGTTAGCATTCTCTGTTTTGATTGACACCAGCAGTGAGAAACAATCTTGCAAATGTGTCTCTTTCCCTGTGTAACTAGGCAGTCAGCGACTGGATGGCTGTTGTAAGGCGATGAAGAGTTCAGCTATAACAATGAATAGGTTGCCAGGACAGCATCAGCTGCAGCATATGGAAGAAGGGTAATCTAGTGGTTAAAACAAAGGCACAAGAACTGGGAGACTCTGGTTCAAATTCTACTAAAGTCCCTTACTCTATCTAACCCTTAACAAGTTCCCCTAACCTCCTTGGGAACTGTGATGGCCCCTCTGGTCCATGACTGTAAAAGTACCCCATTCCCATCATAAATCATTAGCAGTGATGTGAGAGCTACAGTACTTCAATTTGAAGGTACTGAAGACAAGCTGTGGCAGCACCCCCCCACACTTTGTAATGCCAGCATTTGAAGTAGGATGTCCATCACAAATCAGATGCTACACTTCAGCTGTTGTAGGTAAAGAAACTAATCAGTCTCAGTGTTTATAGTGCTCTGTATTTGCTTAGCTCATTCTTCCCATGTCATAAGCATTCTGTGTCTTGGTATTTCCAGTCAGAAACACAGATTTACAGAGCATTTGAAATGTAAAATGATAAACTTTATAAAGTAAGTGATCTAGCTCTCCACTTTCAGGCTGCTGAAAGGGGGGTGCATCATTTGTGCAAAGGAGGAATTCAGTCTTGTGTGATCCTCTGGGAAACTGCCCAGGCCTACCTTGTAAATTAATCTTCTCAAGGGTGTTCACCTGGTTCAATACAGATTGACTGATTGACTGCTTGATTGTCTGATTGACTGATTCATTCTACTGCTCTGCACAACACATTGCAACTGTCCTACAGAGAGAAATGGGTAGTACACAGAAATAGATTGCATTTCCTGTGAATTAAATACCTATTGGATGTGTTATTTGCTCTACACATACACTATTAAGGCTACAAGTACTAGTCTCTGAGTGAGAACATGACATAACTGTCTTAAGCCATTGCAAACAACATAAAATCAGGATAGACAGCACTGATACCTTTATGTTTTCTTCTGCACTGTTGCTGCAGTGACATCAGGGAATGGGAGGGGCTGTATTACAAGTGACTCATTTGCATGTAAATGGAGGCTTGCTTGACACTTTACTACCTTGTGTCAGTGCCTCAGACTCTAGATATATGTTGCAACAGAAGAACTGACTGATCTCTTACTGACATACGTACAGTAATTGATGTAATGTATAATAAATGCATCAGACATATCCAAATCAGAAATATACAGGAATCTTCTCCTTTAATCAACCAGCATTGCTTCATGGTAGTTACCATTCATCCAAGCTGGAGACCAGGTCCAGTCAGAGTGGTTGTAGGCTTCAGCTGAGATTGAAAGAGTGATTGTAGCCTTTACTCATATATATAAAAAAACATGAATTAGGCCCTAAAAATGAAATGCAAGTTAAAGTATGTATGAGGAGAGACTAAAGGACCCCAATATGTACAGTACTCACTGGAGGTGAGGAGAGTATGGGGAGACATAATAGAGACAGTCAATAACCTCAAGTGTATAGATAAGGTGCAGAGGGGCATACAGGTATATGGTACAGGTATAGGAAGAGTACACAAACAAGGGGGCATTATATGTAACTAGAAGGGGAAGGTTGAGGAGAAATGCAAGAAAGTTTATCTAATCAGAGAGGATTGTGTATGCAAGGAACGGTCTGCCACAGGATGGGGTGGGAGCAAGGGCAGTGTTATGATTTAAACCTGCCTGGGTCAGGTATAGCAGAACCTTGGAGGTGTGGAATAGTGGGAAGAGGCCAGCGATCTGGTATGGTCAGTAGCTGCTAGCATGTAGTGTTATGGACAGTCTGGATGTTCCCAGCGGGTATTATCTTCATGTAAATCAGATGTTTCTGTGTTTATATGTTTCTGATGGCAGCCAATACAGCACGGCATAACATGGGGTTAAAAAGCCAAAAGATGCATATAATTTGGCAGCCTCACACTTATGCATAGATAAACACACTGTGAGAGGGAAGGAATGAGAGGACATGGGAATCACAAAAATAAAGACAACTAATACTCCATGACATAGTTAGCATAGACTCCTTTAAGTGGTTCCAGAGAAAGCTATGACTTACTAAGAATGACTTCGGGAGATATCTGGATCAAAAAAAATTTATACAATGCATGGCACCATGACAGATATACATGTGAAACATTTATTTCGTGCCCAGTAGTTACACCCTTTCTATTGCCCCTATTGAACTTGGCACAGTACAGTAAAGGCAGGGCTGGCAATATCCCCTCAAAATGCTGAGAGACATAGCTAATGACACCTCCTTCCCGGCATGAGTACACTGGCAGGATATGCTTCATTAGCAAATCTCAGAGAAAGAGTGGATTCAGTATTGGTCACTAGAGCACAGGGCATGTAAATGTAATAGGGTCCTCATAAACAAAAGCAAGATAGTCCATATCATGTATAGAACCTTAATACAATTAAAAGCCTTAGGGTCCATGCAACAAGACAGCTGACGAAGATGTAGTTCCAAATGGGCTGACTTACTGTGCATTCTCTGTAACTGTCACCTGACGATGCCCCTTTGTGCAAAGATGCGAATGGGATACTCGCCAACCCCACAGTCTAATGTGCCATCATCAGCATAACTATAGATACCAGACCTTACTTAAAGGCAGTAGAGTATAACTCCCCCCCATACCAGCAGAGGTGGCTACTCCAGGTATCTGTAGAAGTTAAGAGATGAGTGTCGAGAAAGTAGTGCATGTGAACTGTCCTCACTTACAATGAATGCAGAGTTATGCATATTGGAGCCAAGAATCCCAGGACAGAATACTACCAGGGTGGAGTCTGAATATTTGAATCAGAGGAGGAGAAAGACCTGAGAGTGAAGATCACTAGTGACCTGAAGCACCCCATACAGTGTAAGAAAGTAGCAGCAAAGGCAAACAAGATACTGGGATGCATATCTTGGGGGATCAGTAGTAGGAGAGAGAAAGTTATACTGCCATTGCACAGGTCCCTGGTAAGGCCTCATCTAGAGTATGGGGTTCAGTAATGGTGCTCACACTGCAAAAAGGACATTAAACTGCTGGAGAAGGTCCAGAGGAGGGCTACAAAGATGATAGTGGGTCAGCAGGGTAAGGCATATCAGGAGAGGTTGAGGACACTGAACATGTACTCCCTGGAAGATATGAGAGAGAGAGAGAGAGAGAGAGAGAGAGAGAGGGACATGATTGGGACCTTCAGGTACTTGAAAGGGATAAATAAGGTGGATAAGGAGTGTCTCATTAAACTGAGTGGCAAACATAACATGAGGGGGCACAGTCTTAAGCTGGGGGGTGGGAGGTTTAGGAGGGAGGAGGTAAATTTGTAACTTCCCCCCACCAGCCCCCTTTGTTCAACTAGCAGTGCTGCTCCTTTCACACATGGCGCCAACGAGAGGAAAGGGGGTTGTCACTACAGTTCAGTTTACCAATACAACTACTTCGGAGCCTGACATCAGAGCCTGACATCCTCAGAAAGGCAAACCAAGTGTGGCAACTACCTGGCTCACATGTGGGGGGAACATTTACCATGGCCATCAACCTGGGTTCCTGGGAGAAAATGTTTGCTCACAATTATGCTAGGTTTGCACTTCTGGTGGACTCGTAGAATGTGCTGGCGGAAGAGGTGATCTCATTGAAGACAGTGGTAGCTTTAAGAGAGGCTGGGATAGGTATAGGGGGAATGTAAGGCTCATGGGTAGGGGGGTGGGAGGTGTGGGGAAGGAGGGCAGGGACAGTAGCTCAAGCTGTGTACCCTGCAATACAAGCAGACTAGATAGACCAAATGGTCTTCTGCTGGCTTCTTCATATGTTCATATGTATGTTTGAATGTATGCAGGCAATGTAATTATTAGCATCTCTATGTGGAATGAAAAACTTGACAGCAAACATATCTGAAAAGTTTAGAGACGAGTGGGGATCAACATGTTAAATAGGTCCAAACAAGTGCTAGTGGTAACATTTCATTTCCCAATGATGTTACCCAGTGATCATTTACAACTGTAAATGAGTGTCTGTCAAAACAGGACTCATTTACAGTGCTATCCAGTTGGCATACCCTGTAAGGGTAGCGATCCTATGTGACTGTAGGGGAAGGTGATCGGAAGGGGAGGGACAGGGAGGGGAAGAGGAGGAATAGGGAAAATGGTTTGTGTGGGGTAGTGTGCCTGCAACAGCCAAGCTGGTCATGTGGTGTGGTGGTGAGGGTGGCTGTCCCTGGTACAGCAGGTACTGGGTTTGGGGCTGGGGACCAGGGGGTGGTAATTTTGCTGCTGCATGCTGATGCCGTGTGTTTTTTTTTCAGAGTGTCGCCCCTCCCTGACATGTTTCCCCCCTAGAGTTGGTAACCCATAATATGGGGAGTGCGGGGAGGGGTGAAGCAGCCTGAAGGGGGTTGGGGGGGCCCAGTCCACCCCCCTGCATAAACACTTAGCTTACTTGCTGGATGTCTGTTCACTGACATGTGTACATCACCAATTTTGCCTTTCAGCAATATACACTCGTCATAACAGCAATCACTATTTTGTGATTGCTGTCATGGCATGGAACCCCCAATGACATTCTTATGGCTCCCTGATGGGGAAAGGATGGGTGGATGGGAGAGATAAAAACTGTTTGACTCAAATGCACATGAGGCATTTATGTCTTCAGGGGATATGTAACAACACTAAATAAATGGGCACTGTAAATAAAGGTAAGAAGCAAATCTAGAGACAGTATGTCTCATCATAGTGGAATACAGATATGGCTGTTTCACCCTGTGGCCTTCCATATTGATTTTCAAAGTCGGACCCTGTGCCAACTTTAAATGTGGACCCACTATACAACAGTTCAAACATGTTATCATACAGAACTTACATTATGGCACCGATTACATGATGATTCAAAAGTTCTGTGCATGGCCACTGCAGTATAGGTAATTCATATCATTGCAACTTCAACCCCCACCCTCCACACCCTTTCACCCAATCCTCTCCCTCCCTCACCTCTCATGGTACTACTTCCCATTTACTTTTTGTCTAAACTGCCCATGCCTCTGACCTTATCACAACACCACTTAACGCTATCCACTGTCCTCAGTTTGATTAACTACTCCGGAAGTGGGTTCCACCCCATCATCACTCTCCCTGCAAAATAGTGCATTCTCTTTTCCCTCCTGAACATTCTCCACTTCAACTTCCAATTATGTCCTTTGTGACCGTAATCCCATTCAAGCATAACAATCCTCCCAATCTGACTTTGTTTATGACTTTCAAGTATTTAAAGGCATCTACCATGTCTCCCACTTTCCCTTCTGAATTCAATAGAATAAATGTTGAGCTCCCTCAACCTTTCCACATAAGGCAAATGCCATATCCCCATAATCATTTTTGTAGCCCTACACTGCACCTTGCAAGTAATCTTGCATCCTTCCTGAGGTACTGGCACCAGTACTGTACACAGTACTTCAAATATGACCTTATCAGTGTTCTGTACAAGTGCAGGATGACCTCTTCCTTCCTGGAAGTGATCCATCTGACAATACACCATATCATCTGATTTACCCTTTCTGCCATCTTACTACATGACACTAATACCTTCATGTTCTCCATGACTAGTACCGACAGGTCCCTCTTCTCCTCCTCCTCTGAAGCTGCTACCTGCACTACCCCCAGCAAGTAGCTGTTCCTTGGATTTCTTGCTCTGAGTTGCATGATCTTGCACTTCTTAGCGTTAAACCACCTCTGACACTATTTTGACCATTGTTTGAGTTTAGATAATTCCTCCATGAGTGCCTGCATCCCTTCCTCACTGTCCATTGTTGCACAGATCTTAGTGTCATCGACACACAGGCTGATCTTACTATTGATACCCTCTGTACTGTTTACAATGAAGACATTCAACAAAACAGGGCCCAGCACTGAACCCTTCAGTACACCACATGTTACTGGCCTTGGCTTGGATGTCCCCCCCATCAACTACCCTCAGTTGGCTGCCCTGCAGCCAGCTCCCAACCCACTCCACCATTTTCTCCCCCAACCCCATGTCCATTAGCTTGCTTAGTAACCTCCCATGTGGCACTTAATTGAAGGCCATGCTGAAGCAAGATACAGGACATCAAAACCATGGCATTCATCAATAGCCCAAGAGACCCAGTCAAAGAAGTCATTTACTTTACTTGGGCAAGACCTTCCTGAGATAAACCCATGCTGCCTCTTGTCCTGTAGATCATTTCTGTTAAGAAAGATTATCAACTTATCCCCAAAAGGTACCCAGTCAAGTGAGCGTTACCAGAATAGCACTGCACTATACGGTGATAGTCTGGTAAGCACTCACACAGACAGCAAGTGGGGTTCTACAGCATTGCAGAAAGCACTTTCCTGGTCACTGTCCATGGTCTTGTAAAAGGACAAGGGCTGCAAGGAACAGAAGGCTGGCTGAACTGATCCTGTGGCATGGAGGTCTGGGGCAAGGAACAGCTTGGGCCAGTGGCAATGGAGACTAGGGTTCTAATCCTGGTCTCCGACATTTTTAACACATTGGGACTTTGTTTCTTTACATGGGGCCATGGAAACAGTATTCCAGAGCCCCACAAATTTTAACTTTCCCCAGGATTCGCTCCCCCTCAGAGTGAGAATCCTATGGGGGGTGCATAGGGCATGGGGGTCAGAGCCCCCCCAAAGAAAAATTGATGCTACTTTTACAGTGCACTCCTTATTGACGCTATTCTTGTTGGCACTTTTTGGCCCCAGTGCCCCTTCAAAATGGTCTCCATCAACTCCCACACTATAGATGTCAAGCTCGCAGGTTAGTAATTGCCTGGTTTGTTCTTGCGTCCACTGTTATGGAGGGGCACCATGTAAGCCATCCCCTTGTCTCTGGGGTACATTCCCCAATTCCATGTAGGTGTTGAACAGGTTTGTCAGAAGAACTACCAACACCTCCACCAGCTCCATCAGGACCCTTTGGTGTACACCATTCAGACCAGGTGCCTTGTCCACCAGCAAGACTTTGAGGATCTTCATAACTCTATGCTTTTGTATGACATCATCTATCATCTCTGCCCTATCCACCACCATTCCAACCTTTCCCTTGTGGTATTGGGCCACCCCTTTCTTTTGTGAATATCAAGCATAATATAGTCTATTGAGTTTATGGAAATCACTTAATTCTGTCCTACTACTGTGTTAACTATTACAGTTTCTATCACTCACAGCCTGTATTTCCACGATTCTAAATGCCAGACTAGTCATCCTTCACATAGCCCCTTCATTCACCTACCCAATCCACTTCTTCCATCATTCCCTCAACCTGAATCATTGCCATTGCATATAAAAAAAAAACACTATTATGTGCAACACATGATTATCACCAAAGTTGTTCAATCTCTATGCAGTGGTCTGATTCATTGCAGTTAAATGAGATCTGCAGCTAAGGGCACTGACAGTGTTTTTAGCTATCTGATGAAGAGGCTGTCCACATAGTTCTTACATCCCTACAGCAGATATTGCCCACATACATATCTAACTGTAGCTGTCACCCTTCACAATCCGTAGCACACTACATAAAGAATACTGGCTGGGAAACTGAGCACAACCAGCCAGTGCACCACCGAAGGGTTCTGATTCCATTAGACTTTGAGAGCAAAGATGAAGAGGTCACATGGAATCAGAACCACTACCTGGCAGCTAAGGCTGGCTGGGCACAGTTGCCCAGTTAGTATTTTTTATAGTTACGCATTGTTAAAAAAAAATCCCAAACAAAAACTTTAAATGATTTCAATAAACAGTTACCCATTGTCTGCATTTTATGCACCCCACTAGGAGCCACTTTAGGAAAAACCACCAACGCCATCTCATCAGACAATTTACTGTTTGGAATTGTGAGATGTGCATGTGGCTGTTTTTCCTTTAATTCAACTGCTGGACTGTGTACTCTCAAAAACAGCCAAGGTGTTGTTGTACCACAGTGTGGTATTACCACATTCCAATAACTTTGAACTGCGGTACAACTACATTATGACTGTGATCAATTTCTATACAGATCAAGGGATCACCATACACTATAATGGAGTGTACACTCACATAATGATATGCCCGCAATGTTTATTATTTGAGTTGTGGTGACCAGGTAAGTCCTCTGAGACAATTACAATCCCTTTTTCAGGGTCAACCCAGAGTCAAAATTAGTACAACAAACAGTACAAATGTACAGGGAAGTAAAGGAGAACAACAGTAAGATTGACATTCATAGTAGAGTGAATACAATAATATAAGGCTAGTTGTAATTACTACATAAATAAAGTACATCAAGTTTAAAGCTAGATACAGGCATAATTGCTACAAAAGAACAATAGGAGACAGAGTGGATTGTGAGATGAGAAAGGGCTTAAAGTTATAACGGTCTAAGTAGAGAGGAAGGTAGAGGGTTAGTGGTCGGTCAGGAGAAGATAAGTTATAAGGGCATCAGCGGAAACAAGTGCAGGATGTAGGGGCAGTGAGAGAGGCATATAAGTTAGACTTAAATAGAGGAAAAGAGGGACTATTCCAGATGTGTGGGAGCAGGGAGTTCCAGTCAGAGGCAGCGGAGAATGACAATGACCTCCTAGTGGTGGCTAGATGTAAATTGGGGAGGACTAGCTGGATGAAGGGGAGCAGAGTGGAGGTTGTGAGGTGCTTGCCTAAAGCGTATTATATCCCTAAGGCAGAGGGGTGTATAGTAGTGTACAAGTTTAAACTTAAGACACATGGAGAAGTAATTCAGTTTAGCTTCATAAGGTAATGAGCCCATGGAGGAGAGGACATTACAGTGGTGTGAGCAGGCGTTAGCCTCCAGGGCAAACCTTCCTATCCTATGGTTAGCCTGGCAGAGGAGGGAGAGTGAGGAAGACTTAGTAAAGAGCAGAATAGGGGCTCCATAGGTTAAGAGGGGAATAAGAGACATGGAAGCAATTCTTAGGCAGGAAGAAGTGGTGAGAAATGGGCAAATCATATAGAGCAGATTAAGTTTTTGAGTCATAGTTTTGACAATGTTGGAGACATGAATGTTGAAAGAGAGTGTTGGGTCCAAGGTGAAACCCAAGTACTTGAAGGATAGGACCATCTCCAGGGTGACACCTGTATTCAATGAAATGTTAAGTGAGTATGAAAGAGGAAAGACCCCTTTTTTTTCATAGGGAGATAGTGGGTCCTGGATGTACTTCTGTTATTTGTCTCTGTCTTGATTGTTATATGTTTGTTTGTTGGGCTGGCCACCCACTTTGTTTTATATGTTTTACTTTTAGTCATGTCTGTTGTTTGTAATCCTGTATTCTTTCCCATTACATCACAGTATCATTGTCATGTCTATAATAAAAGAAAATAAACAGAGTTCAAAAATGCTGAGGGTGTCAGGACTGATTCCCTAAAAATTAAAAAAAATAAGAAGAAGAATCCTGCACCTCTGTAATATCTATATATCTAGATCCTGTAAAGTGAAAGGAAATGTTTTTCTGCTTGAAAATGGGGTTTAAAAAACCCTTTATGCTGTACAGGCATGCCCTAGTAAAATTAAAATGCCTGTTTACCATGTGAAAGTTCTGTAAAGAAAAGAAAAACCTTTATTTAGTAATTATGGCAGGACTCTGTCTCTTTAAATGACTCTTTGGTAGGCTTTGAATGTGCCGTAATGCTGTTATGCATTATAGGCTTGTAAAATAAGGAAAGAATTACTTAGTTCTCCCGTTAAGCTCTTTTTGGCAAGAGCTCTGTAAAGTGCGGCTGTTTCGCCATGGAGATCCTGCATGACAATGCAAACGCTGGTAAAATTACCGTGCGATCATGCGCACTGTTGCGAAGGCATTTGGCCTTCTAGTGGTTTCATAATGAATAGTTTCAACACAAAAGTGAGTAAAATGAACCCTACATATCTTCTGGAAGTGGGATAGTGTGGTTTTGGGTTGCTTTTAGGACTTTCTATAAACAAAGGTTTCTGTTGTGCTTTTGGCATTCTAAAGCCCTGAATGAATCTTCTCTCTGTAGTAGCAAGTCCCCTAGGAGCTGGCAGGCCACTTTTCAACTGCCTTTATGCTGTTGCTAAAGGGGGCGGTGCTTATTGAGGCCAGAATTACTGTCAAAATCCTTTCAAAGGGTTGTACATCACTTATTTACATTTTGTCACAATGCTGTATGGAAATAAAGATGCTTTAATGTTGTAAAGAAACCATATTTATTTTAATTAAAGAAATGTTATTAACAGGAGGATACAGGGAGGAGATGAGTGATCACATTGACCCCCTGAATAGTATAAAGTCCTGTGTCTTCAGTTTAGTTCAGTTCAGTTGATGCTGAGAGATCAGATCTGGATGTGATGTTGTGAACATCCTGATAAACTAGTGTTTTCTAGCCTATAAATATTGTTTTGCTTCTCTTTAATTTTGTTGTTTTCAGTTCACTTTAATTTTAATTATCTTTGTAAGTAAATATCTTTGAATTTGTTATAAAAAAAAAAAACGCTTCAATGGTCCATCACTACCCACAGCCTGTGACAGATGGTGTCAAAAGTGGGATCCTGTGACGAATCTGAGCACAGATTCTAGTGGACCTGAAAGCAAGGAGAAATGGCAGCTTGGAGTGGTGCAGCCACATGGTCCCATGTCCAGAAGTTTCAGCTACCTTTACTGACTGGTATGGATCCTGTAGTAAGAAGAAAAACAACAGGAAGAGGAGCAAAGATGGAAGACAAGAAGCTGGTGGAAGGGGCCCAAGCAGCTGAACCTGAGATAGAAGAACCCCCTGAAGATTTAAGAGAGCTACTTCTCTGGCTTTGTGTTCGCCAGATGGAGATGGAAAGATAGAACCAAACAAGATGGGCAGATACACTGAGAGCGAGCCAGACCATAGGTAGTTCCAGACCTCCTCCTACACCAGGGACTGTGCAGAAGGACATTAAGTTGGTCAAACTTTCCAGTTCTGATGATACAGAGGCTTTTCTAATGACTTTTGAGAGGGTAGCAACTGCTTGTGCCTGGCCCAGGGACCAATGGGTAATACAGTTGGCCCCCTATTTAACTGGAAAGGCTCAGTTGGCTTACAGCCACGTAGAAATGACTCATGCCAATGATTATGACCAAGTAAAGCAAGCCATATTAAAGAGGTATGACATTAGTACTGAGACATATAGGCAGCACTTTAGATCCTTCAAGTTTCATACTGCAGACAACCCCCAAGATGTGTGTACTCGACTAAAGGACCTGTGCATAAAGTGGCTACAACCAAATACCCGGACAGTAACTCAGATATTGGAAGTTATTATTCTTGGAACAATTCATCAGTATTCTACCACAAGATGTGCAACTATAGGTGAAGAAGCACCATCCAGAAACATCAGAAGTGGCCATAAAACTCGCAGAGGACTATATTACAGCAAAGCCTCACAGAAATCGACCTCTGAGAAGCTCCTGGATACCTCAATCTATGGTAAGACCACCTTCACATACTCCTATATCTAATGCACAAGATAATAATACCCCAGGGACTAAATTAAGTGCTAGATCTGGGAAGGGGTATAAACCAGACATTGTATGCCACAAATGTAATAATAAAGGGCACATAGCAAGATTCTGCCTTAAAAAGACACTGTAAGATGCACATTTGGCTCTGGCTAATTGGAGACATTACATAAGACAAGAACAGATTGGAGAAACGGTGGTATCAGGACTCATAGATTCTGGTAGCAAACAAACCTTAGTGCATGCCTCCATCCTAGATACCTAGAGACAGAAGGATCTACAACTGGTGTTATTTGTATACATGGGGACGTACATAGTTACCCTCTGAAAGAAACAGTTGTACAGGTGGATGGACACATTCAGAAGATGAAAGTGGATGTGGTGCCCCATCTTCCTGTCCCAGTCGTCATTGGCCATGAGTTCCTTAACTTTGAGACTTTATTAACAACAAACATTACTTTTGTTACAACTAAAGCACAGGCCAAATGTGAAGAAATACTGGGACAAACTTATCCTTTTGAGGAAGACCTTTTTGAAGCTGTTGGCAAGGACAGGAAGCCGAAAACCAAAAATGAAAAGAAAAAGAAATTCTGGACTAACAATAATAGAAACATTGCTAAACAGGACTTTAAAAATGACTTAGACACACCTGCCAAAATGCAAAGTTTATAATTTAAAGAAGCACAAAAAAATGATGTGTCACTAACCACGTTTTTTTCGTAAGTGGGAAACAGTGATGGATCTAAAGGTCCTGTGTTTAAAATCATAAATGGATTGTTACTCCAAATGTGTACTAATGAACAAACTGGGGAAGTGGTAGAGCAGTTAATGATACCCCAACCTTTTAGAAAACAACTATTAGGTATAGCTCATGACATTCCCATGGCTGGACATTTGAGAAGGGACCGTACATTAAGTCACCTTCTTTATAGATTTTTTTGGCCTGGCATCCATGAGCAGGTTACTGAGTACTGCAAAAGCTGTGAAGCATGCCAGAAGATAGCCAAATTGGGGCAACAAGATAAGGTCCCTTTGCTACCCTTGCCATTGGTAACTACCCCATTTGAAAGAATAGCAATGGACATAGTAGGTCCTTTGCCCAAAAGTTCAAGGGGTAATAGATTTATATTAGTGGTTGTAGACTATGCTACGAAGTACCCTGAGGCCATACCATTAAGAACTGGCATGGCCCAGAGAATAGCAGATGAATTAGTGAAAATTTTCAGTCGGGTGGGAATACCCAGAGAAATCTTGACAGACCAGGGCACCAATTTTTGTTCAGTGCTGCTCAAGCATTTATACCAGGCTTTAGGAATAGATGCTCTTTTTGCAACACCCTACCATCCTCAGACCAATGGTCTGGTAGAGCAATTTAATCAGACCACAAAGCAGATGTTAAAGAAATTCGTAGTAGATGAAGGGAATAAATGGGATACCTATCTCGCCTATCTTATGTCTGCATACAGAGAAGTCCCACAGGTGTCTACAGGTTTTTCCCCTTTTGAATTGCTATTTGGACATAACCCAAGAGGGCCACTAGACATTATTAAAGAACAGTGGGAGGACTATACACATACAAAAGAAACCCTTCCCTTGGAATATTGGCAAAAGTTACATCAATGTTTAATCTCTTATGTTCAGAAGGCTCATAGCAGTAATATGCAACAACAAATAAAACAAAAAGAATACTATGACAAAGGTACAGGACATAAAGAGTGTAATGAAGGAGACAAGGTTTTGTTACTGTTACCATCTTCAGAACACAAATTGCTGATGAAATGGCAAGGCCCTTATGTTGTCACACAAAGAACTGGTCCTGTAACCTATGAAATAGCAGTACCGGACAAGAAGGGTAAGAAACGCATATATCATGCGAATCTATTGAAAGCCTGGGTAGAACGACCAACCCCTTTATCCAGTTATGTTCTCCCCGAGTCTAATAATGAATTAGACATAGCATACCAATGTTTGGAATGTATAGGAAAGATGACAGATCTGCTGATCAACCCTGATCTTACAGAAATCCAGAAATCTGACCTAGAGAAGGTGTTATCTAACTTTAAGGACACATTTACGGGTACACCCAGAAGGATTAAAAATGTTAGTCACCACATCAGGATAACTTAGAAACAACCCCTTAGACAAAAGCCTTATAGACTTCCTGAAAGGGTAAGGCAAGACGTAATTCAAGAAGTAAAAAGAATGCATCAAATGGGGATCATCGAACTAGCTCATAGTGGGTGGTGTTTCCCTATGGTGGTAGTTGGGAAAAAGGAAGGGGGCATACGTATCTGCCTAGATTTTAGGAGATTAAATGCAGTGTCAAAGCTTGACAGTTACCCAATGCCATGCATAGAAGACATTCTTGATCACCTGAGTAGTGCCAAGTACATCAGCACTCTTGATTTGACCAAAGGGTACTGGCAGATCCCATTAGATCCTGCAGACAAGGAAAAGACTACATTCAGTACACCTGTCAGTCTGTTTCACTTTACTGTAATGCCATTTGGATTGCATGGTGGTGCCCCTGAAACTTTTCAGAGGGTAATGGACACTTTGTTAACTCCCCACACAGCTTATAGTGCAGCATACCTGGACAATGTCATTATTTTTAGTCCCTCCTGGGAAGAACATATAAGACACCTGTCACAGTATTAACTACAATCTCAGAGGCTGGCCTTACTATAAACCCACAAAAATGTGCAATAGCTATGCAGAAGACTAGGTACTTGGGTTTTCAGATTGGTAAGGGATGAATTAAACCAGAAATAAATAAGGTTGCCACAATGTCTAATAGTCCAAGACCCATCACAAAGAAGGATGTGAGATTTTTCTTGAGACTTGCTGGCTACTACCGCAGATTCAACCCCAATTTTTCCACATTAGCAGGTCCATTGACAGATTTAACAAAGAAAAGGAACCCTGAGAAGGTTAAATGGACAGAGAAATGTGAAGAAGCATTTCAATACATTAAAGCCAGGCTGTGTTCCTCTCCTGTTTTAAGAACTCCTGACTTTTCACAACCATTTATCTTACAGACTGATGCATTTAATTATGGAATTGGGGCTGTGTTAACCCAGATTCTGGATGGAGAAGAGCACCTGTAATTTACACTAGTAGAAAACTGCATGAGAGAGAAACGCACTATTCAGTCATTGAGGAGGAATGTTTAGCTATTAAGTGGGCCATAGAGGCTCTTCGCTTTTATCTATGGGGTGTAGCGTTCTAATTATGGACAGACCACAATCCATTATGTTGGTTGCACGTAATGAAAGATAGGAACACTCGCATCATGCAATGGTATCTTGCTCTACAACCCTATAGATTTACCGTTAAACACAGAAAAGGGACAGCACATGGTAATGCTGATTTCATGTCAATATATGGTATGGACAATAAGAGTACTTGTCATCTGGCTTTGGGGTAATGTCGTATGGTAAAATGAAGGAAGCAGTCCTTCATAGTTCTTGTATAATGTAAATAGGGACCCCAAGGTGGAACCTTAGGCAAGGGTGGCCTATGGCTCCATCTGTCCTTCTGAGAGATCTGATGACGAGTACACTTGTAATGTTTTGTTAGAACCAAATCTGTAAGTTTGGTTTTGGGTGGGGAGGAATGTGAAAAAGGAAAGCCCCCCTTTTTTTTTTCATAGAGAGATAATGGGTCCTGGATGTACTTCTGTTATTTGTCTCTGTCTTGATTGTTATATGTTTGTTTGTTGGGCTGGCCACCCACTTTGTTTTATATGTTTTACTTTTAGTCATGTCTGTTGTTTGTAACCCTGTATTCTTTCCCAGTACATCACAGTACCATTGTCATGTCTATAATAAAAGAAAATAAACAGAGTTCAAAAATGCCGAGGATGTCAGGAATGATTCCCTTAAAATAAAAATAAAAAATAAGAAAAAGCACCCTGCACCTCTGTAATATATCTATATATCTAGATCCTGTAAAGTGAAAGGAAATGTTTTTCTACTTGAAAATGGGGTTTAAAAAACCCTTTATGTTGTACAGGCATGCCCTAGTAAAATTAAAATGCCTGTTTACTGTGTGAAAGTTCTGTAAAGGAAAAGAAAAACCTTCATTTAGTAATTATGGCAGGACTCTGTCTCTTTAAATGACTCTTTGGTAGTTTTTGAAAGTGCTTTAATGCTGTTATGCATTATAGGCTTGTAAAATAAGGAAAGAATTACTTAGTTCTCTAGTTTAGCCCCATCAAGTTCTTTTTGGCAAGAGCTCTGTAAAGTGCAGCTGTTTTGCTGTGGAGATCCTGCATGACAATCTGACGCGGTAAAATTGCACCTGCCTTGATCGTGCATGATGTCAAAGGTATTTGGTTTCATAACGAAGAGTTTCTACATAAAAGTGCGTAAAATGAACCCTACATACTTTCTGGAAGTGGGATAGTGTGGTTTTGGTTTGTTTCTAGGGCTTTCTAAAAACAAAGGTTTCTGTTGCGCTTTTGGCATTCTAAAGCCCTGAATGAATCTTCTCTCTTTTGTAGCAAGTACCCTAACATAGAAACATAGAAACATAGACTTTGATGGCAGATAAGGACTGCTAGGCCCATCTAGTCTGCCCATTTCCCTACCTACAGGATAGGCCGTAGATCCTAGTTAACCAACAGCCTATATCTTCCTGCCCCCCACAAGAATTGCCTTATGTCTGTCCCATGCATTCTTGAATTCTCCCACAGTTTTAGACCCCACAACTTCCTCAGGAAGGCTGTTCCATGCATCCACTACCCTCTCTGAAATAATACTTCTCACATTGCCCTGAACCACCCTCCTTCTATCTTTAAATTGTGTCCCCTTGTTCTTGCAAGTCTCTTTTCTGAAAGATGCTACCCTCTTGGACTTTGTTGATTCCTTGGAGGTACTTGAGAGTTTCCTATCATGTCCCCTCTCCTTCTTTCCTCAAGGGTATACATATTAAGCTCCTTTAGTCTCTCCTCATAAAGCTTCTCTTGCAGACCCTGCACCATTTTAGTTGCCCTCCTCTGGACTGCCTCTATCCTGTCTATGTCCTTGCGGAGATGGGGTCTCCAGATCTGGACACAGTATTCCAGATGGGGTCTCACCAACTGTCTGTACAGAGGGATAACAACTTCCTGTTTTCTGCTGCTGATGCCTCTCCCTATACATCCCAGTATATCCCCGGCCCTCCCTACTGCCTTCTCACATTGCTTGCTAACCTTAAGGTCATCTGATATGATTACCCCCAGGTCCCTTTCCTGTTTTGTTGTTGTTACTACCTCCCCACCCATTGTGTATTCTTCCCCTGGGTTCTTGTTTCCCAGGTGCATTAATTTTACACTTTTTGCTTTGAATCCTAGCTGCCACACTTCTGACCATTCCTCCAACCTTGCCAAGTCCTTTTCATCCTTTCCACGCCTCCTTGTGTATCAACCCTGTTGCAGATCTTTGTGTCATCTGCAAAAGGCATACTTTTCCTTCCAGTCCCTCTGCAATGTCACTGATGAAGACATTAAAAGGACTGGACCCAATACTGAACCCTGCGGTACCCCACTAGTAACCACCCTTTCTTAGAGTGGACTCCATTACAATTACCTTCTGTGTCCTGTTGTCCAGCCTATGTTTTACCCAGGCTACCACCCTGGGACCCACTCCCAGGCTAGTTAATTTAACTATTAATCTTTTGTGTGGGACTGTGTCAAATGCCTTGCTAAAGTCTAGGTAGGCCATGTCCACAGCCCCTCCCTGGTCTACTACTTTGGTCACCCAGTCAAAGAAATCTATTAGAGCTATAGGAGCTGGCCGGCCATTTTTCAACTGCCTTTATGCTGTTGCTAAAGGGGGTGGTGCTTATGGAGGCCAGAATTACTGCTAAAATCCCTACAAAGGGTTGTACATCACTTATTTACATCTTGTCACAATGCTGTATGGAAATAAAGATGCTTTAATGTTGTAAATAAACCATATTTATTTTAATTAAAGAAATGTTATTAACAGGAGGATACAAGGGAGGAGCTGAGTGATCATGTGACCCCTGAATAGTATAAAGTCCTGTGTCTTCAGTTTAGTTCAGTTCAGTTGATGTTGAGAGATCAGACCTGGATGTGATGTTGTGAACATCCTGATAAGCTAGTGTTTTCTAGCCTATAATTATTGTTTTGCTTCTCTTTAATTTTGTTGTTTTCAGTTCACTTTAATTTTAATTATCTTTGTAAATAAATATCTTTGAATTTGCTACCCAAAAAGAATGCTTCAATGGTACATCATTACCAACAGCCTGTGACAGGGAGGAAGAAGCAGGCTTAGTAGTGGTACGATGCGAGAATAGCATGAATTTAGTTTTCCTTGTATTAAGAACAAGATGTTTATAGATGAACCAGTCCTCGAGGGAAGCAAAGTCAGTGGCAAGTTCTAGATTAATCTGGTCAATGTTCAGTGAGGAATGGTAGATGATTGAAACATCTGCATAAAGCTGTACCGCGGCACCACAGCAAATATATGAGAGGTCATTAATGAAGAGTGAGAATAATAAGGGTCCCAAGATGGATCACTGTGGAACGCCATGGGTTATGGGCCTAAGTTTGGAGTGGGAGCCATCCCACTTAACTATTTGTGAGTGGCATGATAGGTAGCTTTTCACCCAGTTCAGAGCATTGATATCCAGGCCAAAAACCTGTAACTGGTGGAGCAGGAGTCCATGGTTTACCAGATCAAATGCTTTAGTGAGGTCAATAAAAATGGCACCAGTGGCACTACCCTTGTCCATGGCATTGTATATGTGCTTTTGTGCACATATACAACATGTTTTGATCCAAATAACAGTGAATGGTGTCATATCCGGTATTACATTACAGCAGCAGCAGCCCCAGAACAGGGCTTGCCTACCCTCCACAGCCGGAGTTCTTCCCCCGGTCGGATGGCAATCCAGCAGCCACCAACTGCTCCATGCTCCTTGGATCTGCAAACAGCAAAGATGCAGGCCAGCCAGCCAGTATAGCGTGGGCGCTTTTTGAAACAAGCCCGATTGCTCAGATGAAAGGCGCTGCATATCTGTGTTCTGGGCTCAGTCCCTGCTGGGCTTTTTAGGGTTTTTACAAGTTAACTGACTAAATTTACAAGACTGCATGTTAGAATTTATTCCACTCCTTGAGATGCTAAAAAGTTGTGTGATTACAGCCCTTCTTAGAGCATAGTTAGCTGTACTAAATTACTATCCGCCTCTCTTGACGCCTAAAATCTCAAAGTCCTTTTGTCTTGCTAATCTCTGCTCCACGTTGATCTGTCTCACTCATTGTTCCAGTTGTCCTTAAATTGCTCCTTTCTCTCTTCCACCCAGCAGCAGCAGCCCCTGAACAGGGCTTGCCTATGCTCCACAGCCAGAGTTCCAACCCCCGGTCGGACGGCCATCCAGCAGCCTCCGACCGCTCCACGCTCCTCGGATCAGCAAACAGCAAGGTATGGGCCAAAGCCAGCTAATCACAACATGGGCACTTTTTTGAAGCAAGACCCGATTGGATCAGATGAAAAGCACTGCATATCTGTGCTCTGGGCTCAGTCCCTGCTGGGCTTTTTTCTTCCCACCCCCACCCCTCCCAGGCCTCCATTAAATACTCAAATAGCTCCGCACCCCATAGAGTTGTTTCACTTTATTTGCTCACGTTAAGGGCATAGACCATGCTGCAAGCTTCCTCTTTCTAGGCAGCCCACCCTTTTCCCTGCACTAGCCTGCTCTGCTAGAACCGTGACTCACCTCCCCATTTTCATTTTATTTCTGCTCACTAACATCCTAACTATATGTTATCACGACGAAGTCCCAGGTTTGAAACCTACCCTGGAACATCTCACTGCTATTTACGTTGCCCCCTTTCATTGCCCCCTCCCCTTAGTTACAACTCACTCCCACTCACCTGCTTTTATTACCCCCTTCTCACATGTCACTCAGAGCATTATCCCTACTATCTATTAACTGCCACATTAGACTGTACCATAATAGCACTAAAATGGTATCCCCAACCATTACTATTAGCCGGTCACAACTTAGAAAAGTATCCAGATCCATCACAACAGCTATAAAGAAACTCCTGATCTTGCTCCTTCTCTGCTCAGGGAATGTAGAACTAAACCCAGGCCCTTTGCCAACATTCTCCTCACCTACCAAGTTTGCTATTGCTCCTGGCCTTAAATTCATGTTGGTCAACATTTTAAGTTTGTCCCCAAAAACTGACCTTTTACAAGCCTGGACCACACACACTGAGCCCAACCTCATCATTATCACCGAATCCTGGCTCAAAAAAACTATTTACGGACCAGCAAATAACTCTCCTCAACTATAATCTCTATTGGGCTGATAGGAATACTGGGGGGAGTGGAGTAGTTATTTATGCCAAATCCAAATTCACTATTAGTGACATCTTCTGCAACTCTAAATCTAAGGAATATGAAATTGTACCTCTGAAACTCCACCTTCCCTCCAGTGAAATTATTACAGTAATTGGCAGCTACAGACCTCCAACTGGTGAAACTGAAATCATCAACGTCCTAAAATCCTTAGTTACAGCAGCCAACACAGAAACACTGATACTCTGGGATCTCAACATGGATTGGCTCACACACAAATCGCATAGCCTGAAATCCCTTTGTGATGAACTAGGTCTTGCCCAGATAATTAGTGAGCCCACTAGGATTAACACCACCAACATTGCCAAGAGTTCTCTCATTGATGTCATACTTACCGCCCATCCCCACAAAATACTATAATCAGCTGTTTTTTCCAACAATATGAGTGATCATAGAGTTGTGGTCTGTACAAGACTTCAAACCAAAGCCCGCAATCAACCTAAGTTCATAATCAATTGTTCCTTTCGTAAATTCAATACCCTAAGCTATCTGACCAACCTTAGCAAGGTCAAATGGCAAGATCTGTACCTCTCTAAAACAGTCGATGAGGCTGTCTCTACCCTAAATGAAAATCTCACCACCCTGGCTAACAAGCATGCCCCATTTATTAATGTGCGTACATGCAAGGTCTCCCACCCCGGTTTACACTGGAGCTCAAAACCACACTTATTAACTGAGATAAACTCTGGGCTTTAGCAAGAAGAATCCAACAGATTGGCAGACATTTACGAACATACGAACATACGAAATTTGCCAGCAGATAAAGGCCTAGAGGTCTATCAAGTCTGCTCGAATGTGCAGCTAGCACCCCTTATTCTGCAGCTGCCCCTCCCTTCCACCCTTCCCCTTCATTAACCCTCCCCCTTGTCCTGTCCCATCCTCGTTTGAAGCAGTCCACTGTTCTACTGCTTACCACTTCAGCAGGTAACGCATTCCACCCAGCCACCACCCTCTCTGAAAAAGTGTTCCTCATCTCCATCCTGAACCTTCCTCGCTCCAGTCTCATATCATGGCTCTGGTGTCCTCCCTCCTTACTTTGAACAGCCCCTCTGTACCTGTCATGTTTATTCCTTTCATGTATTTAAAGGTTTCAATCAAGTCACCTCCTGTCTCTCCTCTCCTCCAGTGAGTACATGTTCAACTCCTTCCAACCTCCTCTCTATCATAAGTCCCCAGCCCTTGATTATCTTTTGTCGCCTGCGCCGCACCCTCCAGTAACTTAATGTCCCTCTTCGACACGGACACCAGTACTGCATGCAGTACTCCAGGTGTGGCCTAATGACCTATACAGTGGCAGAATCACCTCCTCCCTCCTCGAGGATATACCCTTGCAATACAACCCAGCATTTGTTGGCCTTTGCAGCTGCCTTCCTACATTGTGCCGAGCTGTTCATTGACCCTGTAATGAGCACACCCAGATCCTTCTCCTCCTCTGTCTGGGCTAGCTGCACTCCCCTAGCTGGTAACTCCTCCTGGGTTCTTTCATCCCAAAATGCAGCACCTTGTACTTTTGGCATTAAAGCCCAGTTGCCAGGTGTCTGATCAGGTTTCAAGCTTTTCCAGATCATCCTGCAACCCCTGCCATCCCCCTAGGTCATCCACCACCGCGCCTACCTTGGTATCAGCAAACAGACTGATCTTGCTCTTGATGTCCCATGATATGTCTGCAGTGAATATCCCAAACAACACTGGTCCCAACACCGAGCCCTGTGGAACACCGCTCGTCACTGCCCTATTTAGAGCAGCTAGTAACACCTGCGTAAAACATATTCACTCTATCAAAGCGAATTACTACATTTCCACGCTGGAAAAAGCCAAAGGAAATTCGCAGAAAATTTGGAGGACCATCAAGTCTATTGAAAGTTGACTGGCTGCTCCCTCCATCCCAGCTAAGATTAACATAAATGGCACAGTTATTGAGAACAATCACCAAATCCTTGAAGAACTGAATTCTCACTTCATCACAGCTGGTCTAGCTTTCGATGCATCACCGTATGCATCTCGTACTAGTATCCATGCTAGCCCTACCACTGTCCCGAAAGCTACAGCCATCCTTTCCAGCTGCTCTCACTCAGCTTCAAAGAAGTCACAGATTCACTCATCAATTTAGATACAACAAAAAGTGCCAGAGACGATGGCTTAGAACCATTTTTCTTAAAGGTCGGCTACCGCTATCTTACTGCTCCCTTTCCCCATGTATTCAACCTCCCTATCTCTTCTGCCGTAGTTCCATTATGCTGGAAATCCACTCATATTATACCCCTATTTAAGTCTGGCGACCTATGCGACTTAAACAATTACAGACCAATCTCAATCTTGCCTATCCTTTCAAAAGTCCTCAAAAAATGTATTTATATACAATTGAAGTACCACCTGGAAACCTATTCTCTCCTCAATCCAGCTCAATCAGGTTTTTGCTCTAATCATAGCACCATTACTGCACTAGCTAAAGTCACTGATGACTGGATCTCAGCCAAGGATGCTAAAAAACTTTATGGGTGCAGTATTCTTAGATTTGAGTAAAGCATTCAACACCTTTGCCCATACTCTAATTGTGAACAGCCTCACCAATATTGGTGCTACCATAGCTACTACCCAGTGGTTCTCCAGTTACCTATCAGGTAGGATGCAGAAAGTCAAAGCAGGTGGGCTGTTCTTTGCCTCCTTACCAGTTACTAGGGGAGTCCTGCAAGGTTCCATCTTAGGTTCTGTACTCTTCTCCCTATATATCCATATATACAGAGCAGCTTAGGGAGTTGTTCATTTCCCTTTTAAGTTTACTGTGCTGTACTATACCTAGTAACAGGGTTACCAGTGTACTGTGGGACTGTATCTAAGATTAGTGGGTGACCTGATTAGGCAGTAGGGGTGTATCTTGGACTAGGGGGGAACCTGGTGGCTCACCCAAGGAAACCTACTTGAAAGGGGATGGAACCACACATCATTAGGGCAGGCATCTTTGGGAGGGTGGTGGGGTGCACAGGGTGTGGAGCAGCCATGATACTGGACTGGGCTTGGAAGTTTGGTGGTTGCCCAGTGTGTGCTACCAGCTGCACAGCTTAAGGAGGAGGTTGTGGGATTAGGAGACAGCTGGGGGAAGGGGAGGTATGGTTGGGGAAGGGGCAGGATCTCCATGGGGTTGCAAGCCTGGGGACTGGGGGGCATAGGAAAGGAGTGCAGGAGAATACTCAGGGTCACAGTATATAGATACCTCTGGCAGAGGGGGTCCAAAAGGACACTACCAAGGAAGCAGGCAGGTAACTGGGGACCTCACAAAAGGAGGGACAGAGGACAACATTCTCTCAGGAAGTAGGCAGATGGCAGGCTGGACAGAAGAAGCAAGCGAGGAGGTGGATCAGACCTTACACTCACTAACTGCTTCAATTTTCTTCTGCTTCGAGGATGAGGGGGTGATGGTGCCATGACAGGGGTGGTTATAGAGACGGAAAGGGAGTGGGGGCAGGAGGCAGGGGCCAGATAGCAGGAAGAACAGGGGGGATCCTGGAATGCAGGAAAATGGGGGGAGCAGTGAATCAGAGCAGGAGGGGCAGGGGGAAGAGGGAGGAAAGTGCAAGGAGAAGGACCAGTTGGGAGGAAAGGTAAAGGCGAAGGACCAGAAGTACAAGAAGGATTCAGTAAAGGGAGCTGAGGGTTTAGGCCAGGGGAGCACAACAAGCAAGGAGGGACTAAATGAAAACAGGAAGGAAGGGAGGATGAGCCAGGCTAGTTTAGCAGATGGGGGAGAAGGACCAGTCATGAGCAGTGAGGGGGGAGTTAGCAAGGTACAGAAGGATACTCAGGAGGAGGAGAGGCATAGGACTGGAGGTGAGGGGGTGGCCAGGGTAAATAAGAGGGGTGGCATGTGGCACCCAGATAGGGGGAGGAAGAAGGAGCCAGCTCTGTGGAGGGGCCAGTAGAAAGGACAAGGGACATGGAAGGGGGGGAAATGGAGGAAAACGAGTGGTCAGAGTGCTCCTGTTGGGGGATTCTATGATCAGGGGTATCAAATGGGATAGGGAGGAAGAAGCCTGGCCAGTTAGAACAAAATGCTTCCCTGGACTAACGGTGCACAGGGCTAAGCATGAGGCATATCAGCTGGCAAAGACTCGGGGGTTCCCAGACATACTGGTCCACTTGGGTACAAATGACATTGAGGGAAATAGTGAGCTAGAGATACAGGCAAGATTCAGGGAGCTTGCCAGGGTCTGTCATGACATAGGATGCATAGTTTCCTTCTCAGAAATCCTGCCGGTGCCAAGGGCTAGTGGGGAACACAAAAGGAAGATTAGGGAGATAAACCAGTGGCTCAGGGAGTGGTGTGAGGCCAGAGGGTATGGGTTGATGGGGGATTGGGGGGATACCTGGGAGGATAAGGAGCTGTATGCTGAGATAGACTCTATCTCAATTTGGAGGAGGAATCTTTAGTTGAAAATAGAGGGTTCATTGGTGAAAGGTGGTGTTTAAACTTGTGAAGGGAGGGATGGAGAAAAGGCTGTCAAGGTGCCATAAAGGAGGGACTCTGTTCCTCACCCCTGGGAAGCTGGAGGATTCATGGAAAAGGCCTGACTGGTTAGTGCAGACCAGGGAAAACAGAATCCCCATGGGAACACGAGCAGGGAAATGGAAGTATAGGGAAAGGGTGAAGGTAGTCCGTTAAATGCCAGGAGCTCTGGCACAAAATGCCTGAGCTCCAGGTGATGCTAACTGAGGGAGCAGTGGATGGGCAGCGGTCACTGAGACCTGGGCCACTGCAGGACACGACTGGGACCAGAACCTGGAGGGTTACACTATGTTCAGGAAGGACAGGAGGGAGGGAAGGGGAGGAGGGGTAGCAATGATAGTCAAAAACTGCATTGGCATGGGGAGCAGAGGAGGCGGAGGAACCGTGGAGGCGATTTGGGTCACCTTGATAACAAGGGTCAAGAGAGTAAAAATAGGAGTGAGGTGTAGACCCCTGCCTGGCGGAGGAGCTGGAGGAGATTTTGGTGGCAGATGTTGGGAGACACTGCAGACTGGGCAGAGGAACGGTGGTGGTGTTGGGGACTTAAACATGCCAGGAACAGACTGGGAGACTATGACATCCTCTGTGACTGGGGAACAGAGGTTGTTGGATGTCTTTCAGGGCGCGTTCCTAACTCAGCAGGTGGGGAACCAACCAGGAGGTGTGGGTACTGGATGTGGTCCTGGCAGACAGTGACCAGATTGGGGGCCTGGAGATAAGGGACCCATTGGCGGGAGTGACTATGCCACAGTCTGGTTCTGCCTGGACCTAGGAGGGCTAGAAGGCTGCACAAAGACGGAGGTAACTGACTTCAGGGGGACAGATTTTATGGAAATGGGAAGGATCCTTAAGGAGCATTTGGATGTAATTGGGTCAGACATGGACGCTGATAGTAGGTGGGAAATCAGCAGGAGAGGGGTGCAGGATGCTACCAGGACCTGTGCAAGAGTAAGACGAAAATGCGGCATGGCCCAAAAACCCTGCTGGTGGACCAAGGAGGTCCAGGAGGTGGTGTGGGGAAAGAAGGCAGTCTATA
The DNA here is from genome assembly GCA_016271365.2 of Neoceratodus forsteri. Taxonomy (NCBI): domain Eukaryota; kingdom Metazoa; phylum Chordata; order Ceratodontiformes; family Ceratodontidae; genus Neoceratodus; species Neoceratodus forsteri. The sequence continues at coordinate 604,161,644 of CM028129.1, forward strand.
GGCAATTTAAGTGCTCAAGGAGTGAAAGGGATCGAGGGGAGTATGAGCTGATGGCTAGAAGGGCCACTAGGGTGGTGAGGGCAGCTAAGGCAAGGAAGGAGCAGAACCTGGCAAGGGAAATTAGGAGAGGGAACAAGGGGTTCTTTACATACATTGGGGAAAAATGAAGGGTGAAGGGGCAGATTAGCAGGATTAAATCAGGGGAGAGATGGGCACAAGACCAGGGGAGCAGGCTGAGGTACTAAATGAGTACTTCACCTCAATTTTCACCAAGGAAAATGGGGTGCTGCATCAGACATGGGAGGAGACAGAGATTGAGGAGGGGGACCCTACCGACCGGTGGGTCTGGGGAGAGGGGAGGCATCACTGGCAGGAGGGGAGAGCTAGCAGGAGAAAAGGTACTGGAAGTGGAAATCACAGCAGAGAGAGTGAGGGAAGCCTCAGCTCTCTTTAAGACAGAGAAAGCACTGGGCCGATAAATTACATCCCAGAGTGCTGAAGGAACTTATGGATGTCCTGGGAAACCCTTCGGCGGAGCTTTTCACCATCTCTCTGAGGACAGGGTGGGTGCCCCAGGACTGGAAGGTGGCGAATATAGTGCCTATCCAGAAGGGGGGATCAAGGGAGGTGGCAGGGAACTACAGGCCTGTCAGCCTGACATCGGTGGTGGGCAAGGTGATGGAAGGCATTGTCAAGGAGAGGCTAGGGGGGGACCTGGAAAAGTCAGGGTGCCTGGATGATAGACAGCATGGATTCATCCCATGGAAATCATGTCAGACAAACCTTGTGGAGTTCTATGACTGGGTGACAAGTGCCTTGGACCTGGGTAGACTAGTGGACGTCCTCTTTCTAGACTTCAGCAAGGCATTTGACTCTGTTCCTCACATGGGCCTGTTGGATAAGCTGGGAGAAATGGGGGTGGGGAACCAGATGATCAGATGGATAGGCAATTGGCTCCAGGACCAGACCCAGAGGGTCGTAGTTGGCGGGATAGTCTCATCCCCAAGGAGGGTCATTAGTGGGGTCCCACAGGGATCAGTCCTTGGGCCCCTCCTCTTCAACGCCTACATCTCTGACATAAGGACAGGAATCAGGAGTGAGATGAGTCTCTTTGTGGATGATGCAAAACTGGGGGTGGTGGTGGATGGGGAGGAGGGGAGGATGGCCCTACAGGGGGACCTGGAGGCTCTGGAAAGATGGTCTAGAAAGTGGAAGCTGAGGTTCAATGCAGGGAAATGCAAGGTACTCCACCTGGGGTCCAGAAACCCAGGCCAAGTGTACATCCTGGAGGGGGGGAAATGCTACAAGTCTCGATGGCTGAAAGGGACCTGGGGGGTGGTGGTGGATGTCAAGATGAACAACCTGGAGATTTGTAGGAGGGCAGCAGCCAAGGCCAACAGGATGCTGGGATGCATCGCTAGAGGGGATCACCTCCAGAAGGAGGAAGTGATACTCCCTCTGTATAACTGCTTGGTGAGGCCACACCTTGAGTACTGGGCAGTTTTGAGGCACACTTAAAGAGGGACATTACTCCTGGAGAGGGTCCAGAGGAGGGCAACAAAATGATTTGGGGCTTGGGGACAAGACCTTATGAGGAGAGGCTCAAGAGCTAAATATGTACACATTGAAAGAGAGAAGGACTGGGGACATGATGAGAGGTCTTCAGGTACATGAAGAGGGTAAACAGGGAGGAACAGTTAGGGTGCTTTGAAGGAAGGAGGAGGGGGCCACTAGAGGGCATGGGTGGAAGCTGGAGGGGGAAGATTCAGGGAGAAAGGAGGAGGTGCTACTTCACTGAGAGGGTGGTGGAGCCATGGAATGCGCTGCCTAGGTGGCTGATGGAGGCAGAGACGGTGGCGGGGTTCAAGACAGGGTGGGACAGGTACAGGGGAAGGGTTCTGGAAGCAAAATCCAATACAGCAAGAATATCCGGAACTGGGAAGGGAGAAGCCAGAGGAGGCAAGGGGGGCAGCAAGGTCAGCACCCAGGGTGGAGGCTGACCAAACGAGCAGACACGAAAGACCATTAGGCCTATTCTGCTGGCATTTTAGTATGTTAGTATATCAACATCCTCGATACTCAAATAACCAGGTCAACCTTGCATTTCTTTGGAGATGATACAGTTTTGTATACATCTGGCCATACCATTTCGGAAGTCAGAGATATACTTCAAGTCGATTTCTCACAGCTAGAAACAAATCTCATCAATACCTAACTCCTCCTAAATGCTAAAAAAACTAAGGCCATGATTTTCCCCCATAATACTTCCTCCATCACCCTAACTGTCCCACCTAAAGACTTCATCGTTACATCCCTAGGGAAAACACTGGAAGTTGTCTCTAAATTTAAATACCTCGGCTTTTGATTAGACAACAAGCTTTCCTTTAGTGTGCACATTGATGACCTGTCCAGAAGACTAAAAGCTAGACTAGGCTTCTTCTTCTGAAATAGGTCCCTCTTTCCCCTGGAAACCAGACTCAGGCTTGTTCAGACCACCTTCCTCCCTTTACTTGTCTATGGGGAAATATTATACACTTCTGCAGCAATTACTAACCTAGACAAATTGAACATTCTCTATCACCACGCCATGTGCTTCATTACAAACTACCCACACCGAACCCACTATTGTGAACTATACGCAGCTGTTGGTTGGACTTCACTTACCATTAGACGCACACTTCATGCTGGCATTTGGACCCTAAAACTTCTTCTGAATAAATTACCAAGCTATTTAATAGCACTTATCAGTACTGCCCACAGCTCTTATTTCCTTAGGAAATCAGATTTCATCCTACTCAACGCACCTAGGATGGCACCTCCTTTGGTAGACGAGCCTTCTCAAGTGCCCTACCAACTATTTGGAACCAGCTGCAATCTACTCTGAAGCTAACCAGTGTAGTCTCAGTATATTTCTTCAAAGAATTGGTGGCTTCAAAAATAAAGGACACCTGTAACTGTTTCTAAACTCCCTCCCTAGCTTTCTCCTTACTTCCTTAGTTTGTTCTCACTACACCGCCTTCCTTAACAACTTGTACTATGTATTTTTGGGGTTTTTGTTTTTCACTCAGGATTGTTTACCCATGTACCTTATAGGACCTGGTCTGCCATTTATGTATTGTTATGTAATTGCCTACATTGTGTATTTGTTGTAACCATGAACCCAGGACCTCCTTGTGAATGAGCTTGCTCAATGGAGCTTTCCTGTAATAAACTTGAACTTGAACATGAACATGTAACATATATATAAAAGTAAAATATATGCACCATTGTTGTGTCTGAATGACAACATTTGTGTCTTCTGTGAAATAAGATTTTTAAGCTGATATGCATTCACCTGAGTGGAACAGTCAATAACTTGGGCTTTATCTGTCTACATTTCTATGCAGTTGGATATGTCGACCGTGGGTTCAACTTCTACTTTTTCAGAAGTACTCCGGTTGGCATGATAATCGTGTAACATTTCCTGCAAAAACTGAAATATATTTTAAAAATAAGAAAGAATAATAACACAAGCACACCACATACAATACATTACATAAACAGTCAACACAGCACACTTGAAACATTCACACCAAATACCTAACACCACCCAAACACTGGAACATGCAAAATATACCTGATAAAGAGATGTATCTGATGATGATCATTTTTGCAGCTGCTGTAGATATTCTTGGTTTCTTAGGGAGCTAACTGACACTACCAGGAATAACAGGCCGCTAAAAATAGTTGGTGATGCATCTGCACATAACTGGGGACAAATGCAACCAGTCTGTGGTCCAAACTGTTTCATTCGGATATATTCAGGTTCGAATGACTCCAGCAAACAATGAGCACTGCATAGACGACTGTTCTCCGAAGCACCCTTCCAGTCTGCACATGTACGTCTAACAGCTGAATCCCACTTAGATCGAATATCTGGGTCACAAGGAAACTTATGAAGGCTGACATTAGTTTTTTGAATATTTGAACACCCATAGGCTACACAATGATTTACCATGTTAGTAAAAAAATTATGATGATGAAAAAACAGATAGAATATACACACAACTTTTGCAACAAAGGAAATTAATGTATAAGCCACACAGACAAATATGGGATATAAATGGAATTATTTAGAATATAATTATTTATTTAATAACAACAAAGTAAAGAATTATGTACTGTGAGCACTTTGTTTCATAGTCACATTAAATTGAAGGAAAATAAAAATAATTTACTTGACTCCATTAGAAAAAAATAAAACAGCATACATTCCCTCTATGTCACTAAAGCAAATGAGGCATCAGTAATAAGTGGCGGAGCAGATGTTACCCAAGATTAGATATACAACACTGTTCATCTGGGGACAAAAATAGTCAGAGTATAGTTCGTCATGCATTGACAATATACATCTAGTGTAAAGAGTAAGGTGTATGTACAGTAGCGCGTCCTGCTCTTTATCTGTATGTATGCTAATTTCTAATAGACTAGTTAAAAATTAAAATACTCTTTAACATACTGACTCAAATTAAAAGAGTGTCAGCGTGCAATGAATTGCCATTACCAACTACTATAAATATTAACCATAACAGCTTTCTGCGATTTTGTAATTTTTTTATTGCACATAACCATTACTGCTGTTTCAATTTGTAGTGATTGTACACTTTTAAAATAAGAACAGCAGACAGCCTATGAGAAATCACACTGCTCGTAAACACACTAACTCAGCATAAATGAATAAAGCAGGCCATTAAGATTATCAAAACAAAGAAAAAAATAAAACACATTCTGTGAATTTTACATGGGAGTTTTGTAAAGTCATTCAAGCTGTGATGACAGCATACAGCTAATACAGTGATAGTATGCAAATATAAAATGACAGCCTGACAGAAATCACTTATCATATATGTAGACTGAATATGATTATACAAAAATCGGCAGTGAATCAATGAAAATCACTGACAGCTTATGATTATCCCCACTTGCAGTAGAAGAATAAAGATTTTATGATTTTGTCAACCTCTTCAACTACCTACCTATTTGAAAACTGACAGACTGATAGAAAATAGCACAATCGCTCCAGAATCATTCACTCGTTAGACAATATAAGGAAAAAGAATATAGCGGACAGTAGAAATACCATGAGGTGAAGTTAGTTATTATTTGTTAATATCACAAGTACTGACACTTTTTCAGCTAGCAGTGCAGCTTTCCAGCACTAAACTTGATGCTTGCACTAGCCTCTTAGTCCCACTCGCCGAAAGCCTACCACACTTGACGTCAGCATGCAGAACGTCCTGGACCGAAACTGCAAAACCCAACATGAACGCGCAGTAACTGTAAAAGTTGAAAATAAATGAAAACTAGAAAAAATACCAACAAAAGATAAAAATATGAACAGTTACTTAAAATTGTATATTGTTTGGGTGATGATAGTTAGCCTGAGACTGCTCCATGTCAGCAGCTGTTTAATATATATTCAAATATGTAACCCATTTTTTGTTTATCACCCAACACATATTATGCCCCCATCTGTCTGATCATCATTATGTATTTAACACCAAGTAAGCAAACATTTGAATAATACCTAAATGTTATGAAGTTTGTGACCATAGCCAGTAACCAACCAATACCACTACTAACAACGTCTATGCAAAGAGACAACAGCGGTGGTAATGCTGATGTATGCAAAGACTCTGGTTTACATCTTTGTACCCCTGCTGTATTCCTGTCACACCAAGGAACTAGCAAAAGTCTTTAATAATCTTTCAGATTGTGTTAATCTGGGTGACTCTGTATCAACTGGGATCTTGATTCAAATACATAAAAAAGGGCCCCAAATCAACTTTCAGTGATGCATCCAATGAGAGCTGTCATGCACTGACCAAGCTCGGGATCCACTGATTCACAAAACTGCAATATAAATTTAATTTAAGCATCAGACAGTCTCCCAGACAACCCACTTGGTAATGCCTTGTGCCTAGCAGCCACAGACCGAAGCACAAATCAAAAATACTACAGATGGCTGACCAATGGCTAGAGAATGGAATGGAGCCCCACCAGCCACCACCACTAATCCCAGTGCACTCCCAGGCCCCAAAGAGATATAAACCCAAACTGCAGTCACTCACAACATCACAGTAAGCTTAAGAAGCCCTGCTGCTTGAAAGATTTTTGGGCAGACCTCACATCGATCAGGATGATCATTACTGAGAGCATAAAAGGCCTTAAAACAGCAAAATCCTCCTTGGATAGACTGCCTTGACAGGTGAGAGACATCAAGGCTAGGCTAAACTCCCTTGAAGACCAAGCAAGCCATGAAAAAAAGGAGATGGTGGCACTTAGTCAAAATGTAGCCAGGTTGGAGGAAAAAAATAGGTGATCAGGAGAACTGGACCAATCTTAATAACCTGCTCCATATGGGCATCTGAAACATGCAGAGAGTTGGGACCCACTGAGTTTGGTTAACCAGCTCCTTGTACAACTAGCGGGGCCCCCAGACCATGGCGACTCATACATTATTGAGACAGCTCACTGTGCCTTACAATCAATGCAGCAAAAGGGCAAAGACCCAGAGCCCTGATCTGCAAGCTCCCAAACTTCCAGGATATTATATTTATATTTAATAATCTGAGTCAGGCAGTATGGGAAAAGCAAAAAAAGCATATAAACACATCAAATGAAGCTCCACTCTGGCCATATAAAATTATTTGTTGTCTTCCCAGCTAGAATTATCCTCCAGCTACCCATGGGAACTCACACCTCTTTGAGCAGGTGGCAGCAGCTGCTCAACAAATGGCAGCAATCCTCCCAAAACTGTTCTGCCCCAAGCTTTCAGCAGCACCTGTGACTGCCATGGAACAGTAAACTACTACCAGCTTAATTCCCTGACTGAAGGTACAGGACAGTTAATGCCCCACTGGGATATTCTCTCAACAGTTGTTTGTGATTTTTGTTTTAGAACTCTCTAGTGTACCTCAACATTATATTAATGTTTTCCACATACTTTAGTACCCCTTTTGTGTTTTGCTGCTTCTCAACTTTGCCTGGGCATCTAAATAAATACTTAAAGGAGTTATAGTACAAGACCCATCTGGTCATTCTTCAAAGGAAGATAGCTCACTAACTGAGTAACATTTTACTGTGCCACATATCTCCAGACATGGTGACAATGAAGACGGTGGTTTCCTGCCACTTAGCTCTTCCTCATCACAGCAACCTCTCTTCACCAAGCCTCCATATGCACATTTGGGAAATGCCAGATAGTTCACAAAGCCATAAGGTCAGATACCCCCATCACAACTCATACCCTGGACACAGAAGTGAGGGGAGGTGTTTGGTCTCCCCTTGGGGCAGTACAGCAACTCCAGATTAATACTGTTAGTTCTCAGGACCCTCCTTGCCTACTATACCAGTACCAACATTACCATGCTTGGGTTAAAAGCAGATAATCATCACAGGAACCCAACAACCCCATCCACCAAGAAGCACTCTGAGCACTGAGGCTGCCACTAGTGGACTAATCCCCAGACCTAAGATGTGGACCTGACCCTTCTCTATCATGTACTCTCAGCTTGATATCCTTTACTAGGAGTGGTCTGCTTTTGACCTTGCTTTATTTCACCAATTTCAAATGGAGGGTCAGATTAAGAGACTGTGTCTTGCTGCCTTTCAAGCTTAACTCCTGTGGTACTCCTTTGACTTTATAAACCACAGCCTAGCTACAAGCAACCAACAGACTACCTGAGGCACTTTCCCACAGCACTTCACCTTTCTTCCTGATTTTTTTATCCTTCGAGGTTCCTGCTGAGAACTCTAAATTATACTACTAGAATGTTCAAATGGTTGTTTTTACTAAGGTTGCATAGTTAGTGTACATTATCAGGTTTGCCTAGTTTGCAGTTCATGCTTCCCTTCACTTACTTGGATGGTTAGTACTGTTATGAAGCATTGAATGGGGCAGGGAATGAAGCCCTATCTGTCTTCAAGTCAATAGCACTGACAGCCCTAGTCTTGGAGAGTGACAGCAATCAGAAGATCCACCTCAGTTAGAACTAAGTGTGGCTAACCAGGGAATATACCTGTATTTCACAGTGATCCACACATCCCAAAGCTACAAGAAGGCATCAATGGTACCCTTGGGTGGTATCTAGGTCAAATTAGGGCCTACCAGACCAGATACCACTATTGGGGCATGACCCTTATTTGTTTTGGGTTTAAGAGTTGTAGTATATGTATATGCTGTTGTAAATGTTTCATGTTCTTGGGTTAGTGGGAGGAAAGGGGGATGTTGTGTGTGATTTTCTGTTCAGGATAATTTATGTTTGGGACTTGTGGGGGGCAACTAAGTGAGATGAATTACAGGGCTTTCCAGCAACTGCATTTAATGTGCTTTATCTCAGGGATATCGGGTATACAAGGTCTAGCAGCTCTAACCCCAGACAAGCCCACAGGTTCCCCTAGTACCAATACTGTCTAGTAAGCAGGTGAAAATTGTCACCTGGAATGTTAAAGGGGTGAACTCACCACAGAAACATTCCCAGATACTAAACTAGGATTATCAGAACTAGTTCGGCAAAGATTCAAACCCTCCTTGAACTCTGGTATTCAAGTTCTAATTTATAACTTGGACACTAGAGGGTTCTCAAAAGGGTTCGAATCTTCTTTTTTCCATGAGATACATAATACATGGCTATGGCACCATTTTACCATTTCCTCATGTTCACTCCTAGCGGGCAGGGAGTCTGGTCTCGGGAAGGGGTGGTTTGGTCCAATTCCAGCCCACATGCTCGGAGGACAGAGATACTGGGAGGGAGGGAGTGAGAGCTGGGAGGGATAGACTATTTAAATTTATGTAGCCCCAACTCACGCAAGCAGTGTGACATGTGCTGTAGTTGAGTCATGTGACCCATGTTGTTTCTTGGTGTGGCACAGCAGGAATTACAGAGGGACCAACAGAGCTGGATTGAGTAGCGGAGCAGGTGTGTCTGTTTTGCTCTATTTATTTATTCAATTTTATTGACCGGGTAGGCCCATTGAGACTAGAAGCTACTTTTTCAGGGGAGACCCCGGGGGAAGGGGGTACAGATGGTAACAATGAAATTGAACCAGATTAAGCTGTTGGTAGTATTTTTAGTAAATGAGGGAAATTTGGCCAGGACACTGGCAGAATTCCCTACTCACCTGTATGGGAACCTCTGGTCAGTCGACAAGATGCCTGACCCAGGAGGAGGAGGAGGAGGTGGATTTTGAAGCAAGGAGCAACATGGTCTGGCAGTATAACCCAGAGGTTAGAGTAAAGAGGTAGGAATGAGTTTGGTTCATCCAGCAGACCAGATCTGGATTTGATTCTCACAACCTCCACTTGCATACTGTGTGACTCTAAGCAAATCACTTAATTGGCAAGTGCTCCCAGGTTGCCTCTGAAAACAGACACTTGTGCCTAGCAGTCCTTACCCATTACCAAAGACTAAAACAAACAAAAAAAAAAGAGTCCAAGGGAAAGTGGTGGCTAACCGAATGCTTACTGTTGCACCTGTGCATCCAGATGCTCGCTGAGGATCGGATCAGGAAGTTCAGACACTGTTGCCTATGGTTCAGATGATGAAAACAGCAGCTTCAGGCTGGTAACAAAATGTTTTGATGAATTCCAAATGAATTACTATGGCAAACAATACACAAGAAACTATGTGGGATAACACAGGGGCTCAACAAAAATCTTAAATATGGCATCCTCTTCAGAGGTAAACACTGAAATAGCTTTTGGGACAAATGACAATGCACCTGAAGAGGTGCTACAAGAAGAGGGTGAAAACCTAATCCCATAGCTAATAGAGACAGTGGTTGTGGAAGAGGTTGCCAAAATATTAACTAAAGAACATGCTGAAGAAATAAGACCAAATAGAGATAATTAAATTCTTGAGACAGACCCTACACACCCCTCTTGGGCAGATATTATAGATGAAAACTGAAGCTGGTCCTTCACGGAGACAGCCTGGGTTTCAACAAACAGTCCTTTACAGCACAGCTAAAGTCTACCTTTTTATTTACAGAAGTACATCAGGCAAAGTCTCGTTATGGCCCCACAGAGGGCAACAGCTCTACAAATAACAGCATGCAGCAATCTAAATGTTCAGACCTCTTTTCTAACTTGGGGAAACCAGTCACCAGGAGGAATTCCATTTGTATTAAATATAAAGGCGACATAGAGGAAACTCCGGATAGAGTGTACGTAGGGAGGGTACTACTCAAGGATTCTATGCAATTAACAGAAAATGACATTTTTGTTTTAATTCACATTTCTGGAAACACAAAGTTTGACATATTTTTTAACACATCAAATCTGTTGAAAAGATTCTGGAAGAAATATCAGTCTTTGTGGAATTCTCCTCTATGGACATATTTCATAGCCATTCTACTAACAACACTAAATGTAAATAACATTAAAATACTTTTCAGAAACAAAAGTGTCCATGTAGCCGACATCTTATACTGGGTGAAACAGAGGGCTGATGTATTTGAAAGACCCATCCCCATTTTGGATACAGAAAATATTTGGATGGGGGGAGAGATCTGCTTACAAAGCTCAGAAACTGGCAAAGTCCATCTGCCAAGTTGTTTTTACATCTTTCAGAATCAAGGCTTTTGCTTCCACCCGGAGTAGCCTAAGACATGCCATAGGTGTGGATCATTGTCCCACCTAAGTAGCATTTGTGACACGGTGATCTGTAATTTCTGCCTCCAGACAGGCCACACCAGCATGTTCTGCCCTAATCCAGTAAAATGTAACCTATGTGATGAACCTGGCCACCTTTACATGCAGTGCCCATGGGCAGTCCACAACAAAGGTTCATTTTATGATTCAGCAGATATGGTACATGAAGCACAAACAAAACAAACAAAGGAACAAGCTTCCTTCTTTATGCCAAGGCCTCCCAGGAATGTGCAACCAGATGCAGAACCCCCTCCTCCGAGGTACCCACTCTGGAGACAGTAACCGAAGGTGGCCAGAAAACTCACAGGATAAAGACCTAGGGGAAAATGAGGAACATAATCCCCTCAAGAAGAGCAGATGCCACCTCAACGAGTTACCACATGCATAATAGCAATAGACACAAGTCTGGAACAAGTGCCCGCTATGCCCCCACCAGAACCCGAGGAGGGCTTCCAATCAGTAAAAGGCAAAAGAAGATCAACAAGAAATAATCCCTGAGCTAAAATGCCCAAAACTGACAAAGCAGAATAGTGTAACACTTTCATGGCCCTTCAGAAGCAACAGATGCAGAGGACAGAGACTATGAAGCCTCCTCAGTGACCTCCTCACAAAAGACCAATCAGATATGGATATAGATCCTACTGAACTGATGAAAGCAAAACAGAAGATGAGTAAAAAATGTTAAAGTCATGAACCCCACTTCTGTCCAGCATTATGAATATATGTTCTTTAAAGAACATTGATATTCTATCATTAAAGAAATTTCCGATATAATGCTACCACTCCCATATGGTGGTAGCTGCCCTCCCTGTCAGTTATTCTAGCCATGTTTTCATTATTAAATGTACCCCATACCTTTGAAATATCACTCATAGATGTGTTCTGGTGATCGGCTGCCCGATCACTTCTGAGGGCTCCAGTCCTGCCGCCATGCCCCTGCGCACAAGCATGTAATGATGTGTGCCCAGGGAAGGACAGGGGCACACCCCACTGAAGTGAATGAAGCTTATTTTTCCTGTCATTTTTATGGCTCAGGATGGCCAGTTGGACAGGAAAGAAGGACACCGCTTGACTAACAAGGTCCATGGCGGCTGGACTGGAGCCCTCAGAAGTGATGCAGTCCATTGTCAGAACACATTTATGAGTGATATTTCAGAGGTATGGGGTACATTTAATAAGAGGGATTGTCTCTAAAAAAACAAGCCCCATTGTTATAGGCTTGGAAGCCTAGAAGGAGGAGCAGAGAATGGGGGAAGGGGTAGGGAGAACTGGGAAACAAGGGGTGGGGTTTGGAAAGTGGTCATGGGGGAGGACCAGGGAAAGAATAGGGGGCTAAGCTCCAGAGTCCAGAGAGAATGACCTGCAATATGGGGTGGGGCATTAAGAAAAGAGAGCTGGGGATAGGTTGAAGGGAGAGGGAGGGAGAGAGAGAGAGAGAGAGAGAGAGAGAGAGAGAGAAAGAGAAAGAAAGAGAGCAAAGGGGTGGGTCCAAAATAAGGGATATAATAGGCTACACAAGGAAGCTGTCCCTCATTTTTGCTAAGCAAATTTTGAATTGTTTAGCACATCAGTCGGATGAGTTCCTGAGGTTATAGAATGGCTTGGGTAAGGTAAATGTTATCTAATAGGGAGTTTTTTGTTCAAAAAAAAAAAAAGAAAATCTTTTGTGTGTTTATTAGGAACATTTTTTTCTTAGTTAGAATGGTTTTGCTAAGTTCCTAGTAGTATGACTATGTGGGAGAATTACATGCCAGACAGGCTGCATTCAAGACAAATGGTTTGGATAGAATTATCATGGCATGTAAGAGGAGTTTTTGTTAAGGAAGTTGTTTTAACAAGAGTATGGGTTTTCAGCGTAACAGCATACCATTGAGTGCTTATTTAGACAAAGAGGGGGCAGAGAGTTGCAGCAAGGCAGGAGCAGAAGCATGAGGGGCAACAGACACCAGTGGGCTGTTTGTGTGATGAAAGGTGCAGGACAAAAAAATGTAATTTCAGTCTGCCAGCAACCTGAAATGGCAAAGAGAGGAGTTAAAGCACAGTAGCGATGCGGTCCTCAGAGTCTAACTTGAACAAACCAGGAATTCTGTGATGGTGTGGGATGGATGATTTATTTTAATTTAGAGGAGGAAGCACCAAGTACGGGCAGGGGAGAAAAGGGAATCAGGGCACTGATCTGGGAAAGGGGGAGGGCAGAATATGGAGATAGCAGCAAAACAATGTTTTCTTGCAGTTTTGATTGGGTCCAGGAGTTGCTTGCACAGGTTTTTTGTGTGGGAAGGGGGGCTGGCGATAGCCATTATTACAGGGCAGTCTGCCTGAATGGGACTGCATTTAGGGACCTCGCCACCTGGGTGAATCAGGCAGCAGTGTGGTGGTTGTCATGTTAGGGCAAAGGCGACCACATGTCGGCTGTCAGCCTGTTTTGGACAGCAGAAGCTCAGTTTTGGAAGCCAGGAGAAGGCAGAAAAAGCTGCCAGCACTGCAAATAAGGGAAGATTTGGCCGCGTGGTGACAGTTTTTATGGGCCATTGCTGTTGGAGCAACAGAAGCTTGGTTATTGCAGTGACAAAGGAAGGCAGAAAAAGCCAGCGATGGCCTGAATATGGTACAATTGGCCACATGCTGATGTTTTTTTAAGGGCCATGTGGTGATCCGCCATTTGGACTTTCATTTTGTGGTAGGGGAAGGCAGGACTGGCTCTGAGTGGCAGGAACAAGAACAGGATCAATCAGGGTAGTTGGACAGGGACACGGGTCAAGTGCATAGGAGTCAAGGAACAGTAATTAGTGGCCAAGACAACAGAAGTGGTCCTGGAAGTAGCTGCCACATGAAGGGGGGGTTAGAAGCCACTATTGACAGTGTGAGGCGCTTGGACTTACAAAGGAATCATAGCAGGTTAGGAGGCCCTAAAAGGGGACTGATGCAGTGGCCACACCGGGGGTGGGGTGTTTTCATGTTGTCTTCACAAGCCATCAGCCAGTGTTTTGGTTCATGAGGGAGCAACAGCATGTGAGGAGGAGGCAGAAAAACACAGAATAAAGGGGAGCTTTTTAGAACAGGTTGTAAAGGGCAGAGTGAGTGGCCTCATGGAGGCTGCCATTGTGATTCGGGCCACATGGTGGATGCCATTTTGGGGGAAAAAAGGGGGTTATTCACCTATTGCTCACCCTGTGAATTTGTTTGGTGACTAGGACAGCAACTATTTAATGAATTACAATAATTCTCCCTCGATGAATAGCCACCCTGGATCAAAAACTGTACTGTAGTACAAAATCAACAGGTAATAGAAGCCACTGCTTCTACAACAGGGTAGCACATTATCCGATTATAAATAAACACACACGGAAGAACTAAAAAAAAAAATTGGAGGTGGGTGGCAACTTTGAATTGGATATTGACCAACAAACTGCATTTTATGACTGTATCCATAGGTAGGAATATGCAATTTCTGACCATTGCACCATTTTAAAATCAACAAATGAAAAAAAAATACCAGCAGAAATGTACAATGAATATAAAATTAGTAGTGAAATTAGGTAATTTATAAATTTAACAGATGTTTTAATTTTAACAACAGCAGATATTCTAGCCAGAGGTTTGCCATTCATCAAGTGCCTTCATTATGACAGCCCTGGGAGCTGTGCTGGAGTATTTAGGTATGAGTCCTATCAGGGCTGTCAGGATAGTTGTGTTCCTGGGTATCTAAGGGGGTGGCACCCAAGTATGCTTTGAACATTTGCAATTAAAACAAAAAAAAATTGGGTTTAACCTTAACTTCCTATCTTACAACAGGGGTCTCTTTTGAAAGGGTGCATTTTGGTGACAATATTGCCAGTTCAGCTAGGGGCAAGGTGGCTCTATTTTGAGGCAATGGAAAAGGTGGTTCATTCCAAAATTCCTTTACTGAGGGTTGCAAGGGGAGACCATGAAACAACTTAGGAATTTTGGGTGTGGTCTGATGTCCCTGTGGGTGGTATACATCTGCTTGGTGAGGAGAACAAATGTATCAGGGCGGTTATGGGGCACAAAAAAAAAAAAAAAGATAGCATCAAACAAGAATGCTAGTTAAGGGCTCTACAAGGACAACAGGTACCAAGCATGGCATGAACACACAGGGGTAATGAGGACATGGGGGAGGGGCTGCAAATGGGCAGTGGCCTGGGGAGGGGAGTGGACATCGAATGGGTCAGTTCCCAAGTGTGTCTTTCAGATGTTTAGCTTTAATAAATAAAGTTGTTTTTTTAACCTTATCTATTTCTTTGAGCACTGGGACTCCTTTAAAAAGGAGCACATGTTTAAAAAAAAAGGGACCAGTCCCGCTTGCCACTGCTAACCCTAGCACTGGTACCAATCCATTGTCATGACCAGGCCCTCTGCTGGGTACGCCAACAAGGCCAGTGCTGAAAAGGTATGAGGTTTGCCATCATCTGCTGCTGTAGTTTTTCACTTAGTTATAGATCATGTTCTTTGCACCATTACAGTGTGTTAGATTTTATATCCAGCCTTAAAGGCCGGCATCCAAGTGGATCGATTATTGAGAATTATTGGTCTGGAGTTGTGACTATTCAAGGTTGCTGTTTGGGAGTGTAAGACATATCAGGCACTTTATAGTTATAAGGAACAAAGAGTCTTTGTAGGTGAATTGGTTAACATGTGACCAATTAAAAAGAGGAACAGTTAGGAGTACCCAGTGCCAGCCAGGGGGTAACAGTAGAGGTCAACAAAGGGGGCTATGAGTCCAGATGCATTACGGGCTAGAGGGTCTAAGGTCCCCAGCATAGGTTAGTTGCCATTGCCTATTTAACTTAGGGAGGTGATGGTTTTATTAATTTATTCAGCTGCTGGGTAACCAGGTAAGTGTAATGATCCAACTGAACATTTTCAGACATGACCTAGGCCACAATGTGGTGAGGTACCAGTCCTACCAATATATTAAGGCTTATGTGGTCCTGTCCACAGTTCTAATGTACTGTGATAGTTGTCCTGGTTATCTTAGGGGTGTTGGTCACAATGAAGCTTGGGGAGAGGTTCTTTAGCAACCAATCAGCCAGACACAGGTTGATAAATGTCACCTCCATTTCCAGGTTAGTTGCTAATGCCACCAGATACTTGTGAAGGCCCTTGGAGCTGACGAGGGCTGGAAGGGTAACAGGGATGCAGGACATGTATTGGCAAGATGCATTACCTTGGATCTTTGGTAGCTGATTGAAAGGGGAAGTTGAGGACAATCATCTTGGAGAGTTAGTGGGCTAGAGAATCTTTATTTTCAAGGTGCTGCTTATAGGGAGCACAGCAGTGCCAACCTGAGTGTGATATGGATGCAGGGTGGGTCTATGAGATTAGAATCTGGATGGGGGCATATGGATGCCCCCGTCATTAATACTGATCTTTACCACAAGACAGAAGTGGAGTACAGCTTTACTTCCACTTCACAATAACATGCAGGTGTTAGAGTGCCAGCCGGCAAGAGATGATTCAGCAACACTCTTGGGAAGATGGAGGGAGCTGGTTTGAAGCAACAAGAGACCAAACAGACTGGTTTGTTCAAGCTACTTATCTGAAGTAAGTTGCATATGACTTGGGGAGGATTGCCATTACCCACTTGCCTGTGGCTGCTGAGGCCCAGGACGTACAGCAGAACTGTAATCTTGCTCCCACTGCATTGACGGAGTCCAAGGAATTTTTGTTTACTGCATTTCAGGAGTGGAAGCTGCTACGGCCAATTGTTGAGCCTGAATCATAGAGTGTAACAGCAAAGAGGATGATGATGGGAAGGCAGCTGGGGACAAAGGAGTGCAGGGGCCAGAAAGCCTATAGGGGAACAGTTGTTGGGTAAATTGTCAGAGGTGCTCTCACAGGTTTGCTACTTGACATGCAAGGTGAGCAGTTTCAAGGCAGGGTGCAGGAGCAGCTATGGGGGTTCAATTTGGGGGGTAGCCATAGAGCCCAACAGCAGGGTGCCTCAGTATCAGGGTTGCAGTGAGGGGCTGTCTTCTGGAGCAGAGAAAGGATCATAAAATTCTGGTGTATCAAAAAAATGGATCAGTGGAGAAAAAGGGGATTCATGTTCCACTACAGCAGCACAGGAGAATGGTTCATTGCCCAGTTCACGGTAGGTGCAACAGGGAATCATAGTCTGGGTGCAAAAGAAGGGGACATGGCCCCATGAAGGAAAACCCAGAAAATTAATTATCACATGCAATAAGATGGGAGCAGCCTCTGAGGTCACAGCCCAATGGGTGTGGAAGGACGGCTTGAACAAACTGAGCGGGGGAACACCCAGCTGCTCAAAAAAAAAAAAAAAAATCAGAGGTGGAAATCACTAAGGAAGTGTTTCATCTATCCACAAAAAACTGGAGCAGGTGAGGGGGGCAGTATGCATGTAAAAATAAAAGATTCACATGATTTGTTTATGTTTCATAGAGACCTGCTGCAGGACAGAAGTACTGGAGCAGGAGACATTTCTTAATATGATATGCCAAGGACAGGCCGAACAGAAGTCGGGGGGGTGTGAACAACTGATTTTGAGCAACAAAAGGTATGGATCCAGTGGAAGAGCATGGAAGGGGTGCATTGAGGGTCCTGTTATTGCCATCGATGGATGGAAGCTGCCAGACCAGTTCAAAACCTAACTGCATTATAGTACACCTGAGGACAAGTGATTAAGGTACACATTTGTGGTTACTTATATTTAATCAGATGCGGGATAACCAGAGAGTCCACAAGGGTAGGGACCTATAGTCAGGTTGGGTAGTGGAAGATGGCAGTAAGAAGGGGATGGGGGGCATGGCCAAGGAACACAAGACCATAGAGAGGGACCAGAAACAGTTAGAGAAAGAACAAAAAAAAAAAAGGATTTTCAAGGTTTGGGAGGGAAAGTGATGATGGCAGAATGACACAAGAAAATAATTGATGGGTAGTATAGAACAGAGGGACCCAGCTGGCAGAGAGGAGTAAACAAATTATCATCACAATAATCAAGAGGGACATGGATGCAAGGTTGATGATCTCGCAGGAAGGAAGGAAGGAGATTGGGGGGAAGCCCACCTTCCAACACAAGCTGGAAATGGGCTAGTGGAAGAATGAGAAAGAAAATATTTTCTAGAGGGAAGGGGGAAAATTCTGGAGTTACATCAGTTTGGGGTGTAAGATTAAAAAGGGTATGGACACCCAGGAATGAAAATGAGGGGACAGGAATTGGACCTAGCCCAGACATTAAGAGATAGCCCCTCAGATTCACATTGGGGGGATGATAGAGAAAATGGACAAGAAAGAAAGATCCCTTTGGGAGATGGAAGAAAATATGATAGAAAATGTGATATGAAATGCGATGAAAATATTATATAAATTGTGATAGTTTGAATAAAGAGAATATGAAAATAAATGTTTTGAATATGGCATGTAAAGGAACTCAGTATTGTTGATGAAAATTTGAATGACAAAGTTTTAATAAATGCTATGCCGACTCAGCAGCCAAAAAGCAATACTGAGCATGGTGTTCTTCTTTGGGTGAAAGGCTGTAGAACAAGAAGGATTGTCTCTAAAAATACAAGCCCTATTGTTATAGGCCTGGAAGCCTAGAAGGAGGAACAGAGAATGGGGGAGGGGTAGGGAGAACTGGGAACCAAGGAGTGGGGTTTGGAAAAGTGGTCATAGGGGGAGGGCCAGGGAAAGAAGGGGGGGCTCAGCTCCAGAGTCCAGAGAGAATGACCTCAACATACGGGGTGGGGCATTAAGAAAAGAGAGCTGGGGATAGGTTGAAGGGAGAGAGAGAGAGAGAGAGAGAGACAGAGCAAAGGGGTGGATGCAAAAGAAGGATATAAGGAATGGGCTACAAGGAAGCTCTACCTCACTTTTGCTAGGCAAATTTTGATTTCCCACCCACCACCCAAGGAATTATGGGATACAGTGAGGGAAGAATGAGAAAGAAAATACTTTCTGGAGGGGAGGGGGAAAATTCTGGAGTTACACTAATTTGGGGTGTAAGAGAAAAAAAGGGTATGGGCACTCAGGAATAAAAATGGGGGACAGGAATTGGACCTGACTCAGACAAGAGGAAAGGGTGTGGACATCCAGGAATGAAAATGGGGGGCAGGAATTGGACCTGGTCCAGACATTAAGAGATAATCCTTTAGGTTTACATTGGGGGGGCGGATGAAAGAGAAAATGGACAAGAAAGAAAGACCCCTTTGGGTTGACATCCAGAGGGTGGAGAGGGAAGAAAAATATGATAGAAAATGTGATATGAAATGTGATGAAAATATTATATAAATTTTGATAGTTCGAATAAGGAGAATATGAAAATAAATGTTTTAAATATGGCATGTAAAGGAAATCAGTATTGTTGATGAAAATTTTAATGACAAAGTTTTAATAAATGCTATGCCAACTGAGCAACCAAAAAGCAATATTGAGTGTGGTGTCCTTCTTTGGGTGAAAGGCTCTAGAACAATGATTACATGGTTAGAATAACTGAAAGAGAGGGTGGCTACCACAATATGGGAGTGGTAGCTGCTTTCATTTAGGTCGGAAACTCCCTTTAAATGTCAATAGTATTAAGAACTATAATAGAAGAAATATAACCTTTTATGCTTTAAGCTTAATAAAGCTCAAGTAATCTTATTACAAGACACTAGATTATGGACAACAGCTGATATTCATTAGGCCCAAAATGCATGGCGATGGGGCCCCTCAATATGGTCTTTGGGGGAGGACCATTGTTCAGGGGTAGGGATTATTTTTAAAAATTATCAAATCCATATCCACAAAGTTTTAGATATAGAATCTGGATGGGCACTAATAGTAGATATTTAAGGGAAGGATCAAAGTTCGTATGTAGGCATCATTTATGCATCCCAGACAAAATATACAAGAGTAGCCCTATGTCACCAACTACAACCCTATTTAGATACATCTAGGAAGGTTTTAAATGGAGTGGACTTTAATTGCCCCTTGGGATAAGGGGATAAAACTGGACATACTACAAAATTGTATAATTACACTAATGTACTGACTCAGATCATTGCAATAGCTGGAGTGCAGGATGCTCACAGGAGGAAGCACAAGACAGGGGGGTATACCTATCACAGAGAAAGTCTATCCTTTCAGATAGATTTCATTTTTGTATCCCAGAGTTGGAAGATACTAGCAGCAGAAACACACCCTACATCTACTTCTGACCACTTTGGACTTTTAGTTACGGCAGGTGACTTTCAAGATTCCAAGACAGGACCTGGTTATTGGCACCTTAATGCAACAGTGTTGAAAGAACCAGAGATAAAACAAAGAACAACAGAAGTACTTAGAGCCAGAGTTACAGTGGGGATTTTATATGATGATTTACTTGATTGATGGGAAGAGACGAAAGTGTGGCTCAAAACTTTTTTCAAGAAGATAGGAAAAACAAAAGGAAGGTAGGATTACTTTCAGTTTTTGACATTACGTTCACAGTTGTTGAGATTAATTTTGTTGCAACTTACGGAAAAACAAACATACACAACTCAAATGAGTAAAAACAAAAAAGACATGAAAACCTTCCTATATGACAGGGCAAACATCTTAAATGCAGAACAAGCCTATAGCTTGCACAGTACAAAGATATCATTGGATCCTCATAAAGGTTGTCAGGACCGAGTGTGGCAAAAATTAGTCAAGGCAAAAAAGACCCTCAGGGAACAGTACATACAACAGTAACAGAGATTATGATAGTAATAGAGGAGAGTTTACATACACAATTTGGGGCTTCCCCAGACAGTGGAGGGTGTCTAACAGATTTTTTACAACAAACAAATATAGGAGCTGCACAGCCACAGGATTTAGCATCTTTCACTCAGCCAGTTTCTACAGATGAAATATCTTTCATGATTCAGAAACTACAGCCAGAAGCTACTCCTGGGCCAGATGGTTTAAGTGCTAGCTTCTATCAGGTCTTTTCAGATATAATGACACCTATTCTGGCAAAAGTCTTCAATTACATGTTTCAAAGTTAAACGATGTCAGAAAACATGGCCAAAGTGTTTCTTATTTTGCTAAATAAAAAAGGGGGCTGAACAAAATTTGCCAAATTGGAAACCTACTGTGTCTCACTTTTAAACTCAGATTAAAGATTTTGGCTCATGTCCTTCGACATCATTTGACAAAAGTTGTCCAATCAGTTATAGCAGACAACCAGACCTGTGGAATGCCAGGGAGATCAATGAATGACAACCTTTTACAAATAAGAGACATTTTCGAAAGAAGTCATTTAACTCTTTCGCTGCCAGGGATATTTTACACTCCAGTGCCAGGCAATTTTTGTTATTTTTGCAGAATATTATATAAAATTAAAATATAACTATGTTCCCTTCAAGGAAAAGTAGGGAAACCATGGATGTGTTTTATTGTCAGTCTCTGAGCTTTTTATAGTTAGTAAGATTTTGTCAATATCAGGTCATGTGGCCATGAAACACTGCCTGAAATGTAAACAAAATGCTATTTTTACTCAAACATTTTGCAAAAAACATCCCAGAAAATATATTATTTAACTGAGATTTATGGAAAGCTATATGGTGCTGAACTTCTCAATGTGTTTGCTATATACTCTCCAAAAATCTTTTATACAGGCAGAAACATATTACAGCAGTAGTACTCTATTTAATTTCTACTTGAAGTGGCTTACATTCTAACTTAATGCACATCATTGCTTCTTTTGCTTGTCGAGACCAAGAACTTCATGTTATTTTAGGAAAAGTATATATTTTTTGAAACTACACAAAATACTGTTTTTAAACATGGGTAGCATAGCCCACTACCCAAATATATACTACACATTATTCTTTATATGTCTTGCAACAATCAAAGCTAATTTAAATTCACAGAATTGTCGTGTTCTAGCAAAGTAAATGCAAATGTAACATAAGAGGCAGGTATATAAACATCCCACTTTTGGATTCTGCGGAGAGCACTTGTTACATCGGTACCTAATTTATGTATCTTTACCAAAGAAGTCTAGCAGAAATAAGCCTTATATGCACAGGTTGCTAAGTGCATTTTAAAGTGGAAATATTTTCGTCCATAACAGTAAATGCATGGCGTTGCTTCTCTGGCCTGTAGACATTCAGGACAACTTGGTACCATAGAAAAAGTATACATTTTATGAATCTGCACAATATACTGTTTTTAAAAATGTATGACACTGCCCACTATTCAAATGTTTGCTACCCATAATCCTCCTTTAAATTTGGTGGATCTATGCAAAATGATGGAAATTCAATAAATTTTCACACTTTAACAAACCCATTGTCTTTGTAAAATTGGATGGAGGTACCCAAACACCAAATTTGTGGATTCCGCTAAGAGTACTGGTTATAATGATACCACATTTATGTACCTTTACCACAAAGATTTGACTGAAATAGGCTCAAAATCTATAGGGTGCTGTGTGTATTTTAAATGGGAAAATATATGCCCACAGTGAAAGATTCACAACATTGATTCTTTGGCCTGTAGACACTCAGGCCACCATGTTATCACAGAAAAAGTATATATTTTCTGAAACTGCACAACATACTGTTTTTAAAAATGTATGACATTGCCTGCTGTCCAAATATTTGCTACCCATAATCCCATAATCGTCCTTTGCATTTGATCGAACTATGCAAAATGATGAACATTAGCATAGTTTTCTCAATTTAACAAACCAAATGTCTATGTAAAATAGATTGGAGCTACACAAAAACCAAATTTGTGGATTCTGCTGAAAGTACCAGTTACAATGATACCACATTTATGTACCTTTACCACGAATATTTGGTTTAAATAGGCTTGAAACCTATAGGGTGCTATGTTGTATTTTAAGGGGGAAAATGTTGGCCCACAGTGAAAAATGTATAGCATTGCTTTTCTGGCCTGTAAACATTCAGGAAGCCATGGTATCATAGAAAAAGTATACATTTTCTGAACCTGCTTAAGATACTGTTTTTAAAAATGTATGACATAGCCTGCTATCCAAATGTTTGCTACCCATAATCTTCCTTTACATTTGGTAGAACTATGCAAAATGATGGAAATTCAAAATGTTTTCAGTGTTTAACAAACCAAATGTCTATGTAAAATATGATGGCGGTACAAAAATACCACATTTGTGAATTTTGCTGGAAGTACCAGTTACAATCATACAACATTTATGTACCTTTACAAGAATGATTTGGGTTAAATAAGCTTGAAACCTATATGATGCTATGTGTATTGTAAAGGGGAAAATTTAGGCCCACACTGAAAAAACATAGCATTGCTTCTCTGGGCTGTAGACATTCAGGACACCATGGTATTATAGAAAATGTATATATTTTCTGAAACTGCACACGATACTGTTTTTAAAAATGTATGACATCACCTGCTGTCCAAATGTTTGCTACCCATAATCCTCCTTTACATTTGGTAGACATATAGAAAAGTATGGAAATTTGCATCATTTTCACAGTTTTTAGCAAACCAAATATCTATGTAACATAGCATGGAGGTACACAAACACCACATTTGTGGGTTCTGCTTAGAGTACTGGTTTCAATGATGTTACATTTATGTATCCTTACCACAAAGATTTGGTTGAAATAGACTTGAAACCTATAGGGTGCTATGCATATTTCAAAGGAGAAAATGTAGACTCACCATAGAGAATCTACAGCATTGATTTCAGGACACCACGATATCATACAAAAAGTATATATTTTCTGAAACTGCACAAAATGATGGTTTTAAAAATGTATGACACTGCCTGCTGTCCAAATTTTTGCTACCCATAATCCTCCTTCACATTTGGTAGAACTATGCAAAATGATGGACATTTGCATCATTTTCACAGTTTAGCAAACCAAATATCTATGTAACATAGGATAGCGGTACACAAACACCACATTTGTGGGTTCTGCTTAGAGCACTGGTTACAATGATGTCACATTTATGTATACTTACCACAAAGATTTGGTTGAAATAGACTTGAAACCTATAGGGTGCAAAGGAGAAAACTTAGGCCCACAATGGAAAATCCACAGCATTGATCTCGGGACACCAGGACACCATAAGAAAAGTATATATTTTCTGAAACACAATAAAATACTTGTTGTAATCACTGGTAAGACTGCTCATTACCAAAGTATGTGCTACCCATACTCCTCCTCTACATTTAGTAAGACAATGAAAAATAATGAAAATTTGCATAATTCTCTCATTTCAGTAAGTTTGGTAGGATGCTGGTATATGAAAACTTTTTTTTAATTCTCTAGAGGGTACTGCTTAATGTCGTATTAAATTTAAGTTTCTTTCTGAGTCTGGCAGATGTAAGCCCAAAACACAGGTTGCTAAATGCATTTTCAGATCACTTGAATGTACAGTGATAGCAGGTTTGGAGCATTTCGTACCAAGGGTCCTTTGGTGGAGGTATAAGTTTGTGGTACCAACACAGTTAATACTCTCCAAAGAAGCCCATCATGGTAGGAGTTTGTACTTGATAAATGAGACAGTTAGATAATTAGGTAGAAACAGGCCAAAATATTGCATTTTATTTAGTATTTTCAGCTGTGGAGCTTAATTCACTAGAAGATTACAGATAGTGAACATGTGGATTGGATACTTTCTTAGACATTCTTAAAATCTTTATTTTTTAATCCTTAAAGCTATATATATTATTCCCTGGGTAACACAATGCATTGACGTTTTTGACTGGGTGACTAGGGAGGTGGATCAGGGGAGGGCAGTGGACATGGCCTATCTGGACTTTGGCAAGGCCTTTGACACTATGCCACATAGAAGACTATTTCACAAACTAGGGAATATGGGTGTGGGCTGGACAGTAATGTGGTGGGTAGGTAACTGGCTGGGCGGCAGGACACAGAGGGTGGTGGTAAATGGCTGTCATTCCACAGAGGGAAGAGTGACCAGTGGGGTACCACAGGGATCAGTGCTGGGACCAGTCCTATTCAATATCTTCATCAGTGACATTGCGTAGGACCTAGAAGGCAGAATTTCACTGTTCGCTGATAACACAAGGCTCTGTAACAGAGTAGACACACCAGAGGGTGTAGACAGAATGATAAGGGACCTGCAGAAACTTGAAGAATGGTCAAGGGTTTGGCAGCTGAAATTCAATGCTAAGAAGTGCAAGATAATGCATATGGGGCACAAAAACCCTGGCACAATATATCAGTTGGGGGGTGAGGATATAGCATGCATCAAGCAGGAAAGGGATCTTGGGGTTATCAACTCTGATGACCTCAAGGTAGGGAAACAGTGTGACAAGGCAGCAGGTAAAGCAAATAGGATGCTGGGATGCATAGGCAGGGGCATCACCACCAGGAAAAGGGAGGTCATGATTCCACTATATAAGACACTAGTGAGGCCCCACCTGGAGTACAGTGTACAGTTCTGGAGACCTTACCTACGTAAGGACATAGACAGGGTAGAGAAGGTTCAGAGGAGGGCAACAAAGATGGTACATGGATTGCATCACAAGTCCTATGAGGAAAGGTTGAAGGAATTGAATATGTATTCCCTTGAGGAGAGGAGGGAGAGAGGGGACATGATAGAAACATATAAGTATCTTACAGGGAGGAACAGGGTGCAAGAATACACTATTTTTAAGTGACAAAGATGTTCCAGGACTAGAGGGCATGGGATGAAGTTGGAGGGAGGAAGATTCAGAGGAAATGTGAGGAAAAATTTCTCTACAGAACTGGTGGTGGACAAGTGGAACACCCTGCCTGAGGAAGTGGTGGGGGCTGAAACAATCACAGGATTTAAGAATGCATGGGATAGACATAAAGGAATTCTGGAGGTCAGAGGTATGGGGCAACAGAGTTCTAGGAACATATAAACTGAAGTTACAAACTTAAATGGGCAGACTAGATGGGCCATAGGCCCTTATCTGCCGACACGGTCTATGTATCTTTGTAAGTTTTCTGGACATGGGAAATGTAGGCAGGGAAGGGCTGCATGACAAAGGTTTCTACAAAAGCATATTGTAATAGGCAGGTGTGGACAGAATGCCATGGTAAGACTGCATGTGTTTCACATTTGCATTACCAAAATACTCTGGCAGAATCAGAAATAAAGTGAGTTTGCCCATACAGCGTAAAATAAAATATCGTAAAGGAACTTGAATAAAGGGCTGACAGTATAGCCTAGTGGTTAGTGTAATGAGCCGTGATCAAGTTTGGTACAGTGCTGGGTTTGATTCTCACCACCTCCACTTGCATAATGTTTGACCCTGAGCAAGTCACTTAACATCCCCAGTGTTTTCAGGTTGCCCCTACAAACAGGCATTGTGCTTCGTGAGCCTTACTTGGTTACCAACAGAATACAAACAACAGTTTGTGGGTGCTTAGATAAGAAAATAACTTCTCCCAAAATGTTTTTAACCTAATAACTGCTTTGGCCTCACTGTCTTATTCAAGATGAATTTTTGCACCCATCAGTCATTCCAGTAAATGAACTTGGTGTGGTATTTCTCAAAACAGTTCTCCAGGCACAGCCCTGGCTCTGTGGGACAGTGTGGACAGTAATATCTTGAGTCTCCCCTAAAGCCTTTTTTGTAGCTGACTCTACATCTCCTCTGGGGCATAGCCTTCCTTTCAGTAGGTGGCAATGTTCTGCAGAAATGTCTTTCAGTTAGTCTGGCTACACGCTCATTTCTTTCTATTTCTGGTATTTCTGATGAATCAAATAGAAGACTTGAAATGACATCCGTTTGGAAATCTAGGAAGGATTTTACATGACCAGATGACTTTGCCCTGAACAAAATAAAAGCATTATACATAGCCAGCTGAAACAGGTGAACAGCTAATTTCTTGTACCAAGCCATTGTTTTTCGAGTGGTATCATAGGGCTCAAGCATCTGATCTGTTTTGTCCACACCTCCCATATGTTTGTTATAATCTAGAACACACTGAGGCTTGCTTATCAATTTGTCCTGACCACGAACTGGAACTGCTGCTGTGGATTCATCATGAATTGTACTAAGGAGATACACATCTTTTTTATCTGTGAATTTTACAAACAGTAGTTCATCACACCAGAGAGCACTGGTCTCGCCACATTTTTGCTTTCTGGCTGCCAACTCTTTGGGAAAACATTGCCTGTCAGATCTGATGGTGCCACAAGCTACTGTATCAAACTGATACAGAATATTAATATTGGGCCTGGCAGTATAGCCTAGAGGTTAGAGGAACAAGGTGTGAACAAGCTTGATACATCCAGCAGGGCAGACCTGAGTTTGATCCTCACAGCCTCCACTTGCATACTGTGTGACTCTGAGCAAGTCACTTAACCACACAGTGCTCCCAGGTCACCCCTGAAAACAGATGGTTGTGCCTAGTGAGTTTTACCCGGTTACCAAAGACTAAAATTAAAAAATAAATAAATAAACAGAGGAATCCCAGTACAGACGTTAACAATGTACAGGTTGTAGCCAGAGCCTAGCAAGGGAAGAATTAGGTCCCACACAATTTTTTCATTTGTGTTCAGACATGTGGGGCAGCCTGCAACATCCTGTGTGACATCCTTTTCTGTGTAGATTCTGAAACGGTATGTGTACCCGGTGGAACTTTCACAAAGTTTGTACAATTTAATTCCATATCGGGCACGTTTCAGAGGAAGGTATTGTTTAAATATTATTCTCCCTTTGAAAAGCAGAAGAGACTCATCCACTGAAATGTTTTGGGATGGAGTGTACACCTCAGAAAACATTTTTTTTAAAAGATGATCAATAAAAGGCTGTAATTTAAAAAGACTATCATTTCTGAATGGTCCCTTGGCAAAGCCTTAGTGTTGTCATTGTAGTGCATAAATCTCAGCAGAAGCTAAAATCGGTTCCTGTTCATTACAGCTGGAAATAGAGGGGTAGAATGAGCAGGGTGGGTGGACCAGAACATGCTGATGGTGGGATTTTCACAATCCCCATTAAAAATGTAAAACCCCAGAAAATGTTAATTTCCTATAAGTTCATGGGAGTCCATTGGTGAGCCCTTGCATGTGGTTTTGGCTTGTCCCCATATTGAGCCAAAACTGATCTGCATATAAATTTGTTTGAGCCACTATGTGAGAAGGTATTTCATCACTAAAAAATAAGTGAAAATATCCTGGGGGGGCTAAATTCCTTTGTGTCAACCTGGACACCTGCATTATCAGTAAATGGTGGAACACGTGGTTTTTCCATATTTGGGGATTCCATAGGTAAAGTGGAGTATAACCACTGTTGTGCCTGTTATGGCCTGTAGCTAGCACTGGGGCAGTAGTTTCAGAGTCAGGCATTGCCAAGGGATCAGTTTTTTTGAGAAAGCGGCACTGCAGGTGTCAGGCTCAAACAGTACATTATGCTCAAGCTGAGTGTCTCCCTCAGATAAGATGCAGGACTTGGGCAAAGTGTCAGGCTCAGGCAGTGTGTCAGGCTCAGGCAGTATGTCAAGCTTAGGCAATGTGTCAGGCTCAGGCAATGTGTCAGGCTCAGGCAGTGTGTCAGGCTCAGGCAGTATGTCAAGCTTAGGCAATGTGTCAGGCTCAGGCAATGTGTCAGGCTCAGGCAGTGTGTCAGGCTCTGGCAATATGTCAGGCTCTGGCAACATGTCAGACTCGGACAAAGTGTCAGGCTTAGGCAACGCATCAAGCTTGGTCAGAGTGTCAAGCTTAGGTAACATGTTAAGCTCAGGCAATTTGTTGGGTTTAGCAGGGCTTCAGGCTCAGGTGGGGAGTCATATGCAGGCAGAAATAAGGCTTGTCCAGTGGGTCATGCTTAAGCAGGGTATCTGCTCTGGGCAGAGTTTCAGGCTTGGGTAGTGTGCTAGTGTCAGACAACTGCTTGTACTTTAGCTTAGGCTTTTGGGTTGAGATTCTTGCCTAGGCTGGGGCTCTGACTCTGGCTGAGGCAGATGTTTGCACTTTTTTTGTGCTTTTTGCATTTACCCTCCTCCTGTGTTGTAGGCACCATAACATGAGTAAATGGCAGGTGCTGCTGCTTACATTTATGCTTCATGTGACTTCCCTCTGCCTGCATTGTGGCATCCGGCTCCATCAAAGGCACACATGGGGCCTCTTTCTGGGGAAATATCTCTGGCTCTGGTATCTGCACAGGCTTAGGCAGATCCCCATGCTGCTTCTGCTTTTTATGTTCGGTTGCTTGCTTAGGTTGTGAATTCTGCTTTTTCTGTTTATGCTTGGGCTGGTGCTCGCTGGTGGGCACACATGTGTGCTTGCATCCATGTGGGGACTTAGACTTCGTCTTAGGACTGTACAGACCACACTCATCTTCATCACTTGATATTGTATCATCAGTAGGAGTACTGCTTGGACAGTAGTCACTCCCAGACTCTGGATCAATCAAATATCCAACTCTGAGATAATACAGTTTAAGATCTCATCTGCAGTGTATTTCTTTGGCATGATTAGCAGCCAGTATATCTTAGTGGCAGATATACTCTCTCTCCCCCCTCCCTCTTCTGTGTTGTAAAGCACTTTGGGATAGTGCAATTAAAAGGCACTAAATATTTTAGCCTAGTGCTTAAAGCACACAAGTAAGAACCAAGAGGTAAAGGTTTAAATCCCACCAGGGACACTTAAATTGTGGCTGGGTATAATTGCTGTATAATATCTGGATTGTTTTCTGATTTTTATTTATTCTTTGCTAACTGTGTCAGAACCTAAAGCCCTAGGTTTGTATCCCACTACAGATACTTCCAGCATTGCTGTATAGTATCTCAGATTCTTTTATGCTATTTTTATGGAGGGGGGGGTGTATCTAGAAAGGACAGCAAAAGAAGGGCTGTCTCAGAGTGACAGTGGTGTGTAAGGCCCCAAACAACCAAAACTATGTAAAACAGAAGGCTCACACTCTTCACCAAAAGCAGTAAACTATATACAACTGTGTCACACTATAAGCACTTACAGCCTCACTATTCACTAACTCATAACTGATTTATGCTATTGTTTGTAACTAAAAAAGATCCTAGAGCCCTAGGCTTGTATTTTACTATAGACAGAGTGACCCTGTTTTTTTTTTTTACCAGGAAAGACACACTAAGCTGAATGCTTGTTTACAGCTGCAACCTGGGAGCACAAGAAAGTGAAGTGACTTGCTCAGGGTCACACTTTTACTGTAATGTATACAAAATATCAAATTATTTAAATGCATATGTGTGTGTGTGTATATATATATATATATATATTTAATTTGTTATTCCTTAGTAACTGGGTAAGAACCACCAGACACAAGGCTCTTTTACAGGGGTGACCCTAGAGCACTGGAAATGAGTACAAATCAAAATAAAGCAAATGAAAGGCACTTTATAAAACAAAACTTTTTTTTTCAACACATCACAAAACACCAGTTAAAAACTAAGATCTAAAACAGTTGTCTGCAAAAAAAAAAAAAGTAAAAAAAAATGTATTGCCAAAATACAAGGCAAAGGCTGGTGAAAAAGAGCAATGAACTTTTAACTTATTTTTTTCTACTAAATGAGTTTGCCTAGCAATCACACTAGCTTCAGAAATACAATAAATCTCTTCCAGGACACTGCAGGTCCTTGATTTGCAACTTAAAAGCAAGTTATCAATCAGTTCTATTAGCAACTGTAGCAACCTCCGTGTGCTCTGATACACTGTTGCTTATCATAGTGCAGTCCAAGAGAAACTGAAAGCAGACAAACCCAGACCAGCCATGTGTTTGCATGCTTCTGCAAACACGTGACGTCTGCTGCATTCCAGACCCCCAGGATCACAAGACTACCATCTACTCTCGTGACCCAAGGGGTCAAAGCTTGTAAGTCTCTCTGGATCCCCAGTACACCGGAGAGATTTTTGGCCAGACATACAAAGAACATCTTTATGGCCATGAGCAGCTGTGCCCTGTGTCATACTCAGTATGACATAGGGCACTAAAGGGGTTAAAGATGGCACATGGTTTGGTCATATCTTTAGACCAACAAAAAGCTTTTGATTGAGTCCCACATGACTTCTTAATTAGGACCTTGATACATTGTGGTATTCCGTACACTTTTGTAGCATGGATATGTCTATTGTACCAACAGGGCTAACTATCATTGGTTCTTAAATGGACATATAGGACGACAAATGTGTATTGTTCAGGGGGTCAAGCAGAGTTGCCCTTTGAGCCCTCTGCTTTACATTTTTTGTATCGATATTTTACTTCTTAGAATTAATCAGGTGCCACAAGTAAAGGATCTGACAATATTACAGATGGTTCAATCAATTAAAATTTCAGCATATGCTGATGACATATGCTTATTTGAGAAAGATCAACAATCCTGTAAAGAGGAAATGTCCCTCATAAGGGAGTATTCTGACATGGCAGGGGCAAAAATGAATTTGGAAAAAAAGTAAGGCTAGCTGTCTTGGACAACTCCAGGATTTGGGCCTACAACATATTTAAGATATTTCCATAGTTTCAGAAATAGTTCTTTTAAGTATACAATTTGGAGCTCGAGATATGGACCAGGCAAATTTAAAAATAAAATTATCAGAAGGAGAACAGAAAGTCCAAAGATGGAAATCTATGCAGATATCTAAACTCAAAAGAGTTTCCTTACTTAAAACTTTCATCCTTCCATTATTTTTACATTCTTCTTCCAGGCTGTTTTGGGGAGAAGATTGAATCCTATTTGTAGGCAAGTCACATACTTACCAGTGAATAAGGGAGGACTGGGCATGATAAACCTGGTTCTTTTCTTCCATGCCATCTTCTGGACAGTAAACTTGGTGGTTGTATTAGGACACATGTATAGGATTGGGCCATCTGCACACAAGCCTGGTTCTTGCCAATTTTATTCTTGTGGTATGCACAGAAATGGCATTTCCACACAAGATTAAACAGAGACAGGACTGCAATACATGTAAGGTCAGTTTTGACCAAGATAAGAACATGGAAAGTTATTACACAACAGTGTAGCACATTATCAAGGAAAGGTATGTACACACACGTATTAGATTCATCAATAATAGCACCAATACAGTTTCCTGGTGATTCAGACAGGACAGCCACAGACACATTAAAACAATTGACAGAACAACTAATACCAAAGTACATGTGGGATGTGGTGTGGTGTGGCTTACGTGCCCCAGCCAGATAGCGGTACATGACAACCGCAAACACAAACCAGTAACAGAACGGTATTGCCCAAAGGATACATGTAACTTAATTTTAGAAACACAGGATCATTTATATTTCTCTTGCCCATATATTGTTATCTTTTGTATGAAGCTATCAAATATTTTCAAATGTGCAGAGTTTTGGCCAGCTCGGTGGCACTGAGGGCTGAGACACTGATCACCTTACCTCGCGCCACGCCAGCAACCCGTGTTCGGAAATAAGCATGGGATGTCAGGGGTTGGCAGGGGAAGAGAAGAACTGAGCATCCACCGGACTGCTCTCCTTCTCCGGGAGGGAGGTCCACAACAGTCAGCACCTGGTTGCCCCCGGCAGAGGCTGGAGACTAGGTACTGCACTGTACTTTGGGATGGAGTCTGAAGCAGACGCCAGGAAGAAGCATGTGCATGTTCCCTTCAGCCAGTGTCCTTGCATACCCTAAGCACAAGAGGAGTATACATCAAAAAATATAGGGGGAGTGTGTGTCTGGGGTGGAGCAGCTTGATGGCCATCCATGGGTGTCAGCTCTGGAGGATGCCTATCTGGATCCGTTAGGGCAGGTGAGTATGGGGGCTTCCTGCTACTCCACTGTGTGGGGCAAGCTGCAGGGGAATTGGGCATGACCTCGAGAGAGTGCAGACACCCAGACGGTGGCTGGAATCCCAAGATGGCTGCCAGAACACAGGAGCAGCCCAGGTACACAGAGGAGGCAAAAAGTATAAGCAAAAAGAAAATGAAATGTGCAGAGTTTCAATCAGTATCCTATGAAATACTTATTTTGGGTGTGTATGCTAGGCCATAGACCAAACACCACCCCAGCACACTGAGAGTAGTGTGTGGAATCTTGAAGTATTACATTTGGCAAATACACTGCCAATTAGTGTTGCAACAAAAGCACCTGGGACAGCAAGAATTGATAACTATGGTAAGGAA
This sequence comes from Neoceratodus forsteri, assembly GCA_016271365.2. NCBI lineage: Eukaryota > Metazoa > Chordata > Ceratodontiformes > Ceratodontidae > Neoceratodus > Neoceratodus forsteri. The sequence goes on from CM028129.1 coordinate 604,194,400, forward strand.
CCAGGGGCAAGATATTCAAGACTTTGCCCTGGGGCAAAATTAGCACTGCACGGCATGTTAAATTAGTCTAAAACCATTAGCACACTATATTCAAAGGAATAGCCCCGGGGCTAACCCTGCTGAATATAGTATGAAAGGGAAATAGTGCAAACAGGGCTGTGAGTACAGTGCAAAAATAGCCCACCAAATAAAACAGCTCTGAATATAGCAACAGGGAAGGCCACAATGCAACAGCAGCTCAGTGGACACAGAGGTCGAGGAAGGCAGAGCTGCAGTTGCAGGCCGATGTGAGTGAGAGTAATGGAGTGGTGCACAACAACAGAAACAGCCAATGCAGGTCACACACAGAAGAACAGTGCTGCGCAAGTGACAGGTTAGCCCTGAGTAAATACATTAGCCCTGTGCAAACACTTTGCCCCAGGCTAATACATTAGCCTGGGGTTAAAGTTTGCAATAGTCAAAGCTCACATGAAAATAAGCCTACTCTGGCAATCCATGGGCAAAAAGCCACATTGCATTTCATTATGACCTGATTTGCATGCACTCCCATGTAGTTTGCCCGGTGCCATTGCAATGAGCACACAGCACCATATGTAGGTTGCAATAGAAGATCCGGAGGCAGTATAGCACAGTGGTTTAAGGCTCTGAGCTGCAAATCTGGTTACATCCAACAGACCAGACCTGGGTTTGAATCCCACAGCTTCCACTTGCATACTGTGTGACCCTGAGCAAATCACTTAACTTCCCTGTGCTCCCAGGTTGCGCCTGTAAAAAAGCTTTCAGCTTAGTGTGTCTCACCTGGTTAAATAACTAAAAAAAAAAAAAAAAAAGATCACGGCTGGAAGCCTTAGGCCGGGGTGTGCACACAGCTCCACCTGTATGCCAGACTTGAGAACAGCCAGGTAGCTGCAGGTAATGAGAGTCAGCAGGCATACTCAGTACATACCACTCTTCCATACAACACTGCAATGGGGGACACAGATATGCAGATGGAGGGTCAAGGAGGGACATTGATCCCCATTATGGGGGTCACACACTCAAACATGGAAAAATAAACACAGAACACAATGGATACCACCACCTTTATATGTACAAAAGTCATTTGTTAGTTAGCAAGACAGAACAATAGTAATAACTGCCTTACAGTCTGGAGTTACAGCACAGAATCTGTGTGTGCAGCATCTATACTGTGAGGGACAACTAAGGGACTGGGCATTTATGAGGGGCAAAATGTGGATGTACCTTGTAATGAGGGATGCTTGAAGGGGATATGTGTGTATATATAGACAAAACATGCAAGGGTTACCCCAAAGGGCTGTATATATATATATATATATATATATATATATATATATATACACATTAGAGGCAAAACACTCCGTTTAATGCATCAGTTAGGTTGTTCCACAGTGACAAAAGTGAGAAATCGATGTTAGGGGTTGAAACCCTTTGCACCTCCAGCCCACCCCCAACTGGAATCGGGGTGCGCATTAGGGTCATCGGTCCTAACTGTCACCCCATTCTCCTATTCCTCAGCTTCTTTCCACATGTGATGGGGTGACAGTTAGGGCCGACAACCCCAATGCATAACCCTGATTCCAGTTGGGGGTGGGCTGGAGGGGTGCAAAGAGGGGTTTCAACCATAACATCGAATTTCCTTACATTTGTCACTGTGGAACAACCCTAACTGATGCATTAAACAGAGTTTTTTGCCTCAATATATATATATATATATATATAAATATATATATATATATATATATATATATATATATATATATATACACGACCAACCTGTTGTAGTTTGGATCCAGGCCCAACTCAAGTTTTAATGGGCTGTCTTGATGTCCTCGGCCTGGTACTTGCAGAGATAGTCTGGTGTTCGTTAGAGTCAGGTGAGTTTCTGGACTCCCTGAAGGAGGTCGTGATGATGCCCCTCCTTAAGAAATCCTTTCTCAACTTAGACTTTCCTGCTAACTACAGACCAGTCTCTAATCCCCCCTTTCATGGGGAAGGTTATTGCAAAGGTGGTCACTCTGCAACTGGAGAAACATCTTATCATCCATGAAATCTATGATATTTTCCAGTCCAGATTGCAGAAGAAGCATAGCATGAAGACTGCCTTGTTTGGGTGCTCAATGATCTCTTAATAGCGAGAGACCTGAAGAGCCATTCCATCTTGGTTCTTCTTGATGTCTCTCTCTCTCTCTGCAGCGTTTGACACCGTGGACCATGGGGTGCTGCTGGAGCATCTGCTGTTCCTCTGTGGCCTGTCTGGGACAGTCTTCAGATAGTTCCATTCCTTCCTCTCTGGCAGATTTCAGAGGGTGGTGTCAGGGATTTTTTCCTCTGACTCATTCTCACTGCCATGTGGGGTCCTGCAGGTCTCTGTGGTGTCTCTCATTTTGTTTGCAGTCTATATGCTGCCAATGGGAGACATTGTAAGGAGGTGCAGCCTGGGTTTTCACTGTTATGCAGATGATACCCAGCTGTACCTGTCCTTTGTTCCTGATCAGGATAGTGCAGTCTTGGTGTTTAACAACTGCCTCTCTGAGCTACAAGACCAGATGAATGACAGCTGGTTGAAGTTGAATCCTGACAAGATTGAAGTGTTCGTAGTGGATCTGGGTCATCAGAGTGGAGGATTGGTGGCTGGCAGTGCCTCCAGGCTTTGGCTTGGGGGGTAGTCAGCTGCTGACCTCTGAACAGGCATGACATCTGGGTGTAATATTGGACAATGGGCAGATGCTTCATTCACAGGTGTCAGCTGTTGCCAAATTCTCTTTTTAACCTCTGAGAAATATTGCCCAGATTAAGCATCTTGTTCCATCTGGTGACCTTCCAACACTGAGCCACAGCTTTGTGATCTCCCGCCTTGACTACTGTAACTCCCTATACCTAAGGCTTCTGGGGGTTGATATCCACTGCCTACAGCTGGTGCAGGATGCTGCAGCCAGGTTGTTGACTGGGTCATCTTGACCCAGTCATATTACACCTGTGCTGCGCAAACTGCACTGGCTGCCAGTTCAGAGGCGGACCACCTTCAAGGTGGTTTGCTGACTTATAAGGCCCTACATGGTCAGGGACTGGGCTACCTGCAAGAGCTACTATATCCTTACTAACCCTTCTGACCACTCTGTTCTGCCAATGAGGGACTGCTAGAGGTTACTAGGGTTCAGTTGAAGACATCTGGGTCCTTGGCTTTTATGTTTGCGCACCCACACTGTTGAATTCTACTTGACTGTGGAGAGCTTTAAAACTGCTCTGAAACCATATCTGAAAATGAAAAACCCTCAAGTGCCCCTGCCCACTCATCTAGCATCAAGGAGGATGGAGTGGGTTTGTTCAGACAGGTGAAAAAACACAAATAGTTTTTAATTATCTTCCTTGCACTCTAACAAAATCTGCTACTTCTGAAGTGTGGAATTATTTTTCTGTCAGTAAAAGTGACCCATGCAGAGCAATTTGTTCCCTATGTAGGCAGAGTGGTAAAGTTGCATTATGTCTTGGCACTACTGCTCTTAAATGCCATCTGAAAAAAACATTCAGTATTGCTTGATCAAGGAAAAAACATGTCCTCCATCTTCCAGACCACAGATGAGAAGGGTCTTGAATCAGTAAAAATGCATAGTGAAGTTTCTGAACTTTATGAGGATAGAACCAATGCCAGCTCTAAGACCACCATTACCACCAATGCCAACACCATTAACACCAGTTGCACATCCAGTGATGGCACTGAATGGACAAGTCCAAGTCCACCACCCAAACATCCATCTGGTAAATGATGCACAGTGTCTAATAAACCAAGAGGGACATGTAGTAAGGAGCTAACATTGTCTCAGGCATTTGAGAGGAAGAATACTTTTGCCAAAGATCATCCAAAGAATCTTCATCTTTATCACAATATTGGGGAACTGTTAGGTGGAGCCCTTCTCCCTTACTCTTTAGTAGATCATGAGGATTTTAGGGAGGTCATGAAACTTTCAGAGCCTCGTTACAACGTTCCTCATTGATGGTACTTTGCCTATGTTGAAATACCAAACATTTATAATGAGGCATTAAAAGCAACAGTGATGTTTGCACTTAAAAATACAGAGGGCAGTTACTCATGTCACAACAGATATGTGGACCAGCAGTCAGAATATAGATTATATATCCCTTAAAGCTCATTTGGTCAGTTTTTCTTGAGCTTCTTCAAAAAACAAACACACGCCAAAAGATGGTGCTGCTGCATATAAAGAAGTCTGGGCAAAGCCATACGGCCTCAGATATCTTGCAAAAATGAAATGAGCTCCTTAATGACTGGATTTATTCTCATGGTCTAAAATGTGGCATTATAGTAAATGACAATAGAGCCAACTTGCTTTGCAGATTGCTTACATTTAATTGTCACTGGGTTCCTGAACAATGAAACACAAGCAGATGGTATGATTGCAATTTGCCATAAACTGATGCTCAGTTTTCACATTCAACCAAGGTTATGTGGATATTATCCAAACTGCAAAAGCTGCCCTACCATAAGCTGATTCAAAATGTTTCCACTCAGTGAAACTCAACTCTTTATATACTACAGTGCCTCTTGGAACAAAAGCAAGCTGTATATGAATATTGCTCCAATTACATTATTGGTGATGACATTATGCTTTCTGTGCTGCAGTGGAAATTACTGGAGACAGTGTGCTGCATCCTAGCTCCTTTTGAAACAGTTACAAAGGACATGTTTTTAGAAGGTGCATCTCTAAGTCTGGTTATCCCACTTGTAACAGGAGCATGGGATACACACGTTGACACCAGTTGCAGTATAAACTCAAGACGCCTTTATTTGATGAGTTCCAAACAAAACAAAAATAACTTTATGAGTATTGTACGTCTTTTAACTGAAAATAAATAAAATTATTCCAGGCATCCACATAAACATCACCAATGAGACTATTCAGATACCACATTTTAGAGCTGGAAGGTACCAGAAAGACAGAGGGCACAGCGCCTTGCTGTGCCCAAAACAAACTAACTTGACCTTCACAAATTGTAAGCCTTTTATAGTGCTAGAGTACCATGTGATAGGGTTTCCCCGCCCCTTATTTGCCTACTTTTCCTATAAACTCCAAATATTTCATATTGTATTGCTTTATTCCCAAACCACATATTTTATAGTATTATTCCCTTAGTTTCAGAATGCTCATAACACTTACTTTGGGTGACTATGTTACATTTTCAGATATCACATATTCCTGTCAATCAGAGCTAGTCTTCTCCCCTCCAAACCTGCCTATAAAAATGGGAGAGGTGAGGCCGGTCAGCTCTATAGAACAGGTGTGCATTGCTACAGACAAACCCAGAATCAGTACCATGTTTTAATGCTGCATATACAGGTATTTTATCTCTCTTTAGCAAGGACTAAGTTTACATGGGTTTGCAGAAGGCTAGATACTAGTTCTGTATAGTAGATGATAGTACTGTGCAGCTAATTTCCAATATGCAGATGGAAATACTTCATTTTAACTCTAAGTGTGAATGGGGCTAACAAATAATTTCAAACAAATAACTGTAGCCCTTTGTGAGGCTCACCACTTTATCCTCTGGACCAAAAACAGATTTATAGGGCAGAACTAAATATTAAATCATTGCAGCTTAGCCGAATTACAGCGTTTACCTAACATTCTGTTTATAATTTCTGGGGGGTTAAAACACACTTAATTAGCTTTTCTGAACACTTTATTCAAAAGAGAGTACACAATACTGGCTAATGGATCACACATCAATTCCTTTAACTTTTTAACTCAGTAATGGCGTGTTCGCAAGTTCACGAAGGCGATCGTGCGCACATCCGTGAAGGTAATCATGCGCACATTCGTGAAGCGATCATGCGCACATTTGTGTGGCATTTGCAGCATTCCACAGCATAAAGTAACAAAAAAGGAGACCACTAGAAAGGGATAGTCAGAACGATAGAGAGGTGGCCTGCCTGTCTATGGGGAACATAAAGAAATAGGCAGCAAAGAAAGAAACCAAAAGTGCTGTTGCAACAGTCTTTTACAGAAAGAGAGAAAATGAAAGGGGTCTCAGTATTTATGCTGTAGCTTTGCTACACACTCTTCCCCACCTAAGAATAAAACTCGGTTTAAGGGTTTTGAGAGATTTGAAACTGGACTTAGTTTTCAACAGAATTCTCCAAGGAGAGATGGAGCTTTAACCTACCCTCACTTCGAAGCTCCACCTCAGGGTCCCTTAGTAACAAACGAAAATAATAAACATCAAGAGACCTTAAACATAGCATCACGAGTTCTCCTCTGATGCTAAATTATTTATTACTTCAAGGTCTGTTTCACATGGTCCTGCTCCAAAACGGGACATGAAATCCGCATTCTTATTAGTAGATCTGGATCTGTTTAATGGTAAATCTATAAGGCTGTAGAGCCAGGTACCACCGCATGACACTCGGATTGTTATCCTTCATGGCATGAAGCCAACACAGGGGGTTATGGTCTGTCCAGACTTCAAACTTTACACCCCATAAATAAAATTTTAATGCTTCAATAGCCCATTTAAGGGCTAACCAATCTTTCTCAATGGTAGAGTATTTAGTCTCTCTACTATGTAACTTCCTACTAATATATATTATAGGATGTTCTTCTCCTTTGAATATTTGGGTCAATACTGCTCCTATACCAGTGTTAGAAGCATCAGTCTGTAAAGTAAATGGGAGGTTAAAATCGGGACTTTTCAATATGGGTGATGCACATAGATGGCCTTTGAGGGTACAAAAAGCATTTTCACACTCTGGTGACCATTTTATCTTGAATGGATGATTTTTCTTAGTTAAATCTGTTAGGGGACTTGGTATAGTTGAACAGTTCGGAATGAACTTCCTATAGTAGCCAGCAAGCCCTAGAAAGGACCTCACGTGGTGTTTCATAATGGGATGGGGGCTATTGGCTACAGCATCTACCTTTCCAATATCGGGTTTTATTTGCCCCTTTCCAATTCGAAATCCCAAATATTTTACTTCCTGCATGGCTAAAGTGCATTTACTGGGATTTATGATCAGTCTTACTTGTGTAATGGCTGTCAGAATGTTTTTTAAGTGCTGCAAATGATCCTTCCAAGTTTGACTGAACACCACAACATCGTCTAAATAGGTGGCACTATAATTTACATGAGTTCTAAGCAGACAGTCCATAAATCTTTGAAATGTAGTGGGGGCTCCGTGCAATCCAAAAGACATGGTGGTGAATTGAAAATGACCTATAGGGGTTCTAAAGGCTGTTCTTTCTTTATCTTCCATATTTAGGGGTATTTGCCAATATCCCTTAGTCAGGTCGAGCGTACTAATATACGTAGCCTTTCTGAGGTGGTTTATAATATCGTCAATTCGAGGCATAGGATATGCATCGAACTTTGATATTGAGTTAAGGCGGCCGAAATCTAAACATATTCGAATGCCACCCTCCTATTTATGGACGATCACCATCGAGGAACACCACTCACTAGTTGAGGGTTCTATGACCCCTAACATTTGCATTTTTTTCTAGTTCCTTTACAACATCTTGTTTTACCTTTTCTGGCATTCGGTAAGGTTTTTGTCTTCTGACTAATTGTTGATTTAGATGTATCCGATGTTCCACCCCTTTAGCTTTACCAGGCTGGCAAGAAAAGGTTGTGAGAAAGGTCTGTAACAACCCATTTAACTCCTCCTTTGACTTTCCTCTAGATCAGGGTTGATAGTGATTGATTCAATACCACCTGCTTCTTCTAACCTTTGGTAAGCTTGATCTACTTCATTGATAGACTGCTCTGGATACACAAACAAGGTAGGGGTAGTCTCTGTAGGACCTCTATCATGCCAACTTTTTAGTAAGTTTGCATGATAGATTTGGAGCCTTTACGCCTACCAGGGATATCTATTTCGTAGTTGATAAGGCCAATTTGTCTCTGTATGACATAAGGCCCCTGCCATTTCATTGTCAGCTTACTTTCTGAGGATGGTAGAAGTAGTAACACCTTATCCCTTGGTTGGAACTGCTTGGAACCCACTCCCTGGTCATAATATTCCTTTTGTTCCTTTTGCTTTCTGAGACTATTTTGATGTGCCAGGGTAATATACTTAACTAATCTCTGCCTTAGTCGGGTTATATATTCCAGACTTGGGGTTCTTTCCAGTGTTTTATTGTTTTCCCATTTCTCCTTTCTTATATCTAAAGGCCCCCTTGGATTTCTCCCATAAAGGAGTTTGAATGGAGAAAACCCTGTAGATGCCTGGGGTACCTCTCTATAGGCGAACATCAAATAAGGTAGGTTGAGGTCCCATTCTCTCCCTTCATCTTGTACGTACTTCATGAGCATTTTCTTTAGGGTTTTGTTAAACCTTTCCACCAACCCATCAGTTTGGGGGTGGTAAGGAGAGGTGTACACAGCCTCAACACCCAATGATTGATAGAGCCGGGCTAGTAAAGCCAAATGAAAATTGCTGCCTCTATCAGTGAGGATCTCTCTGGGTACCCCCACCCAACTAAATACTTTTAGGAGTTCTTCAGCAATTTTGGGGGCTGTAACAGTACGCAGTGGGATAGCTTCAGGGTAGCGAGTGGCATAGTCGCATATCACAAGAATAAATCAGTTGCCTATGTTACTCTTTGGCAAAGGCCCCACGATATCCATGGCTATGTGAACAAAGGGAGTGTCTACTAAGGGAAGGGGTTGTAAAGGTACCTTTTCTGCCTTCATTATATTTAGCTACCTTTTGGCATTCCAGGCAGGTTTGACAATAGGTGGCTACCTGTTTGTGGATTCCTGACCAGAAGTAACGATGTAACAACTGGCTTAGGGTTTTATCCCTTCCTAAATGCCCTGCCATTGGAATATCATGTGCCAAAGAGATTAGTTGTTGTCGGTACTGGGTAGGGACTACTAACTGCTCTATAATATAACCGGTCTTTGGGTTCTTGCATTCCTTATATAAAAGCTGATCATGAATAATATACCTAGGGTAGTCTACCTGATTGCTAGCATCCACAACCTGTGAAAAACAAGGGGTTAAATCACAATTTTTAATTTGTTCATCTCTAAAGTCCACTTTTAGTCCCATAAAGTCCTTGTTATCAGGAAAGACCTTGTTACAGTTCCATAGTGCTTTTGCCCTTCTTCGGTTCAACTTCGATTTTCTGTCTTTCCCCAGACTATTATAGATATCCTCCTCAAAAGGAAACATCTGGGGGAAGGTAACTGCTTGCTTGCTCTGTGCTCTTGTAGTCATAGCAGTAAACTGAGAGTCTTTGCAGATTAGGGAGTCAAATGCAGGGTAATCCTGTCCCATAACAACTGGCACAGGCAGTTTGAGTACTAAGCCAATGTTCATTAACTTTTCTTGCCCCTGAACCCTCAGGGTAATCTGCTGCACAGGGTAGGTATGTATGTCCCCATGGATACATGTAACCTTAATGGTGTGTGTACCATGTCTATCAGGTAACAAAGTGGCTTGGATCAGAGTCTGTTTTCTTCCAGAGTCTATCAGGGCAGAGACCTCATTCCCATTTAGCTGAATGGTAGTAAGATATTGGACCCAATTAGCTAGAGCAAGATGAGCTTGATTCCTTTTTCTACATGGACAATATCTTGCAGTATGGCCTTTCCCTTGGCACTCATAGCAAATGATCTCAGGGTTAAGTCCTTTACTCATTTTAGTAGTCCCCAGGGTCCCTTCACTACTTCCCTTGACTATAGGTGAAGCCCCAACACGATTAGTTGAAATAACAGGAACAGGTCGTATCGTGGGTGAGGGTCCATGAGTCCCTAGATGTCTCATCCGTGGTGGCCTTGCTGTTAGACTGTTCTCTGCAAGATCGACAGCCTACTGTGCAGTCTCAGGACGATGCTCCCTCACCCACATTTGGACATCCGGAGGAAGTATTTTAATGAACTGTTCCAGAGTGATGGCTTCCATCACCTGTTCCATTGTTCTTGTGTTAGGTTGTAACCATTTGTTGCTGAGAGCTTGTAACTGGGTGTAGGCTTCCTGAGTCATTGCGGATGAATGATACTTAAAAGTTCTAAATCTTTGACGATAGGTCTCAATGCTGATGTCATACCTTTACAGGATGATTTGGTGAACATAATCGTAGTCACTGATATGGGCACTGTCCACATGGCTATAGGCCGATTGAGCCTTTCCCGTGAGATAGGATGTGAGACGTACCATCCACTGCTCTCTTGGCCATCGATATGCTTCAGCTACTCTTTCAAAAGTAGTAATGTATGCTTCAATATCATCGGTGTCTGTCAGCTTGGAAATTTTAATGTCCTTCGGTCCATCTGGGTCCCTTGGTACAGGTGGTCCTGCCACTCCAAACGTTTGGATGGCTCTGATAGTATCTGCCCATCGAGCTTCATTTTGCTGACAGTCCACCTGTCACTGTTTCTCCAATTCCAGTTGGTGTATACACAACCACCATAGTAAATCTGATACCTCCTCAGGAGGCCTCTCATCCAGGTCCTTTATTTCTGGAGTAGTGGCACCTCCTTACATCTCCATCTCCATTCCTTCCTTTTTAGTTTCCCGCTGTCTTACATCTGGAAATCCAGTCAGTAATGGTATTTGGGTAAGTTCAGTCATTCTGCGGGTCTGGACACCTCCTGGACTAGGTTGGCTGGTAACTGGAGGACTGATAGCTGAGGGCTCCAACATAGTGCAATAAGGATACAGGTTCAGTACACTTCCCTCAAGATTTCTTCTCAAGGGGTATCCCACTTCTGTCACCAGTGTAACAGAAGCGTAGGATACACATGATGACACCAGTTGGAGTATAAACTCAAGACTCCTTTATTTGATGAGTTCCAAACAAAACAAAAATAACTTTATGCGTACTGTACGTCTTTTAACTGAAAATAAATAAAATGATTCCAGGCATCCACATAAACATCACCAACGAGACTATTCAGATACCACATTTTAGAGCTGGAAGGTACCAGAAAGACAGAGGGCACAGTGCCTTGATGAGCCCAAAACGAACTAACTTGACTGTCACAAATTTTAAGCCTTTTATAGTGCTAGAGTACCATGTGATAGGATTTCCCTGTCCCTTATTTACCTACTTTTCCTATAAACTCCAAATATTTCATATTGTATTGCTTTATTCTCAAACCACATATTTTATAGTATTATTCCCTTAGTTTCAGAATGCTCATAACACTTACTTTGGGTGGCTATGTTACATTTTCAGATATAACATCTTCCTGTCAATCAGAGCTAGTCTCCTTCCCTCCAAACCTGCCTATAAAAATGGGAGAGGTGAGGCCGGTCAGCTCTATAGAACAGGAGTGCATTGCTACAGACAAGCCTAGAATCAGCACCATGTTTTAATGCTGCATAAACAGGTATTTTATCTCTCTTTAGCAAGGACTAAGTTTAAACATGGGTTTGCAGAAGGCTAGACACTAGTTCTGTATAGTAGATGTTAGTACTGTGCAGTTAATTTCCAATATGCAGATGGAAATACTTCATTTTAACTCTAAGTGTGAATGGGGCTAACAAATAATTTCGAACAAATAACTGTAGTCCTTTGCGAGGCTCACCACTTTATCCTCTGGACCAAAAACAGATTTATAGGGCAGAACTAAATATTAAATCATTGCAGCTTAGCCGAAGAACAGCGTTTACTTAACATTCTGTTTATAATTTCTGGGGGTAAAACGCACTTAATTAGCTTTTCTGAACACTTTATTCAAAAGAGGGTACACAATACTGGCTAAAGGATCGCATATCATTTCTTTTATTTTTCAACTCATTATTGGCATGTTCGCTTGCGTTCATGACGATAAATGCGCTTCATTCATGTAAAGGGATTGCAGCATTCCACAGCAAAAACAACGAAAAGGAGACCACTAGTAAGGGATAGTCAGAATGATAGACAGGTGTCCTGCCTGTCTATGGGGAACATAAAGAAATAGGCAGCAAAGAAAGAAACCAAAAGTGCTGTTGCAACAGTCTTTTACAGAAAGAGAGAAAATGAAAGGGGTTTCAGTATTTATGCTGTAGCTCTGCTACACCACGCATAATGCGGATTTCACATTGTTCCCTAAATCCCCCAAGGATGATGGACACCACATCAAATTACTTGTTGGTTGCTCATTGGCAAATTTATTCATGGCACAAAGGATTATATTTACAAGCCATATAACTTCTGAATTTACAGTTCAATCTACATTAACATTCTTCCCAAATTTTCTGGCTCCAGCTTCTGTCCTTCTTCTGGTCTTTTCTTCCATCTTGCTTTCAGGGCCCAGACACTATGAATTCAGCCCCCTCCTCCACACTGGAACCAGGCTGTTCCACTTCCCCGGGCTTTCGCCTTCCAGGCCCAGACACTTCTGAATTCGGTGCCTGGACCTATCCCACTCACCGCTTTACCACTGCATATTGGTTCTTTGTTCCCAGTCCATGTATCCTACCCTCTCCTCCCTTTCTTCCTCCCCGTCTCCCCCCTTTTCCTTACTTCACCCTCCCTTGGGCATACATGCCTGAGCCCTAGCCTATTATACCCCCAATAGGCCTCTGGTCAGGACCCCCTTTGGACTCTGCCCCCCAGCCAATCCCTGGGGCGCTGGCCTGCCCTCGTCATATTACCCTTTCCTGCCTGGTGATGTCATCAGACCCCTTCCCCTCTAAACCTCTGTTCCCTTCCCCTCTTCCTCTCCTATGCATTTATTCCTGGTAGGGATCACTGGACAACCAGGCCTGCCTTTTAATGGCAAGCCCCATTATGTGAGTGTTCTGATGCTACAGATAGTAAGAGACAGATCTGAAGATGAGACAACATGTTGGCAGTATCACAAGAATCTTGTAAAGAGAATGTGTGAGCGCTTCCAGAACTATGACAGATTAGATGCAATGATGAAATCAAAACACTACATACTTGCAGCTCTCTTAGGTCCCAGGTTCAAGGCTATGCATCTTCCAAAAACAGATGATTTAGAGCACTACAAATCTCTGTTGCTAGATGAGTTGCAGCACTCACAGGAGTCAACCACAGACACACACAGTAGCTTCAAGTTGTCATCTCCACAACATGCAGGTCCAGCTTCACAGAGATATGAAACAGGAAAAGTCACCAAAAGTGAGCAGTAGTTTTCTATAACTCCCACTTCCACCCCTAGTAGCAAACTGAAAATGTGGCAAAACCTTCTGCAAATTGCTACCATACCAACTGATACTGATTCTTACCCTGAGTGTTGTCTGTCTATTGTGATAGATACCTGCAAGAACCACTTATTCCTATTGATGCATGACCTTTTGAATACCATAGATTGAAAAAGCTAACATGGCCCAAGCTGTATGATGAAGCCTTTGAATATCTTGGTTGTCCTGCAACAAGTGTATCTTAGGCCCTGTCCACACTCGTGATTGCAGGAGCGTAACAGTTTCTGAACCGGTTTAGCGCTTACTGTTACAGCCAGTCCACACCATCCAGAAACCGTGTTTCCACAATTTTGCTCCCGCTTGCCTTGCATCCACATTCCACCACTTCACCTTGTTAAGTGACGGCCGCCATGATCCGATTCAAGCATAGCGACACACACAATCCCAGAATGCTTCCCTAGGTATCACTGCCAGAATTTGCAGCAAGTTGTAGGCACTTGTAGGCATCCTTTATTTCTGTTCACTGTGGCATTGGCAACCTATACTGGCAGCACCAAAACTGGCAGTGGTTGCACCTAAAGCATAAAGCATAAATTGTCCCTAAATTGTGACTACCTGGCTACTAGGCTGGCTAGCTAGCACACTTGCATGCACGCACACACACATAGGTCTGGATGGCACCCTGTGTTATGCTGGATTTCTGCTGTCATTACTGGGCATTTGAATAGCCTGCTTCAGAGCACTTCCAGGTTTGCAATGTTCTATGCTGAGCTCCCTCATGGAATGCCTGGTGCGGCCATAGAGGACCAGCAGTTATAGCATGGAATGCTCTCTGGTCTGCACTGGTGAGTTTTCTGTTTTGCTCACAGTTTCGACAGCCAACAGTTTGTGCTACCAATCTCGAGACTACCTTCCAACGGTCTCGAGATCGGTTACTAAAATGCATCAGGTACCGTTACCAGTGTGGACATGAACTGCTTTTAACATGTTCCATAACGGTTGTGACCTGCTGTAATGGTACTCACAGGTGAGTGTAGACAGGGCCTTTAGAAAGCATGTTTAATACAGTTGTAAAAACAAAAACAAGGTGCTGCATCAGCATGTGGTCTGAAAGCAAAACAAAATGGTTATATTAAATGCACACTGAAAATAGAGTAAAAAATCTATGTTTTGACCTTACTTGTTCTTCAGGAAATATCTAAAAGAGAAAAAAAAGGAAAAAATAACTTTGTTTTTTTTCTCTTTTAGATATTTCCTGAAGAAGACCTAAGGTCAAAATGTAGATTTTTAACTCTATTTTTTTATTTTCAGCATGTATTTAATATAACCGTTTTTTTTTGCTTTTAGTACAGTTGGCAGTATTGTGACAGACACCAGAATTAGGTTGCTGCTAGAAAATGTAATGCGTTAACATTTATTAAAGTAAATAAGGGAAGATTTTCATATCCCTACAAAAGTATACGAGCTGATCCTAAAGTGACTTATGTTGTAGATGCTAATGGTGTCAACTCAGATGGTGATGGTTGCTAAATACTGTGTGGGATGGGGTCTTTCTGGAAAAAAAGGAAACTTTATAGATTGTGATGAAATGTGTTGTCTCTCCTCACTTGATCTACTACCATGGAACATATACGCAAAACACTTTCTCCATTTCTGTGGTGAGCTGCTTTGTTGCTAGGGCCTAAAGTCTGCATGTTTTTCATAGGAAAAGCTTAACATCAGTGAGAATAGCACTAAATTTGGCATGAAAGGGACTCTGTCAACCGTTTTTGTAGCATATTATTTCTAATTGAAATGAAAACCCATATTTTTGGATTCTTACCTTCTGTGAAATTCATTGATGTTGCTGGTGGTGTTATTTGCTTCCTTTTTAATATCACTTACAGCAGCAGTGCAATGAAAAATGTTTTTCTAAAAGAGCACATTTCTGCTACAAGTAAATATTAACACACCTGTCAAATCCTACCATGATCAACTCTAATTCCATACCTCTTTGAACAATACAGACACCACCAACGCCATTCATGATGCTGTGCCTCCTCTCTTTCCTCCCACTGCATCATTATTGGCTAGACTGTGTGGTTGTGGTATTCTCAGCCAGGAAATATGCAGTTGAAGCAGATCAAGGAGTACAACACTGCAAACAAACTTTGTGGAGCACCAATATGGGCCAATGGTGGTCTATTTTTCACTTTTAAACAGAAGACAGGAATCAGAATCAAACAACCATCTATATTAGCAGTCTTTACAGAATGTGACCTGTCATAAAATGTGTTTGTTTTTAAAATAGGGACAATTTGACACCTAAGGGGGTTGACAGTAGAGATACAGCGAAATTAAATTCCACCGGCAAAGTGGCCACTTCACGATATCATAACACTATGCAAAGTAGCCATTGGAAAGTGCTCACTTAGCTTTGTTATGACACTGCATTGTTATTCCACCTTAACATGAAGTAAGGTGGAATGAAGACAGTATAGGCAGCCCCCCCCCACACATCACATGGCTTACAGTACTGTAAGTTACATGTTTTAGCCAGGCAGGAAGGAAGTGAGTCATACAAGCAGATACTTTCACTTTCTCCTTTGCAGAGGTAGAGAGAGGAAGCATTTTGTGTAGGAGAGGAGAATTTGTGTTAACAAATATCTTTCTTGCACAAATTCCAAAAACCAAAAAGCTTTTTTAAAAGCTAATTCTTTAGTTTTTTTTTGTACTGTTCTGTCAGTTCTTTTTGGTGACCAATTTCTTTGTTTTATATGTTTTGGTGTGTGTGTGTGTGTGTGTGTGTGAGACTGTGTGACTGTGTGTGTGCCTGTGTTGTGTGAGTGTGTGTGAAGTCACTCGTCACATCAGAGAGGGAAGGAGTGTTTTTTGTGCGATTGACCAGGGACAGTATGTGGCCCATGGCTGGACTGCAGTGCGCGAACATGGGGGTCATAGCCTGGTGGTGTTGGAAAGCTCCAGACTCTTTGGTGCCACCCTTCTTCTGGAAGCAGCAGCTCCACCAGTGCCACCACCACATCAACCAAGTCCACCACCATCAGTAGCAACTGCAGGAGCTCCAGCAGCACCACCTTCACATCAGCAGGTGGAGCCCCAGGTGCATGACCATGCTGCCGGCACTACATCTGCCCCTCCTGTGCCTGGTCCCCCCCCCACAGCTCCCCAGTTTGGAAGTTTTTCCAACTGTGTTGGGGGGACAGTAGCCTTGTGGTGTGTCTGCTTTGTGGTATGCAGGTGTGCCATGGCCTCCGGGGGACACATCTGGGGACTGGGGGCCAGCGCACACATATGTTGAACCACCACAAGGTGGGGTGGCAGGCTGCCACTGAATGGGCCAGGCTTCCACTTGCTGGCCCTTCTGTGGCAGTGGCAGAGGGTGCTGCTGTTGTGCATCACCACAGCAGAAGGAGGGCCACAGCAGCAGCTGCTACACCCCCACCACTGCAACCATCACTACCCTCACCACCACTACCTGTCCCCCCACCAGTAGACCCCACAATGCCTGCAACTCAGGCAGACATCGAACTTTTGTGGACCTCGGTGGAAGAAAATAACAAGAGGGTGGGTGCTGTCCAGCCGCAGGGGAACAGATAGAGCAGCACCAGTTACAGATCGTGTCAATGCTCCATCTGCTGCTGGAACATCAGGGGATCTCCAATTAGCTTTTTTTTAGCACCCCCCCCACTGCAGTAGTGTTTTGTGTTTTGTTTATGTTTGATAACAGACAGAGGGAAGGCCGCAGTATTAGTTTAAAGGGAAACAGTCAGCAACAGGAGGTCCCACCCCCTGCAAGGCTTACCCCCTGGTTAAGCCTTATAAGTATGTTGTGGAGTTTTTCTTGTGCCGCAACATACTTTATTTTAATAAAGAAAAGTCAGCGACCCGGAAGTATGGCAAATGCTATGGGGGCTCCATTATGTGTAAAGGTGCAATGGCGATGCTCCATGTGCTTCAATACAAAGTATTGAAGTGCATGGTGCGTCACTGCCACACCATTACACACAATGGAGCCTACATAGGTCTCTGCCATACTCCAGGTCACTGACTTTTCTTTATTAAATAAAGCATGTTGCAGTGCAACAAAATGCCATAACATACTTAAAAAGCTTAACCTGAGGGTGTTGCGGGGGGCAGAAGCTCCTGTTGCTGACTGCTTCCCTTTAAATATATACATTCACATACAGACATGCTTCTTATTGCCCTGTTATTATAATCCAGTGCCTCAGTAATGTTTACTTTCTGTTGTGGAGTGGTTGTGGAAAAGCAGGTGTGAGCAGTGCAAGTATGATGTGCTAAATTGCATGTGTGCAGTCAGTGTTGTTTCCTGTGTGTGTGTGTGTGTGTGTGTGTGTGTGTGTGTGATATCGGACATTGTCCATCTTCTTGCAAACATATATATGATGACTTGTTGCAGTGTTTATGGTATAAAGAATAGAGATAAGAATATTGCATATTTTATTGTCAACACCATCATCGGTGGACTAAGTGATATGATATTTTTTCAGAGGTGTCTGACCAGAGTGCACCTTAGTCACATACACAGTCCTAACAGGGGTCCCACAAGGATCTATTCTAGGCCCACTGCTATTCACCCTCTTTCTGAACTTTCTCCTCCAGTCCAGTAGTGGGAAGCTACTGCTCTACTCTGATGATGCTGCTGTCTTCTAGAAACATCACCATCTCAACACCCTACAATCCGCCCTGCAGGGTTTCTTTGAAGAACTTGAAACCTGGTTCTCTGAACACCACCTAGTACTTAATTATAAGAAAACTGAATCGATGATTTTCACCCACTGACAAAACCCTCTCTGTGATACACCGTTAATCATCTCAAACTCCCGTGGCATTGCACTGGAGCAGGTCTACTGCTTCAAATATCTGGGAGTCATGTTGGACACCTCTCTCACATATCATGCTCTCATTCAACAAGTGTCCACCTCTGTTAACACCTGGTTGGGGATCCTATACAGACATAGACACTGCATTCCTCTGCAGGCAATACATCTGGCAGTGTCCTCCTCAATACTTCCCTTGGTGGACTATGGAATAGTAATTTATGGGTCTGCTGACCATACTGCCTTGTGCAGCATCAACCTCACCCTCAACAAAGCCTGCTGTCTGGTCTCAAACTGTAACAGGCTAACCCATATTTGTGAGCTTTACAAATCTACAGGCTGGCTAAACTTCCAAGATAGGGTTAAGTATCACACCCACCTTCTAGCAAAACAGATAATACACAAACTAGCACCGATAAGCCTCCATCCTCTAATTCAAACAGCTGCTCTCAAGAGGACACCAAGGCACTCAGCAAATACCTCTTTGCTAGTACCCCACTGTAGAACCTCCCTTGGGCAATGGTTTTTCCATTATCATGCCCCTCTGTGGCTAAACAACCTACCATCCACAATCTCCCTTACATCCAGTTTGGGTCAATTTAAAACTGGCCTCAAGTCACTCCTCAATGCTGCAGCATGTGACTGTATATAACTTTTTTATCAAGCTGATTCATGCAAACAATACCTTGTTACAAGTAGGATCCAGCACTACAGCAATAAGGTAGCCCCGGCATAGGGACTTGTTCTTCTCTTGTCCCTAGCTTTGGGTCCTCAATCTCAATGTAATACATCATGACTCTGGGCCTATTTTGTAAGACTCTCCATAACTGAACTACTGTTCAATATGTACATAAGTGTTGACCCAGGACCTTTTTAAGATCCCTGCTGACAAACCCCTTCATTGTACACTGTGCCTAATGTTTAAGTTTTGTAACAATTGTTTTAGTTTGTACTGTGTAAAATGTTAAGTTCTGTACCACATGTTTAAGTTTCAGTACTTTACATGTGTTACCCTATGTATTTTCCTTTCTATTTCTTACTGACATGGAGCCTTTGCAAAGGAGTCTATGACTCAAAGGACTGTAATTTTGATTCCTTTCAATAAATAAAAATAAATACTGCACACATGACTTTTAGGAGAGCATGTGTTTTTTGTGCAATGATCTCTGTAAAGTGATGTGTGCACTGTGAGTGACTGAGGTGCACAGTGACCCGATACCTCTGAAAAAATATCATATCACTTACTCCGCCTGGTGCTGATGGTACAAATAAAATATACATACTATATTCTTTCTTATCTTTATTCTTTACTTACTGCAACAAGTCACACCATATATGTGTTTGCATGAAGCTGGACAATGTTTGCACACACAGGAAAGAACACTGATGGCACACATGCAGTTTAGCACAACATACTTGCACTGCTCAGTCCTGCTTTTTGCAAAGCACTTCATGAGTTCCGACACAAAGTAAACATTACTGAGGCTGCAGAAGTATTTATTTTTTGAAATAGACATTAAAGCAGCAGTTCAACAATCTGGTGAAAATTTTGACCTATACTTTTTTATGCTACTTTACATTGTCAGTTTACTTAACCTCATGACTTGTATGATACCATTCTTTCCAGTATTTGAGTCTGCTTTAATACTTTTTTTCATGTCTGAAATAATAAAAAGAGCACTCCTTTAATACAGTGCAGACCAGGTCTTTGTCAGTATTTTCCACTTTTTTCTCCATCAGTTGTTTATATATTACTTCTGCTGCAAAATTAACAATTATGCATCAGGCAGTGTTTTATGACCTCACAGAACAATATTTGTTTAAAAACAGCTGTAAATAGTAATGAAAACCTGGTCAGAGTCATATTAAAAGGCGTGCTTCTTTTATTTTTTCGGACATGAGAAAAAGTAGTAAAGCAGACACAAATTGTGATAAGGTATCATACATGTCAGGCAATAACTAGTGGCTAGCAATCTAAAATAGCATAAAAAAGTATAGGTCAAAATTTTCACCACATTGTTGCACTGCTGCTTTAATTTATAATTTAAGTATGACATTATGTGCTCACCATCAGAACACATAAAATGCAACTGCCTTGTGTCCAGAAAATTCCCAAGTACTGATGAAGTGAAATGGGAGCATTACACCACATGCAACATCCCCCAGAATGTATTGCACAGTCACTCATGTGTGCAGTGGTCACACAGAGTCCCCAGAATTTTTCTGGATCCCCAAAATGCAACTGTCTTGTGTCTATATATATATATATATATATATATGTATTTTCTAGGTGGGGGGGGTTGACATATATATACATGTACTCATTATATTGTTTTGTATCACAGATCACATACTGTTGGTGTGCACATTCCAGTGCTTGATGAGAAATGTTGGCGTTCAAATTGGAAATGGATTACTCTCAAGCCAATGAAGGTAAGCATTTTTTTTGGGGGGGGAGGAGCATATTTGCAAGTAGGTCTCATTAATGGCTTATTATTTGGTTACTTCTACACAGATTTCATCTGCATCCTTCTCCAGTCCAGTAATGATGGTCATGGTCATCGACTTGAAACAACATCTGCTTGTTGCATGTCTGCACCTGCCCAGGAGGGGCCTGATGTTGAAGAAGTTCTTTGGATAAGGCAAATATGACACAACAAAGCATCTGGAAGTTTCTTAAAAAAAAGAAATGAAGGACTTATTACAACTTGATTGCAGCAGTAAGACATTATGTTTAAGCTGTGGCTGTTCCACCATGGGTATCTGGATTAACACAGGTAGAAAGCTGTCCCACTGCAATCATCAGCTCACAATTTAATTAGTACCAGGCTGTATAACAAATACACTGTGCCAGTGTCCCTGCATTTCAACTCAAGCTACATTTTAAAACCACATCTTGTCAAATAATACAACCTGGGTCCATCTTTTTCAACACTATCATTGCTTCACAGCTGCAGATTTGGAATACAGTGCATGATATGTTGCAGAAATATTTTTTGTGATGTAAATGTCACCTAGTTCATGAATCATCAGTCAGATTTGTTGCACTCTTATGAAAAAATAAGGAACAGATGAAATAAAATTGATATACTTACCAATATGGATTGGAAATGGATATCCCAAAGGTTCCTGTAGACAGTACTGCTGCTGTACCATTGATACAGACCTTCAGCAAAGTAGAGTCATTTGTTGTAAACCTGTAAAAAAACAAAATAAGTTGACTATATGTGTTTGACCATTGTAGCTCAGAAAAGCAACACAAAACAAAACACACAGCTAAAGGAAGTTGAATAGCATGGAAAACATTAGTACACATACTCTCTTTATAGTTTTAATAGTAAGAAGCCTTGTGCCTGTGTCTGATGGTTGTGGTCTCCCGTCTGGCTTCCTCTACCTTGGCATGGTCAATGTAATGGAAAAACATTGTCACAATGGCACTGGTGGTGGTCATAGCTGCTGCACATGATGACATTCCCTCTCAGATCTTCCTGCATCTGGTGGCAGTGGCAAAGAGTGGTCTTATTATGGTGGTACTCCAAGGGGACACATAGTCACATTCCCTATGGTGGCAGTGATGAACAGCGGTCTTATGGTGGTGGTAGTCCAGGGGGACATATTGTCACATTCCCTATGGTGGCAGCAGTGAACAGCGGTCTTATGGTGGTGGTAGTCCAGGGGCTAGGATGTACTGTGCTCTTTGTTATAAATGTAATGTGACATATGGAATTGGGGTCACTGTGAGTGGAAGAGTGAATTAACTTTATGAAAAAGAAAACATGACATGTGACAGCCTTTTGACCACTTAAGTTAAAACCTGCCAACATTAAACTCATCATCATTCATCATCATCCTCAGAAAGAATGCTGCCTTTGCAGTCTTCTATGTCTGAATTCTGACCATGGGGAAATTCTTTCTCCATTGTGTTAGTATCTATGTCAGTGGTAGGCCACTTCATGCTGTCACTGCCACCAAGATGGTCCCTTTCTTCAACATCAGCAAAACCATGAGTATGCCAGGGTGCGAATACTGAGGTTGCAGTCTGAGTTGGTATGTGCCTTTCATTCATTTTTATGAATGTCAGCAAACTGACATTTTCAGGACAGAGGTTTGTATGACGATCCCAAGCTATTGCACCTGTTAAGCTGAATACCCTCTCGACACTTACACTGGAGGGTGGTCATGTCAAGTGCTTCAGTGTCACAACTGTCAGCTCTGGCCATTCACTGACCTTTCCACTCCAGTATAATATAGGATCATCAGTGATTGACAGATGCCTGTTTTCAGACACATATGACTCAGTCATTCACTGTGCTGCTCTAAATCCACTGGTTGATGCATCATCTTCTTCTCCAGAATCATTTATATTACAGACCCCCACTTGGGACAAAGCCTCCAAAAGTGGGTTAATACGAGCTGCTTTTGATGACAGATCACCTGGAACTGCAGTCCCCTTCCCCTTACAGGATATGCTTGATACTACTCCTCCAGGTTCACCTTCAGCCTGATTATGCTGCTCAGATTTCCTGACCTTGGCTCATGACTTCTGTGCTCCATGAATCAAGTGCAGCAGTTGCCCACTGACAGTTTTTACCTGTTCAAGCCTGCCCTCCCATACTGAGGCAATTCCACATTTGTTTCGTGGGTCTAGCATTTTTGCTATTGCAAAGTGGATACTACACTGAATGTTCAAGATGTGACAATTCTGGTTGAATACTGTCACCATGTGTTTCAGCAACACACTGCTAGCACTGTCTCCGGCAACATCAAGGCTATGCTGTACATTCACCCATGTCTGCCTCAGCACCCACATCAGTGGAATTGATTGGCTAATGGTGGCAGACTCACCACTCGCTGCCTGTGTGGTATGTTCAAAAGGCCTCAAGATTGTTATTAGAGAGTCCATGAGGTGCCACTGTTCAGTTGTCATAGACATGGAGGCCCCGGAACAGTCACGGCTATTGTGCATGACAAGATATTCTGAGATGGCTTTGTACTGTTCATACAATCTCTCTGCCATGTATAAAGTGAAGTTCCACTGGGTGACAACTTCCAGCTTCAAGCGGTGCTGTGGGAGGCTGTTTTGGATCTGCAACTGCCAAAGTTGGTCACAGGCCTTTGCAGAGCATGAAAAGTGAGAACAGATACAGCGTGCAACTGTCAGCATTTCCTTTATATCAGGGTGCTGCAGAAACTCCTGCACCACAAGATTTAAACAGTGGGCCATGCATGGAACCCCAAAAATGCCACCATTCAGGATGCATTTCACCACATTTGACCCATTGTCACTTGCTATGAACCCAGCTCCCAGGGACAGGGGGTTCAGCCACTTGTCAGTTTCAGTCAGTACCATGTACAACATGTTTTCACCAGAATGTGAACAGGTCACATTAAGCATAGCAATCGTTGCATGCTGTCAAATTCCTGGAAGATTGCTACCATGACTATCCATCCACCTTACAACACTGATTATTCACACTACCAACAGCACAAACAACCCCAGCACCTGTGCCCAGTGTGCAGTTATACACAAATATGAACTCTCCACTGTTTTGCAACTTGTCTACATATCCATACTTAAATGGATGAATGGAGAGGAGGAATGTTGAAGGGCATGTCTTACTGAGTCGGACACAGTACGGTACAACTCAGGGACAGCATGGGTTGAAAAGTATGTCCTGTATGGGACTTTCCATTTAGGACAGGAACGTGCAGCAAACTGCAGGAACCCAGAATTCTCTACAAAGGAGAAGGGCAAAAGATCAATTGCCAGCATTTCAGCTACAGCAGCATTAAGTTCACGTGACACTGTATGATTGGGTGGGTACTTCGGCTTATGCTCAAAAACACTCATTAACATGGGCTGACTTAAATGTTTTACACAGGGTGTGATGACAAATGATTCTGCTGTGTGAATCATAGGTTGTTGTGGAGTGTGGAAGTGTGATGAAGATGGTTGCACAGGTGATGACAAACCCAGAAATGCAGTTATTTTCCCAGATTTACCAACAGGGGTTGATGTACCACTTGCACTAGACATACTGCATTGATCACCACCACCACCAAAACTGCTACTCTCACCACCGCTGGACAAGACTTCAAAATCATTCTGCTCTTCCACCTCATCATGCTTGTAGTAATCCTCTGCTGTTATTTCATCACTACTGCATACATTTAATTTTCTACTTGATGCTACAGTAATGGAAGAGAATAACATGCTCATTATGGTCAATGACGAGGGTGAACGCCCCACTGTGGTACAGGTATTAGCTGCCATCTTGTGCTGAGTCCACAGAGCTATGTGCCTATTCTTAAGATGTGTATGCTGTCCCCCTGTGCCTAGATGGCTCCCCTTTTTATCTCGACTCACATGCACCTGGCAAACCTGGCATCTTGCAACTGACATCATTTGCATCTTCCACAAAAAAATCCCAAACAAGGGATTTTGATGCCCTAGTTTTAACATGTCCCCTGATGCTGCTTATTGGACTCCATTTTTTTAAGCCATGAAGTGGGGGGTGTGCTACATGATGTTTCAGGTAGGACACATTTCAACTGCAACTGACCACCATGACTACCTATCATTATTACTGGGTCATCATCATCAACTGAAACTGGTAAATCACAACTTATTAATGGGGGGGGATGCAAACAGACCCATACACAACCAACTTGAGTTTCTATTTCTCTGATTCCCAACAGGGGTCACTGACATCATCATCATCATATTCATCAATGTCATCCACATCTTCTGCTTCGATGCTGGCATATGGACCACATGTTGCAACCACAGCAACATCATCAGCACCACCATCACCTGTAGTGTTTTCACCACATTGCGAATCACTGCATGGCAAATGCATGACCTGAACTGCAGTGGAAGAAACATCACTTTGTGTGCTAGCATTGACATGATGATCAGCATCCTCATGTTCAGTTACTGGGATGTTACTGAGTAGTACGAAATCATCTACACTGTCACTCACTGCCACTGCTTCAAACTTCACTATATTTTTGGACACGGTAAACTGGTCAGAAGTGGAACTTGAGGCAGCAATACTCATACCACCACCAGAAACTGCACTAACACCACCAGCTGGGACAACATCATCTCCTCCAACTATGAGTGAAGCTACTGATTGTGCTGCAAAAAACATTGAAGGAGAAATGGCTTTCCTCACATCAGCAATGCACTTCTGAGACTGTGTACTACTACCACGCCCACAGACAATCTTATCACTGGCAGCAGTGCCATGGCGAGAAACAGCTTTGTTTGCACATCTCTTTGTGGGCATTTTGAGGGTCAACAGGAATATTCTAAACAAATTTAAATGTTGAAACATTTACTCTGGGTGGGGGACGGGGGGGTGACGCTGGATGTGAAGCCAAAAAAACAACTGTGGCTTCAACAACAGATACAGACGAAAGTCACAACAAGTTCAACAACACTTTAACTAACCAGTGGTGTTCTCAAGTCACAAACAATCCAATCTGGAAAAGAATACCTCTTGCCAGTGGGGGGTGGGCACCGACTGCTGATTACGGCAATGCAAAACCAAGAAAAGATGCCACAATGGCAGTACAAAATCATGCAGCTGCAGTGGATAGCAGGTTCACACTACTGCACCTGCAGTTATACTGTGGCACAATAAAAGGTGCATTATTTGATGTCACGTCACGCACCGCACACACACTCACACACAGAATTTGCCTACAAGTAATGCGTAGCAAATTTAAAACTTCAGTAATATACAACATATTTTAAACAACCTCACTGCTGCACCAGTTCCAGACCACAACACACAATCAGCAAAAAAAAGTCAGCAATTACTGAAAATATTACTGTGTGTACATTAACACAGTCATACAAGAAAAATATAACCAAAAAACAAAGATCTCCCTATTTCTCCATCTTAAATCTGCCTACACTAGATACGCCCCTTCCCCAAAGCACACTTCCACTGTCAGTACAAAGACTGAATGTTGTACATTAGCATTCAAAATCCACACACGAACAATAAACACTAGATGATAAGAGCACAGGAGGGTTTCCTACAATCAATGAACTAAAGTTTCAGCAAAAAAAAAAGACTCAAAAAGGCTTTTCTAACAGCTTTTAGAAGGTTTGAATCACAGAGAGCTCTCAGAGCAGACTGTCTCCTACAGCTTCCTACACACACTACCCCAAACTGAGGCTGTGGAGAACAATCTACAGCCCATGTGACCTGAAATCCCATGAATCACTGCAAAATTCACCTTTGGAACTTAAAAACAAGGCTAGTACATTGTTTTCAATGTACTTTGCCTTCAAATTTGGTCGAGTAGTGGTTTGGGAAGGCAGAGTAATGCAAAGTCATTGTCTTCAATGGACTTCCCTTTATCATTATAATGCAAAGTACTCGGTTTCGCATTGTGGAGCACTCCACAAATTCACCTTTGCTCCATGAATCACTCCTTGGAGTGAATTGAGGCCACTTCACCCATCTCTAGTTGACAGACACTGTCCCTTAAACATCACATGCCAGCTGCTGCAGCTACATTAAAGGATGCCTTAACAACATTTTGACAACACACTATTAATCTGACTCTGTAGGTGACTAAAGGAAAGACTGCTGTATTCATTAATGCTAAAACTACATTTATATAATTTACCTAAATGTGGTTCCAGAGCATTTGAAAATTGTAAAATCAGCCTTCTAATTAAAAAAAAAACTGTCTTACCTGCTTCCTAAAATGGGTGCCAAATACGTTACATGATGACATCATTGGAGCCAAAGTCAGAGAGATATATGGCTCTCTATAGTGCTAACTAGTTCTTTTTTCCCTTTGTATAGAATTGTTTCACCCAAATGGTCAAAACTATTTGCATTATTTTGTATAATACACATGTTAGGCTATGGTTCTGTTCATTTTGTTTACTTTAAATGCTGAAATGGCATTTTAATCCAACCAACTTTCTCTGTGGCAAACCACAATGCAGTACACATCTTGAATAACCTGATGGTCTAGTGGTTATGACAGATCTAGGATGGTACTATGGGGGTGCTGGGGTGGTATGCATGCTTAATATGCACTTTTTAACATTTTATTAAACCTTTATATGTTCTGCTAAAATTCTTTTCTAGTAAGTTTTTGACAGAACCTACAAATGTAATCCATAGTTTGAATGTAAACATTTGTACAATCAATAAATCAGACTTCTTCAACAAAGTGAAAAGCAGCAGCAGCAGCAAGCATGTTACTGTGTGTGTGTGTGTGTGTGTGTGTGTGTGTTTGCAGCCAAACCCTTCACCACCCCCTACAGCCACCACTTTTCTGTAGCAAAGTTCTTGTGCAGTCCAATGTTAGAGTTCATACTTTCTCAAAACTCAAATATATGCTTGTCTTGACTTCTTTTTCCATGGGATATAATAATAATAAGAATTATCAGCATTTATATAACGGTTTTCATACACACTGTATCCAAAGTGCTTTACAAGCAATACTAGACTGACAGTGAAGTAACTTAACATGTAGTGGCAACTATTTCATACATTAATATCCTCACATAGCCTTAGATAATTGCATGAACTGGTTTTATGGGAAGTGTACTGTTGGCCAGGACAACAGGGTCAGGTAGTGATCAAGGCGCTGGCAGCCCATATCTTATTTCTCACAGTAATCTACTCATATTTCTCTCCTTCTGCCTTCCCCTTTCTTGAATATAGCAGTACCTTGCAAGAGTGGCCTTCTCAGTCCCCCTCTGGTATTCATTCCTATTCCTCCTCACACCGAAAATTGGTGAGCTCATCACCCTTCTGCATCATGAATGCAAGTAGTACAGTCCCCATTTTATTTTGACATATCAAATATAAACATATCTTTCCAGTAAGTCAGGCTGATAGCAGCAGGGAACAAGGGGAATGATGGGCTTTCCTATCCTTAAAAGATCTAGGCTACCTTTGATTAGGCACTGTTAAATGATGGGTGTGCACATCATTATGCACGTCATATAATAGTGCCTAATCATAGGTGGCTTAGATCTTATATGGGTAGGAAAGCCTATTTATCCACTTGTGCCATGCAGCTATTGGTCTGCTTACCAGAAGATCA
Source organism: Neoceratodus forsteri (assembly GCA_016271365.2). Classification (NCBI taxonomy): domain Eukaryota; kingdom Metazoa; phylum Chordata; order Ceratodontiformes; family Ceratodontidae; genus Neoceratodus; species Neoceratodus forsteri. The sequence goes on from CM028129.1 coordinate 604,222,459, forward strand.
TGTTTATTATTAATATGTAAATATAACACGGGAGACTGTACTAACCATATTCATGATGCGGAAGGGTAATGAACTCACCAGTTTTTGGTGTGGGGAGCAGGTGAGAAGAATGAATGCCAGTGAGAGAGAGACTGAAGAGGCCATTCCAGCAGGGTACAGCTATTTTCAGGTTAGTTGAAGACATGAAGGAGGATGTTGAGCAGATCACTGTGAGATCTGAAATATGGGGCTGCAAGCATCTTGATCATTACCTGACTGTGGATGAGAGTAGCCAGCGATGACAAATACTCAGAGTGGCAGGGATGCACCAAATCTGTTGCTTGAATTCAGAGTAGGGAGATTACCCTCGGGTGGGGGGTGATGATATTTGTTAGGACAGTATTGAGGGAGTTGTGTTTAGCTCGTTCAAGATTTGGAAGGGTGGTAGCCAGCCAAGTCACATTGTATAGTAGAGTAGAGCACAGAAAAGTACTGGAGAAGAATTGCTGGGAACTGTCCTGTGGGGTTCTGCAGATCACAGGTAAAGGAGTAGACTAACACTGGAAGTTGGGTGGATTCACTCAAGGTATTAATTCGCCTCTCCTGCTAATAATATTGTTATCCATTGTAAGTGTAGCCCTTATGAGGGCATGAACAGCAGTTTTTCTGGTGGGTCAAGATGCTTATTGCTTGGCCCTCCTGTAAGACCTAGTTTTTGGTTAATGAGATGGGGAAAAAATACAACAGGGGAACTGTACATACTACCTTCACTGTGCAGTAGAGTGGTGATCCACTCAATGTTTACTGTAAGAGCAGAAGTCAAACATTGAGAATGTGAACTGGAGAGTGATTTGGGAGGCATTTTTTAACAGTGCCAGCTGATGATGCACATTGGTATAGGTGTGCACAACTCTCTGAGATACAAGATTACAATATGAAGTGTGACAATTCTCCTCATGAGACCGTAAGCATACATGCAGCCCCAGGCAGTACTAAGGATAGGGTAATGGATGGTGGGATGTTCAACAGAAGGCAGGCTAGGTGCAGGGGGTTCACATGGAAAAAGAAAGCCTTATTTATAGATTAATAAGAAAGCATGAGTTTTAGAACTGAACCAGACAGGTAATTCACTGTGTGACCCTAAGCAAGTCACTAAACTTCCTTGTAGCATGGCAAAAAAAGAGAAAAGTGAAATAATGCATCACCTGATCAAAGTTGGAGTGGGATTAATCACTGGTGATGCCCACTCCAATACAATAATCAGTGCTAGGCAGCGGGAACATGCATAGGAAATTACTGTGTGGTCCATGGTCAATTGCTCCCAATAGGTAGCAGCAAAAGTTAGTGCTCTGTCAAGTTAGTTTCACCTCCACCTGCGCCGCATTTCACCAATCACTTGTTGCCAGATATAGCAGGGACCGATGGAGCTAAACAGTGCTCTGCATGTTTAAAAAAATTACTGTGAAGCTGTTGAGGCAAGCTTATGCAACTGCTGTGTACACGGAGTGGGTCCACGGAAACAGAGCACCTTAGAAATCACTGCCACCGTGCACAGGAACAGACAGACAGACAAATCAGCAAGAAGGACTCCGTCTGTGTGTATCTCAGTGTTACTTGTGATTTTTAGCCCACAATACATGTAAGGTCAGTGTTGTTTCTGGTCTCCAATGACTTATGCATAGTGGGGACATTAGAAACATTTGCATACATTGGTAACTCTAAGCAAGTGAGAAGCAAATAGTTCTACTTTCTCCATAATGCATTAGCGAATTAGAACAAAAAGTAAAAGAAGAGAGTGAAAGTAACACTATCTTAAAAGACAGAGGGAAGTGCTTCTATACTTGTGTTGTCTACTTGTATTGAAAACATGATACTCAGATGAGTGGAAAAAGTCACAATATAAGTAGATGCTGAACAGTGATAGTGCACGCGCACCATCACAGATGTAGTTAGCCTATGTAGTAATGTAAAATACAGACTTGAACAGCGCACAATATTGCATTCAGTAATAGAGTTGCTGCTACTTTCTGTCCCACATGTAATAGACTTGAAACATTATTAACCTTACAGTTGTCATGCTACAAACACATTAATGCCCTCTGCAGTCGGCCTCTACAAGGTAATTAATGCATGGTTGGGAGGTTGTAGGCACTCGCTCCCCCCAACCATGCATTAATTACTCAGTAGAAGCCTCCTTTGTCAGGCATTAATGATTACTTGTGCTCCCAGGCCACACCTGTAAACAAGCTTTCAGCTTAGTGTGTCTCTCCTGGTTAATAAAAAACAAATTTCAGTACATCACATAACCACTAGATCATCTGGTATTTGAGTGTTGTACTGTAATGCAGTTTGCCAAAGAAAAAGTCAACTGGGTTGCAAAACATTTTCTGCAAGTTAAAGTAAACAAAATGAACAAATTCATAGCCTAACATGTGTACTTATCAAAATAATCCACAAGTTAATACATGGTGTTGATCATTCTGGTACAACAATTTAAAATAAAGAGGGAAAGAAGAACTAATTAGCACTATAGAATTATATGTGGGTCTCTGTCTCTGGCTCCGATGATATCATCACGATTCATCACTTAACACACTTGGCAGACATCTTAGGGAGAAACCAAGGCTGTTTTTTGAAAGTGAAAGGCTGATGTTTACATTTTTCCAAAGCTATGAAACTGCATTTATGTTATTTACATAAATGCAGTTTTAGTATAAGTGAAAAAAGCAGCCTTTACTTTACCTCGCTATGAAGCCAGATTTTGGAGTTTCCAGTTTAAAAAAAAACTGCTTGTTTAGGTACCCTTTAAATATTCTTTGAGATATTTTCACATGCCAACTGCTGCAGCTACATTAAATATTCCTTGATATATTGGGCTTGAGTCTTAAAACAGTAAGAATGTCACAATCCGCAAGAGCACTGAACATGGGACTTGCAGCATTCACTGGCTGATGATTGAGATAATCAATCTCTTGCACTGTATGCTGTGAGTTAGACCCACTTTTGCTGGTCCCAGCTTTGCACCATTCCTGGGACCTGTTTATTGGGTTTGCACCAAATGTTTGGCACAAACCACCGTAAAAAGGGTACAGTGTCACAAATGCATGCAACCTTTGAGAATGGGGAGCAAGGTACGTCAATGTGTTCGGCACAGGGTTTGACATAGGATTGTGCAAAGCCCTCTGTCAGCCTTTGAGAATCAAGCCCATCATGTGGTGAGGAAAACACTTTTTATGCATGTGAACGAAATACACACATTTTACTTACATAGCAACTAGCCAGCTGATGCATTATCTTACAACGCTGCATATATTATTTCACTTTGCCAAAAACAATGTTGCTATATTTATGCATTTTCTTAGAGAATTGTACCTATTATGTGCCAACAAGAAAGAGTGGTATATTCATAATCTTCTAAAGTTGTATGTGTTATTTTAAATTGCCAACAAGAATGATTGGTATATTTTTTTTATTCAAATGTCTTGACTGACTGTACTTACAACATAAAATGTCATGTACCAGTTCCATGTGCTGTTGCTGCAGTGTCTTGACTTTGTTATACAACATTTCTTTTAAACATAGTGACCTTCAATTTACTTATTTAAAAGTGACAGTGGCAAATACCAAATTGCTGAGGTTAGCTAATGTCAGCTATTTTTTTTTTCATACTTCATGATGTTGAGGATATAACTGAGTACATAACTGTACCACTTATTATTATTTTTTTTACTCAACAACTGTAATGCAGCTGCAACAGGAAAATGTTTAACATATGAGTGGGTGGGTGGCCCTGTTAGCAATGAGCACCTGTAAGTTGCTGGCTTTAGTAAACAGAAGATACCATAGATAAACCTAGCTGTAGTCATACATCAAAGTCACACATGATCATTTCTCTCTCCCCTGATTTCAAATAGATTTTATTTCTTTTTGTCCTCAATCTCACTTGTATTTCACTGTTATCTTCATTATTGGCAGCACAATAAAAAAAATAGGGTTCGAGTTCAAAAAGGTTCTGAAAAAGAATAGAACCTTAGAACTTTTTCCAAAGTTCTAGACTAGAACTAGAATCCAGAACTTCAGAGGGTTCTGAAAACATTCTACTAAATCACTTCAAACATTATGCTCCCTCAATAGTATTTTTACAGGAGACCCACCTCTGCAAACCCCATATGTCACTCCTCTGAAGACGGTGGGTAAGCCAAGTTTTCGGAGAAGATCTCGACTCAAAAAACCAAGAGTGGCTATCCTGGTCACCAGGGCAACACCATTTCAGCTGCAGTGACAAATAGCAGAAAAGGCATTCTAGATAGAATTACAGTGCTATGTACTGTTTAAAGGCATTCTTAACTACGGTGGTTCTGTCAAACATTTATGGCCCCAACAGCAGCAAACCAACCTTTTTCACTTCCCTACTGTCCCATCTTGCAATGTGGGCTCAATTCTGTATAATCTTGAGAGGGAATAGGAATGTGGTGATGGATGCAGATTTAGATACATCCTATGCACAGCTAATGGAGCTCTCCCCAGATCAGAGAGCACTGCAGGAGCTCCAGGGTTCCCTCCACTGCACTGACCCATGGAAATTATTACACTTTTCCTATAGAGAACATACTTTCTTTTCTATGCCTCACAGCACTAGTTTCAGGTTGGACTACTCTCATATTAGATTACTGTTATTTATTGGACTGCATACGGTGGAGAGTTTTCCCCAAGTGTTTTCATTGTTTTTTATCTTATAAGATTTTATTGAGTTTTAAGAAATAAAGAGCTCATCACAGAGTGCAACAAGAAATTCAGCAATACAGACAGCAGATATGAGTGAAAAGATATCTAACAGAAGCTAGTTTGTGTATTCATAGACAGCATTAGGACAGACATACAAAACAAAAAGGGGTGCCCATAAGTTCAATAAGAACAAACAGGTCAGATGCTTACATTCTCCACAATAATAACAGCATCATTCAGTAGGGCTAGAACAGGTGGCTGCAGTGTCAGGATCATGCCGGGAGATTTGCAGGTGGTGTAGGGAGTTTACATAGGTCGGACTCTAGTTATGCCCCCCATTTGGACCGAAAGTAATGCATGCTGCCCCCCTGTACATATGACAGCCTTTTGAGGAGGGATAGATGGGCTAAAGCCACATGCCAAGTTTTCTGGGTGGGTAGTACCACTTCGTGCCAGTGCATAAGAAACAGACGTTTAGCCTCCAGAAGGACAAGGAGTACCCAGTCCTTGTGAGGTTTGGGTAGGTCAGCCAATGTCGATGTATCACCTAGCAACAACATAAGGTCCGTTAGGACAATTGGGAGATTTAGCACCTTAGATAAGTCGGAGGCTACCAAGGACCAGAAGGAGACCAAAGTACATGTAACAGATGAGCACTGGATTGCGAGCAGAACCAGCAGTCAGTATGACTTAGCAGAACAAGGGCATGAAGGGCTGTTGGTGTACAATGCCAGAATAGTAAAATTTTAAGCTGGAGGAAATGACTCTTGGTGTCTCTGTAGACCTGATGGATATCTTTTTAGGTAATGATTCCACTGTCCTCAGAGATATCATGTCTGAGGTGCATGGACCATTTTAGTTTACAGGGCATCATTGAATTTGGCTAAGCATCCCTCCAGGTCATATAAAATCAACCAAGGAGGCCCTTGGATGTGCGGTGATTGTGAAGAGAATCCAGCCAGTGCCATCGATTGCTTGCCAGGTGATGAGTGATAAGAGTGTATATGGCACTGCGGATTTGGAGGTACCTTCAAAAGTCCCGATGTGGTATAGAAAATTTGGCCTGCAACTGTGCGAAGGATAATAGGGACAAAGAGTCAGGAAGAGAAAGATCCTGCACAATTTGAATACCGTGAGCAAGCCAGGAGGGCCAGTGCAGCGAGGTTCCATCTATCTGAAGGTTGTTGTTATGCCATAGTGGAGCATTACATATTGGAGGGGACCAGGCCTGTGTAGGTGTGTGTGACTTTAACATAAGGAGTCTCTAGGCATGAATTGTGTCAGTAATGGTTGGGGGAAGGGCCTGGCCTACCCAAAGATGCTGCTTGAGGAGGTGTATAGAGATTGGCCCCGTGTGCTAGGTCAGTTTCCAACTGGACCCAGATTGGGGAGCCTGAGGGGCTAGATACGAACCATTTGGTCTCATGAGCCACCAAACAGGTGAGATGGTAGCCCAAGAACCAGGGAACATTCAGACCACCCTGAGACCAATAAGCCCATAACTTACGTTTACTCCATCTGGGAGGTTTGTTATCCCACAGAAATCGGGAGACCAGGCATTCCAAGAATGTGAACAGTTTAGGGGAGAAGGAAATTGGAGGTTGTTAAATTAATACAGAACCCTGGGTAGGAGGAGCATCCAAACTGCTGCCACTCTACCTGGCAGAGAAAGTTTCAGTTTATGCCACCGTTCTACCTCCATGGAAAGTTGTGCAAGCACAGGGGAGAAATTGGTCAACTCGAGGTCGGACCATTTAGTGAGAAGCTGGATCCTGAGGTAGGTAAAACTTTAAGTGGCCCAAGTTAAGTTCATGCCTTGAAGGCAGTCACTAGTACAGCCATCATTCAGAGGGGCCAGGGTGGTCTTTTTCTAGTAGACACACAATCCAGATAAGGCAATGAAATTTTGAAGGACCATAAATGCCTCCGGTATAGATTGGTGGGGACATGACTGGGTAAGAAGGAGGTCATTGGCATACATTGCAACTAAGTAAGAACAACCTGCGATTTCGATACCATGGATCTGTGGGGAAGCAATAAGGACTCAGAGCAGCGGGTCTGGGGCCACCAAAAATAAAAGGGGGGAAGGGGGCACCCCGTCTGGTGCCTCTATGGAGGGGGAAGGGGGAGGAAATATCGCTGTTGGTGAGAATGCAGACCATTGGGGAGCAATAGAGCATATGAACTCATTGCCTAAAGTATCCACCAAAGTCATAGAGGTGTAATATTTCATGCATATAGTCCCATTTGATAGAATCGAACGCTTTGGAAAAATCAATTGTGAGAGCGGCCATAGAGAGGAATGATTTAGAGGTGAACCACTTAAGGTTAAGCAAAAGTCTAGTGTTATCTACCCCAGCTTTACTTTGCATGAAGCTGGCCTGGATTGGATGAATAATCAAGGGGAGGACAGACATCATTACATAGATACATAGATACATAGATACATAGACAGTGTCGGCAGATAAGGGCCTATGGCCCAACCAGTCTGCCCATTTGAGCTTGTAAATTCAATTATTTTTTCCTAGAAGTCTGTTGCCCCTTACCCTTGACCTTCAGAATTCCTTTATGTCTATCCCATGCATTCTTAAATCCCGTGAATGTTTCAGCCCCCACCACTTCCTCAGGCAGGGTGTTCCACTTGTCCACCACCTGTTCTGTGAAGAAATTCTTCCTCATGTTCCTCTGAATCATCCTCCCTCCAACTTCATCCCATGCCCTCTAGTCCTATAATATCTTTTTTGCTTAAAAATAGTGTATTCCTGTACCCTGTTCCTCCCTGTAAGATACTTGTATGTCTCTATCATATCCCCTCTCTCCCTCCTCTCCTCCAGGGAGTACATGTTCAGTTCTTTCAACCTGTCCTCATAGGACTTGTGATGCAATCCATGCACCACCTTTGTTGCCCTCCTCTGAACCTTCTCTACCTTGTCTATGTCCTTACGTAGGTAAGGTCTCCAGAACTGTACACTGTACTCCAGGTGGAGCCTCACTAGTGTCTTGTATAGTGGAATAATGACCTCCCTTTTCCTGCTGGTGATGCCCCTACCTATGCATCCCAGCATCCTATTTGCTTTACCTGTGGTCTTGTCACACTGTTTCCCTACCTTGAGGTCATCAGTGATGATAACCCCAAGATCCCTTTCCTGCTTGGTGCATGCTATATCCTCACACCCCAACTGATATATTGTGCCAGGGTTTTTGTGCCCCATATATATTATCTTGCATTTCTTTGCGTTGATTTTCAACTTCCAAACCCCTGACCATTCTTCAAGTTTCTACAGGTCCCTTCTCATTCTGTCTACACCCGCTGGTGTGTCTACTCAGGTGGCAAGGGCCTTAGCTAATATCTTCATGTCTACTGACAACAAAGATATAGGCCAGAAGTTAGCACAATCCAATGGGTCAGAGGATTTTTGGGGGAGTACAGTAATAAGAGCATCTCTATAGTGGGAGGGAGGGAGCCCGCTTCATGGGAGGCTTGTAATGCAAATTTAAGTGGTCACAGAATATCTGACCCCAAGGCTTGATACAACTCTACCAACTTACCGTTGGGACCAGGGGCCTTTCCTCTGGCTATTTTTGACAACGCCAGGCATAGCTCTTTATAAGTGACAGGGGACTTAAGGTATGCAGTCTGGTCAGGGGTAAGAACAGGTATGGCAGCAGGTTGGCAGAGGTTCAGAACCCCTTGCAAGAGTTGTGGCCCTATATTAGTGGAGTGGGACTGATATAATAATTCATAAAGTTGTCTCATAGCATGATTAATGTCACTGGCGTTGGAGGTTATAGAGCCTGCCCTGGTACAAAGTGCATGGATCCGGGTCACAGCCCATTGTTTCCTGGAGTTGAAAGGCTAAAGGTCTTCCACTCTTCATCCCTCCATCCCAATAGGCATGTTTTGAATGGAACAGGAGCCATTCGGTTTTCTGATGCAGAATGACATTGATCTGGCCTTACAATCTGGCAGTGAGGTGAGCTATCAGTAGTGGTGTGAGGGATGGTTTTGAAATGGCGTTCTAGAGTGACCAGCTTGGCTTGCAGATTGGTTAATGCTGCTCTATGATCCATGCAGTGGAGAAAGCAATGATGTGACCATGTAAGACCACTTTAAGAGCTTCCCATACCATACCATATGAGACTTCACAGTCGGAGTTGAGGGAGAAGTAGTCCTTAGTGGCTTGAACTAACATGGGGCAAAAGTCGGGGTCCTTGAAGAGGAGAGAGTTACACCTCCAGTGGGTAACGGAGGGATGATCACCAGGTGGAGTATAGGTGGCCTGAATGGGAGCATGATCAGAGATCAAAATCAAGCCTATGATATTGTCTGACATCCCCCAGGGTGCCATTTCATTGGCTAGCCAAAAATCAGTGTGGCTATGTGAACGGTGTACAGGTGAGTAATACGTGTAGTCTCAGCCTGTGGGGTGGTCTCTTCACCAGGTGTCAGTCAGGCCCTACTCCTCTATCATAACCTGGAGGGATTTTCTGGCCTTTGGGCATACATATGGAGTGGGGTATGATTTATCAAGGAAAATATCGCCGACCATATTGAAGTCCCCCCAATCACAAGTGGGATGGGCAGACTATGCTCATGTAATGAGGATAGGGCCTAGCTGACCGCAGGAAAGAAGTTGACATGCTCATTATTAAATGAATATAAATTACCTAGCAATATAGGTCCTTCAGGGGAAGACAACTTAGCCACCACCCATCTACCGTGAGTATCCTTCCTGACATCCTCCATCTTCCAAGGTGAGGTGTGACGAAAAAGGATAGCCACTCCTTTAGTCTTGGGGGGAAGAACTAACCAGGACTTCTCCCACCCAAGATTTCTTCAGCCAGGATATTGCCCAGGCCAGGAGGTGGGTTTCCTGTAAAAATGCAACATCGGTGTGCAGAAATCTCAAGTGCTGAAGAATGTTCATGTGCATAATAGAGTGGTTGAGCCCCTTAACATTTCAAGAAACAAAATGATAGCATCAGGCTGTGGAGGTGTTCAACACCATGTCCCCACCCAACAAACAAGAAAGGGTACTTACTGTGATCCAAGGAGGGGGAGGTGGGATCAGTAGAAAGCTCAGGGGAGAGGAGGGGAGGCATCTTAAATATCCCAAAACTGCAAGTCTGTAGCCCAGAAATAGAGAGAGAGAGAGAGAGAGAGAGAGAGAGAGAGAGAGAGAGTAAGCATCACTGAGTATCTGAGATGCATTGTCCTTATAGGTGAAGAGCTGTAAAAAAGCAAGAGTAAGGGCTGAAATACAAGTATTAATAGTAATATGGGGCAAAATAGCCCAAGAGTCAACAAACTGGTATTAATAAGTGCGCAACAGCATGAACACGCTATGAGCTTGGAGGTTAAAGCAAATGAAGGTAGATAATGTGCCCTACAGCTATGCTATCTCCAAAACTCAGTACTGGGGGTGAAGTGAGTGAATCCAAACAAGTTAAGTCATCCTGAACCAGGGACAAGCTCAGGGTCGGGCACCCCGAACACCTGGAGTGGGGGCTGGGTTAATCAAAGGGAGGGCATGGTGGTAAGGACAGAATAGGGAAAAAAAGGGAGGTGACACACCCTCCTACCAGTCTGAGCTCTGTATCATTGAGGCAGCTAAGCCCAAGGTTCAAATATGGAGCCAAATATAACTCAAACTACAACAGCAAAAACGTAGCTAACAATAAGAAAAGAAAAGGTACAGTATACAGGCCACATTTAAAGCAGTCTGCGAGCAAAGGGCACCAGGGTGAGATATCAGCCCAACTTTCAACAGTTATTATTCAAAAAGAGACCCAACAGAAATTGATATAATAACGAGGGAGTGGGGAGAGCCTGCTGCATCCCCCCATGTCTCTCAAGTGTACAGCGGAGGGAGGGCAGTTGTATAAGAAGTATGTTCCAGGCAGTGCCCTGGCAGAAACCTATGGCCACAAAATAGAGGGATTAATAAACAAAACAAATACAGACAGTTCAGGAATTTAGCCCTTCGGCCTGCCCAGGGAGGACCCGAGGGGCATCACCAGGGTCCATGAAAGTATTTGCCACTGCTGCAGCATAGCTGATCAGACCAGGTCTCACAGGGGATGCATCGTCCACTGCTTCAACAAGGGAGGATTCAGGAAAGTCGGCCCAATCTACTGGTTGCGCAGTCTCCATCTCTTGAGAGTCAGGCAGCTCCATATTCACTGGGTCAATGATAGGGGAAGGATCTTCCCTATATATTTTAGCTGGTGGGGCATTTGTCTACTTACTAGATGAGTGCAAGGGTCTGCTCCTTGCTTGCTGCCTAGACTTAGTAAAGGAGCCATTCGATCACTGAGGGAGAGAAGGCATGTGAGGCAGAGGTAGGAGGTGCAGGCATAGACAGAGCAGGAGAAGCTGAAGATGTGCCAGCAGCCAATGGGGAACCAGGCTAAGGGAGGTCTGGTTCGTCTGGTAATGTGTCCCTCAGAGCCCCAGAGGGAGAAGAGAGGTTCCAGTTAGATGGTGTTACCTGGTTGGGTTCCCAAAGCCTTCTTGGATTTGTAGTGGGAACACGCAGGGCCAGCCTAAATTTTGTAATGCAGTGCTTGAGGTCCGTAGGGTGGTCAGCAGTTATTTCTCTCCCATCCTTGGACACACAAAGTCTGTTAAGATTTTTAAATTTAAAGTGAAAGTCGTGTTGATAGAGAAAATGTTTAAGGGGTCCAAAGGCTCTCCTTTTTGCTGCAGTCTCTATTGTAAAATCTCAAGACAAAGAGATCTGGACCCTTAGCCAGCGCACTTCCCCAAGGTCCCTGGCAGCATGGAGGATCTGTTCTTTAGTGGAATACCTGGGTAAATAAGCTACCACTGGTCTAGGTGCATCAGTAGGCCTGTTGGGGTGAGTAGAGACCCAGTGAGCCCTCTCCACTTCTACAGGGCCTCTCCAGCGTTCCCCAGCATAAGAGGGAGGTTGTCATCAAGAAATCTTTCCATCAACTGACCCTCTGCCCCCTCTAGAAGCCCAATAATCTGCAGATTATTGCGGTGGCCCCTATTTTCCTGGTCCTTGGCTCTGTCCCAGAGAGCCGCTAATTGTTCCTCATGTTGTTGCAAGCACTGCCATACCTGCATTTGTTGGAACATGCAGGCTTCCTTGCATTGCACTGAGACATTCATCTGGTCTTGATGCTGCCAGACTTCTGTAACTGTGCCTGATAGGAAGAGGCTAATATCGTCCACCCGAAGCAAAAGCGCTTCTATCATTTTTGTAATATATTGAAGGGATTCTCCCACCAAGGCCTGCTGCATAGGAGGAGGGCTGCTCAAGATCGATAATAAGGCTGGTACTTGGGGATCCATAGTCACTGATTTTAATCCAGAGGGGTAAATAAGAGTGTCTCTGGGGTTCCGGGCTGATTCAATGCTCGTGAAGCGACTGCAATTAGCCATGTTTTGGATGTAGGCAAAAAGTTGGTGTGGGGCCTACGTGGCCTAGCTCTTCCGAAGACACCACAGACAATGGCACTGCGATAAACTGCAAATTACGTTGAAATCTGTTTAAGAGACATGCTGCCTGGTAGGTAGACAGTCACCCATGCATTAGCTGGTGATGGGGGTTCAACTCCATGAGATTGCGGCACCTGAGCTCAGATAGCCCTCAGCCAGGAGAGAGCTCACAAATTAAGCAGCCATCATGTCGGTGGCTAAACCATGCCCCCTCCACAAGTGATTTCAGATTACACCCTTGTGGAACTCTCCCTGAGTCTAGACATTGCAGCAGAAGTAAATAGAAACTGGAAGCTTAATAATAATATTCTGAAATATCTCTAAATATTAGAGCCCTTCAAAATATTTGTGGACAGGTTATTCATTGAGAATAAAGGTTCTGTTTCTCAAGCCACAACCATTTTGAATGCTTTTAAATGTGCCTTGAGGGGAGAAATCATCCGCCTTGCAGCAAAGGGAAAAAAAATTAAGCCAAAAAAAGCATCCTTTCTCCTCTCCTAAATGAGGGCCTTAGAGAGATCTCTATCCAACACCACTAATTTATCCACTAGAAGAGAATTAAATGTTCTCAGAGATGTTCTCAGAGAGAGAAATATCATGAGCTCAATAAGGAAAAGATGACACTGTTCAGGGCAAAGACCCATTATGTCTCCACAAGTGAAAAGGCAGGTAACCTATTAGCCCTAGGCCTTAAACAGTGGGAGATACTCAGAACAGTTAAATCTATATTGGACCCAAATACCAGTGCTGTAGTCGAAGAAGTCAGACTCATTGCCTACAAATTTCAAGACTACTAATCCAAATAATATGGGCAGTCTAGATGGATCTATAGGTCCACATCTACTATCACATTCCATGTTTCTATGTTTATATAATCTAGGAAATTCTGGCAGCTGTCCTGAGCAAATTGAAGAGTATCTCAACTCTATTCCCCTTCCTTTTTTTTTCAATTGTTTATCCAGGAGTGGCACACTAAGCTGAAAGTGTGTTTACAGGTGCAACCTGGGATCACAGAGAAGTTAAGTGACTTGCTCATAGTCATACGGTATGCAAGTGTGGGCTGTGGGATTCAAACCCAGGTCTCCAGGTTTGCAGCTCAGAGCCTTAAACCAATTCCCCCTCCTTGTTGCTCCCCAGAACAACAGGAGGTTTTAAAACAACCCTTCACTATATTGGAAATTCACCAAACCATCAAATTTCTAGCCCTGGACAAGGCCCCCAACCTAGACAGCTTTTCTACAAACTTAAAAGCCATGTCTGCATAAATAGCTATTCCACTTAAAGACATTCACCTAGAAGCCTACCAAAACAAAACCCTAGATCCCTTTATCCAATAGGCAACCATATCAGTGCTAGTGAAGCCTGGCAAAGACCTTACCTTGGCACAAATTTACAGGCATACCTTTAGAATACAGACTTCAAGATTCTAGTTAAACTGTTAAGACACCATGTTACAAAAGGTATAGATCTCACTTCTAGGCCCAGAAAACATTTTCACATCCTATCTGCATCCTGCGGAGCAGAGACCCCTACAGTTCTCACCTCCATGGATGCAGAAAAAGCTTTTGACAGGGTCTCTTAGGGCTACATGTTTAAGTATCTGCAACATTATGGTACCTTAAGAATAGACTCAGTGGATCAGGTTACTTTACTCTCAACTCTCAGTGAAAATTAACTGTAATAGAGCGCTGTCATCTGGATTCTCCCTGTCTAATGGCATAAGTCAGGGGTGTCCCTTTTCTTCTTTCCAGTTTAATTTTTAGTTAGAGCCTCCAGCAATCAAACTTAACTTAAACAGGAACATAGACGGTATTCCATTTGGAGATGAGCAATACAGTATGTCCCTTTATGTGAATGACATTTTACTACATGTCCAAAATCCTGGCACCTCCATACCTGAGATCCTCAGGGAAGTGGAAGAAGTTGGTAAAATTTCCAAGCACAAGTTAAATATTACCAAAATAGTGATCTTCCCATTAAATAACAGGACCACACAGCAGAAACATGTGAACTTATTGATTTAGTTATTTAAAATTTTGGTTTAATCTGTCACTGTGCACAGGTGAATTTCCCAAGGCTTGCAAAATGGCCACTATCAAACCAGTCCATAAGAGCAGTGCCAGGGATTGTTTATCTTACTATAGACCCATTTTATTATTACCCCCACTATCAAAAATACTAGAAAGAATAGCTCTTGACCAATCAATGGATTTTCTGGGTAAATATGATTTGCTCCCTAAATTTCAGCATGGGTTTAAGCCCCATCACTGTACTGAGATGGCCTTGGTGGGGTTCTCTGGCTGCCTACAGGGTTCTCTCAATAGAGGTGACTCTATGGCAGCTGTCTTTGTGGACCTCACCAAGGCCTTCAACCTTGTTAGTCATGAACAGATTTACTCCACACTTTATGAGGTTAATTTTTCCTCTAAGGTTACTGATTGATGTTTTAATTACTTAACATCTAGGGCCCATAGAACATCCATCAAGTGGGCCATATCTCACTGCAGAGAAACCAAGTGTGGCGTCCCTCAGTGCTCCATACTTGTTCCCCTCATGTTCTCTCTTTATATGAATTCTGCTTCCTCAACCTGTCAAAAGTCTGAAATGATTCTATTTGCTGATGATGCTGTCATATTTCATCCCAATAGTGATCCTTCAGTAGCAATTAATGTCATTCAAAATGATTTCTTGTCATTCCAGGAATAGTTAGTCTCCAAACAAATGATACTCAACGTAAAAAAAAAAAAAACAAGTATATGGTCTTTACTAGTTCTAGAAACATACATGTGTTCTTCTAGTAATAACAGATGTTAATGGTGATGCTTTGGAAAAAGCTGATCACTTTAAATATCTTGGAGTTATTCTTCATGCAGGACTAACATTTGAGACACACATTCCTACAACAATAAAAAACATTCTTCCATGATTGGGGGGACTATATAGAATTAGGCAGTTCCTTACTCTGTCCTCTAGGCTACAACTTACCCATGGTTTCCTCCTTGGGGTTCTTGATTATAGTATTCTCATTTATTCTTCTACCAATGAAAAATATCTCTCTAAACTTAAAGTTACTTATAACAATATTCTTAGATTTGTTACAGGTCTGTCCTTTAGGACCCATAGTTGTGACTTATTACATTTACCTAAACTTCCTTCTCTTGAAAACAGAATAAAGATTAAATTGGGTGCTTTGTTATTCAAAGTCACTGGAGGCCTTCTCCCTACTTCTTTGTCCATCATGTTTCCTAAAGTCATTAATTCTTTGGGAACTAGGTCCCAAGATAAAGATAAATATCAGTTTGTGATTCTAAGGGTAAAAAAAGCTTATGGTAAGAAATCATTTTCATTTAGAATATTTATTTTTTTAATTCTATCCCTACATCTATCAGTGCTTCTCTTTAACTTACTGTATTTAAATCTAGATTACAAATATGGTTAGAAAGCATGATTTCCTGTTTTTCCAGTTGTATTTTAAGGAATTAGCATGTTAGTTTATGTTTATTTAACCATTTGTTTTTTGTACTGTGTACTTTGTCTTTACTCAATGTTTGTACTTGTTTTGTAATACTTGCCACTTGTGAAAATGGACAGTTATGCTAATCAAGTTATCAAGTATAAAAAATAAAAATGAAAATGAAATGAAATAACCAGGAAAGACACACTGAGCCGAGGCTCATTTACAGGTCCTATCCAGAGGAAAGGGGAGTGGGATATACAAACAGTGTACAAAGTATAGTATTATCATTGCAGCAGAACCAAAATGAAACAAATACTCAAGAGGTCCCAAGACAGGAGGCAGTAGGGTCCCCGAGATCGTTATACAATATAAGTTATAAATAGTCAATTATACAATTCAAGTATAAATAGTGTAATAAGAATACAGAAGTGAGTGCCAGAGCTATTTGATGAGGCAGTTGTCAGTGTTATAGTAGAGGAGATAGTGGGGTAGACAGTGGGGGAAAGGGTTAGATTTCAAGGTAGATAGATAGTGGGTGGAGGGTGATGAGTCAGTAGCCGAAAGCAACAGTAAGAGATTGGGGCAAAAGTGTGATACATGAAGGGGAGATGCATGGAGGGGGATGATATCAAGGAAGGCCAGAGGGGGACCAGCTACTGGGTGGTAGGGGAAGACACTTCAGCTGGTGTTTCAGTGTGGACTGAGTTAGGGCAAGGAGGGCCGATTAGGTGAGTTGGTTCCACAGAGCTGGTAGTCTGTAGGAGAAGGCAGTTTTGCCCGCTTAGGTGTGTGGGAGCAGGAGATGTAATGAACAAGAATTACACAATCTGTGGCCATAGCCTGATGAAGGGGAAGGGGACAGGAATGCTGATAGGTAAGTAGGGAGGGAGGCAGACCAACATTTGCCAATGATGCAGCACAATGAGTGAGCCATTGGGTAGCAAGGGATGGGAGTCCAAGAGCAGAATAAAGGGAGCAGTGATCGGAGCGGAAGGGGAGGTTCGAGGCAAAACAAGAGAAAGCACTGAAGAGAAGGTCTAGCTTGGAGAGGGGATTATTGGGGGGCCGAGCTATGTACAGCATCTGTGTAGTCAAAGGTAGGGAGAATGAGCTTAGTGACTAGTTCTTTATGGATAAGGGATGAGAGGCAGTCCTTGATTCTATAAAGGGCCTCAACTTTATGCAGGATTCTGGTGTGTACGGAGTTGATGTGTTCAGAGAAGTTTACATTGGATCCAGCCAAAGCCCTAGATACTTAAAGAACTGAACTGTATCTATTGGTATGCTATCCAGGGAGAAGAAAGAGGGGACAATGATAATTTGGTTAAACACTGGGATGAGCCGAAGGTCATGGCAACAGTTTTTTGAGTATTACACCTCAGGTCATTAGGCTTGAACCACTTTATGGCTTTCATGAGGGTGTCTTTGAGGGATGTCTAGATGGCAGTGAGCAAGGGGCCAAGGGCAAAGATGACCATATAACTGGTGAGCATGTGAGTGTGCATAGGTGAGCAGATGGATGGGAGGTAGTTGACAAAGATGGAGAAGAGATTGGGGCCAAGAATCAAGCCTTGGGGGACACCAGATAGAATGTGGAGGGTTAAGGACTTGGTCTGGCCAAGTTGCACAAACTGGTTTCTACCAGTGAGAAAGGACTTGAACCAATCTGTGGAGGAGGAAGAGAGCCCAAGGGATAATAGCTTGCCTAGAAGAAGGCTGTGAGAGACTGAGTCGAATGCTTTGGTGAGACTGAGGAAAATCATCAAGGTCATGTGTCCTTTGTCTATGGCAATACAGATATGATTTTTGAGGGAAAGTAGGGAGGAGGAGGTGGAGTGGACTCACTGGATGCCAGATTGGAAGGGGCTCAGGGTTTTGGAGGAGTCAAGAAAGGAGTTTAATCCAGAAGTAATGAGTTTCTACTGAATTTTTGAGAGGATAGATAGGAGAGAGATATGGGTCTATAGTTACCTGATTGGGCGGGGTCCCCACCTTTGTGGAGAGAAAGATAGCCTTGACTGGTTTTCAAGTGTTTGGCATAGTGCAGTTAATGATAGAGAGGTTGAGTAGATGGGTGAGTGGGGGGAGGGGGCATGGCAAGGGAAGAAATCCTGAGAAGATAGGGATCAAGGCCATCAGGGTTGGATTTGAAGGGATTTAGAGCTTTTAGGGCATGAAGAACTTCAGCAATATTGATAGTGGGGAGGAAGAAACCACTGGAGGAGTGGGAGGTTGGGATGGGGGGATGGGGGCAAGGGCTTAGAGGTGGGAGGAGAGCCAGGGGGCAGGGCACAGGTGGTGAAGAGATTTATGGAGGAGGCAGCTAAGGAGGGGTCAGAACAGGAAGGGTCAGGGAAGGCAGGAGTGGTGAAGGAGGTGGAGCCTAGTAGAGGGTGGAGAGTTTTCCAGAAATCAGATGGAGAGGACATAGTGTCATTCAGCTTGTCCAAGAAATTGTTGGTTTTGCTATGCACACTGCCTTAGTGCAGGCATTGCGTAAAGTTGTATAGTGTTGCAGGCCTGCAGGCCTGGAGGAAGACTTGTAGGAGAGCCAAGCCAGGGCTATTGCTTTAAAAAGGGAGATTAGCTGATCAGAGATCCAGGAGAGATGCTTCTGTAGAAGCTGCAGTCTTTTAAAAGAGGGGCATGCTGATCCCAGATTCTGAGGAACATGGAGGTGAAAGATGTGAGGGCTGAACTAACATCGGGGGCAATGAAAATGCCTGACCAGTCAGCCAGTTGCAGGTCGGATAGGAGTGCTCTACTGTTTAGGGATTTAAGTGCATGGAAACACAGATACTTGGGTGGAATGGGGGTGTCCGGATATGCTGCGGCAGTGGGTGATGCAGTGGTCACTAATGGCGTTGGGACAGTTACAAACCGATGAATATTTTAGAGGGTGGGTAGTTAGACTCCAATCAATTACGGAGTGGTTGGAACAGTATGGAATTAGCCTAGTCAATTCTGTTAGGAGTTAAACTAGGTTTAGTGCCTCTGTACCTTGAATGATGGACCTAGCAGAAACCAAGAGCCAGTTTACATTATAGTCTCCCAGAAGAAGTAGCTCTCCGTTTTATGAACATATGAAATTTGCCAGCAGATACAGGCCTAGATGGCTATCAAGTCTGCTTGAAGGTGCAGCTAGCACCCCTTATTCTGCAGCTTCCCCTCCCTTCCACCCTTCCCCTCCATTGATCCTCCCCCTTGTCCTGTCCCATCCCCTTTTGAAGCAGTCCACTGTTCTACTGGATACCACTTCTGCAGTTAACGCATTCCACCCAGCTCCCACCATCTCTGTAAAAAAGTGTCTCCTCATCTACCTCCTGAACCTTCCTCCCTCCAGTCTCATATCATGGCCGTTGGTGTCCCTCCCCTCCCTTACTTTGAACAGCCCCTCTGTACCCATCTTGTTTATTCCTTTCATGTACTTAAAGGTTTTAATCATGCCCCCCACCATCTCTCCTCTCCTCCAGTGAGTATATGTTCAATTCTCTCAGCCTTCTCTCATATGATAAGCCCCCGGCCCCTTGATTATCTTTGTCAACCTGTGCTGCACCCCCTCCAGTAACTTAATGTCCCTCTTCAGATACAAGCACCAGTACTGCATGCAGTACTCCAGGTGCAGTCTAACTAATGACCTATACAGAGGAAAATCACCTTCTCCTTCCTCGAGGATATACCCCTTGCAATGCAACCCAGCATTTTGTTGGCCTTTGCAGCTGCCTTCATACAGTACATTGTACCAAGTTGTTTATTGACCCAGTAATGAGCACCCCCAGATCCTTCTCCTCCTCTATCTGGTCTAGCTGCACTCCCCCCAGTTGGTAACTCCTCCTTGGGTTCTTCATCCCAAAATGCAGTATCTTGTACTTTTTGGCATTAAACCCCAGTTGTTAGGTGTCTGACCAGGTTTCAAGCTTTGTCAGATCATCCTGCAACCCCTGCCATCCCCCTAGATCATCCACCACTGCTCCTACCTTGGTATCATCAGCAAACAGACTGATCTTGCTCTTGATGTCGAATAATATGTCTGCAATGAATATCCCAAACAACACTGGTCCCAACACTGAGCCCTGTGGAACACCATTCGTCACTACCCTTGGGTGTGAGTCCTCCCCACCCACCACCACCCTCTGTTGCCTTCCCTGAAGCCAGTTATCTACCCATCTCACCAGCTTTGCACCCACCACTGTGCCTTCTAACCTGCTTCCCAGCCTTCCATGCGGCACTGAGTCGAATGCCTTACTGAAGTCCAGATACAGGACATCCACTGCATTCCATCCACTGTTTTGGGTGAGAGAGACTGGCGGGGCAAGGGTGAAGATTAGGGTAGATGGCTGGACTTTAGGAAACAGGTAACAAATGTCAATGAAGGTGGGGGCTGATGATGAGAAGGTCAGTTTGTAAAGCAGTATCTCGTGTGAGGAGAGGGAGGCTTACTTGAGTACAATAGAAGAGGGGAGGGAGTCAAATACATAGGCCACTACACCGCCATCTCTTTTCCCTCTGTCTTATCTGTATAAAGTGTAACCTGGGAGATCAATGACAGAGTTAGAGATTTTCAAGAAGAACCAGGATTTGGACACACAGAGGATATCAGGGGAGTTAAGAGATACCCATTTTAGGCAGTAGGCTCCTAGCGTTTAGATAGTAGATTCCTAGGCATCCTTTTGAGGGTCTGGCAAGAGTGAAGGGGCCAGAGTTTTGTTCAATATCGCCAGACATAAGAAGGACCCCACATGGGGCTCACTTGGTCCACAACCTCTTTGCTGTATTTGAGTTTACACATCTCTAACTCAGATACTCACATGATTAAAGGCAACTTGATAAGATCAATAAATCACGATGATAGACACTTAGAAGAACCACAGGACATTGCCAATATACTCAATACATATTTTGGATCTGTATTCACTAAACATAGAAACATAGACTTTGATGGCAGATAAGGACTGCTTGGCCCACCTAGTCTGCCCATTTCCCTACCTACAGGATAGGCTGCAGATCCTAGTTAACCAGCAGCCTATTTCTCCCTACCCCAAACAAGAACTGCTTTATGTCTGTCCCTTACATTCTTGAATTCTCCCACAGTTTTAGACCCCACAACCTCCTCAGGAAGGCTGTTCCATGCATCCACTACCTTCTCTGTGAAAAAAATACTTCCTCACATTGCCCCTGAACCGCCCCCCCATCTTTAAATTGTGTCCCCTTGTTCTTGCACGTCTCTTTTTCTGAATAGAAACATAAAATTAAACTTTTTTTCCCTTTTGTAAATGAGTTGGCAGATATATGTATTTCCTGGGAATCAAACTTGTGACCCTTTGCTTATAAGGCAAGGACATATCCAGTGTACCACCTGAGGCCCACTACTAATACTATTCACGACAGTACTATGCCTATATGCAGTGGAGTAAATTTAAACATTCAGATTAATCCCAGTGCAATCACTGACAAAATAGGTGCATTAAAAAATACAATGGCAGCAGGCCCAGAAAATATCTCCGCTGCCATGCTCAAACTATTATCCCCACATATAGCAACTCCCCTAACCATGTTGTTTAATAAATCCCTCAAAGAACAAATAGCCCCAAAAGCTTGACTAACTGCCACTGTGATACACGTGCATACAAAGGGTAGTAGGTCAGACTGTACTAACTATAGGTCAATTAGCTTAACATCAGTCCCCGGTAAGATCTTGGAGCCCATAATCTAGGAAGCAATTTATAAGTATCTAAGTGTTAGAAATCTGCTAGACCCTAGTCTGCATGGTTTCATGCCTTGGAGATCATGCATCACACATCAGTTATGTTTTTATGAAAATATATAGTCATCATTAGACAGTGGATATCCCGTTGACTGTATTTACTTAGATATGTCTAAGGCCTTTGATATGGTCCCCCATAACCAGATAATTCAAACTCTCATACATCTAGAAATTGAAGGAACCCTTATGAGGTGGATTCAGAACTCGCTATCTGGGAGTCTGTATTAATGGGTTTTCCTCAGCACCTTCCACTGTGACTAGTGGAGTACCACAGGGGTTGGTTCTGGGTCCTTTACTTTTCCAGCTATACATTTGGAAACTAGGACACAATGCTGAAGTCTGGGTTAATAAATACGTAGACAACATCAAACTGGCTACTGTGATTACAGATGTTACAGACAGGCAAAGATTACAAGATGCCTTAAACAAAATAATTGACTGGGCTAATGCAGCTGGAATGATATTCAATCAAGAAAAATGTAGTGTAATGCACTTCTGTAATTGCAGCACAGCTGCTGCATACTTTATGATGAATATTTCCCTAAAAAAAGGAGGGAGCAAAAGGATTTAGAAATTATTTTATCAAATAACCTAACCTATGAAACACACTGTAGGACCCAGGTAGCTAAAGCTAAACGAGTCCATTGGACAATCAAAAGGAACATTAAAAGTAGGGAGGCTAAGGTCATTATACCATTATACAGAGCCTATATTAAGCCTCTTCTGTATTACAGAAGCCCATTATGAGGACCAATCAAGGGGACACATAGTGATAGTATTAAGAGGGTGCAGAGGCAAACAACAACAAATGTTTATGAATGTAGGGATTTATAAATAATATAAGGACAGACTGAAAAAATGAATCTAATGCCACTAAACATAAGAATGATTCAAGGGGATAAGATATTATGTCATAACTTAATACAAGACACTAACTTGATGGATCAATTGAATTTAAGCATTAAAGATCACAACAAAGGCACTAGAGGAAATAAACTACAACTAAAATACACTAAATTTAAAACAGAGAAACTAAAGACTTTTTATACTCAATGTATAATTAATCCACGGAATACTCTCCCTGAGGAAATTGTCACTAGCAAAGACAAAATGAAGTTTAAAACCAGATTAGATAGATACTTACTAAATGGTAACACTCTAACCTATCATAGATAGTACAGGAGCACATATGGGCTAACAGCCTTTCTCTTGCTTCTAAGACCTTAGTATGAACCTTAGTATGAACTTGACATCCTCCCCCTTTAAAATCAAAAAAAGACATCCAGTCATGATTAACCCCCCCCCCCATAACACTCTGGGGTAGGATTACTATCATTAAAATAAATATCTCCCCAGAATCCTGTACCCACTTAGCACACTGTCTATAAAGCTTCCCCTCCAATGGTTCCAACCTCTGCATGGTACTATCTCCTCTCTCCTTTGACAGGACAAGTGGCCCAGAATAGCCTATACCAAACTAGTAACCTCCAAACAAGCAGAAGGCCTCAGCCTCCCAGATTTTCTAGTATACTATCATGTCACCCAGAGAACCAGATATTTCAAGTGTGGTGCACCTCTGTGCTCCCAAGACTTGCCATATTGTCTACAATGGTTAGAAACAGAGGAGCTCCTCATTACCCAACCCAGTATTACCCCTCCCCTCTTTACTCTATACCAAGGCTGCAGCTCTCCCTAAAGCGTTACAAGCCACCCCTCATTGCTACATCCCTCCATATTTACTCTCAGCTTTCCAGAATATCCAAGACTAAACTGGAGGCTATTACTTCTCAATGTGTCTGGCATAACAATATACATATTGGAGGGAAAACCATTCTCGAAAGAGACTGGTATGACAAAGGTATTACCACACTAGAGTATATTATAACCACAGGCAGATGGGCCACTTTTGCCAAAATACAAGCAAGAGTCCAGCTTCATAATACAGATGTATTCTTTTTTGTTTTTTTTTTACAAGTCAGACATGCGTTCATCTATGTAGTGGGTATATTAGCACCCATACCTACATAGGTTCCTGCCCTATCTCAGCTAGTGCAGCAAGCAACTACACCCCACTCCATCTTTCTACTCTATAATCGTATCTTGTCAAGTTGCCAACTGATGTTGGCCATGGCAATTATGGTACAGCAATAAGGGTGAAAGTGAAAGGGGCAATGTTTATTTTAGATTGCCCCTCACTCATGTCACCCTTTGCACCCACACAGTTTCTACCCCCTGCTGGACATTCCAGCCCCAGATGAGGTTATATTTAGTTTTGAGTGGTGCAGGGGTGTAGCCCCCCACAAAAGTCGATTGTTTCCTGGGAGTACGCTTTGGCGCAGTAACACCCAGAAGAGGAAATGCCTGGTGCTGTAACACCAGGTGGCATTTTGTGTGTGCCCTAATTGGTTTCTGCAAAATGTATGTCACTGCAGCATGGGTGAACCCTGTGTAATACCATCAGACAACTGGCACCATACAAGTTTGGCAAATCAGAGAAATCCTGGACAAAGGCCCTTCACTGGGAAGCCTCAGATAAAGCATAAGATATAGTCTGGTCCAAAAGCCACACATTTGTCAAAATTGATCACTACAGGCAGATGCAAATTAAAATACTACATGATATGTATCACACACATGAGAAGCTTCATGACTGGCATGTCTTGGACTCCCCATTGTGCACAAAATGTTTTACCACACAAGGCACTTTAAAACATATATTCTGTGATTTCCCTAAGGCACAGCCCTTGCAGAAACAGGTACAACAGTTGCTGGATCCCATGCTTGGTCTGCAGTACACTTTCACCCCTGACACTTGTCTTAGAAGGCAGGGTGTGGAACGGCTTATAGGACACAGTAAATCCCAGTTTACACTGACTACTATGGCAACTGGAAAAGTTATACTGAGACACTGGATGGATCAGGAGACACACACTTTCTTGGAGCAGCAGACAGAAGTCATGCAAGCCCTTCACATAGAAAAAAATGTTAGCCTTTGTGAGTCAAAATATAAAACCTTTAGAAAATGATACAAATCTCTTTATGCACTACTGGGGATTGCTGAATTACAATAAATGTGAATTTATATTTTATGTATTTATTTTAAGTATTTGGTTACCAGGTAAGTTAACTGATCCAGGGGACTGTTTTCAGGCACCACCTGGGCCCAAAAAGTGGCACAGCAAAATTATAATACAAAGTGGTACAACATATTTACAATGCAGGTGCAGCAGTGTATAGGCAATACAAAATGAACAGACGTTACACAATGGATACAGTACTGTTAAATACAATGTAGCGGGTGCAGTACAAAATAAATAACTGTGTTGAGAGAGCAAGAAATACATTGCAATATACATTAGGTAGATAAGGTATAAATAACATTATGCAAAAGAGCAAGGACTGCTGTATAAATGACACACTGGGTAACGTAGTGTGGGGAGACTGTGATACAGAGTGGAGGAAGCAGTGCAAAATAGCCACAAATATACATCAGAAAAGAGAATCACCTAGCAAGGGAAACTGGAGAAAGTAGGGGAGCAGGAACAGGGAGACAGTAGTGACAGGTAGTTAAGGTGCATAGCAGATGAAGGGCAGGTGTAGGGAGATTGGAAGGCAAAGGAAAAACCAAGGATAAGGAAC
Source organism: Neoceratodus forsteri (assembly GCA_016271365.2). NCBI lineage: Eukaryota > Metazoa > Chordata > Ceratodontiformes > Ceratodontidae > Neoceratodus > Neoceratodus forsteri. The sequence continues at coordinate 604,247,491 of CM028129.1, forward strand.
ACCCTCAGTGGCACAGGCATTTGACCTCGGATAGTAACTAGTATTTGAGCCAGAGCTTGAAGGTGCAGTGGGTATCAACTGAATGGAGAGAAACAGGAGGCTGTTCCATAGGGAAGGAGCAGCTACTGACAAGGTGCAAAAACTGTTCCTTAAAGGAATGTTTTTATCAATGCTTTAATAAAAAGAATAGCCCTAAACTATTGTTACTTTGCTAATTCTTTTTTCTTTTATTCTTTCTTTTTCAGGGCAGCATCAAAAACTTTTTAAACTTTTAACACACGCATGTGTGTTTCGACTTGGTTTTATAAAGTCATGGCAAAGAAAAAAGTCACTGTACCTCAATTTACAGGTTGTACTTGCATTGAATAAATCAGGGTTTGCTGCTGCATGAACCCGTAGAGCTGCTGGCACTTCTGTGGACTCCCTGGCTCTGGGAGTCCAGCAGCTTGAAGCTGTCATGTGCCGCTCCTCTCTACGTGTTGCTGCTTCCACTGTTCAGAGTTCTGTGGACAACGTGTACTGTGTGCTTGTGTTTTGGAGCTCTAGGCTCCACCATCAGAGTTCTGAACAGTGGAAGCATCAGATTTATTCAATATAAGGACAACCTGTAAATTGATGACAGAAGCAACTGAAAAAGAGGCCTGCACATGCAGTGGGACTGACTAAATGACTAGGCAATTGAGCAATGAAAAGGAGCAGCTAAAAATTCCATGCATGACAAATGCATATTAGTGGTACAGTGACTTTTTTCTTTGCCATGACTTTACAGAACCTAGTTGAAACACACATGAGAGTGTCAGAAGGTTAAAAAGCTTTTGATGCTGTCTCGAAAAAGAAAGAATAAAGGAAAAAGAATTAGCAAAATAACACTAGTGTGGGGCTATTCATTTTATTAGAGTTCTGATAGAAACATTCCTTTTAGGAATAGTTTTTGGATCATTGACTTCCCTGCTTTTTAGCACCGAAGTACTTTTCCTTTTCCCTTAAACAGTAAAAGGGTGTAGTAGCACAGCCATTTGCATTCCAGAAACAGCTACTGGCAGGGCTTTGCCACCCATGGCAGTGGATATTTCAGGTATTTTCATAGGGAGGGACGGAGGACACACACAGACTTCTGTGAGCAGTATGGGTCTTTAGGAAGGATATATACGTGGATTCATTGCCAGCTCTAAGGGAGTCATCAGCCAGGGGGCCAAGAACATATTCATGACAGCTGGAGAGTGGAAGCCAGCCAAAAGACTGATACAGATTACAGTGGTGAGTGGAGTATGGGGCCAGAAGAGCAAATCAGCAAACATTGTTGTATACTGAGGTGAGACATGAGTAAATGGCAGAGGACATATGGGAGTAAATGGGAGTGCAGTAGTCGAGGATCGGAAGCAGAGTGCCTTGGGCAATTGCTAGATGTGCCTCCCTAGTCAAGAACTGTTTTTGCCAATAGGTGGCACCGAGGTTTTTGTTAACCCAACAAGCAACAGAGTTTACATGTTCAGTGAAGGAGCGGGAGGTGTCAAGGGTAATAACCAAGTATTTGAAATGTGGGACATTTTCCAGCAGGGGTCCATCCAGCGTGAGCACTGAGAGAGAGGATCCAGCTTTGGGGATACCGGCCAAGTATGGTTTGGACCTGAATAGTAGCACTTTAGTTTTTTTAACATTCTCCAGGAGTCTGTATGACAAAAAACGGTCGTGGGCCAAACTATAGTTTTGGGACAGGGTGGGACAGGGTGGATGATATGTTAGTTAGTGTCTTATCACTGCAGACAAGGACCAGATCATCCACATAGAGTAGGGCTTCACATATGAGGCAGTCAGAGGGGAGGGAGTTAATGAATAAGGAGAAAAAAAGTGGTCCCAGGATGGATCCCAGGGGGACACCCGTAGAGACAGGCATGTCAGGGGAGAAAGCAGTTCCTATACTTACAGATTGAGACTGGCCAGACAGATAGCTCCTGAACCACTACGAGGTCCCTGGGGAGCAGCCAAGTTGCAGAAGAGTGGTATGAAAAAGGGAGTGGTTGACCAGGTCAAAGGCCTTGGTCAGGACCGCAAACACAGCCCCTGTAGCTTTGTCCAGGTCCAAGTTCCTAAAATCATGATTAATAAATCGGGCCAAGGCAGATGTAATGCTGTGGAACTTGTGAAAGCCATGTTGGTGGCCACACAGCAGGTTGTATTTTGTTACGTGATTGGATAGTTGATGGTGACAGACCTTTTCTGGTAGCTTGCTCAGAATGGGGAACAGAGATATTGGACAGTAACTGTCAGATGATAGGGGGTCCCAGTTTAAAATTGGGATTGACTTTGGCTACTTTCCAGGAATCTGGCATAGTAGATGTGGTCAGAGCCAAACTGAAGATGAAGGAAAGTGGCTTGGAGATGGAAGGGGCAATGAGCTTAAGTAGAGAAGGCAAAATGCCATCACTGCCAGGGCTGCCACAGTTAGGGAGAACATTAAGGAGTTTGGCATTGTCTTTGGCTGTGATGACCCTAAAGTAAAAGGGAGGGGTGGGGGGAGTACCACAAATGGAGGAGGTGGTTACATAAGAAATTGCGTTTCAGTACTTTGTGGTTTGTATGCAATGTGTTTTTAGTCACCTGAAGTCGTTCCAGAGAGCAGGGGAGGGGGACTGTTTGTATGCAGCCCAAAATGTGTCCCTACTCTTCATCAAGGATAGCTGTTCTTTTGTTACCCAGATGGTGCAGCCATCCCTCATTCTCCTAGTAGTGAGAGGGAAGTAGTGATCTTGTAGGCGAAGGAGAGCCTTGGTGTCCTGGCCAAATTTCCCCCATTCACTAAAAATACCACCAACAGCTTAATCTGGTTCAATGTCAGTTGGCATCCATCTATATCCCCCTGCCCTGGGATGAGGTTGAAAATAGGCAGAATTGTCTAGTCCTCCTTTCCCGATCAACAAAAACTAAATAAAAAATAAAATAAAAAAGCCCACTACCTCTGTTACATCTGTAAGGGAGTACAGAGCCTTCCAATCAATTGCTCTAGTGTCTTTGAGGAGTGCAGAGGTATCAAGGCAATTGAAGTTACAGAAGGAGATATGTTTGGGGGGGGGGGGCTTGCCATTTGGACTTGGTAGCCCAGGTGATAAATGTAGGGGAATGATCACTGATGAAATCAGACATAATACTGGAATAAAGTATCTTGTCCTCTCTGTTTGTGACCACCCAGTCTAGGAGGGAGTGGTTTTGGGTCCGAGTGTTCTGTCTGGTTGGAACAGTGATGATGTGGAACAGGTTATGCTGTTTTAGCAAGTTGGAGAAGTCTGAATTTAGGGAGCTTAACCAGCTAAGATTAAAGTCCCCAAGGAGGATCATATCCCTGGAAGAGAGAGGCTACCTAAGCCAACCAGGAAATTATCAAGCCCTGGAGTGCTCCCTGTTGGGGGGGTTATAGCAGCAGCCCACATACATCTCTTTCACAAGCCAAAGGTCATTTCAGCAATGAGCCAATCATGGGGGGATGTGGGGTCCCTGCAGCCAAACAAGGTAATCCAGAGAATGGACTGCAGCAGACTTGCTCCTTCTCTCTGTATGACCCTGTTAGCTTGTTGCTTTTGTGGGAAATGATCTTTGAGTTACAGGGTTATGGTGGCTCATTGAGGTAGATGATCCAAATGGTTTTATGGAATGTAAAAACATTTTCAAATGAAACCTGAATTTGTAAGGAAGAGAAACAGAAAATTATTAAAATGACGCTATTGTGGTCAGGATCTTTTTGACTGGCTCACAAAATGATCACCTCTTTTACAGAACAACCTGTTGCTGTTGTTTCAAACTTTGAGAAAGTTGACAATGTATTGCTCACAAAAAGATTTACTTTTATAACAGCCAGCTGCATCCCAAAGCTGCAAAACAGTTCATGGTCCGGATTCACAAAGGGTTATGCTTGGCGCAAAGTGACTTACACCAAAGAAAATGGTACAAGTAGCACTTTTCCCAATGAGTTCTGACATTTGGAATTCAGCAAAGCAGCCTGCAACATGTCACAGGCTGCTCGCACCAAAGTGAACTTACACCACCATTTGTGCCATAAACCCCCTGCGACATGGCGCAAGGGGGTTTGCGGCAGCAGCTGTGCCCTGTTCTGGAAGGGCAGCCGCCAAGTCTCTGATTCTGGTATTCTGAAACAACCCCCAGAGGACATTCATCAAAGTAAATTTAAACCAGCAGTTAGCTGGTGTAAGTGTACCTTACATCCACTGGGGATTGCGGAATGTGCTGCCAGCCCATCCCCCAGTATATGTAACCCCCCCAGCCCCGATCCCCCATTCCATCATAGACTAAGCCCCGCAGGGCTATGGAACCCCCATGCCCAGATCCCTTGATACATGTTTTAAGTGCCCTGCAGGGCTAGCAGATCCCCAAAGTCCCAATCCCCTGATGTATGAATTAAATGCTCACAGGGTGATCATACCCCTGTTGCCCCCAATCCCACAAAAATGTATGAAGATACTGCCCTGAAGGGCTAGCAGACCCCCAATGCCCCATCCCCTGAAATATGACATAAATGTCCTGCAGGGCCAGTGGACCCCCCCAATGCCCTGATCCCCTGATATATGTAAACACAGCCCTGCAGGGCTAGATGACCCCCCCCAAGCACCAATCTCTGTACCCCAAGTCAGAGCGGTAAAAAAAAACATTCAAAACAAGATCTCCATAATCCCTAGTAGTCTAGTGGCCCCCTACCCAGCAGTGCCAGACCACCCTGCACCCCCGACCCATACAGAGCTGGCAACTGGCACAGCCCATCTCTCTCAACCACGGCCAGTTACCAGTTGGGCTCCGTATGAATGCATACTACTGTAAATGGTATGCATTTAGTGAATGAAAGCTCATTTATTGAGTGCATACTATTTACAGTAGTACGTGTTTATACAGAGCTCAGTCGGTGGCTGGCCATGGTGGTGAGAGGTGCCAGTCGCCAGCTTGATATGGGTAGTGGGGGTGTGGGGTGGTCTGGCACTGCTGGGTGGGGGCCACTAGACTGCCAGGGATTATGGGGATCTTGATTTTGAAGATTATCTTTTTAACTGCTCTGACTTGGAGTATGGAGAGTGAAGCTTGGGGAGTCCTCAAGCCCTGCAGGGCTGTGTTTACATGTATTGGGGCACTGGGGGTCCATTAGCCCTGTGGAGCAGTATCTTCATACCATTTTGTGGGATTGGGGCATGGGGATTGCGATAGTCCTGTAGGGCAATTTAACCATACATTGGGGATTGGGCATGGTGGAGTGGGCTCTTGCAACCTTACATCAGGGATGCCGCAGGCTTGAGCCAACCCAATCATGTACTTCCTCCCTTTTGGCATACAGTTCAGGTTAGTGCAAGTTGTGGGATTTAGCCGTGGTGACACTGCCTGATAGTGAATAGGGCACAGGGTCCTTGGTGCAACAGCATTTGGCATGTCACCTTTGGTACAACTTGCGCCATCCTTTTGTGAATCCAGCCCCATGAGTTTTTCTTTGCCTCATGAGCTTTTTACAGCTCCAGCAGTGTAAGTGCTTCATCTCTCTGTTTTGCAAATGTAGGACTCTGGGACGTTCTTCCCACCTGATGTGACACATTTTCTGCCCCCCCCCCATTGCATATTACTCTGTGCCTTTGCTCCCCTATTATTCTCCACATGTAATGCACTTTGTCCAACGGTATGGCATAGTTTCACCAGGGTCATCATAGTGACATAGTAACTTGAAGTTGGAAGGTAATCTAGGTCCCCACCACTAGATTCATATGCAGTGGGTAATAATGAGCATTTTTTAAATGGAACAATGGCTACTACAGTATTTAAGTATGTTAGGGTCAAACGATTAAGACCAGGGAGAGGAAGGGAGTCTTCTAGGTGCCAGGGGGGATTTCATGATGTGACTGTTGGTGAGGGGAGGACTCACTCAAGCTTTATGCGTATTTCATATTTAAAAAAATATAATTTCAACTCTGTTCTCCTCATTCCCCCTCCTCACTTTACTCCATTCCCATCGCCCCCACACCCAACTGCATTCACCTTGCCAGTTGTGGCTCCTTCCAACAAAGGCATGACTAACTCTGGCTTCATGCCCATCTCATATTTTTTTTAAATGGTTTCTGTTCCCCTCATTTCCCCCTTTCTGACTCCATTCCCCTTGTTTTCCCCCTAACTGTGCTCCACACACTGGCCCGCATCCTGCCAGTGAGGGGAGGACTTGTTCACACTTTGTGCCCATTTCAAATTTAAAAAAATACATCTATGTTCTCTCTTTCCCCTTAACTCTGTTCCCCTTTACCACTCCTTGATTCCATTCCCCTTGCACTCCCCACACCAACTCTGTTCCCCTCTCTGCCCCTTTCTCCACTCTGTTCCCCTTGTTCACCCTTCCCCCCACTCTGTCCTCTTCTCTTTCACCCAGTACCACCACCATTTCCCCAATCAATTCAGGTCCGTGCAGGTGTGGGGAGGTCTTATTTGGGCTTTAATGCTCATCTTATATTTAATAAAATATGGTCAGTTCCTCTCTCTTCCTTTTTTTACAATTAAATGAACTTCCAACAATTAACAAAAACAAGAAAAACACAACTACATGAAAAACAAAATTCACAAAAACAAATCCCCCCCCCCCAACACATCCCCAATGGCCATGCAGGACATATGAACCACCTGAAGACAACTTGGGTCTAAAACATATTCCACCAAAACATAGTATAAAATAAAAGTGAAAGGAAAAAAAAAACATCATAAAAACCTAGGCACCAACTATGACCCAGCTATCTATGTGCAAGCAAAAGGGTATGGAGGGTTTCCCAATGGGTTTCCAAAATGTGGAAAGTTCTAAAAAAAAACAGGCAATGGACTTCTCCACACTGAGGGCATGTAACATTTCTGCAACCCATTAATTCCATGACAGAGGGAGGGATCTAACCAATGACCAAGAATAAGCAGCTTGGCCATGGCACTAATTAAAGCCATATATGCCTTCTGGGCCCCCAAAGAGGTGGATCATAGTCTCCAAGTACACAGATATCAGGGGTGAATGCCACCTGAAGACCCAGAAGAGGACCTAAGCCAGAATGAAAGTGCCACCATCACCATTGTATATAGGTCAAATTGGAGAGGAGTTTTTTTACTCATCTGATAGTGTTACATAGAAGAAAAATAAATGTTACTGAAAACATTTAATTGCTGCAATCTCAAATGCTATTGTTTGACATATTTATAAACATCTAACCAAATTCTGTGCCACTAGGCAACTGAATGATCAATACCCAAAGTATTTGTCCAATAGAAAGCAATGGGAGAAGTTGCATTCCAAAAAGGCTGACCAACAGCCTTATAAAGATTAGAAATAGAATGAGATTGCTGGGCCAAGTTGGACAAGGTTTTAAAAAAGACCCACATTGTTGGACCAGGGAGGGCATCCTAAAAACTGAAATGTACAATGTCTCAATTAACAAAATTTAAAAACAATTCAAGTTAATGTACCACATCTTTCATGAAAAGAACCAAAGGAGATAACTGAGTTACCTGATAGGAGCTCATCCAACATATGAATATTAATCCCCTGCCATTAATTCACTAACATTGGTTTATTATAAGTGTGGAAGTTGGGATTACAAAATAAAGGTTTACAAATCTCCAAGAGGTAAGACTATTTCAAATGTCTACGTAATTGGCATGGGCTTGAATGGACCAAGCAATTGGGGTATGTCAGTGGCCAAGAGGAACTGGAAGATAAAGTAAGGATAGAACACCACAAAGATCCTTCTCAATCTGTAACCAAGATGGAACACATCCCCTCATTACCATGACACCTATCTGACAAACCCCACTGAAATTATTTTGCCCTGCCCCATGCAGGATGAAATGATAATGCAATAAATGGGGGAGATGCAGGCCCCCATGCTTCTTAGGTCTAACCAACATGTAATAGGCTGTCCTAGGGGGTTCATCTAGCCACAAAAATTTAGCAAGCGGAGCAGGAAGGTTCTTGAACCAAGTAGTAGGAAGAACAATATTTAACATTCCCAAAGAGTACATTAGTCTGGGTAAGATATTCATTTTTATAATATTTGCTCTGCCCCACATGGTCAAAAGTAAGGCCTCCCACATGTTATATTTGCTATAATAGGAGGTCAAGGTTAAGAGATTTCAGGATGTCAAATCCTGAACAAGTTTTATAGATAAAAAAGTTAAATAATGGGATTCCTATAGTAAAACAAGGTCTGCAATAGCCTATTTATTAATATGAGGAGAGAGGGATATACCACCATTTTATTCTGATTCAATTTATACTCCAAGAAGGAACCAACAACGCAAAGCACTTTGAGAGCTTCAGGCAAGGAGGTCAGAGAATCTAAAAGGTGCAAAAGTTCATCATCAGTGTAACTGGAAAATTTCCATTCCTGTGTACTTAAAGTGATGCCTTTCATAAGGGAAGTCAGGTTAATTTTCTGGGTCAAAGGTTTGATATATAAATTAAAAAGCAATGGGGAGAGGGGTCAACCTTGAGCATACCACGAGTAAGGGGAAATAAATCTGAGAGGACCCCGTTACAAAGAATCCAGGCAGTAGAAGAATGATACAAAATGTGCAGTCACCAAATAAAGGAGTCCGGTATTCCATACTGATACAAAATAGAAAATAAATATGGCCAAGAGACCCCATCAAAGGCCTTTTCCACATCCAGGAACACCAGTACCGCATCAGAGCCAGCATCCCTGGACATAGAAATCAAATGATGAATTTTCCAAAAGTGATCACTAGATAGTCTCCCTGTCATTAAGCCCATTTGTTCTGATCCAATTAGTCCATTCCAGACCCTGCTCAACTGAGCAGCCAAACCTTTGGCTAGTATCTTCATAGAAACATAGACTTTGATGGCAGATAAGGACCGCTTGGCCCATCTAGTCTGCCCATTTCCCTACCTACAGGATAGGCCACAGATCCTAGTTAATGAACAGCCTATTTCTTCCTACCCCCCACAAGAATTGCCTTATGTCTGTCCCATGCATTCTTGAATTCTCCCACAGTTTTAGACCCAACAACCTCCTCAGGAAGGCTGTTCCAAGCATCCACTACCCTCTCTGTGAAATAATACTTCCTCACATTGCCCCTGAACCGCCCCCTTCTATCTTTAAATTGTGTCCCCTTGTTCTTGCATGTCTCTTTTTCTGAAAGATGCTACTCTCTTGGACTTTCTTGATTCCACGGAGGTACTTAAAAGTTTCTATCATGTCCCCCCCTTCCTTCTTTCCTCAAGGGTATACATATTAGACTCCTTTAGTCTCTCCTCATACAGCTTCTCTTGCAGACTCTGCACCATTTTAGTTGCCCTCCTCTGGACTGCCTCTATCCTGTCTATGTCCTTGCAGAGATGGGGTCTCCAGAACTGGACGCAGTACTCCAGATAGGGTCTCACCAACTGTCTGTACAGAGGGATAACAACTTCCTGTTTTCTGCTGCTGATGCGCTCCCTATACATCCCAGTATACCCCCAGCCCTCCCTACTGCCTTCTCCATTGCTTGCTAACCTTAAGATCATCTGATATGATTACCCCAGGTCCCTTTCCTTTTTGTGTTGTTACTACCTCCCCACCCATTGTGTATTCTTCTCCTGGATTCTTGTTTCCCAGGTGCATTATTTTGCACTTCTTTGCATTGAATCCTAGCTGCCATACTTCTGACCATTCCTCCAACCTTGCCAAGTCCCTTTTCATCCTTTCCACACCTCCTTGTGTATCAACCCTGTTGCAGATCTTTGTGTCATCTGCAAAAAGGCATACTTTTCCTTCTAGTCCCTCTGCAATGTCACTGATGAAGACATTGAAAAGGACTGGACCCAATACTGAACCATGCGGTACCCCACTAGTAACCCCTCTTTCTTCAGAGTGGACTCCATTTACAATTACCTTCTGTGTCCTGTTGTGCAGCCAGTGTTTTAGCCAGGCTACCACCCTGGGACCCACTCCCAGGCTGGTTAATTGGACTATTAATCTTTTGTGTGGGACTGTGTCAAATGCCTTGCTAAAGTCTAGGTAGGCCATGTCCACAGCCCCTCCCTGGTCTACTACTTTGGTCACCCAGTCAAAGAAATCTATTAGATTCATCTGACATGACCTTCCCACTGTGAACCCACGCTGCCTTGGGTCCTGTGCCCCACTGGCCTCTAGGTACTCAACTATTCTTTCCTTCAGAAGTGACTCCATCACTTTCCCTACCACAGAGGTCAGATTGACAGGTCTGTAGTTTTCTGCCTCTGTCTTGGTCCCACTTTTGTGAAGGGGAATCACATCCGTCTTCCTCCAGTCCTCGGGTACCACACCATCCTCCCATGATTTATTAAAAAGAGTAGCCAGTGGTTTCACTAGTTAATCCCTTAATTCTTTTACAATTCTGGGGTGAATTCCATCAGGACCCATTGCTTTGTCCACCTTCAGTTTTAGGAGTTCTTGCAGAACCCTTTCTTCTGTGAAAGGACTGGGATCGACCCCCCTATCAAGAGTGCTTCTGTTAATTAGATTAGGCACTTCCCCCCCTCTTTTGTGAATACTGAGCAGAAATATTCATTCAGTATCCCTGCTTTTTCACTGTCCCCCTCTGCCCACCCACCATTCATTCTATTCAGCTTCATTATCCCTCCCTTTGTCTTTCTATGCTCGCTGATGTGCCTATAAAAGGTTTTACCCCCCTTCTTAACTGAGTTGGCTATCCTTTCCTCAGTTTGGGCCTTTGCTATTCTGACTTCCGTCCCTGCTTCCTTCTGCCTTAACTGGTACAGCTCTCTGTCCTGCTCCTTCTGTGTTTCCTTATGTCTTCATTTATGAGGGAAATTGCCTACAACTGCCTGGCCAGGTTTCATCCTTTTCAGGTTTAGGCAACATAACTATACAAGCCTCAAGGAAACAAGACTCTTGCAACTCTTGAGTATGCAAATAATTAAATAATGTGTCAAGAGAGGAGTGACCTCTTCCAAAAATAGTTCATAAGAATTAGTCAAGAGGCCATTTGGTCCAGAACCTTATCTAGGAGAGTTAAGGAAACAGCCTCCCAGACTTACTCTTCTTGTATGGGACCCACCAAACACTCGCTGTTGTGCCTCCATAAGCTGGGGCAAAATAACCCCTCTTTTCCTTCTTTACTCTGTTTCCCTTGCTCCATCTCCATGACTCTTTTCCCATCACTCTCTTCCCCACCTCCCTGTCTCTGTTTCTATAGCAAGTCCCAGGCAGGAACGCAGACGTCAATAGTAGCGGGGACTCAGAGTTGGCTTCCTTTCATGCTGCCTGATGATGGATATCCAAATTTCTCTATTTGCTTTTTTCAGCTTGAGAGGCCTGTCTTGAAAGGCCTGCCCCCTCCCCCAAAGCTCCCAGATCTGACACTGACTGATGTGAAGAGAGCTAGCCTAGAGGGGCCACTACTCTAAGAAAGATTAGGTAAATTGGTACCACTATAAGAGGAGGTAAGTTCCCACTCTGGTACTGCAAATGTAGACAGTCAGAATTAATGTTACTATGAAAAGTTGTCATTTGTCATACTCCAAAAGATACTTTGTGGTAAAGCAAAGAAATACAAATACAATACTTTAAGCACATTGTATAGAATCAAGCTGACAAAATGATATGCTGACATAATAAAAAACATTTAAAACAATGGTCTCAATCCCTCTGTACTCTGATGTCCTTTTCCTCCTCCATGACTCTGCTCACTTCATACTCCTCCATCCAATCCCCCTCATGTCCCTCTGTTCACCTCGCCCCACCCCCATTCTCTTCGCCGTTCCCAGCTCCTGCTGTTGAGTGGAGAACTCACTCATGCTTTGTGCTCATATCATATTTAAAACAAATCTCAAATGTTTCCTTCACTTTCCTGCAAATATGTCCTCATTACTCCACCAACTCCATTCCCCTGTACTCCACATCCCATTCCCCTCATCGGTCCCAGGGCCTGCCACCCAGAGGAACACTCACTCATACTTCATGCTCATCTCATATTTTTTTTAATTATCTCTGTTTCCCCTCTCTTTCCCCAAACTCATTTACTCTGTTTCACCTCCCTGATTCTATTATCTTCATACTCACCACCTCGACTTTGTTCCTCTCTCTCTCCTTCCCCTGACTCTGTTTCCCTCACTCATCTCTCCTTCCCTCAGTTCCTTTCCCCTCACTGCCCCCACCACCAGTAGCCAGTTCCAGAAAATGAGATATTGCCTCTCAGCTGGACTATCCTGGGTAATTACATTGAAAATCCAGGTAAAAGAAGAACATAACTACAGCAGAACCCCACTTAAAAAGGTAATATTGCATCTCAGCTGGTCTGTTCTGGGAAAACACGTTGCAAAAGTGAGACCCCTCTAAAAATTAGATATTGCATCTTAGTTGGATTGTTCAGGGCAAACACATTGCAAAAATAAATCTAATGCACATGGTATATCTTTTCTCAGGTTGATGAATTAGCAGCCATTTTTGCTCTGACCAGAGTTTTCTGTATAAGCATGCACATATGATTCCTTTAATGGCTGTCTTGAGCTGCTGTGTTATGTTCAGAATGGGGTTCAGCAAGGTTTCTATGCTTTTTGCATAGACTTGATTTAAAGAATGTTTTAGTTAAAGGAAGACACCAAAGACATCGCTACCAAAAAAGGCCCCAATCTAATTAAGTCAGTCACAAATGCAGATGACATCTGTCTGATATTAGAAGTTATAAAATGGGCAAAGGATTTCAAGCAATCTGATTGGCTGTAAGCCATGCATTAGCTGTGTCTAATGCACATCTAAAACTAGAACCCCCATTTAGAATACACAGGCCCATTTTATAAGTGCAACAAGCCACTTTGGGGATGTTCATTAGACAGTTCTAATGCACGGCTAGGGGACTGGATGCACTGGGCCTGTGGCCTCATGCCTCATTATGTCCCCCTAGCCGTGCATTAGAACTGTCTAATGCACACCCCATCTTGTCTTATTGCATACATGCTCAGGCTGGAACATGTACTCTACAAGTGTCCCAAGCTTTTGCTAGATTCTCTGGCTCATCACTGAACCTTGGGAAAAGCAGAGGCCTGCTTCTTGAACCTCAGGCTTCCCCTATCATGGGGGACATCGCTGGTGTTATGCTGACAGAGACCCCCTTTCCCATACTTGGCATACTGTTTGGGTTAAGGGACCTGGCTAAATTTAATTGGGAAGCTTAAGTGACACTGGCAGACAAGCAGGCTGAGAGGTGGAGGGCAAGGCAAATATCCAAAAAAAAAATATATATATATATTTTAACCCTGTTTGTACATTAGTGATGTATGCCGCCTTGCATCCTTGAGCATATGAGTATACAGTGTTTTCTTTAGATTCCTCTGTAGAAGCTGCATCAACATTGTGAAGAGATCTCATACCTATCTGCCTCTGAATGATGGTGACCTAGGGATGGTGAACACATTTGTTATCTGTTTGGTATGTTTTTCCTTTTCAACAAAAAAAGCCCTGATTACTGAGAATCTGGCACTTTGGATTCCCTTCCTTTTAGATGTTTGTAGACACATTTGGAAAAAATGGGAACTTCAGCAATTAAACGAAAAAAAAAATGCTATGGCATACTTGTACCTGAGTATGTGCTGCATTGTTTAATAAACTGAATCAATGGAAAGAAAACAGTTTCACTTCCTAAGGGAGAATGGTTGGAAATAGTTTTACAATGTCATCCTGCAAACCTCTTTTCTGGTATCATATGTGTTTGTCTCAGTGCCTGGTGTTCATTCTCAGACCATCATAAACAATTACTGAAGCCCTCATACAGTACCTACTAAAATATGGGACACTATGTTTAGATGCACGTGCAAGACTTAACATCAAAGGGAACCAGAAACATGAGTCTGACAGATAGACTGTGTATTCAGCCTTCCAGCAACACTGAAGAAGAACCTATGTAGCATTTGTTTTTCAATTGCCCTCATATTCAGAACTTGCAACCCTGTTTGGCCCAGGCTTGGCAGCTTACTCTTTTATGAACTTTATGACACTTTGGTTTTGGGATGTATGGGCTCTGAATTGTGTAATTGATCACAGGGCACCCTGTTTTTGTGTGTTTTTTTTTTCATTATTACATGTACAAAATGATACATCTGGATTAATAAATGCCTCTTTGCCTTACAACAGAAAGATTCTCCTGTATTAGCTTAAGTGCATAGGGTAAATAAGCTATGTCTTTTAGAGAGTGGGATTTCAAGACCTTGACCAGGAACATTTTCTCTGCTTGGTGGGAAAACATTAAATGGGTCAGCCCGAGTGTGAAACTTTGGTCTGTGGTAGTCTCCTCAGGCTACACTGGTTGTACTGCTTATTTTCACCACAATACATTTTGAAATGAAGAAGTTTTGTGGTTCACGAATATTTCATTTTGACAAGGAGTGCTGAATCCTTGTTGTTTCGACTAATGTAGCTTATTTGTGATGCTTAGCTGTTTTTTTATGCCAGCTGTACATCTTTGTCTAACTTGCATATTTATTGTAGCTTGTTTTTAATACCTAGTTCTGTTCTTCCTGCTATGGAAATTCTATTTTCTATTGTTACTCATGACCCTCTTCCAACCCCCGCCCCCCCCCCGATGCAACTGTAAATGAGCTGCTATCAGCTCAGTATGTCTTTCCTGGTGGAACTTTTTAAATAAATAAATAATATGCTAATCCTGGAAGTAGTGGAAAAGGACTGGAATGAATGGGCCTAAGTACTGTAAATTATGGGTATTGTTCACATGTTTCAAGTAGAGTATTCGGCGTATTCATTATCAGTTCAAAGCACATTTTCTGGAGCTGGAAGGACACTACTGCTTTATTCAACTGCAAGCTGTGTGAGAAATCTTATATTGCACTTGATATCTGCAACAAACATGCACTTTTGCTTAATTCTGTGGGAGGTGAAACTAACTACCCTTGGTAATTGCTTTTTATTCACATATTTATTTAGTGTTTAACCAAGAAGGGGCTTGCAAACTCTGTTTATCTTGTTAGTAACTTCAGAAGGATTTAAATACTGCATTTGGGTAGGTCCTTGGAGGTAGCTAGATTGTCTACTAGGATTTTCTGACAGTTAAACTATTTTTAAATGAATTACAGGTGGCTGAGGAGTTGAAAAAGAAACTTGCAAACTCTGCTTATCTTGGAAGTAACTTCATAAGTGTTTGAATACTGCATTTTGGTTGTCCCTTGGGGGTAGCTGGATTGACTACTAGGATTTTGGGACAGAAACTATTTTTAAATAATTTACTGGTGCATAGGAGTTTGTGATAGTTAAACTATTTTTAACAAAGTTACTGTGGTTAAGGAGTGGTCATAGAAAAACCTGCAGTGTGAAACAGGAAAAGACAGTCTTTCAAGCAACAGAGGGAGGTGGATCTAGGTTTACGTTTGTTTGTTACAATTCTTAACATTTTCAGTGCAGAAAGAGTTTAAAGCACAGCTGACTTATTTTGGGGCTGACAGCTTTCAGAGCACAAACCACCAGGCCTGTTTTGGGGCTGGGGAGGTTTACTTGTGTCTGACTTGGATGTGTGGATTTTTCTCTGTTTGATTAGCAGGGTATTTTCTCTGTCAAATTGTTGTGTATGGCATCTTGCTGACAGGAAGGCACTCATTGCAGCAGTGGGTCAGAGCTTTTAGCTGATCATTTTGTGAGGGCACAGTTTAGGCCCAACCCCTTCCCACCCCTCACCCACCCACCCCTGGAAAAAGTTCCTTTATACCTGGGGTTCTGACATCATTTCCTCAAGAGTGCAAGGTGCATATCACTGTCATATCCTCTCTAGCACACTGCACTGACAATATAAGCATACACATTGTATAATATAAATATATATATATATATATATATATTTCTATATTACAAACCAATCACACACACACACACACACACACACACACACACACACACACACACACAAATGTGGGGAGTAGTGCAATGTAATGGCTGTGGGGCAGCAGTCTTCCGGGAGTCTTTCTGGAGGCTGAGATGCTGCCCTATTTGCAGACAACTCTCTGCCCTGAGGGAGGAAGTTGCCCATCTTCAGGCCACACTGGACAGTAGTAAGGGGACCTTCTCCAGGCCACACTGGATGGTAGGAAGGGAAGCTCCCCCATCCAGGGAGCACCAGAGCCATCACCACTACCTCAGAGGTTGTGAAGAAAGCACAGCAGTTGGACCACAGTGGGCTTGGGGAGGGTGAGGATGGTGAACAGAGGCACACCCAGTCAGTTGTTCCACACCACAATCCATACACCATTCTGGGGGAGCATAGCTCCCATATGGATGCACCTGCAGAGGAGATTAAGGAGGCTGAGGACAACTGTCACAAGGGAGGCCCACAGGAAGGAGGCAGAGGACACCACAAGGAAAGGAAGCAGCTCCTGGTGGGGACCCCAATATTGGGGATAGAACTGGGGGATCTAGGAAAACTGGAAGTAAGGTGCCTGCCTGATGCCATGGCTTGAGAGACAGGAAGCATCCTCAGGATCACGAGAACAGCTGCACAGGAATCTGAGTTGGACGTCATTGTCCACCTAGGGACAAATGACTTGGCTAATCATGAGATTAGAGCAGTGCAGAAGGACTTTGTAGAATTGGGGAAGGGCCTAAGACAAGTAGCACACACAATCTCCTTCTCTGAGATGCTGCCTGTCAATGGCATGAGTGAGGTGAGGGTACTTTGCACCATGCAGTTTAATGAATGGTTGAAAAAATGGTGTGGGGCACAGGGGTTTGGCTTCATTGGGGACTGGGGTTCCACCTGGAGGGACACCAGCCTATACTGGCAGGATGGTCTGCATCTGTCCAGGAAGGGAACAAGTCTTTTGAGAAATCAGTTTAAATGCTTCATTGGCAAGCTTTTAAACTAGTCAAGGGGAGGCACTGATAAACATCAGAAAATCCCAGCCTCCCTACAAAACAGGGTACTAAATGAGAAAAAGACCGAGGTAGACAGGTCAGTGGGGGATGCTGCAAAACAAGGTAAAGCCATCAAAAAATGGAGAGCTATGAGTACCAATGCCCGTAGTCTGAGTAACAAGCTTCCTGAATTAGTGGCCTTGATGGAGGAGGAACATCTGGATATCGTGGCAGTCACAGAAACATGGTACACACAAAATCATGACTGGGACATAAACATACCAGGATACACTATCTACAGGAGGGACAGAGAGGGTAAAAGAGGAGGAGGAGTAGCTCTTTACATAAGGGAAGGAATCAAGGCAACAGAACAAAAGGGAAAACAGGGAGGAGAAGAAGCACTGTGGGTAAATTTGGAGACCGGTAATGGCACCACAATCAGCACAGGGGTTGTATACAGACCCGCTTCTCAGGGGGAGGAAATGGACAAGGAAATGATAGAAAGAATACTTAGAATGGCAGAAAAAGGGGAGATATTGCTGATGGGTGATCTGAATATGCTAGATGTTAACTGGAATGCAGTTGCAGCAGCCACTTCAAAGAGTGGGGTTATTCTAGATGCCCTACAAGGGGCATGCCTTAGACAACTAGTATTGGAGCCCACTCGAGAGGGAGCAATCTTAGACCTGGTTCTCTCAAATGGAGATGAAGAGAGGATCACAGATTTAGAAGTGGGTAGCCATCTGGGAACTAGCAACCATCGAACAGTATGGTTCACAATAAACACAGTAATAGAGTCAAGCTACAAAGGCAAAAGTATTGGACTTTAGGAGGGCTGACTTTGCTAAAATGGGTGAGTGCCTAAGGAATGCACTAGCAAATGGGCAGGAAGGAGGGGTGGAAGAACAATGGGGAATAATAAAAACTGCCATCACAGAGGTAACAAGCCTTTGTGTGAAGCAAATTAACAAAATGAAGCGATGTAAGAAACCACTATGGTTCTCAAAGGAAGTGGCAGTGAAGGTTCAAGAGAAAAAGAAAGCATTCAGGAAGTACAAGGAATTACAGAAGGAGCAGGACAGGGAACTGTATCAGTTAAAGAAAAAGGAAGCTGAGAAGGCAGTCAGAACAGCAAAGGCCCAAACCGAGGAAAAGATAGCCAACTCTGTTAAGAAGGGGGATAAAACCTTTTATAGGTACATCAGGGAGCGAAGGAAGACCAAGGGAGGGCTAGTGAGGCTTAATAAAGAGGAGGGAGGAGGTGAGCAGAGGGTGACTGTGAAAAGGCAGAGATACTAAAATATTTTTCTCAGTATTTACAAAGGAAGTGGGGAGGTACCTAAAACAAACAGTAGAAACACTCTGGATACAGAAGTTGATACCAGCCTATTTACAGAAGAAAGGGTTCTGGAAGAACTCTTAAAACTGAAGGTGGACAAAGCAATGGGGCTTAATGGATTCATCCCAGAATTTAAAAGAACTAAGGGTAGAACTAGTGACACCACTGACTACCCTCTTAACAAATCATGGGAGGATGGGGTGGTACCCGAGGACTGGAGAAGGGCAGATGTGATTCCTTCACAAAGTGGGAGCAAGGCAGAAGCAGAAAACTACAGACCTGTTAGTTTAACCTCAGTGGTAGGGAAAATGATGGAATCACTCTGAAGGAAAGAATTGTTGAGTATCTAGAGACTAGAGGGGCTCAGGACCCAAGGCAGCATTGGATTCACAGCGGGAAGGTCATGCCAGACAAATCTGATAGATTCTTTGACTGGGTGACCAAAGTAGTAGATCAGGAGGGCTGTGGACATGGCCTACCTAGACTTTAGCAAGGCATTTGACACAATCCCACACAAAAGATTAATATACAAGTTAGCCAGCCTGGGAGTGGGTCCCAAGATGACAGCCTGGGTAAAGAATTGGCTGGAGAATAGGACACAGAGAGTAATAGTAAATGGAGTCCACTTGAAGAAAGGGGTTACTAGGGGTACCACAGGGTTCAGTATTAGGACCGGTCTCTTCAATGTCTTTATAAGCATATTGCAGAGGGACTGGAAGGAAAATATGTCTCTTTGCAGATGACACAAAGATCTGCAACAGAGTTGATGCACAAGGTGGGGTGGAAAGGATGAGAAGGGACTTGGCAAGGTTAGAGGAATGGTCAAATGTATGGCAGCTTAGATTCAATGCTAAGAAGTGCAAGGTAATGCACCTGGGAAACAAAAACCATGGGGAAGAGTACACAATGGGGGGTGAGATACTAACAACAACAAAAATGGAAAGGGACCTGGGGGTAGTCATATCAGATGACCTAAAGGCGGGCAAACAATGTGAGAGGGCAGCAAGGAGGGCTGTGGGGATACTGGGATGCATAGGGAGAGGCATCACCAGCAGAAAACAGGAAGTTATTATCCCTCTGTACAGACAGTTGGTGAGATCCCATCTGGAGTACTGAGTGCAGTTCTGGAGACCCAGTCTCCGCAAGGATATAGACAGGATGGAGGCTGTCCAGAGGAGGGCAACTAAAATGATGCAGGGCCTGCACCGGAAGACATATGAAGAGAGACTTAAGGAGCTGAATATGTATAGCCTCGAGGAAAGGAGAGAGAGGGGGGACATGATAGAAACTTTCAAGTATCTCAAGGGAATCAATAAAGTCCAAGAGGGTAGCATCTTTCAAAAAAAGAGGTGTGCAAGAACAAGGGGGCACAATTTGAAGATAGAAGGGGGGCGGCTCAGAGGTAATTTAAAAACAGTGGTGGAATTCAAGCATGCATGGGACAGTCATAAGGCAATTCTAGGGGGTTGGGGTAGGAAGAAGTAGGCTGCTGGTTAACTAGGATCGGCAGCTTATCCAATAGGTAGGGAAATGGGCAGACTGGGTGGGCCAAGCGGTCCTTATCTGCCGTCAAAATCTATGTTTCTATGTTAAGTTCACTCTAGAACAGAAACAAAGAAACACTTTTTCACAGAAAATGACAGCTTGGCTTTCCCAGTTTCCCCAGATGTTCCCTGCCTAATCTGTCTTTGCAGACCATACCTGTTCTCCTGCAGCCCCTGTCCTCCTTGTCTGTTTTGTAATACACATCTATGTCAGTCCCATGCATGCTTGAATTCCCCCACTGTTTTTGCCTCCACTACGTCTGCTAGCAGTCTGTCCCAAGTGTCTGCCACCATTTCAGTGAAGAAAATATTTCCTCACATGATTCTAAATCTCCCACACAGTTTCATTTTGTGCACGGGTCCTGGTGTTCTTTTTCGTTTGAAAGATACTCTCCTTCTCTACCCTATTCACCACTATGAGTCACTTGTAGGTGTCTATCATGTCACCTCTTGCTCTCTTTTCTTCCAGAGTGCATATATTAAGATCTCTTAGTTTCTCTTCATAAGGCTTCTCATGCAGCATTTGCATGGTTTTAGTTGCCCTCCTCTGGACTGCCTCCATCATGTCTACGTCCTTTCTGAGTTGCAACTTCCAAAACTTTGCACGGTACTCCAGGTGGGATTTCACCAGCGAGCAGTTAAGTGGCAATACCATCTACCTCCTATGCTGGGATAACCCTACTATGCACCCCAGCATTCCATTAGACCTATCCTCTGCTTTGTTATAATGCCTGATACTTTGTGCTAATCAGATATGATAACCCTATAGCCTCTTTTCTGTTTAGTGACTGTCAGTACCTCCCTCCAGCCTGTACTCAGACCTCAGTTTCCTATGCCCTAGTTGCATGATTTTGCACTTTTTGACATTGAACCTCAACTGCCATGCTCTTCACCACTCCTCGAGTTTCCCAAGATCCCTGCAGATTTTCTCAACCCCCTCCTAAGTGTCCACCATGTTGTGATTTTGGTATCATCTGCAAAAAGGCATACCTTCCCTTCCCTTCCCTTCCAATTCCTTAGCAATGTCACTTAAGAACACATTATAGAGGCTCAGTATTAGTACTGAGCCCTGTGGCACACTGCTGGTGACTCGCCCATCATTACAGTGAGTGCTGTTTACCACCACCCTCTATCAACTTCCCAATAACCAGTTTCTAGCCTTATTCACCAGTTTGCATCCCACCCCTAGGCAGCCTAGTTTCTTTATCAGCTTTCTGTGTGGCACAGTGTCAAAGGCCTTGCTGAAATCCAAATAGACCATGTCCACTGCCCTCTCCTGATCTACTTCCCTGGTACCCAGTCAAAGAAATCTATGAGATTTGTTTGGCACAACCTCCCCCCATGATTTTATGTTCCTTGTGATCCTGTATCCCATTGGACTCAAGATGCTCTACCAGTCTTTTCTTTAGCAGGGGTTCTATTAATTTCACCACCACTGATGTAAGACAGAGCAGCCTATAGTTGCTAGCCTCTTCACTGCTGCTGCTCTTATGTAGTGGGACCACATCAGCTCCTCTGCAGTCCTGCAGAAGTATTCCTGTTTCCAGTAAGCTGTTGAGTAAGCCTGTCAGAGGGGCAGCTTGCATCTTCCTGAGTTCTTTTAGAATCATTGGGTGTATCCCATCTGGTCCCATAGCTTTGTCCACCTTCAGAGCTGCAAATCCCTTCTGGACTCATTACTCTAAAAATGGACATGCCCCCTCACCCTCTTTCCTGTGACTCCCTGTTGGTTTGTCCCACATCCTACCACTGTGAAGACTGAGCAGAAGTACCTGTTTAGGATGTATGCTTTATTCTGGTCCTCTTCTGCACAGTTCCCCCCCCCCACACCACCCCTTCTAATCCTCAGTATCCATCCCCTTGCTTACCTCTTCTCACTTCTGTATCTGAAGAAAAGAAATTCCTGTCCCCTTAGTGACCCCTTTAGTGATTCTTTCCTCTGTGTGCTCCTTTGCTGCCCTCACCATGTTGCCTGGTTCCCTCTGCTTTGCTAGGAAAAGCTACATGTCCTCCTCCCTCAGTGTTTCCTTATAACTCCTGAATGCCAGCCTTTTAGCATCACCATCTTTGTTGCTTCCTTAGAGAACCATAATGGTCTCTTTTTCTTTCTGGTTTTACTCACTTCCTTAATACAGAGGTTGGCTATTTTATTTGTACCCTCCCTTTTCTTTCCCCACTATGCCTCAACCATTCCTTGGCAATCCTCCCCTTCAAGTCAGTTTCTGAGGTAGTCCCACATTTCTTTAAAATCTGCCCTTTTAAAGTCCAGGACACTCATCCATGAGTGTCCAGCCTCCAATCCTGCCTTAATGTTAAACCACACTATCCAGGGGAATATCCACTGTAATGTCTGCAATGCTGCCCCTGTCATCTGAATGAGGAATCTTCACAGAGTTTAGTGGAGAAAGTGTCTTCTGAATTCCACTGTGTATATCATTATGAGTTGGCACACATTTCATGAATGAAGGCAAGGAAACTTTGAAAAGGGTTCACCTAGGTGAAATAGTGACTGGGCAAGCTTGTG
The DNA here is from genome assembly GCA_016271365.2 of Neoceratodus forsteri. Lineage (NCBI taxonomy): Eukaryota > Metazoa > Chordata > Ceratodontiformes > Ceratodontidae > Neoceratodus > Neoceratodus forsteri. The sequence goes on from CM028129.1 coordinate 604,269,754, forward strand.
TAGTTAGGACTGGGGAAGGAGGTGGTTGGTTGGTGTACCTTCTTTGGTTGTTTGGTTTGATTTATCTCATGTAATGTATTTTGTCTTTGTATTGTGGTTTTAGTTTTGAAATAAAAAGTTCCCCATCTCTTCTAATTTTTTGTGTTCCTATGGTTGAGAAAGGATGGTTCATAGGGTAAAAGCCCTCTTTGACACTAGATCCATGTGTAAGTCAATAACATTTGGTCAGACTGGATGGACAATTCTGTCTCTTTCTGCTGACATTCTATATTTCCATGGTTCTTCAATAATTGTCATGAGATCTTTAACTTCCACATGGACAGTGAGCAGAAATGAGCAGAAGGGACCTTAGCCTAACATCTGATCTGACAGACTGTACCTCAACAGTGTATTGCCCCCTTGTAGTTCACTAAAGTGTCTGTTATGGCTATTTCCACAAGCACCTGGTGTGAGACTATAACCCACACTCTTCCAATCTCTAATACAGTTTTATACAGTGCATTTTAATTTGAGCATACTGAGTGGTCAAAACTGTGCATTTTATCAGTTTTTACCAAATAATGAAATGTAAAGTGTGCAGTCTTAACTCAACCCATATGTACAGTACAAGCCAACAATGCAGATGCAGTTTACTGAGTATGCCAGGTGGGGAGTATTTAAGAGGTACATGCTTACCACATGGCATATAATCAATGACATACTTAATTTGCAGGTACTGCAGTCTAGTGAAGAGAACCTGTCTAGGAACTATGGGGACCATTTTGAATTCCCAACAGAGTCACTCAATAAGGATATAACTTCAAACAAGTCACTGAACCTTGTTACACAAGGCCCTTGCACCCTAACTGATACCCTCAAAGGTACACCCTAGGCAACTAGCACTTTATACGTTATACTAACATATAGGGCTAAGGGCATCTACAGTACAAGAGTAGATGTCAGGATATGAATGCATATTTTTGTAATATACTTTGCTTGATAATACATATATTCTCCTATGTATTTTCTGTGTATTTCTTACTTGTAAGATGCCAAGGCATCTGTGCCCTTGGAATAATTATGATATTTAAGATGGCATTGCCACCTTTTGGTGATTTGTACTACTACACTGAGTTATGTACGACTCTGTATAAGAACTCTTTTGTTCATAAACTGATGACTATACAGAATTGTATAATGTTATCTTGCACCGTGGAACCACCTCTAATTTAGCCAATAGGGCTCATCTCTGTAACTAGAAATGTTTCTATCTTACAGTAACCATAGTGATTATCACAGGTATATAATGTAATACACTAGTCTTATACCTCGGAGACCTCAGGAGAGACCCCAAGAGACACAGAGAAATCTTGAGGTATAAGTAACGCTTAGCACTGGCTCCCGGTTTGTATTGGTAAGAACTGCTTAGGGCAAGTGTGATTTATCCTTTTGGTAGTAATAAACTTGTTTATTACTCTTATGCAACATGTCTGTGATTACTTGCATTCCCAATTTCATCAAGAACCTGAAAGTGAGGTTTAGACCTCCTAACAAATTGGCGACCATGTGCAGGCGATATTTGGCGTTTGTAAGTTTTCACTAGTTGCTAGAACTTTTCCCTTTCCCACAGGGACAGTAGGTGTACATTCCCATGTCACCTCTCCCATTTTAAACCAGTTTGTAGTAACTTGCAAAGTCTGGCTGTCATACTTTCGGGTGTGGTTGATGCAGACTCCACTCACTCCATTACAGCTTTGATTTGTAAGTATACAACTTTTGCAGTAGCCCGGCTGTGTATAAAGTGTTTCTGCTGTGGATCGATACACAGCACTGCACCTTTTTCACAGTTTGATTTGTCATTCCCTCCCACGGAATGGCCACCGTATCAAATATATGTGCAGATCTGAGACTCGATGTCTCAAATTTCCTTACCTCCCATTGAGGATGGGCTGACTTCACACGGGAAGCAAGTCAATCCGAAAACCCTATACTGGTGATTTCAACCCAGTACATGGAGATGAGACAATCAGTCAATAAGCGACAAGCTAAAGGGCTGATGGTCGCGGCTCTCTTTGCTGCTCTGGAAGCCTCCGTAGCGAGGTTTCGAACCCTTGATCTGTAAATTTCATCTCTTAAGCAACAGATGGGTTTGCAGGAAACAGAATGCATCAGACTGCAGCAGAACTTGGAGTCTGAACTCAAAACTCTGTGGAATGAAAAGGATTCACTTTTGCATCATTCAGCTCAAGCTGGAGTACAGGAACTGTGTATGTTGAAACAGGAGTGTGAAAGTTTGAGACAGGATAAGGGACAGGCATTGCAAATGAATGATTTGCTAAGTGCTGCAAATGTTCAGTTGAGTGAGGAAATGGGTGAGCTGCAGGATGAGAAAAACCAGGTACGTAATGATTTGGAAGTGCCTATTAGGGACAATCGCGAATTGAGCTCCATATATAGAATGTTGCAAAAGCAAAAGCAAGATGAGGTTGATATGGATGTTGCAAGTGTGAGTCATACTGAATGTAGAACCAAAATGGTGAAACTGCGCCATCAGCGGGGAGGTTCTGGTTGGACATGTTAAGGCAATGGGAGGCATGGCCCCTGCCTTACATACGTCATCTGAAAGGGAGTTGTCAGATGACGACATTTCACAGTACAACACCCAGTCACACCCCTACTATGTCCCAGAGACCCCACCCAGCCATCCACAACATGGCGGGTCCCCACTACACCCTCACCATGTCATTCGTCATTAACGTCGTGATGCCCAACATGGGAGATGCCAACATGGCAGCCCCCATGAGGGGGGGGGGAGCAGGCCCAGGCCTGGTCCCGATGGCACCACCGATAGCCATTATTAATGTGGAAGATAGACATGAGATAGAAACCATGATTGAAACTGAGATAGGCAATGTACCCCTTCCTGAGAGAAGTAAACGGGCCTGGAAAAGCCAGATTAGGCAGCTTCTGCAAGAGGGTGGCACTCAGGAAAGTACTGTCCACACTGTGGCCGAAGCTGCAGCTCGGGCCACCCTGGACGGTGCTCAAGACAATCTACCTCTGCTTGATCAACCCAGTAATCCCCTACAAATGGGCCTACTCTGTTCAACAAATAGCTGACAGCATCGGTCGGATGAACCCATCCGACAACCTCAGCTGTCACTTGGAAAAGGTGCGTTCTAAATGTGAGATGCTTAGCCTTGCTGCAAAATAACAGGTCCAAATACTATGTCAAACCATCAATCCTAGTTTGTGGGTCAAACTCCCCAATGCCATCCACCAGGATGGGAACGCCACCTTTGATGAGGTTGCAGCTGAGCTCATTTCTGCTCACAGCCCAGGTGTAGTAGGAGTGATGCTTGCATGCCCTGTGAAACAGAATGAAAAAGAAAGTCCAGCAACTTACCACCAGAGACTTTGGATGGCCTACCTAGCAGGAAAGCACTTGGCACAAGAAGCTGTGGATGTTGATCTTATTGAATATAAGACCCTGTTCCTTAGGAACATGATTCCAGCAGTATGAGAAAAGGTAGAGCCAACCACCTACCCCAATACAGATAGGTTTGCCAACATTCTTTGGAAAACTGAGAGAGTTTACCAACTCTATATCCGTGATATGGGCTCCGGTTCCAAGAAAGTAGCTGCAGTGGAGCCTACTTCCAAGGCCCCAACGCACTACACTGTGGAAGGGCAGGCCCAACATCAGCAAGCCCCTCCAGCTGACAACCAACACCCCCAACAGGCCCATTAACAACAACCACAACAGTAACAACAGTGGGGTTGGAACTGGAATTGGCATAAGTATAAAAAGCATAAGGGTAAAGGTAAACCACAACAGCAAAGAACAGGCCCTTCATATAGGGAAATAGCCAAAGAGAATCAGAAACTCCAAGAGCTCCTGGGACAAGTGCACTCTGTAGCAGATGCTGTTCCCGCACAGGCCCTTGCAGCGGTACAACCGGCAACCCAGACCGCAATGGGTCATGGGGACACTGGTGGTGCAGGCCCTCAGGCCCATACAGGCCTGAACCCAGAAGCTCCTCCCCACATAGCATCAGTGCAGCATGGTGACATGATTCATAAGAGTCAGGCCCATCCTCTCCATGCTCCCAGTAGTACAGATTGACAATTACAAGCCCCAGTCCAGATTGTAAACAAGCTAGTCTTGGATACAAATGGAAGGCCCTGCACTGAGGCCAAGGTCGGGGGCCGCCTACTAGTAGTCTTGATAAATACAGGTGTAGCTGTATCTGTGTTACATGATGAACACCCAGACACATCCCCTTGGTCCTCCGGACAGAGGACCAACATGTCAGGAGTTGATGGTACTAGGTTACCTGCATACCGTTCTCTTCCCCTACCAGTAGAGTTAGGCCATCTAAGGGCCTCACACACCTTCAAACTGATGGTATTGCATGATCATCCTAGTATCACAGGAATTGACTTCCTCGTGCCACACGGCTGTGTGGTGGACCTAGCTAACATGCTACTGATACAGATTCAGGGTGAATATCATACCATTTTGATTCTGATTCACATGTTGTGCCAACGATATCTGCCAATGACATGGAGTATGAAGTCATAGATTTGTTCAAGACTCATGAACTTTTCCCAAAGCTTCTCCCTATTTTGCAATGACATTTAGAAGCATTTGCAATTAACAAACATGACTGTGGTAGAATGCACACTGTCATCGAAGTGTGAAAAAACCCACAGGCACCTGGAGACTTACTATTGACTACAGGAAGCTGAATCAGGTTACCCCCAGTTGTTCTCCAACTGTGGCATCAGCACCTGATGTGCTATGAATTTTGACTCCTGACCTGAAATGGTTCAGTGCCCTGGATATTTCCAATGGTTGTTGGTCACTACCATTGGCCCTTAACAGTCAATATAAGTTTGCCTTCACCTTTGAGAGAAAACAGTACACGTGTGCTTGCTTGCCACAAGGATTCCATAACTGTCCATCCCTGTTCCATCTAAACATGATGGATGCCCTCGAGAGTTTCTCTACTCCCCAATGTCTCGTGCAATATGTGGACGACCTGTTGCTGGGAACAGCCACACAGGAACAACATCTAGATCTCTTGGCTGAACTACTGATTCTCATCCAGAGAGCAGGCTTGAAATGCAACCCTGCAAAACCACAACTATGTCAGAGAGAAGTACTCTTTCTGGGTCTAAAAATAACTGACCAAGGTCAATGTCTTACCTGGAAAAAGGTACAGGGATTGCAAGACTTGCCATTGCCCACCAGTGTGGCAACTCTTTGAAGGTTTCTAGGTATGGTGAATTACTCGAGAGATTTTATTTGTGATTTTGCTCAGAAAGCTGCTCCTCTGTATGAGTTACTCAAAAAGGACAACCCATGGACTTGGGGCCCTATACACACCCATGTTGTGACATCATTGAAGCAGGCCTTGGCCTCCACCCCAGCTCTGGTCAACCCCAATCCAGCACTACCATTCCATCTGGAGTGTGCCACCTCTGACATTGCTATGTCAGTGGTGCTGTCCCAGAAGGTGCATGGCACCTTGAGACCCATTGCATATGCCTCACAGCTCTTGACACCAGTGGAACAGAAGTACGGCCTTTGTGAAAGGAACCTTCTGGCTACCTACTGTGCTGTCAAGCACTTCCTGTATATCATTGGGTACTCACCACTGATCATCAACACCAATCACATCCCAACTACCTTCCTGCTCTCAGACAGAGTGAAGGATGGGTCAGTCTCTAATACCAGACTGATACACTGGTCACTTCTTCTCCAGGATAGAGACATATAGGTACAACCGACAAAAATTCCATCTATGCTGGTTCATGGCCTCCTTTTCCAGGGAGAACCCCATGACTATACACTACAGTCACCTGATCTTCAGGATCCAGATCCTTTCCTCCCTGTCACGCCATAAATACTTGATAAGACCTCTTTGTGTTGTGTCTTTACTGATGGCTCAGCATCCTACTATCAGGGAGAACAAATTGCAGGGAGGGGCATTTTGGTGATTTACCCTTATGGGAACACTGTTAAAATATCTAAGCACTGTAGTGTAACATCATCACAGTATCCAGAGATGGCAGCGGTAGCCTGTGCCCTTGAGCTCATCCAACTTGGAACCAAGGATACGATCATTTTTACAGACTCTAACTGGGTTTGTTGTTCTCTTACAGAATTTCTTTCTTTCTGGCAGAAGAACTTCTTCCTCTCCTCTGATGGCAGCCCCATGAAGTACAAGGAATTGGTAATATACATACATTCACTGGCACAGAAATTTGCACACAAACTCTATGTACATAAAGCCAAAGCTCATTCTCTCCATGACACCTACCATGCCTTCAATGACACAACGGATACCCTTGCTAAGGAAGGGGCCCAAGGGGGGACATCTGGATGATGGATCATCCAGAGGCCAAAGCAGCTATACAGATTGCAGCACTCAGGAAGAAATCCGAAGCTTTTCCCCCTTGGACCTCTCAGCAGCCCAACATTTTGAAACTGAACTAAAAGAAGTGTTCAGATTCCTTGACAAGGGTACTGAAGAGAAACTTCCCACACACAACCCCTACCAGAGGCATGAAGGTAAGCTATGCTTGTCACCAGATGACAAGCTCATCTGGTTCCAACCAGATGACTCCACCACCAAGTTGTGGGTGGTCCCCAGGCACTTAAGACCCAAATTCCTGCACCAAGTGCATGATACACCCACTGGTGGACACCAGGAAGTGGAAATACCCTCCAAGGGCTCAAGACCACTGCCTGGTGGCCTGGTGTCACCAAAGATGTTAAACAATACATAGACAACTGTCTCATTTGTGTACAAAACAACCCCATACCTACCAAATGAAATGCCAAACTTCTACCACAATGACACTCTGGCCCTTGTCATGCCATACAGATTGATTTTATTGGTCCTCTAACCAATACCAGCAGAAATAACAAGTATGCTCTTGTGGTAACTGACCTCTTCTCTAAGTTGTTTGAAGCTTTACCCACTAAGACATGCACTGCAGAAACTACCGCCAAGATCCTGGTGGAACAGATTTTCTCCCCATGGGGTCTATCCCTCAAGGTAGACTCTGACAAAAGGACCAGTTTTACAAGTGAGTTGATGAAAGAATCCCTTGAACTCCTTGGAGTTCAACAGAAGTTCCACATACCCTACCACCCTCAATCCTCAGGTCAAGTAGAAAGAGCCAACAGATGGATTAAGCAAATGCTTTCCAAATTTATTGAGGACAATCTCAAAACCTGGGATTTCCTATTGCAGTGACTCCTTATGGCAATTAGGGGCACACCCTCAGCCACCACCTAGCTCACACCCTTTGAGGTGATGACTGGCAGACAGATGAGATTCCTAAACACCTGTTGTTTGACCTGCACACCCCCACTGCAGACCGTGTGTCTGTAGACCAATATGTAGAAAAACTCAGAAAAGACCTCATACACACACTTGTATGCTGCCAACTGCATGGGCAAGGGCCAGCAACAATCCAAAATACAGTTTGACAAACATGCACAAGAAGTGGATTGGCAAGTTGGAGATCAGGTAATGGTACTTCGATTTGCACATCCCACCCACTCCTTTTCCAACAAGTGGGAAGGCCCATACCCCATTGTCAACAAGCTCAGTCCAGCAGTCTATCAAGTTAGACTCCTGCATAACAACAAGTTGACTGACAAATGGTTACATGCAAACCAGCTGAAACTGAATAAAGGAGCTTAACTACTTTTCCTCACCCCATTGAGTGGAATAGTACTAACATACTAATTTTTGATCTTCCTTTACAGATACACTGACAAGATGGCTATCTTGTTCCATTATCTCCTCATCTCAGGAGTTATCCCCTGCATCCAAGGCATGGTACCATACCTCCTATGACACCTCAATCCTCCAGCACCTCCTCCTGAAGGAGTATCCATCAATATACCAGATAGTCTGATCACTGTCCAGGAAGGTTCCGATGCATACCTCACTGCCTCGGTTGTTGCTCCTGATAAATCTACCCCACAAATTGAGTGACAAACCACATTGCAAGGACAAATACTCCCTGTGGACAAACTCTCCAAAGGAACTTTCCAGGGTTGGCCCGATGCTAAATTATCCCCAAATGGTTCTCTGTCCTTGTTAAAAACAGAATTAAGACATTCTGGTTTGTACAACATTACTGCATTAATTGATCCTTCATACTGTAATTCTTTGTCTAGAGATTATGCTTTAAAATTTTGTGCTATACACCACATGGCTTGTGCTGCCATGTACCTCTCTGTGTTACCACCCACTGATAAACAGCTTTTGGAATGTCCAAAGCATACCCCTAGTCCGCATAGTGGTCTAACTGCCCCTGCCCTCCCAGGTTCTTTGATTAATAACTTACAGTTTATGCATATACTTGTTTTGTTTAATCTTACTTACTGGAATATGAACAAATTTGATATGTGTCACAATACTAACACTTCAGCGTTTTATAGCTCATTATTGCTTGATAGTTTGGCTGCATTTCAGATTCATACTGAAGACCCTATTGCCAGGGTCCATTCAACTGAACATAGAGGCAACTTCAGGAGGAAACCCACTCCTGATGATCACATTTGTAAACGCAAGACCCATGAAGTTGACAGTTCTGATGTTACAGGTGCAACAGGTACTGTCACAGGCCTTTTTGGTATAGTTACGTCTATTTGGAATAAAGCAGACATTGCTGCTATCAAAACTCATTCTGCCAAGTTCTCCACTGGTTTGGTTAACTATATACTACCCCCATTATTGCATGGTGTGGATGGTCTTAGTCAGGAAGAAAGATGCACTGTATACAACATGCACGACATTGCTAAATCATTTACTGATTCACGAGATAAGATCAACGCACTCATACAACAGAACAATAAAGTTGCAGATAAACAATACATTGCTAGAGAAATCCTTTGCTCTGCCTATGGCTCATACATTATCACTACCATCAACAATCACTTCCATGATCTTGAATCTAGAAGAATCCCTGATATCATACATGACAAATGCATTTCCAAATGGTATTGTCCACGATGTAAAACCCTAGCTGTATTGCTATGTGTATGCAACAAGCTTTAACCATTTTTTTACAGCTAGGAATCTGGGGTTTGTGACCAGACACCCTAATACTGGTCCCTGCTTTGCTGCTAAGAAATGTTCCATAACAGATACCATGTTTGTTTCCTTTACTGCCTCTTTACCATGTTTTGATCCCACTACAGCTTTTTTTGACAAGCTTGCACTGGTCCATTCCATTGGACATTTGGATGAAGACATCTACAGAGAATGCCTGGATCTACTGCCTCTACTGGTTTACCATCCTTTCCTGGATGCCTGGGTGGCTCCACACATGGACTGCTGTTCAAAGAAGCAATACATTTACTTGTGCCGATGTGATGTATTTGATGTTGTTCAACCTGTTTGTGATTATTCTCCAGATAGTTGTGCCGATGTGATATATTTGATGTTGTTCAACCTGTTTGTGATTATTCTCCAGATAGCATCGATTGGACTTTCACGATGGATGACGACATCACAACGAATGGCACTGACTCCTTCGAATTAATTCTGACTCCGGATAAGCTCTACCAATCAATTCATGAGGAGGTTCATCACCTGTCAACATGGATTTTGAAGACGGCCTACACATGCCCTGTCCAGTTGCAAAAGTGGAGACTCCCTACTGTTCATTCTCAATATAATTCCTATGGAGAATACTGCATGGTAACGAATTTCAAAACCTATACTTATGGATCTGTTACATGTCTTATTGATTACCCCAATTTCTGTTTTGTTCCCCACCAGCAGACTGTCATTGGACATACCATCATAACACCCGTACCCCTCCTGGATGCAGGCATCATTGATGGTAACCTCGATTATATGCTCACACTGTCCGAAGACTTACCATATTTTAATGTACACATAGACCCACTCACACTTACATTAAAATCACTTTTAGACAGGAAAGACACACACCTCATCCACATCAGCAATAATATGACCAAAACCAATGAAGCTATTCTCTCATTGATTAATGATGGTGACACGAATGACACATTGACTAACACCTGGCTAGAGATTACTTTTAAAGGTTTTGTTATTATACAAACATTTTTAATCTTTATTTTGATTATTATGCTCTGCTGCCTACGGCGCACACTTCGTCAACACCGTGAGCAGCTCAAGTTCCTTTACAAAGCTTGCATGTGGGGTTTGTAAACAACCACTGCTCCCTGGCCTTTCCCTAGATTTGCCTGTGTTGCCCCTGAAGGCAACAAAGGGTGAATGTTACACAAGGCCCTTGCACACTAATTGGTACTCTCAGAGGTACACCGTAGACAACTAGCACTTAAGTATATGTTATACTAACATGTAGGGCTAAGGGGCATCTACCGTACAAGAGTAAATGTCAGGATATTAATGCATATTGTTGTAATACACTTTGCTTGCTAATACATATATTCTCCTATGTATTTTCTGTGTCTATCTTACTTGTAAGATGCCAAGGCATCTGTGTCCTTGGAATAATTATGATACGTATGTCGGCATTACCACCTTTTGGTGATTTGTACTACTACACTGAGTTATGTAAGACTCTGTATAAGAACTCTTTTGTTTATAAACTGATGACTATACAGAATTGTATAATGTTATCTTGGACCATGGAGCCAACTCAAAGTTAGCCAATAGGGCTCATCTCTGTAACTAGAAATGTTTCTATCTTACAGTAACCATAGTAATTATCATAGGTATATAATGTAATACACTAGTCTTATACCTCAGAGACCTCAGGCGAGACCCCATGAGACACAGAGAACCTTGAGGTATAGGGAATGCTTACCACTGGCTCCCGCTTCATACTGGTAAGAGCTGCTTAGGAAAACTGTGATTTATCCTTTTGGTAGTAATAAACTTGTTTACTACGCTTATGCAATGTGTCTGTGATTACCTGCATTCTCAATATTGTCAAGAACCTGAAAGTGAGGTTTAGACCTCCTAACAACCTTTCTCACTTCTGTCCACGCAGCTGCAAAATGGTTTAAAGCAGAACCCCACTGAAAATGAGATATTGTGACTTAGGTGGGCTGTTCTGGGTACATAAATAAAAAGAAAACCTTGATAATCTCATTTTAAAAGCAAATATATGTCTCTAACATCTCAAAGATGACAGCCAACACATCAGCTTACATGCAATAACTATACACAGCAGACTTTCAGGTCTATGTTGATTGTATTCTATAAAATAAAATGATAACAGTCAGTTAAAGACACCAGTCTCACCTGTGTCTAACACAGACAGTAGTATCAACTGACATTTATTCACTATGCAGTGTCATTCACATTCCATATGTACTGTAGCTGCACACAAGAGAAAAGCAAGTGTTAAGCTTCCCTGCTGTTATAGTTTACATTTTGGTGTTTGATTCTTGTTATTAATATGCTCTTAGGTCTTCAGCATTAAGCTATAGATTAAGAATGGTAAAACCAAAACCACTCCAAGCACATGATAATCTCTCATTTGTGACATCTAATAGACTTACTTTTCAGTAAGCAGGGTTTTCATGAAGGTCATTTTAATCTATGTCACATTACTTAATGATGTTAAATTAATTGTGTTTGTACTGTACATATCACCAGAGATACTGTACATGTTTACTGTTAAGGCCATAGACTTTACCAAGACTGTTTTAATGGTCAGAACTGATGGTCATTGGCATCAGGCATTGTCGCACACTGAAGGGAGCTTTAGAAGTCATAAGATATATTTTATAATTATGGTCCAACATGGGTTATCTAATTATTATACTACTAATATTACACTAATTAGCATTTTTGCATCCTCCTCCCAGCTTTTTCTCAATATTATAGTCATATCTAGTGAAGAAAAACTGCCTGACAACTAGAACTATTACCCACTTGTATCAATCAGCAAAAAAAAATTTTTACTTTGGTTTTTAGCTTTCAAAAATATATGTGATAATGCAGTCAAAAAACACTTGTCCACAAAAAAGAAATAGACTTCCCATACATGTCACAAATAATCCCACTGGTTGATGGATGATGATTTCTGAAGATTAATACAGATCAACAGTTTTGGCCACTAAGCAGTAGGGTTAAATATTCTATCAGCATCTAGAAATAAAAATGGCACTTGTTTCCTATACTCCACCTCTTCCTGCATGCTGAATGTCCTGTTGTGTACAATGAAATTCTGATAATCCACATACATTTAACAAATGGAAGGAGTATTAGGGATAGGGATATGGCACTGGGGAATTAAGGACAGAGGCTTAGTATGGCATTAGGGTTATCATGGTTCCCTTACTAAGGGGCCTCAAAATTGGCAGGCAGACCCTGGAATACTGGTTATCCACTTGGGGGAGTTGGGAATGATCTATGTGGAAGTCACTGAGTGGATTTAATGTGGGACATTTTGGAGGAAAGGAAGATGGTATAGATCATGCAACCTCTGGTGAAGATGTTATGGTCAGATATTATTCTGGGAGGGCATGAAGACCAGTAGTCAGACATGGGACACTATAGAAAGCTCAAAAGTACAGTGGCACCAGTAAAGATGCAACACAGTAATGCTGCAATATATCACAAAATGCTGTGGTATGCTGCAGGGAACAATGTAATTCAATGGCAATTAAGCCCCATTTTACTGCAGTATTTTGTGACATGTCATTTATGCAAGTTATTGTGTTGCATCATGGCTGGCTCCACTGTGTCTGTACAGAAAGATGGAGCAGTGATGAGAACCAGGAACATGAGGGACTCTTATGAGGACTTCAAGTCAAACTTTCCTGGGGTGCACATGCAGAATGGGTTCATCTAACATATGTAGGGCTGTCTTTAGGGTAGGGGACAAGCAGTCAGTCGTGGGATAACAGAGAAAGCTGTACATAATCTGAATAGGAAGATGGTGGCAGTGTTGAGAACTAGGAACATGGGGACATGTTAGGAGGATTTCAAGCAAAACTTCTCTGGGCTGCACCGACCAAATGGGATTCACCTAACTTTTATTGTATAGGGATGGATAGTTGCATCCTATTACCATGAGTGGCCATAGAGAAATGGTTGAGTAAGCTTGGTAAGTGAAGCCCGCCACACTTCAAAGTAACAAGAAGCAGTCTATCCCATTCTCCAGTTGTCTATCTTTTCATAGACAAACATGGACAACAATTGTAATCCCTGCTCTCTCACTGTACTTTGTCCATGATACTATAGCTTCATACATGGTTTATCCATGACTCGTGGACAGATGAACATATACAAATGCCTGGAAAACCACACAGTCATGAGAAACTAAATGAGTGAACTACATTTTTATTCAATTTGGTAAATAAAAAAGATACTGATAAATACAATGTGAAATTATTTCAAGTAGTAGACATGATTGTCTATGATATGATTATGACTTTCAATGTCCATGGTTGGCAATGGCTTTAACTGCTGATTTTTAATTAAGGTATTAATCAGATATATTCTATTCTGTGTCCTGTTTAAGATGATATCGTATTATGATATATTATTCTGCTTAAAATATAAAGTATTTATCATATTTGTAGTTTCTTCATTTAAACTGATAGATTCTAAAACCATGTAATACATTTCCATTTGTTAGCTTTTTTATTTTTATTTTAGTTTACAACTTTTGGTTGGGAAAATAAATTTAGTCCCATTTTGAGATCAATCCTCTTAATTCATTAACATGGGTCTACATAATTTGAAGAAGTGTTCAAGCTGATGATTAGAAGGAAAGTCATGACTATCCTGGAACTGAGAATACATAACAGACTTTAAGAAGGAGAATAATCCCCAGTATCTATAGTACAAACCTGTCTATATTAATATGGTAACATGTCTGAAGGAGGCACAAGGGGTTTGTGCAGTTCACTGCTTGTCTGGGCCAGCAGTACAAATCAAGCCTTTCTACATCTCAGTACCCACAAGTTGTCTCAAAATCAAGTACCACCACAATCATGCTCCACTAACCACCAAAACATGCAGGAGCTAAATCAAAGTAGGTAACCTCACACAGGCACCTCAAAAGAGATAATGATTTACTTAATGTTGCAGGGTTGAGTAGGCTGTTTAATGTTAAACCCCTAACATTGCACTTTAATAACTTTGCCCCTGTTCAATGGATGTGCACAATATTTTGCAGGTGCATTTTTGGTAGCATAGCTTCTTATTGTGCCAAGTTTTGTTACAGTCTGATGTGCAGATGCCGAGATCTGGCTAGTAATAAAAGTGGAAAAAAGTTTTCAATTTTTTTTGCTGTTTTTTTATCATTGTCTAGCACCCAAATGGTTTAGAATTTTTTAGTGAAATCTTCAGAGTTGAAAGGGCTTGGTCCAGAGTGGCGTCTTTCATTAATTTAGTGAAAAAAATATTAATCTGTTCAAGAGTTATAAGGATTAGAAATGTCAGTTCTGAGCATGCTCGGTATGCTCTTTTGGATAGCTGTTTCACATGAAAAAAATTGGTCTTACAAAGAAGGATTCAGTTTCATATAATGATGATCATTTTTTGTGAAAAAAAAATCTTTTTTTATACGGCAGTTATCTTGGTTCTGTTTTTTTTTCCAAAATTTGTTTTTGAAAACACAAAAACATCATATCATGGAAAGATGCCAAGATACGTATCTTGCTAATCTGGACCCAATTAGCTGGATTCTGCACTTAGTTTTTGGAAAAATGGTCCAGAAACATGTTTTTAACACATTTTAACCTTCAATTTTCATGAGATGAGTTTCTTTTTTCATATGGCCATACAAAACAGGAATAGAGCTATATGAAATGATATATCATTAATAGACCACCATAAATAGGGCTCCATGATATAGGCATCATGATGAGATCATGAGTGAGCATTAGGGTTATGTGAGGATCCTGTAGTGTGAGCATGTCACAGGTGATGTGATGTGTTGCAATTCTCATAGGCAAGTGGGTTTGCAGTACTGTTTTCTTTCCTCTGTACTGTGCTTGGTTGCACTTCATAATAAAGTTAGAACAGGCCTATTTCAATTGCTAGTGTCCTTCTTCTTGCTCAGCTTCACTTTCTGGGGACATAAGAGTATTTCTCTGCTTCTCAACATTATGCCACAGGTGGAGATGATTACATAGATTTAAAGGGGTGGGGTTGCAGAGGGCTGAGCCCCCCATAGATCATGACGGTGTCTAGAGCAGGTTGTGATCCTGAAATTCTTCCCCTCTTCTGTGCTGTGTATTATTTCTATAAATTTTGCACTGGGGGGTTGATTGAGTGGGGTGTGCGATCTCTGTTTGGTGACACAATTGTATGTCGCTCTTCTGCATGTTGACATTTTTCTTGTGCTTTTTTTACCATGCTGTGATTGAGTTACCTCTAAAGTGGGTGGCTCATATGACACAGGATTACCTTCATATGTAAAAAGAATTCGTACTTAGTTTTTTTTCCAGATTCTTTTTTCATATGAAGGAGAATGACACAGTCTCATTAAAAATGATTCCTTCATATGAAAAAAGAATTTGGACTTAGTTTTTTTCCCCACATTTCAGTTTTAACAAGCCATAACTCCATCAATATTTGTAGTTAAGGGGCAATCTATGTATCAAAAGAAAGGTCTTAATTAGTACTATTACTCAAATACTTAACACCACACAAACTTATTCAAGGGCTATATAAAAAATAAAACTTTAAAAAGTACAGTTCCAATAGGATAACATTGCAATGTTAATAAGCTGTAACTCTACATACGAACATACGAAAATGCCAGCAGATACAGGTCATACAGTCTTTTGGCTCTGCTCAAGTGTGCAGCTCCCAATTTAATCTATTTCAGCTGACTCCACCCCTTACCTATCCATCTGATTTATCTCCTCCTCCTTCTGCTGACTCCCCCGTCCCTAGCTTACCCCATTTTTAACCTTTCCATTGAACATGTCCGACCCCTTCTTAAAACTGCTCACACATTTCAATTATGTCACCTCTTCTGGCAGTGCATTGCACCACACTACCACCCTTTCGGTGAAGTAGTGCCTCCTCATTTCCCTCCTGAATTTTCACCCTCCAGTTTCAAGCTGTGTCCCCTTGTGCCCCCTTCCTTTAATCTAAACATGCTATCTGTACTAACCCTATTCATGCCATTTAAGTATTTAACGGTATCAGTTATATCCCCTCTCTGCCTTTTATCCTCCAGGGAATAGAAGTTAATCTCCCACAGTTTTTCCTCATATGGCTTGTTCCCCAGCCCAAGGATCATCTTTGTCACCCTTTGCTGGACACACTCCAGTAGTTTGACATCCTTCTTAAAACAGGGGCACCAGAACTGCATACAGTACTTTAAGTGAGGTCTCACAAGTGACCTGTACAGTGGCAGAATGACTTCCTCTCTCCTAGAGGTGATTCCCCTGGCAATGCACCCAGCATTTTATTAGTCTTGGCTGCTGTCTTCCTACACTGCACTGAGAGATTCATGTCCCCTGAGACTAGTACC
Source organism: Neoceratodus forsteri (assembly GCA_016271365.2). Classification (NCBI taxonomy): domain Eukaryota; kingdom Metazoa; phylum Chordata; order Ceratodontiformes; family Ceratodontidae; genus Neoceratodus; species Neoceratodus forsteri. The sequence continues at coordinate 604,286,230 of CM028129.1, forward strand.
CCCAGATCCTTCTCCTCCACTGAAGTGGATAACTGCACTCCCCCAGCTCTGTCAATCTTTGGAGTTAAGGTACAATCTATATATGAAAAAAGGGTCTCAGTGAGTACTACAACACTAAAAAATAATGTGTCCAAAAAATGTAGGGATCATAAAAAAAAAATTAAAACATTAAATTCCCATAGGATAACACTGCAACTTTAGAAAGCAATAACGCTGTCACTCTGTGGAGCTAAGGGACAATGTATGTATGAAAAAAGATATTGATGAGTACTACAACACTAACACATAACCCCCCCCAAGACAATTAAGGTGCCATATAAAAAACATAATTAAAAAAATTAAAATTCCCATAGAATATCATAACAACTTTAATAAACCATAAGTCCATCAATAATTAGACTTGAGGAGCAGTGTGTGTGTGCATGTGTGTGTGTGTATATATATATATATATATATATATAGACATAGAGATATATATATATGACGGTGTCAATAAGTACTACAACACTAACACTTATAAAATGGGTAGAGACAGTAAAGGAACCTGCTTGGCTGAGATGACATTCCAGCATTGCTTTTTTATTTTAATATACCACACTAAATAACTAGGCCCACTACAAGTGATCAGTTTACTTACTGGAATTTGTGAGCCATGGATACAATGCATTAATGTAGCTGCCATTTTTTTTATAGCAAGTGGTGCCCTGCTTTCTTAATTGACTGGAAATGCACTGAAACCAAAAAAAAAAAAAAGTATCAAAATATGGAGAAAGGAATGCCTTATTCCACACCAAAATGAATCTTTTTTCACCTGAGTCAGCAGCGGTCTCTTGCCCTTGGTTCTGACCAGCAGAGTGAGACCTCTGATACTTTTACAAAGCATGCTACCACAGATGGAAGTGTGCTGCCGGCAAGACCACAATGAAATCTCAGTCTTGCTGGCAGCCTAGTGACTTACCATGGTCATGTTCTATGGCAGTCAGGAAAGTAGGTAGGAGTCACCTGGAAAATTAATGAAAGGGAATGGAGGATGGGAGAGAAAAGCCTGCACAGAATAAATGGAGAATGGATGGCAGACAAAATCTGGATGGCAGTGTCACTCTCCAGCACCCCTAGTGACAATTATGTGGAATGACTGTTTTACTTCAAAAAAGAAAAACTTTTAATAATTTTTTTTTTTAAAGTTACAATATTTTTGAACATGCACCCATTTTAAGAGCACAATAACACACTATGGGGTGTGGTTTAGACTGGGTAAACGTACCTCTAGGGGCAGTAAGGCACTCACCCTGTGGCATTGTGCCTCACTAAGCCACTAGGCATGCATTTATCCAGACTAAACCACATCCTGTCATGTGTTAGTGCTTACATAATTCCTCCAATCTTTCATCGGTTATGCACTGCAGCTCAAAATTACCTCCAGTCTTCACTATGGCACCAAATCCACAATGAAAGTCTGATCATCATCAAAAATGCACTAAACATGTACCTTGCCTTCCACTACAACCATAGCAAATTTTAGAGGAAACCAACAGATATTTACTGACTATATATAGGTAAAAAAAACTACATTTTTGCCCACTGCTGATAGAGATACATATAACATATTTTTTCCTTTGAAATGAGCCCCACAAAAAATAATTACAACCAAACACATAAATTGCTTTTCTGGATGCGTGGAAGCACAGGGTCCTCCAGCCAGATGGATGTGTGCACCTATCCTGGCCCTGTGCTTCCCTAGATAGGTGGATGTGTTCATGCATGTCTGAAAAGGACCTGCCTGAATGAGTATACAGTTCTATTATCTGAAAAAGTAAGAACATTTTATGCAAAAAAATACATTAATACATCTGTTAGGGTTCAGATTAAAGCAACAAAATTAATGAAATGTGGCATTAAGGTTTCAAACCCTAACTCCTCACCCCAACCCCCGAAGCAGCAAAATGAAAAAAAAAATATTATGGTTTTTAGTATCCTGACTGTTGGCAAATCATTGGTGTTGTCTTCCTTGGGGTTCTCAATCTGAACTCTCACCCCACTTCATGACCAAATAAGGTGACATATGATACTTTTCCTTCAGGGAAGGCCTATTGATTGTAGCTAACATGTGGGGAGACACAGTTCTGTATGTTTGAAGACTGTATCACAATGGGGTGAATGATTGGGCTGCAAACCCCAAGGGAGACCTCCCGATGCCAAAAGTCAGGACAGTGAAAATAGTATTTTGTTTTCTTTTGCTGCTTGGGACTGGAGCATTAGGTTTTGAAACCCTAGAGCATCATTTCACTAAAAGAAATATCTATCTATCTATATATATATATATATAGAGAGAGAGAGAGAGAGAGAGAAGAGAGAGAGAGAGAGAGAGAGAGATATGTTGCAAAACACTTTGTTAATACTCTAGTTAGGTTCAAAGTGACAAAAGTTGGGAAATGAGGTGTTAGGGTTTCCATAACACTGCACCCTCCCAAACCAGGCAGGAGAGCATGTGTGGGGTGTGCCCTGGGCTTCTCAACCCTAACACTCACCTCATTCCATCTGTAAATAAGATCAGATGTGTAGACTTTAAGAGAATGGGGTGAGCATTAAGCTTGAGAAGCCAAAAACACACCCTATACCTGCTCTCCTGCCTGGTTTAGGAGAGTGCGGTGTTAGGGAAACCCTAATGCCTCATTTCCCAACATTTGTTGCTTTGACCCTAACTGAAGTATTAACAAAGTTTTTTGCAACTTAGTTCATTAATTTTTGAAATAGTATAATAGTATCCATATTCTACTGTGGGACCCTGCACTCCCATCCCTCAGTAGATGTATATATGTACGTAGCTGAGGAAGCACAGGGCCCCTGTGCCCTATGCTTCCATATATAGGACAACAGTGACCAAATTGTCAGCATAGCACTCTAAATGCTCTGCTTCTCACTCCTGCCACCCTAACTGCTCTCCCACGCCTCAGTGCACTCCCTGGTTTTACGTAGGCCTATCCTCCCTATATTATAACTGTATTCCTCTCTGTACTCAAAGGGAAAGACAATATATGTCTATTTAAGCTCTCTTATGGCACAGCTGAGTTGCTGAGTTGTATTAGGTAGTCCTGCTGTTAGCTAGCCTTCCTTCATACTCTATTGTATTAATTTCTTTCTTCATACATGTTATCACTGCTCATGATGTAACCTATTTGTTATGCATCATTGGCACTGTGTGCTATCTGTTTTTGTATGTGTTCATCCCCTTCCCCATCCCCCAGGACACATCTGGAATCGAGCAGTACTCTGCTCAGTATGCCTTCCTGGTGAAACTCTTAAATAAAATAAATAAATAAATAAATTAGCCAACCTCATGTACCTGGAGCAGAAAATGTTTTATTTCCTGCCAAAACATAATTCTGCACAACTGTAATGCCATTTTGTGCCACAGGTGCAAAAACACATTTTGAGCAGGATCTGAAAAAATGACAGCTCTGACATACATGAGGTAGGATAATAAGAAGACTATGTTAAAAATCTGGGTCAAAATATTTTAAAGTTCCAAAGTTATGAGCGGGCATAGTGAAAATGCAATGAATGGTCATAACTTTGGCATTTTTTCATATTTTGACCCACATTTTGAACTTAGTCTTCATATGACCCCACCTCATAAACTCTGTAGGTGAAAACTTTCAAATCCATGCCAAAAAGCCATTTCATGCCACAAGTGCAAAAACACATTTCAGACAGGATGTGAAAAAAGACAACTGTACTGTTCATGAGATAGTATGAATAAATGGCTGTGTTGAAAATTTGGAGTTAAAATATTGAAAATTACCAAAGTTATGTGCATGCGTAGAAAAATTTCAATGAACGCTCATAGCTCAGCCATATACAAAAATTTGTTCACCAGATTTTCAACATGGCCTTTTTGGGGTCTCGCCTCAGAGATACTGTTGATGAAATTTCATTTTCAGTCCTCAAAAGTGATTTCATGCAGCAACTGCAAATCATATTTCTGTGCCTGATTAACAAAATGACAGTATCAGTGTTCATGAGGTGGGGTCCCAAAAAGGCAATGTTGAACATTTGGTGAAAATAAACCTTAAAATGACAAAGTTATGAACATAAGTCCAAAATGCCTTTGAAATACATTATACGGCACTTACCTTGATTCCTCAGTTCAGGGTTCAGCTTTGAAGAGTGCAGGTGTGTCTCAGTCCACAGAAGATGACAACCTATGAACTCCAGTGGTAACTATAGGGTAAAGAGGGTGTGGGGTGGTGGGTGCTCAGTGGGAGGGCCCGGATGGAGGAGGGGGATGGCGGGGATGATGAGGGACTGTTTTCTTTTTTTCAGGTTAAAATAAAAAATGTTTGGGGACTGTTTTCTTTTTTTATGGGCTATAAAAGAAAAAAAATATATTTCAGGACACTGGGAGTGGACTTCCCAGTGTCCCACATGGCTGGGGGTCTTGTAATGCGAACATGAGGATAGGGATCCCTGATGTTGGCACTATAAATTAAACAACAGACTGTGGGAGTGGGCATCCAAGATCAAGAGTGGGCATCCTGGTGTTGGAATATATAAATTAAAAAAGTGAGATAAAGATGATTGGAGGGTGGGAGGTGTCACAATACACCAGGGACTAAAATAAACATTATGGGGATGGTGATGAGTGTGGGAGGAGCCACTAGACACCAGGGAATAAATATTTTATTTAGGGGGGACGATGATCTTGGAGTGAGGGGTTTCACTAGACACCAGGCCAAGGAGGCTCACACTGCAACTGGCAGCAAGAGTTAAGCTGCGGCTCCAGAACTCAAGAAAATTCCTGGTTCTCATACAGAGAACATGAGGGAAGTGGTCCTTTTCCTAAGCTGGGCACTTAAAATTTTGGGTGCCCAGAAAAAAAGTATTTCTTGGGTTAATTGTGGAAAACACCAGAATCTAACTAAACGGGGCCCATTTAGCTAGGTTCTGGTGTTTTGTAAAATATTTTATGTATTTTCCACACTTTTAGTTCATGAAAAAAAACAAGATGACAGCTTGCAAAAAGCATTTTTTCCTCACAAAAAAAGGAATGGATCTCACAAGAATGAATCCTTTTTTGTGAGATCAAATTCTTTGTCGAACTTTTTACCTCTATCCTGGAAAGTGATCTTCCCATAGGAAATAATGGGAACTTAAAAACTGAATAACTTTGCAACAGATTGATATTTTTTCACCAAACAAATGTTGGCAGTTCTGTTACCCAAGTTCTTTCTAGCATGAATAAAAATCACACCAAAATTATTCCACACTGTCTGGGCACAAGGCGATTAAGAAAAAACTGTAAGAAGTGGCAACTTTTAAGGTTTTTGCAATATACAGTACATATATATATATATATATAGACACACACACACACGCACATCACACACACACACACACACACACACACTACAAGGGGGTAATGTCATAGGGAGTGAAGCTACAGCTATGACATCTACAGGAGGTAACATTAAGGCTTCCTTTTTGAAACTTGAGAGACTTAACAAAAGAGAAAAAATCTAAGTTGCAATATCACATCTCTAAAGACTATATAGATAGAGTGCAAGCTCCACGTGGGCTCCGATTAACAAAAACTCCATCTTGCGGTGAAGAGAATTTTAGATACAAGGAAGCTTGGCTAAAGGTCTCAGAGACTGCGTCACTTGCATACACAAAACCAATTGTAGAAGAGCACACAGAGGATTATGAAGAGCTTGAGGAAGAAATTAAAAAAGTACTTAGGAATAAGATCACAAGGCATGAAATAGATACTATAGCAAGAAAACAAATACAATTATTACAAGACAGTAGAGATTATAGAGACAATGCATATGTGCTGCCAAAAAATATAAGACAGAGAAGCAAAAGCAGAGGAAGATCACAGAGCAGAAAGTCTGCAGCAAAAGTGATTAATGAGAAAGCTATTCAGAAAGATGATGTTATAGAGGTCTCTAAAATGTGACTATTGGTTTGACTAGGAACACTGTCTTGAATTCAGAAGGGTCTTTTTTTTAGACAAGCAAAATAGCGATCAGGTAGACATTGCAGAAAGAGACGGAGAAGCAATAGAGGAGGGAGAAAATGAAGGCAACAGAAGGATTCTGAGAACACACAAGAAAACAAATAATTAATTGACAAAGATCAAGTTAGCAGAAGCCAACGTTTCTTTACTGAAACATGGTTTTAACTTTATGCCAACAACAAAGTGATTTATTTTTCAGTGTTTGTAGATATTTTCAAATTGTTTAGAAAGATTAGATTATGTTACTTTTTTTCTAAATAGGCTATTAGTCAATCAGAGGAGAGAATGGGTTACAATGAAGCACAACTAGATTTTGCTGCAAATGAGGATATTGATTATTTAATACAAGCAGCAGAGGGGTTAGATAGTGATTAGGTAATTGAGGGTGATGAAATGGAAAACTCAAATATCGGCTTATTGCTGGACTTAATGGAGACTAACCTTTTTGGGGGTGTTAATGGTACGAATGTTTCAGCTAGTGATTTTCAGAAATGCAACAGGCACTTTTTAAGTGCAAGTCAGATTTCTGTCCATTGGTAATCAATAGCTCCATTTCTACTTTTAAAAATACTGAGTTATTTAAATTGAAAGAGATATTAGCACAGCAACAGCAACAGGGATTTGGGAGAAATAGTCTTACAAAGTCAGCAATCCAAGCTATGAAAGAGCTTATGGAAAATGAGAATTTAATTGTAAAAAGAGCTGATAAGGGGGCAATATAGTCCTAATGGATGTTACCAATTATAAAGACATGGTGGAGAAGTTACCCTTTGATGTTAACAATTATAGGAAGTTGTCTTTAGATCCCACTTTCTCTTATCAGAAGGAGATATATAGGTTATTAAGGGAGGCGGAAAATAATAGAGACATTTCAGATTCCGAATTCAATAATTTGTATTATGAATATCAAGTTGTGCCAACATTGTATTGTTTACCCAAAGTGCAGAAAAGTATTATAGAGCCACCAGGAAGACTCAGACCCATTGTTTCTGGGGTAGGGTTGTTAACCGAACATTTAAGTCAGTTTATTGATTTATTTTTACAACATGCAGTGGTAGATACAGACATGGCCAGCTATTTCCAGATATTTTGCAAAATTTCTGAAGAGTTTCTCTCTGTTGCCCCTACTGTGGAAATGCAGAAAACAGGAGATATTTCTGGAAATATCACAGAAATTTGGGGGAAATAGCTGGCAGTGTCTGTGGCTGTTACTGTAGTATGATTACTTTACCTTCCTACCTAAAGGACACTGGGGGCACTATAGGGAAGTTTCAGTGCATTGAATGGAAATCAAGCTACAGCTGGATCAGTGCAGATGTTGAATCCCTATATATATCTATACGACATAAAGATGGTATTAGAGCAGCAGAATACTACCTATTGAGGGATAAGCCATATAAACAATGCACATGTGGAATTTCTTATAAAGGCCTTAAATTTTGTACTGAATGGATGTTATTTTGAATCTGACAATGTGTTCTATAGCCAAGTGTGGGGTACAGCGATAGGGGCCTCTATGGCCCCATCTTACACAAATCTTTTTATGGGCTTATGGGAGAGAAAAGTATTGTTGAATCCAGAGAGTAACCCCTTTTTTGAAATAAATCATGAAATGGGGCCATTTTATAGATGATTGTTTGAGTGTTTGGGATGGGGACAGTGATAGTGTAAATGAGTTCATGGAATGGTTAAATAATAACACCAGAAACCTGAAATTTACATATGTTACTGACCCTAAGGAGGTACAATTTTTAGATATCATGTTGCCTGGAAATTGCATAACAACATTCGTTTCAACCAGAGGGTTTAGAAAAGAAGCTGCTATGAACACATTGTTGAGGAAGGATAGCTCCCACTCAGCAAAATTGAAAGATTCCATTCCATATGGGCAGTTAATAATGTTGAGAAAGAATTGTACTTGTGATAGTGAATTCCATAAACAAGCAGAACTTATTGTAAGATTTAAAGAAACAGGGTATAGCAGCCATTGTCTAAGAGACACCTTAAAGTTAAAAATATGACACAGAAAGATTTGTTAGGAAACAGGACACAGAGTGCTTACAAATTAGTTAAATTAGAGTAAGGAGGGCCCATTACACTCTCTTTAGAGTATAATAGAACATCAGGAAGGATAGGCAATATGGTATGGAGGAAATGGGATATTTTGAAATCAGATAGTTCCTTAAAGGAATTAGTATGTGATTCACCTAGAGTGACCTTTAGAAGAACAGCTAGTCTTCAGGACAAGTTAGTTAATGGTAGATTTCATAGAAAACAACAAGTGAAGGAAACATGGCTACCAGTAAAACCTAAGGGGTTGTTCCAGTGCAAGAAATGTAACATTTGCCAATATATGCAACCAAGGTCTGAATTTTTGGCACCAAATGGAGAGAAATGTTTGGTTAGGGACTTTATTACTTGTAACACTACCTTTGGTGTGAGTGTAAGTTTTATTATATTGGTAAAACTGTAAGAATTCCTTAAGGAATGAATACAACAACATGTACATTCAATAATTAGTCAGAGAATAGATACCTCCAATGGGAAGGCATTTCTTAGAAAAACATAGATCAGAGCTAAGAAGTTTTAAGTTCATGGCCCTAGAATGGGTTAAGAGACCAGAAAGGGGAGGTCATAGACAGAAGTTGTTACTTAAAAGAGAAAGTTACTGGATATTTAAAATATATACTGTTAGTCCCTATGGATTAGATGAAAGGTGGGACCTCAAACCTTTTTTGAGGGATGAATGAAGTTTTACCGTATTGGTATTCTTGAATTTGCACTAAATGAATTAATAAGCGAGAGGTATCAGTAGCTAGACCTAAAGTTTTGTATGTGTGTGTGTGTGTGTGTATTGTGTGTGTGTGTGTGTGTGTATATATATATTTCAATGTATAGAAAAAGCCTTATTTAGATCTCTGTAGGTGTATACACTATAATGTGTTCAGCTAGGTAAAGAATTTTGTACATCTTTTATAAATATTCTTCCTTTCTTGTTTGTGATGTTTTTTTCTGTAGAGTTAACAATGGATGAAGTCTCTGTTCTTACTCCCTGTTTAAAAAGTTCTTGCCTGGGAGTGTTTTTTTATGGAGAATCATTTTTTACATTAGTTGATCAGTTCCCTTTAAGAGAATTAGATCCCATAAGTAAAAAGAAAGTAATATATAAAAATCACCAGCAGCTGTAGGATTTTGATAACACTTGATGTGTAGTTTAAACAGTGTAAAGAATTCATTGTGTATTCCCTTCATTTTTTTCTTCCAAATGCTGACAACATAGAGGATAATGTATGGTCCTCTATTGGTAACCAGTCTGTTAACCATTGAGAGGTTGCCAGGGCAACCGTGTAAACCTCGAGAGCGAAGCTCAAGAGGTTTACGTCACCATGGCAACCTCAAGACGGTTAACAGTAACCGGTTACCGATAGAAGGACCATACATTGTTTTCTATAGTGTATGGTCCCAAGAAAAAGGGAAAATGGCTCCTTACTTTTCAAAATGGAGTCACTTCCATGGCCGTTCAGTCCTTCCCTTCCCTTACCGCTGCACGCATCCATCAGTTCCCGAGTGTGAAAAATGGTGCACACATGCGCAGACCAATCCCCATTGTTAACCTATCGATGTGAGGTAGCATTGATAGGTTAACAATATTACCATGTCACATTAATGGTATAACAACCTTAGGATATGATGATTTCCTAAGGTTAACAGCATTCTACCATACATTATATTACCATGTGTTCTCTTTTGTAGTTGTAATAATGTGCAACATAGTAATTTTATCTTTAAAATAGTAGAAGGGCTTTGTATTTAAAAGTCCAATCACAATGTAGATAAAATGGTGATGTCACACTGTTTAATGTATAAATGGATAATGTTTAAACTAGTCTGTACATGTCCCCTTTGGAAGGCAAGTTACCAAGGTGGTAGGGGCTCTGCTTATGGTGATAAGAATGCTGGAGTGTTGGGTGAGTTTTCACTTCGAATAAAACTTGAAGTATTGTTTTAAAATACTGCACCTCTAGGGGCTTGTTGAAGACTGCTTGAGAAAGGGAGGAGAGAGTGGAGAGTGAAGAGCCTCTTGGGCTCTCTCATTCAACATTATTTAATTAAGAATGGTCAGCCATGATGGGTCAATGGGCCTTTTTCTACCAATAGATTGTTTCCATATTTTTATAGTGATACAGTCATGCTATGGATGATGAATGCAGGAATAATGGCACTTTGAGCAAAAGATAAAGACCTCAGCTTTCTGCCTCAGACTTTTTTTGCTGCCCACAGTGGCATTATTTTCTCATATAACATCTATTGCATCGTATTATTATTATTAGAAAAATATTTAGCTAAACATATGCAGCACAAGTACAGTAATATGAATTAAATAGTTATGATTATATACAATGGCATAAGGTAACTGCATCCCTCTTTCAGGCAGCAGTACAGTGAGTGATCTCCATCCATCAGGAATGGGAACAGGCATGGCCTAGAGAACTTCCATGTCTAGGCATATGGTGTTATGTTCACTGGGTGACCGTTGAACTCCACATTTTAGGTTTATTCACTGCTGGAGACAATGAGTTTTGGCACCTTTAGGAAGCTGAACAATATACAGTGATGACTGAACTTCAAGCACTTGACTATTCAATGGGGAGGGGGGTTGTACCTCAGTTAATTTTTGCAAACAGGTTCAGGTCCATGGATCCCAGTCCATTAGATCACAAGCAGTTCATTTCTGCAAGCAAGTTTTCATGATTAACCACTAGTGAATGTAGCTACAGTATGTAGTAAAGAAGCACCCATTACCACCTTGGGCAAGCAAACAGTAGTTGTTTTACCCTAACCAGAGCTATAAAATAGGGCATTTTTCATTTTTCTGGGGAAGTGCTACACCCATGACAAAACTTCTACCCCTTACAAAAATTCTAGATCCACCTGTGCAAGTAAGCTTCATCACCCTCAAAGGTCTATGCTAACTGGTATACCAGCCACATATACAGCCCTCTGCTGTACTACATGATTTTGACTGCCCAGCAGTTTTCACTCTCACTATGGCACCCAATGCTTGTTGTCCATTTTCTTTTGCTCAGTGAGATACCTATGGATGTCATCTCTGTATTCCTGGTGCATACATATGACCAGGGATTACCTATGCCCCTCTGTGCTGTATCCTAAATTAGTCTGTCTTAAACCTGACTGAAACATTGGGCTCATTATATCTTTAATTAGGACACTATTTCTCAAACTTATACACTTTAACTTTCCACAGAACACCCATAGATGCCAGAATATATGGGAGAGAGGGCTATAGCACCCTCACTTTTGCCCATGAGCATTGACATGCCCCTCTGCTCATACAAAACTACCTTTTTCACCTTGTACCCTATCGAACTTCAGAACCGCCACATTTTCTCATGATCCAGCACTGATGGGCACACCAACCGGGTGCCCTATAGCAGTGTCTGCTCCTTTAATATACCTTGCAAAGCCTTCCTATATCCTCTAGATGTAAACATGTTCTTACTGGGCAACACTCACACCTTCCCTGATACACATCAGGGGAACATTCTGGCCCACCTTGCCAGGATCTTTTTCACTAATGTATTGGCCATGAACTCCACCTCCTATACTGAGAAATACATCTCGTACCTTAGTCCTTCTGTCTCTCTCTGGTACAGTACCTATTTCATCTTTCTTCCTTGGGCACTCAATTTTCTCAGCTCGTGCAAGTCTCTGGAGTCACCCTGACACCAGGATATCCCATTATGATCTGCAAGGGAATTTGCCACTGCCTCAAAATCCATTGAGAAATATCCCTTGAAGGGGAATATTGCCCTAGGGTTCCTCTACACTACCAACAGACACACTAAACTGTCACACCATGGGCAACATCCCCGGTACTCTCCCTTGATTGCCCTCTGATCGGAATCAATCTCGGGTAACCCAGACCCCTCACTGGCAGTTTGCAGGGTTTCATATGGTAACACACAGATGCCCTCGCTGCAGCAAGGTTTCCTTCCTCTTGCCACTCTCAGGGTTCTGAGAGTGACTAGCATCTGTGTCTTCAGGTGGAAGCATATATAAGGGTGCCTACTGTACCCCTGACCCAAGTCCTGCAGCCAGTCACTTGGTGGGCACTGGTGAGTTCCCACTCCTGCCAGGCACCCAGGAGTACCCTCTGACATGCCAGTGCCTTGCTGATGGTGCCTGCTTGCTGACCCAGCTGGCACCCATGCCTCAGGTGGCCCAGACATCAGACAAATGTGCCTGGAGCATTGATATTACCACCCAACTCCAATTGACTTCTATCCTACTAAGAACTGAATGGCACCACAAGGGCACCACAGAAAGAAAGATACTGCAGATTGGTAGACAGACAGTCAGACAGACAGACAGTCAGATAGACAGACAAACAGACAGACAGACAGGCATACAGACAGATAGACAGACAGATTACAGTGGCATGGTTGCACCACTATAGTTAGGGTTGAGTAGGGTGTTCAGTGTTAAACCCCTAACTTTGCACATTAATATCTTTGACACCATTTGATAAAATCAGATTAAATTATGCATGTGTTGTCTAGGATGCAATATATTGGTCTTTGGAAAGTTTTGTGATGACAGGTTGTGCATTTATTTTTAAATCCACAAACAGTATGTCATATTTCTGTAGATGGCTAACTTTTGTCCTATACTTAACATGGGTAATTTATTTTTGCTCTTACCTACAGCCTACATGGAATGGAAGGTTTTCTCCAAATTTGCAGTGCACACATGTTATATCCTAAGGTAGTGCCTTTGAAAGGTCTGGATGAAAAATATTATTCAGTTCCAGAGTTATAAGGCTTTAACGTTTTGTATTTTCCTGTTCTGAGCATGCGCAGTAGTGTTTCTGAGTTAACATTCTGGTGCAAAATGAAAAAATTGGTTGTGGCAGGACCTTTATTTGTTTCTCACTGCTTGCTTGGTACAGCACTAAACAATTCTGTGTCATTAAAACAGCCATTTTGTTGCTTTTCTCCACAAACTAACTAACATGGAAAATACATAAAAATGCTGACATGTTAAAAAATAAACACCAGAATCTAGCTAAATGGGCCCTGTTTGGCTAGATTCTGATGTTTGTTTTTTATAGTAAGGGCCAGAAATACTTTTTGTGTGGATCCAAAATCCCAGGTGCCCAGCTTAGCGAGAGGAGACCATCTCCCAGGTTCTCTGTATGAGAACAGTAGGGCTTTCTTGACTTTTGGAGCTGCAATTGGAACTCATGCTGTGGGCTGCAGTGACAGCAGTGAGCTTCCATTTCCTTGGTATCTAGTGGAATCCTCCACCCTCTGATTGCCATCCTCTTAATGACATTTTATCTTTCCTTGGTGTCTAGTGGCACCCCCACCCACCGATTTCCATTTTCTTAATGATTTAATATGTCCTGTTATCTAGTGGCACCCCCCAATCACTGATTGCCATCCCCTTGATGATTAAATCTTTCCATGGTGTCTAGTGGCAACCTCCCACCCTCTGATTGCCATCACCTTCATGATTTAATTTTTCCCTGGTGTCTACTGCCTACCAGGTCAGTCTGTCACATGCTGTACCATGCACGTCAATACTGTGCAAGATGAACAGCACGGTTAGGAAGAGCGAGAGGGTGCAAAACCACAAATGGGTGTATGTGTGGTAGTGCATCCTCTCACTGTTCCCAGGAAGAGGTTAAGACCTCTGCTGGGAGGAGGGTACGGCAAGCAGCTGCTGCAGCTCAACAGGATGTGACACAGGCAGAAACGGAGGCAGTGTGTCTGTGGGCCATGTTTCAATTCCCAGTCCCAGATGCAAGACATTTTTTTTAATTTTTGCACTTTGTGTGATTTTAAGTGTTAACCCCCCCCTTTCAGACTTAGTTATTTAAGTTGGGTGTGGCTTGGGGGCAGAGCCCCCCACAAGACATACAGTAATTAAGTTGGCAATATACTGTGCTGTACTGGCAACGTGGTATATTGTTATGCTGTAATGTCTTGTGTTATTGTGACCCCATGCCTGTCTAGTGGCACCTTCCAATCACTGTCTGCGTAATAAGTTTCTATTTCCTTGGTGTTTAGTGGCACCCCCCACCCTCTGATCAATGTCCTCGTTTCCTTTTTTTGGTTATTATTATTTATTTTTCCTCTGGGAGCCTGACAGGTGGCTCCAGCTCCCCCCCCTTGGGGGGGGCTCAGTCTCCAGCCCAATCCTCCTGGAGATCCCCCATGGGTTACCCCCCTGTGACAGGGCTGAGGCAAGGGGAATCAACTTTACCCTCCCACAGAGACCAAAATCCAGATTCCTGGGGGCCAGAAGAGGCACCAGTGGGCCATCACAGAGCCTGACAGCTCCATTTTCCTCCTTGGTTTTCTCCCTCCTACTTCCCCACAGATGTTGAACATTGGCAACTTGTCTCCCAACCCGTATCACCCTCCAGCCACCGCTAGAGGGTGATCATCGAGTGGGATGGCAGTACCTCCCTTCCCAAGAGAGTAGACCAGTCCTCTGGATGCAAAATCCTCACTCTCCCCTACCAACCCCTGATGCCCTGGGCTTGTTCCTGAACATGGGTCACCAGCGTGGCATGAGGTGTGGCATCCAGCACCTCATCCTACCACCATGAAACTGTCCTACACCCACACTGGTCCTAGCCCTCGACTCTGGTCCCCCCTGTCTATGCTTACCCTCACCCACTATTGTCATTGCTCGGCAACTTCTCGAGATGCCAGCAGGCGAAAACATTCCCTTAAAGAAATACACTGCAGCTCCTTGAGGCTAGTCCTTCTCCTTCTCCTAATGCTGTCGGGCAACGTGCATCCAAACTCTGGCCCATTCTGCTCTAAAGCCACTAATCTGAGCAAGCCTTCGGGTGCCCTCACATTCATATCAATCAACATCTGCAGCCTCCTTCCCAAAATGGATGCCCTATGGGCCTTCACCAGCCAACACTGCCCTGACATCCTGGCAGTTGTCAAAACCTGGCTCACGCCATTGGTACCAGACCATGCAATCAGCCTTCCTGGCTACAATGTCTTTAGGCTGGATCGCCTCTCCAAAAGAGGTGGGAGCTGTGCTCTCTACCTAAAAGACTCCATACAAGGGCACCACATCATTACCTCATTCCAACCCACAACCACTCAGATACTGCCAGTGAGAATCCTCCTCAGTGCCCAAAACAAAACCTTCACTGTTGCCACCATCTACATCCCTCCCAAAGAACAGGGAACTGGTCTAACAGCTGTGCTTGACTTTGTAAAGTCACTCCCACCAGACACCTAATCCATCCTCCTAGGCGACTTCAACATCAACTGGCCTGCGGCTGATGCTGGTGCACACAGGGATACCATTGCTGCAGAGAACCTCACACAAATGGTTGACTCACCAACCAGGAAAAATTACAGGACCGGCAACAGCACACTCTTGGCCTGGATGCTTACCAGTCACCCATCGCAGAAATCTAACACTAATGTCCTCCCTGACTCTCTCAGCGATCACTCCCCCGTTAGCTGCACCTGGTCAAATAAATTCATCAAACAACCACCAAAAACAATCACCAGCAGGGTTCTTCCCAGTGGTCACCTTCCTCGACTCAAATCCCACCTCCTCCACCAAGACTGGTCCCCTATCTTCAATGCAACCAACATAAACACTGCCCTTGACCACTTCATAAACATCTTCACTGTAGCCTGTGACACTTATGCTCCTATTAAGAAACGCAAAGTCAAATCATTGAGTAACCCTTGGCTCACAGGTGACCTCCTCAGGATGCTAAAAACAAGAGACCACCTTTGGGAGCTGGCCAGAAACTCTGGAAAGCAAAACAACATCCAAAACTACAAACGTGCCCGCAATGACTGCACCAAAACCATCCGGGAAATGAAGTCCACCTACTATAAGCATGCCCTCACAAACTCCTGGGGCAATGGTCGGGAATTCTGGAACAACATAAAGGAACTCACTGGGAATCCACCCAAAACCCCCATCAATACTCAACATCAACGGAACCACAACCCTCAACCCAAAACCATTATGGATACCTTTAACAAAGCCTTTACTGACCTCAGCACTGTCCTACCTCAGGACTATTTCAAAGATGGTGTAGCCCCCTGTCTGGAACTGAACATCATTTCCCACCAGCCCCTGCTTCTACTTCAGCAGTCAAGGCTCACCAAGCACGCAAATACATTACCATAGCCCTTGGTAAATCAAGATTCAGTAATGACTCCCTCGATCTCAAAATCCTGTCTCTCACACTTGATGAAGTGCTTAGTCCTCTGACCAGAATTTTCAACCTCCCTCAGCCTTAGCCAGTTCCTGGACAGATGGAAATCTGCCACTGTCACCCCAGTCCGTAAAAGTGGTGACAAAACTGCCCACGATAACTACAGACCTATCTCCCTACTACCCCCACTCTCCAAGGCACTAGAACGCATCGTCTCGGACCAGCTCACAGATTACCTGGATACGTACAACATCCTGTGCAAGCAACAACGCGGGTTCCACAAAGGTCACAGCACCTCCACAGCCCTACTTGAATTCACCGGTGCAATCCATAATGCACTCAATTCCAGTGAACTACTAGGCTCAATCTACATTGACTTAACTAAAGCCTTCGACACTGTCAATCACCACCTCCTTCTTGCCCAGCTTCAGAACACTGGGCTATCAACTGACACCATTGGCTGGTTTAAGAGCTACCTTGAAGAATGGTCCCAAACAGTAAGAATCGCTGATACACTCTCGGACCCTAGACCGGTCTGCTTGGGAGTCCCCCAGGGCTCCATTCTGGGACCCCTCCTCTTCAGCCTATTCTTAAACTCACTACCGGACAGCTGCCCAGAACAAATAATTCTCTACGCCGAAGATGCTGTGATCCTCACCTCAGACCCTGATCCAAACCAATTACAAAATAAACTTCAGCGGGCCTTCTCCTCCATCGAATTCTGGTTCCTAAATCATAAACTGCTTCTTAATCAGAAAAAAAACAAGTCTATGGTCTTTTGCAGCCCCCACAACAAAAACAAACAACTCCACCTCTCCATTACAACCGAACAAGGAGCCATCCTAGTGCAAACACAATCGTTCAAGTACCTTGGCATCACCCTTGATCCCCACCTCTCATACGCTGTCCATATTAGCAATGTGGCAAAGTCTGCCAATTCGAGGTTAGGCATATTATTCTGGCACAGGAAACACCTAGCCCCAGAAGCACTGCCAGTGGCCGTCCAAAGCTCCATGTCAGCATCATAGACTATGGTCTTATCATATATGGGTCTGCAACTACCACTGCTCTCAAACGTATCGCAACCTCCCTGAATAAGGCCTGTCATCTCATCACTGACTCACATCACCATACCCACACTTGTGACCTTTATTCCCAATCTGGATGGCTTCAACTGGACAAACGCATAAAATACCAAACCTGCATCACGGCCAAGAAAATCATAATGAGACTTGCCCCACCTGGGGTCTGTGCCCTCCTTAAGCCTAGACATAGGAATGTCACTACAAGGAGATCCAGTTCCTATCTACTACATATCCCATGATGTCGCACGACCCAAGGACAAAGATCATTTGCCTATCGGGCATCCAACTGGCTCAACTCTCTTGGCAGCGACATAGTGACCGCTCCAACACTCAACCTTTTCAAGTTCAAGCTGCGCCTCTCACTGCTTGTATCCTGTGATTGCCCATCTTAACATTTCCACCGTTCCAGCTGCACATGCCCCAGCACCCAGCACTTACAATCAGTCTTTGCACCCCTAACACCTTACCTGGCATATTCCCTCGACAAGGCCCCCTGGCTGCACTGTCTCCCACCCTTGCCCACCTCCCTCCATATCTCCACTCCTGCCCCTGCCCCCACCCACCTCCCATACTCCCCTTACTCCTGCACCTCCTACCCCCTCGATCTCCTACCCTCACTTCTCTGCCCATCGACCACCCCATCTCCCCTTGTCTTGCTCATAGCTCAAGTCTTTGTACTGGTTATTACATGTCTGTAAGTCAGTGACGTTATGTTTGTAACTAAAAATGATGACTGTTGCACACGCTGACGTGGAACCTTTGTAAAAGAGCCTTGGCTCAAAGGTTTTGTAATCCTAGATTGAAATAAAAATAAAAATTAAAAAAAACCTCAGCTCCACTGGGCTGGCACACACCATCCGTGTTTCAAATTAAGAAAACAGTCCCTCAATTATTTTTCTTCCTCAACAAAATAAAATGATCCCCTGGTGATCTGACCCCCACTTCCAACTCACCACCCCCACCCTGCATCCCCCAGTACACCCCCATACACCTCACTCACCTGAACAGGTCACAGGATGAAGATCCACTCTCTGATGGAAGACATGTCTTGCTCCTGGAACCACCAACTGCAATATAAAAAGCTAAAGTAAGTGCTGTTCAATGTATTTCAATGGGGTTTTCAACACTGATGCATAACTTTGCAGTTTTTGCATATTTTGACCCCACGTTTTCAATATGGCCTTTTTTGGATCCTACCTCAAGAACAATTGATGTGGAATTATATAAATCCAGCCTAAAAGGTTATTTTATGGTCACTTGGTGAAATTACCTTGTGGGTGGGCTTTGAAAATTTTGCATGCCATTGTTCATGAGGTGGGGTCATAAGAAGGCTATATTGAAAAATTTAGTGTCAAAATATGTAAAAATGGTAAAGTTATATTCATACATTGAAATTTTACAATGCTGTCTTGTAACTTTGCTAATTTTAAATATTTTGGGGGGACGGAGCCTAACCACAAATAAGATGGCAGCTTGAACCTGAACCTTTGCAGATCACAGTGCCTGTATCCATAGATATCATTACTAATCTGCAATATTTACAACAAAACCCAACCCTAATCCATTGTCCATTACCTGTGCTTCCAATTGATCCAACCACTGACACAGAGAAACGATGCTGGGCAACGCAGAACTGAGAGAAATAATAGAGGTCAGTGCAATGGAAATGGTGATGACCGGCGGGACCACTGAGGACTCAACAAATATTGCAAAACAAAATGGTAATATTAAATGCATGCTAAAAATAGAAAATAGAGTTAAAAACTGACATTTCAACCTTAGGTCTTCTTCAGAAATATCTAAAAGATAAAAAAAACAAAGTTAGACCACATGCTGATGTAGCACCTTGTTTTTGTTTTAACAAATATCGGCAGCATGTTCAGCACACTCATACAGCAGATGGCTGAGGTCACAGTCTCATCCAATAACATGACCTTAGCCATCCACAAGCTAGATGCTCAAATTTTTCAAATGGAAAGGAAGGTGGCAGCACATGAGGTGGGGATCAACGAGCTGATGGCCACCCTACAAGAACAGGGTAGCACCATCAGCTATCTTCAGGAGAAAGTCGATGACTTGGAGAACTGCAGCCACTGGAATAATCTGTAGCTGCTGGGGTTTCTGAAGGATGTGGAGCATAGAAACGTAGCCCTGTTCCCACAACAACAGCTTCTAGGGATACTGCAACTCAACAGTTCCATTTAGCTGGACATTGAATGGTCCCACCATACGCTATCCCTACTGCATAGACTGAGAGACAGCCATGTCCAATTGTAGCCAAATTTTTGAACTATGCTGTGAAAGAAGCCATCCTTTCTAGACCAAGAGAAATGGGATAACGAAATAGAAGGGACATATAATCTGCATCTTTCAAGACTGTTCTTGGTTATCTAATAAAAGGTCAGAGTATATGGAAGCCTGACATCTCCCTCATGAACTGGGAGTTCAGTTCATTTTATGCTACCTGGTAAACATATGGATAGTACAAAATGGTATCACCTTGCTCCCCTCTACATCAGAGACATTGATGGATTATGTGCACCACCAGGACCACAGGAGCTATGAGAAATCAAACTGGCCCGATGACCCAAAGGAAGCTCGGGGATAAAAATGTACAATGTTCTGGGAGATGATCCTGCTATGCCCAACTCCTATTCAGCTGAATCTTCACAGGATCCTTGGAGTTTACCCCCATGCAGTAAGAAAAGGCAGCAAGCAACCAAACATAACTGGCAGCTTTGGGCACAGAAATGCTGCCCCTAGATATTCTGAACCATGCACCAGTGCATCTACAGTTCAATTGGGGTCCCTAACAAAGGTCTCACCTTCCTGGAGATTAGACCCTCTCCTGTTACGTGATTCAGCATTTCTTCCATAGATAAAAGAGGAAGCTGTAGCTCTCTTCCATGATAATCCCATGGTGGACATCTCAGCAGGAAACACTTGGGTTGCCTTCAAAGCCACCCTAAGGGGTAAAATAATTGGATTTGCAGCAGCACGGAGAGAGAAAAGGGAGCAGAAGCTCCGAGATCTGGAAGCATAATTGGGAGTGGTGAAATCCTTGTTTAAATCTCAGAAATCCAAACCCAAACTCTCCTTTGGGACATAGAGTTTTGGGGCACAGACTGGAAGTTAACACTCTCCTATCCCAAAAGGCAGAGGTAGCAATCACTGGACTAAAACACAAATACTGGGAGGGAATTAAAAAGGGGGGGGTCCTAGTGTACCAGGTGTGAAAACAACAATCTGAAAGATATATCACAGGGTTCAGATTCCACAGGGTAGGTTTACTATGCACCACAACAGATAAACCACATCACAGAATCCTTCTACACAAGATTATACTCCAGCTGTCATGGGCAGAGGCAGACCCCAGCAGGTATTCAAACCTTCTTAGACCATACCCCCTTGCCCAACCTGACTTCCCAGCAGGCAGATATACTAGATGCCCCACTGACCCCGGAGGAAGTGTCTTATGCCCTAATCTCCTTAAAGAAGTGCTAGTCCCCAAGGAGGCCTGGTTTCCCAGCTAAGCTGTGGCAAGCCCTAGCCCCTATAATCTCTCCTGTGTTGTGTGTGGTCTACCCAGAAGCAGAAGAAAAGGGGATTTTCTGCCCTCCTTCAGGGAAGCTGTAATTATGGCCCTCCCCAAAAAGGGTAAAGACCCCATGAATGCATCTAGCTATAGGCCAATATCTTTAACAAACACAGATAGTAAAATATATGTGAAGTTTTTGGCTGCAAGGCTTAACCCCTTTCTGCCACAACTCATCCTTCCCTCTCAAGTGGCCTTCATAAAGGGAAGATACAGTGCAGACCATATCAGATCCCTGATCAATCTCATTCATTCAGCTAAAACTATACCCTACCTGTGGCTGCCCTGGCCATTGATTTTGAAAAGGCCCTTGAGTCGATTGAATGGGACTACTTACATCTACTTTTAAAACATTTTGGTTTTGGAGACTACTTTCAGTCTAGGGTTCAGTTCATCTACACCCTTCCTACGGCTCTACTTTTTACTAACTCCCTACTCTCTGACCCCTTCCCTTTGCAGCGAGGAAAAAGGCAGGAATGCCCCATCCCCCTTGCTGTTTGTTCTGGCATTTGAGCCATTGACATCGGCCATCAGACACCACAGGGAGATTCATGGGATAGAAATTGGGAAGGAACAGTACCCTACATGTATGTATGTGGATGACCTACTTGTGCCACTTGCTGACCTGAGTAAGTCACTTCATCCTCTCCTACTCCTCCTACAGGAATTCTCTGAATACTCTAGGTTGAAGGTTATTCAAGACAAAAAAGAGGTCTACTTCTTAACCAACACTACCAAAGTGGCTCAATTTCACTACATGGTACTAGGTGGGCATATGGAGGGATTTCATACTTGGGAATTCAAATCATCCCTAATGTTGACCAGTTGAGGGAGGCCAGCCTACAACCCCTCCTTGCAGAGTGCAAAGCAAAATTTGACAAATGGCAGCTGCTCAAACTTACAATGGCTGGTAAAATAGTTGTCATTAAAATGGTAATGGCTCATAAGTTGTTTTATGTTCTTCTGCATCTCCCACTAGCCCTCCCCATAAAGTGGTGTAGCAGAATAGATAAACTGGTGGGAGACATTCTCTGGGAAAGGAAAAAAAGAGATATAGTTGCAATAAACTCTGGGTGCATCGGAAGGCTGGAGGGTGCTGTCTCCTATGGGTAGAAGGCTACAAGTTAGCTTTTAAGACAGTTCAGACCCTACATTGGCTTAAGCCCATAGCAAGTAGCTCCCCACAATTTGCATGGATGGAGCACGTACATAGCAAGGTGCACACTTTATTCTCCCTGCTGTATTCCAAACAGGGAAAGGGGTAAAATCTCACCCTACAATCTGGTCCACTATCCAATACTGGCAAACTGTGCATCGTAAATTGGCAACAAATCCTACTCTGCTAAACCATGCACCTCTTTGGCATAACTCGAGCATCTTGATAGAGCCCAAACAAGTGTATTGGCACCAATGGTTCTCTAAAGGCATCCAGCTAATAAGGGACTTCCTAAAACCTGGGCAAAAACTTATGACCACCTTCCAAGCTCAGCAGGAAAGATGGGATCTCCCAACCTCAGAATTCTGGAGGTAACTCCAAATCAGAGAGGAAATTCAGCCTCTGCTCTGATCTAGAGAGTAACACACTAAATAAATCCCCCTCACCAGCTGGATGTGCCTGTCTAAAGGCCAGGCCAGAAAAATATACTCTGCTCTCAGAGCTAGAATCCCCATCCAATCCCATGCATCTAAGGACAAGTGGAAAAACACCTTACATATCTCAATATAAGACCAGCAATGGAAGCACATTAACTATATGGAAGCCAGAAGCAGGTTAATAAAAACAAGATATTGCACTCTTGGTATACTGTAGTACCCCAGCCTTTCTTCATTCAATTAAGTTATTTAATTCTGACAAATACTTGAAATGTCAGCAGGCTAAAGTAGATCTGGTCCATATACTGTGGTCATGCCTGCTACTTCAATCCTTTTGGAGAAGTCTCTGCCACATTGTTAGTCGAATACTACATAAAGAAATACCACTATCAGTAGCCCTCCTATTACTCGGTTTGTCCTTTGAAGCTACACAAGTTATGCAGCAAGATCACAGATTGTTTGCTGAGCATGCAAGCCAAGGATCTGCACCTGTGTAACTGGTGGAGTGCAACCATCCCCAGCATTAATGAGGTCCTTGTCTCCTTAGAACATGTTGCAGAAATGGATAGGCTAACTCATGTGGCAATCAATATTTTTACCAAGTTCCAACTATGCTGGAGACCATACATGGTGCTTGTTATGCCAAAAGCTGGGATAGGGTAATAGTTGCACTTGCCCCCCCCAACACAGCATTTAGAAAAAGGGGAATGGAACTACACATGTGGTTGAGATCACTTAGACCATCTCTGCTTTGTACATAGTTCTTTATGTTACTGTTAGATTCTATACGGAAGTTTTCTCTTTCCTTTTCCAGAGCAGAAGACCCCTAGACCCCAAGAAATCCAGGATGTAACAGGCAGCATACATACCTCACAGCAAGACAATACAACCTACTCATGTGTTGATAATTACTGCTAGGGTGTGATGAATTACTGAAATGCCTGGTATGTATACCTTACAGTTATAGCATAGATATACATGGAAAACCTGATGCACCTCCTGTTGTTGCCATATGGTTTATGTAAGTGTGATGTTTTAAATCAAATCAATTAAAAGTTTATTTACAAAAAATATTTTGACCCCAGATTTTCAACATGGCAATTATTTTACACAACCTCATGAATGTGACAGCTGTCATTTTTCAAATCCTGGCCAAAATATGTTTTCACACCTGTGGCATGGAATGATGTTTCAATGCCACGGAATGATGTTTTGACAGGGATTTGAACATTTTCACTACTGGGTTAATGAGGCAGGGTAATAAGAAGGCTATGCTGACAGTTTGGTGAACAAATATGATAAAATGCCTAGATTATGAATGAATATTGCTTTTTTTATTTAGTATGCTGTATTAGTATTTATTTTCAAGAGTAACAACAAAACAGAAAAAAGAACAAGAACAAACAACAACAACAAGCACAATACAATGGATGTTCATCATGAAACTGGAGAGAAACTATAAAAAAGCCTAAGAAATGCAAAATAAAAAAGGAGAATATACCCAAAAGTCCCCTTCCTACACCCATCCCCTCCCATCCCCTTCCCTTCATCTGTGACCTTGCAGCATTGCCAAGGACTCTAATTGGAAAGATGCCTGGTCTGAAACACAAATATATTGGTGCACTGGGGACCGAAGTAAGTCAAGTAGGGTCTGAAGAACCCCAGATGGACAGCAGGGCATATAGGGACTCTCAGGTATAACCAAAGTATTGAGATATCTTCTGCATCATTGCAATGTGCTTTTCAAGCAGTAGGGCAGTCAGAATTTCACAATGCCATTTCAGGAGAGAAGAAGGGGCATTGTCTTTTCAGTGTCACAGTATTACTAGTTTAGTCATGGCTGCTACCAATGACAAGTGAGCTTTTCTGACTTTGGGAGTACCAGGAGGAAAAACCACCAGCAGGCTGCCCTCTGGGGTAAACAAGTCATCTAAGCCCAAAAAGGGGTCTAGGGCATGTTGAATAGAACTCCAAAATGACTGGATCCTCTTGACAACATGAGCACAAAAAAGAGGGTAATTTACCCATCCTGTGCAACTTGAATGAGGTGAAGTAAAGGTCATGCATAATGTTAAACTGCACTAAGCAATGTCAGTCCTGCTTTATATATATCAATATAAATTCACCCATAATGCCTCCAAAAGTCCTTATCATCTGGAAGGTGCAGGGTGTTGACCCAGTAATAACAAACTCCAGAAGGGAGATGGGGGTCCAGGGACTGGAAGTGCTTATATAGTACTGACATCGATTAAGGTTGTATAGCTAATGACAAAAGGGAGTCCAGCCCCTGTAGCTGAAGTATATGCCATGGCTTGGGACCCAGGAAAGCAGCAACTGCACTTCTAAGCTGCAGGAAGCTGAAAAAGTCCTGACCATGTAATTGGAAATGAGCCTGCACAGACTGAAAAGTGACCAAACTATCGCCATGGACAACATCTGCCAATGTACAGGCTTTCCGGTGGGGACAAAAGGAGTGAGGAATGGTGTGTCCACCTATTTTAAAGTAGTTATTAAGGAACACAGGTTGGGGGGCACTTTCACCCAAGAAAACAAGAGACATGATTGCAATTGTACCCATTCTTTGAGAAACCACTCTATAGGAGTAGCTTGCAGTTGATGGGGAAGCTGAGAGGGGCGAAGATAAAGTAGATGTCTGGAGAACACCCCACTCTTACTGGCAGTGCTCTCTCAATGTCCAGCCATAGCGGGGTGTAATCAGAATGCTCCAAAGGATCTTCCCTTGTTCCCCATCAGAGAAATTTACTGGCATGTTGGGTGTCATAATACAAGAAGATGGAGGCAAGAGCTAAACCTCCTTGCAGCTTAGGGACAATCAGCTTGACATAGGCTCTATGAATAACCAAGGAGTTCTACAGAAAGGAATTAAGCATCCACTGCAGATGGGAAAACCACAGCTTAGGGAGATGGAAACCCAGCATCCTCAAGGGATATAACAGGCGAGGCAGAACATTCATCTTGAGGGTGCTAACTCTTCCCCACAGGGACAAGGGGAGGGTGACCATCTGTTCAAATCAGATTTAAGTATTTCAAGGAGACAAGACAGATTTTCCTTAATCATAGATGGTACACATTGAGCAATTTGCACCCCCAAATAGGTTAATGCCCTGGGTACCCATGAAAGCCCCAAGCTCTGGACCTCCCATCCATCAGCGTGGTTATTAAGGGGAAAGACTTTGGTTTTAGAGAGATTCAACTTGTAAAAGGAAACACTGGAAAAGGTGGCATTTCCCAGAGTAAAGCTGGAATGGAGGCCAAAGGATTCTCCAGAAGCAGAAGTAAATCGTCTGCATATACCGACAAGAAATAGTGTGTACCAGCCACTGGGATTCCTTTGAGGGAAGCTGAGTTACACAGGCATCAGATAAGTGGCTCCAAATAAAAAGTGAACAAAAGGGGTTGCCTAGTACTACACTGCAAGGTAAAGGCAGGAGATTGATGGCCATTGTACGAAACATGATTAGACAGCATGGTATATAAAAATTTCACCCACTTAACAAAATCAGAAGGGACTCCAAATCTTTGCAGGGTGGCAAACAGGTAGTTCCAGGCAACCTGATCAAATGCTTTTTCCACATCCAAGGAGACCAACAAAATTGGAGATTTGCTTTCCCTAGACACGAAAATAATGTGTAAGAGCTTCCTGATGTGGTCCCCCAAGGACTGACTGGACATGAAACCTATCTGCTCCTGTCAAATGACAGGACCCATGACAGGAGCCAGTCGAGTGGACAGAATTTTGGAGAGGATCTTAATGTCCAAGTTCAGAATGGAAATAGGGTGATAACTTTCTGCTAACAGTGGGTCTTTGCCAGGCTTTGGTAAAAGAGTAATTCGCTTCTCTAAAAAGACTGTGTCACCCATCCCATTCTCGTACCAGAAATTAAAGATCTCTATAAGGACAGGAGCAATCTCTGAGGTGCACACCATATAGAAGTTACTGTATTAGTCAGTCCATCAGGACCTTATACTGCGGTAACTGATGGATGGTGTTCACAGCTTCCGCTGCCATAGCAGGAGCACCCAAATGGGCAGTAACCACAAGGGATGAGAGAGATGGAACAGCGATGGAGTTCAGTAATGCTGTGATAGAATCCATAGAAAGAGTTGAAGCAGGATCGACAGTATACAGATGGGCATAGTATTCACTAAGGTCAGCGGCCATATCTATAGGGTTAGTAGCCACTTGAGCATCTGGATGAGGCTATATTCCTGGGATATACTTAGCCATGTCAAGTTGGTGCAACCAGAGAGGAGGGAGTTTCATGGCCTTCTCACCAGTATTGAGGTACTTTAACTTGATGCGGTGGAGCACAAGCTCTGCCTTCTGTGCCAGAATTCCCACATACTGAGCATGGAGGAAACACAACTAAACCCAGTCCACCTCAGAAGATGTACAGGAGAGAGAACTCTCTAACTGAAGAATGTCACCCAGGAGCTGCTCCAGTTTAGTCTGGCTAGCCCGTGCCCTGACTGAGGACAGATGAATGAACTCTCCCCATAATGCACATTTATGGGTGGCCCAGAGAGTGTCCACTCACTCAACTGATCCTCTATTAAGCTCTAGAAAAGAGATTATAATCTGACGAACATGAGACAGGATGTTCAGAATCTGTAACAGCTGTGCATTAAGCCTCCAAAGGGTATCACGCCATAATCCTGAGTCCAACAGATAAGTAACCTCAACCGGGGAATTATCTGATAGGATCATGGGGTAAATATCTGCTGTTAAGATACCTGGAAAACAAGCAGCACTCACCAGAAAGTAGTCAATCCAGGGAAAGGTCTTACGGGGTGGCGAAAAAAAGAATATTGACATGTAGTGGTGTTAACTCCCCGCCATATGTTGACCAGGCCGACCCCCTCCAAAAGATCATGCAGTGCCCGTTGGGCTGGAGAAAGACTGATAAACTTGGCATCAGAATGGTCCAGATCTGATTGAAAAACAATATTCCAGTCACCCCCTAGCAATATGGGTATGGGAGGGTCAAAGACCAGGAGGGGTATAAATTGGGTAAAGAAATGGGGTGAGTCACTGTTTGGGCCATCAATGGAGCCAATCACAATGGGGTAAAGACCAATAGTGCCTCTGACAATAATGTACCACCCATCAGGGTCCTAAATCTCTTGAACTAGTTGGAAGGGTATGGATCATGCTATCAGAATCACTATTCCTCCACATCTGGAGGACACCCCAGACCCAAAGACATGGACTACCCACTCTCATCTGAAAAAGTGAACATCTTTAATATGAAGATGGGTTTCCTGCAAACAGGCCACTCCTGTCTGGAGTTGTTTAAGGTGACATAGGATCATGGAATGCTTACACTTCTAATGGGCTCCTGGATCTATGTGATGGCTGCGATCACAGAACAGAGATTGCCATTAGCGTGAATGGAAATCAGCAAAATATATTTTGGATATGCAGTCCCCAGCGCACAGCAAAAGGGTGCCGGGGACTTAGATTTTACATGCAAATGTGGGGGACTTTGCCCCCTGCACTCCTCTACTTAAGGATTCTCAACTCCAGGGAGGTGTACAATCCCCAAAAAACAATTTTGGGCAGGGCACAACAAAAGGCACCCACACCTGGACCTGAACCCAGCATCATTCATGACCCAGCCCTGAACCCACCCACCAGGCAACGGCAGCTCACCATGGTGCCGCCCCTCACCATCCCTCCCTCCTCTCTCACCCCATGCTCAGCATGTATGCTCACCCCCCCATGC
This sequence comes from Neoceratodus forsteri, assembly GCA_016271365.2. Classification (NCBI taxonomy): domain Eukaryota; kingdom Metazoa; phylum Chordata; order Ceratodontiformes; family Ceratodontidae; genus Neoceratodus; species Neoceratodus forsteri. The sequence goes on from CM028129.1 coordinate 604,314,506, forward strand.
ATGTATACATGTAGCGATAGGATGTCACTATGTTTGAGCACTCCTCAATCTGGTGACCCTCCCTCCCTCATCGCTGTGGTGTAAGGCACCATGATTGAGTTACCCTTTTCGTAAGCACCTAATCACAGTCACTGAATTCACAGGATACCTGGGCTCCCTTTACATTCCAAATAATAAAGGAGTGGGGACCACTCATAGCTTAACAGGAAAGTAGTATGGCTGCCTGGGGACTGTGTAAGAATCAAACCCAGACCATCAAAGCCATAGGAAGAGCACAGGCACAGACAGACCCCCCACAAGCAAACTAACCCACCCTCCAAATCCCCCCAGATACCACAAGTACCCAAAACTCAAAAAAGGAACACAAAGTAACAGTCAAAATAAACACTACCCCATCCAAGTGACCAAACTCCTAAGATATCCCCCTCGATCTTGATTACAATCCCCAACTGCCCAAAATCTACCCTCCCCACACTACTTAATTAAAGAAGAAATCAATATACAAGATAAAATACCTATAACTAAGTACAAACCTTCTAGAACATTCATGTCATTAAGAACAGTATGACTAATAGGCTAACCCCTTATAATACCCAGCATGAAAACCAGTCTGAGTAGCTTAAGATCAGATGCCCCACCAAGACCCCCCCACATGCTTCTGAACTTGAATTACAAACACTAACTAACCGTAACATAACAAATGTGCATTACAAGCCATATTAAAACAACTGAAAAGCATTTAAAGCTGAGAGTTCCATCAAGCCCATGAGCAGAAAAATAGCAAGTCCAAAATTCTGAGAAGTCCATTAGATAAGATGTAATAATAAACACAACGGTTTCACTAACAGTCCTTCTTAACCCAATGACATGCTGGGCCTTCATCTCTGTTAAAGAGGAGTTGTAGAAAAACTCACTGAATAGGCAATGAAGGTTCTTTGAGATGCTAGAAGATCATTGAGGGATGAGGGTAGGAGGCAAAGATAGGTCCCAAAGTGGCTGGCATCACAGCAGACAAGGGAGCAATGAAATTGAATATGCTGCTGTTTCTATACCACTCCCTGTGGGTGAAAAGGTTCTTGGCCACAATATCACAATGTGAAGTGCCGGAGTTTAGGACCCAAACCACAGCACCAGCAGAGGGGAAAGGGAGTATGGGAGCAGCCACACAAAAAAATAATTGCTCTGGAAATTGTGGTGTTTTCAGGCCAGAGCAATTTGGGAAGATTGTGGAAGTCTGTTCTAACGCTAAGAGTCCAGAAGAAGGAGTGGGCCATCATCAAGATATAGGATAGCATAAAGCCATAGTTCAGTCCAGAGAAGGAACAGTCTAGTTTGATTACAGTCTCCAGAAGTCCAACTGGGCATACAATCTTTGAATAGCAAACCATCAGAGCCGAAGCTTTCCAGCAAGGGTAGGCAGGTCATATTCATTTAAACAAATCAGGATAAAACTCTTTGAGCTCCACAGCTGCTTGGGTAGGGGTTTCCAATGAACGCCATTGCCCATCATGTGAAACTTGCAGTACGGTGGAGCATGGAACAGTTTTCCAGCCACGATAAGCTTGGTAACTAGGGGATTAAGCTTGGTCCTCCTAGCCCTGACCATCTGGTGCAAATCCTGGGCTAATCATAACCTGTGCCCCTCCCAGAGCAATTCATTAAGTTCTCTAGTTTTGGACAAGATATGTTGCTTGTCTAATAAATTTAAGAGTTTGAAAATGATAGGTCTGGAAGGAGACCCCAGTGGTGGTGACGGGCATAAGGAGTGATGAGCCTGCTTCACAACATAGAGCAGACCATTGGGAGAGGGACACACTATTTTTTCACAAAATGATTGTATGAACTCACTGAAATACTTCCCTCCTCTAATTCCAGGAGACCAAACAAGATCAAGTTGTTGCATCGTCTCCCTCCCTCTCTTGAGGTATTCTAGCTTATCCTTGAGCTGACAGAGTCACTGATGTAGTGTTGATGTGTCGGGATCCAGCTTGGCTTTCTAGGGTTCCACAGATGAAAGTCAGACTTCTGAATCTGACACATGTGTGGCCAAGGAATCCATTAACGTTCTTAATTTTGGAGCTCTTGCGTGAGAGCGAAGACTGCATTTTGAAATGGTTTTGTTTCTTTGAGAAACTTTGCCTCCTTTAAAGTTGTCCCTGCTAAAGCTTGCTTGCTTGAGGCTGTGGCCTGTTTCCTAGTCACTTAACATTTTTATTCTGCTCCGGTGACGGTGGAGGCATGTGACACAGGAGATCACCCTTCATATCTGCGTCCATTGCTCCATCCATACAGACAATCGATCGCAGATGGAGCAGAAAGATACTATGCTGTTGTTATGGGCACACAGGTTAGTTCTTCATAGAAAAAAGATTGCTGAAATTGGAGGATGATGGAGAGGAGTCAGGAGAAGTTGTGCAATACTAGGTAGCAATCACCGGAAGTTCACATTGCTGTATTTCAACGTTCACTCATAACTTCACTAATATTCACTGTTTTGACTCCAAACTTTCAACATAGCCATTTTTTACATCACCTCATGAACATGACAGTTGTCATTTTTCAAATCCTGGCCAAAATGTGTTCCCACACCTGTGGCACAGAATGAACTTTTGATGCTGTAAAGTGACGTTTTGGCAGGGAATTGATTATTTTCATACCGGGTTTATAAAGTGGGGTAATAAGAAGGCTATACTGACAATTTTCTTGCTGTTTTGCTACAAATGCAAGTGCTGGGCCCAGAGGGCCCGGCTATTCTACAGCAACATATATGTATGCATCTATGGAGGGATAGGAGTGCAAAGCCTGTAGGGTACTGCGTTCCCACAAGCAAATAAAGATTTGATTATACTATCTCAAAATGTGAGGAAATTCATCACAAAAAAGCACTGTCAATGCACCAATTATTGTAACTTAACATCACAAATGCAGAGAAATATGGCATTAGGGTTTCCAACCTTAATGACCCACACCCACCACCAAGCAACACAAGGAAAATATATTAGGGGTTTGGGTCTCTCGTGTTTTGGTGAATCAGGGGTGGGGTCTTCCATGGGGGGTTTTAACCCTAATGCACACCCCTCTGCCAGCCTCTAGCCTCCAATCTGAAGCAAAAGGTACAGCTCCAAGCCACTGCCTTGTAATGATGCACTCTTCAAAGGTAGAGAAGTATATCTCACCACCGGTTGCCAACACAATTTGTTGTAACTTTCTTCATGCAGGGCCCTGTGGGCCCTGCATGAAGAAAGGAGTTCATGTGTCACATTGTTTGCTCAGAGAATGGGGTGGGCAATACAGTTGACAGCCCTCAAGGAAGACCCCGCCATGATTCACCAAGACTCAGGAGATCCAAAACTGTAACTTTTTCCTTTTGCTGCTTGGGGGTTGGGTGTGGGGTGTTAGGGTTGGAAACCCTAATGCCACATTTCCTTAATTTTGTGACATTAAATTACCATAACTGGTGCATTAACAGTGTTTTTTTGCAATGAATACATATATGTATATATATATGTGTGTGCATGTATCTGTGTGTGTGTGTGTGTGTGTGTATACACACACACGCACATATATATATAGCTAGATAGATAGATAGATAGATAGATAGATAGATAGATAGATAGATAGACAGACAGATAGATAGGATACATGATGGGCACAAGTGTGTTATGGAAAATTTTAACAGAATTCAACATCGGCTGGTAAGTATATGGTAAGGGGAGTGTGGAGGTGGGTACTCAGTGGGAGGGTCAGTATGGGGGGAGGGGTTCAGTGGTGGTGATGATGAGGAACCATTTTCTTTGTTTTAGGTAAAAAAAGATGTTGGGAGATAGTTTTCCTATTGCAGGTACCAATAAATTAATAAACTATCTCAGGACCCTGGGAGTGGGCTCCTCAGTGTTCCTCTCTTCTGAAGGTGGCCTCTAAATGCTGACATGAGAATTGGGCACCCCGATGTCAGCTACACAGGCTACAGGGGGCATCCAACACAGGAGGTGGGTATCCTGGTGTTGGATTATATAAATATAAAGAAAAAAAAAACAGAGAATAAAATAAAAATTATGGGGACAGTGATCAGAGGGTAGGGGGTGCCACTAGACCCCAGGGAATATATATTTGATTTAGGGGGACAGTGATTGGAGATGAAGGGGTGCTACTAGACACCAGGACAAGGGGCTCAACTCACACTGCAGCTGGCAGCATGAGTTCAGCTGTTGGTGCAGAAGTCAAAAGATTCCAAGGTTCTCATACAGAGAATGTGGGGAAAGCACTTCTCTCACTAAGCTGAGCATCCTGGATTTCGGGTTCCCAGTAAAGTATTTCTGGCAATAATTGTGAAAGACAAACACCAGAATCTAGCTAAATGGTGTCCATTTAGCTAAGTTCTGGTGTTTGATTTGTAAAATGTCAACAGTTTTTTGTATTTTCCATGCATTTTAGTTCATGGAAAAAAAAACAAGAAGGCGGCTAACGAAAAAGGAATTTTCTGGTGAAAAAGGATTAGCCTCTAACGAAAAATAATTTTTTGTGAGTCCAAATCCTGTTTTCAACTTTCTCCCTCTACCCTGAAAAGTGATCTTCCCATTGAAAACAATGGAAACTTAAAAACTGAATAACTTTGCAACAGATTAATATTTTTTCACCAAACAAATGCATGACAATTCTGTGACCCAAGCTGTTTCTACCATAAAAAATCACACAAAAATTCCACACCATCTGGGTGCAAGGCGATGAGGTAAAAAATGCAAAAATGGCGACTTTTAAAGTTTTTGTACTATCCAGATCACAGAACTCATACATCCTATGGGAGCAAAGCTTGGCACATCAAGAGATCTACACCACGGGACAGCACATGCCAAATATTGTGCAAATCCATTGATCAGTTGCAAAGTTATTAAAGTGCAAAATTTGTGGTTTAACGTTAAACATACTACTCAACCCTAACTATATACTGTATGCCTGCAAATGTATCCACTAACTCCACATTACTAACCCTGCTGCCTACCACCCCTGGTGGTAGGATACTGGGAAAAATACCTTGTTGCCCCATACACCTCATGTCACCACTGCCCAACCACCAGTCTCCTTGCCTCTCACCCCTCACCACTGACCTAATCCCATGCCACTCCCCTCCTCCTTCCACCAGCCTACCCTCCCTCTTGCCACCCCAATACCCCTTCCCCTGCTCTTCTCCACTAGACAATATCCCTTCCTCTCCCCCATCATCCCCCTCACTGAACTCTCACTCCCCCCATAAAGCTCTCCTCCCTCAGAGAATAGCTTGGACAAAGCCTCCTCCAGCTGCTTCTATGCAGAACATTGCTAAAGATCATTAGTCCTCAAGCACCACCCTACACTTACTCTGTTATTGCCACACTCTTAATCTGTCCTGTTCTGGATACAGTTTCTGCTAATTATTATTGGAGTTTTTTTTGCAACCACTGTTTATTGTACACCCCTAGGAAACCATAATGTAAACCAACTATGGAATCTGCAGATCCCTATGTAAACTAACTGTTTGTTTGTCTTGTGTACCTGTATGACTCAGAACCTTTGTAAATGAGTCTCAGACTCAAAGGTATTAATCCTATATATATATATATATATATATATATATGCATATGTGTGTGTGTGTGTGTGTGTGTGTGTGTGTATATATATGGTGGATTTAAAAGATACATGTTTCAACAGGCATTCTCAGATTATTGATATTTCATTACAGTGATGATGGATATGATTTTAAACTGCAATTATTGTATGAATATGTTTTTATCTGTATGGTTTTATTGTTGGATGTGGATTTTTGTCCATGTATAGTGCTCAGAGTCCTAGGAAATGGGTGCTTTATAAATGAAATATCTATCTATCTATTTGCATATGTGTATCTATATATATATATATATATATATATATATATATATATATATATATACATATACACACACACAGATGTGAATCAAATCCCATTATGAAAACCATCATTTATTTCCCCATATATGACACCTCTGAAAACAATATATGATGGCAATTAAACTCAAATACCATAGCAATTAAACTCAAGCACTACAACTAAATAACTCTCCAAAAATATAAAAATTCCACACATAAAATATAAAACACCTACCTGATAAAAACAAAAATGAATTTAAGTGACTAATCAATATAAAAAAATCTTACTAGCTGAAAGTAAATGAGCAATTAACACAACATGATAATGACTGCAAATAATTACCTAAGCAGCAATCAATGAAAATAATTGATGTGCAAATGAAACAATAAATATTGCTTGTTCCCAACTGGGTGATGGGATAGTATCTTCCTTCTTGGATGATGAGGGAAAATGGCTTTCAGCAGATGAACTTATTCAGTAATTTAATATTCCAGTATACTCACATTTCAAAGCGGTTCAATTAAAGCACCTACTTACAACAGTGATGGGCAATATCCCCCCTTGTCAAGTGGTTGGGGCCCTGATCCTGGAATCCTCCTCCTTACTAGGGTCCTCGGGTGTCGTCTCTAAATTATATCAAGATTTGTTTCATAGATGGTACGAGGACTCCCTCGGACCGACCAGGTTCTGGAGCTCCATATTTCCCCAATATTCTCCCAACTGGCAGGCCTTGTGGAGGTTCTGTCATAAATATGTGTCCCAAGATAGATTGTGCCTTATGCAATACCACATTTTGCACAACATGTATTACACCCCTGTTAAGTTAGTGAAATGGGGTCTCCTTGACTCAAACATATGTGTTAGATATTCCCAAGGAGAGGGAACACTCCTTCATATATTTTGGTCATGTTCTAAAATATCTTTTTTTGTGGGACTCAATCAAAACTTTTCTGAACCCCTTTCTGGGACTGCAGGAGTGTTTCACACCTGACATTTGTCTCCTAGGGGACCTGTCCTCCATCAGGGTCAAGGTAAGGAGGTTTCATATCTCCATGATTGCACTATCTGTCAAAAAACTTATTTTATGCCACTGGAAAGATAAGGTCACTCTGACATTACAGGAATGGGTGAATGAAATCCTTGCTAACCTCCATACAGAGAACACTATAGCCAGCCTCCACAATAGAGTACCTGTCTACACACATCTATGGGATCCCCTTCACTCCTTAATAATTGCTACCTGGATATAAGTACTGTTTCATAGTAGGTAGCCCTGTATACTTATGTATAATGTCTTAGAACCTATGTTGTAAAGAGGCATAATACTGCTGTATGGGGGGAGGGGTTGGAGGGGCAGTTTTAGTAGACTATGTTACTGTATTCTTGTTTTATTTCTCATCTTAACTGCCTCTAATGTTGTGGAAAATTCTGTTAATGAAGTTTGAATTAAAAAAAATATTGCTTGTTGTGGGGGTGTAGGCATGAAAGATAGCAGTACACAGGTGAGAAGGTACAAACACCCTTAGACATATGTTTATTCAAATAATAAGTAGAACAGAAGGCAGCACTGTTGTTAGTTCTTGTCAGGATAAAGCCTTTTTACGAAAAAAAAAATCCACTTGAAAAGACAACAATGCAGATTTCCTTCTTACTTGTAATGTCTGTCTGTTTAAGGCTTAGAACCTTTTCCTTGCTTGCTGTATACTCTCCTCTTGGCGAGTTTCACTCAGCTTTCCCTCCTCCAGTTCAGAACTGAGGCTGGAAATCCTCCTGATTTGCACAGCAGTTTCACACTCTCTCTAACCCTCTCTATAAGGCTCCCTTTTCATACATCCCCAGGGGTCAGGTTATCTGACTTATTGTACCTCATTAACATCATTAGTACATTTTATCATTTTTAAGAAGGCATTCTCTTCAGTTAATGTATGAAACTTTAATACATGAACAACAGTAAAATCACACATGTGCACACCTTAAACATCTTCCCCATCACCAGTGTTCTGCTATTTATTTACAAATATGCTTCTATGAGGGGCAGATCTTAGCTATGAGCTTCTCACAACTTTGTACCTTCCCTAAATCAGCCTTCAAGTATGCAAAGTCTGTGGCTGACCATCGCTTTGGAAACAGAACCAGCTGCAGGTGAGTGAACTGGAATCATAAAGGTCATACACTGAAACAGTCTCACATTTCATTTACCTTTTAGTTAACCCCTTCTCTTTTGTGTCTCAGGGGAATCAGACTATCCATTTGCTTCAAATGTGAGCTAACAGTGTATAATAAAATACATTAACTTTGTTCTTTTGTAGCTGTATTTGTTCGTACTAATTCAGGCAAAACTAAAGGGAGGTTAATGTGTGTAACCTGCATGTGCACTGCACATATGTCTCTGTCTCTATATGTCAAACATCGTAATGAATTATATAAAAAAAATGCAGGAAAGTGTAGTATATGATGATATCATGCCATCTCGGGGGCTAAGTATCTCAACAAACCCACCATCCTTCAGGCTAGTGGGTTATTGGCTACTTAGCCCCTCGATGGCATTATATCCTCATATGTGACACTTTCTTAGCATTTATTCTTTCTCTCTCTCTCTCTCTCTCTCTCTCTCTCTCTCTACATATATATATATATATATATATATATATATATATATATATATATATATATGTGCAAGTGTGTGTGTGTGTATATATATATACTGGGCCAGATATTCAAACTGCGCCCAAAATGTGTGCAATAGCAGGAGCAAGCACAAGTCAATTGCGCACATGCACAACAGACGCGATATTCAAATGTGGAGCAAGTCAAATTGCGCAACCAGCCAACATCTGAATATCGCACAACCTGCACCATAGTGCAATCAGGAAGGGGAAGCTGAGCACATGTGTTGCACCATAGCACAACAAGGCCAGCTCAGCTGAGCAGTCTAGAGGTGCCATAGCGCAAGTAGGGAGCCCCCCCAGCAGCAGAGCAATGGAACTGCACAACCAAGGAGGTAGGCAGGGGCCCACCACCCATGCCACAGACGGGCACAGGAACACACTGCAGAACTAACAACACACCCCCACACCCAAAGCACAGCATCACTGGTGGAGGGACGGAATATCCACTGGCCCATGGGGACAAGCCAACAAAGCACAGCTGGGCCATGGCGCCCCAGCACACCCACTGGCAAGCAGAGACTGTCACACAAAGGGGCTGGACAACCCAAGTGTACAACAGTCCCCCCTGTGCACAGCACACCCTGCACTGGAACCCCAAGACACCACCCATGAGCAGTGACTGTGACTGGCACTGCCGGAATCACCATGCCCCCCCAGCAAAATGCAACCATGTGTACCACAGAACCATACAAGCCAGACCCACCAGGAGCTCACAGCGGTGTGTGACAGCACACAGCCAGACCGGCTGAAAGCCACCACCACACCAGGGACACCCTCCCCTGCACACACACACACAATCCCAGGACAACACCACACCAGATGCCATGCACACCACTGCAACTGAGCACCTATAGCCAGCTGCAAATCAGAGACCACCATGGTATTCATAACAAAATATATACATATATATATATATATATATATTTCAATCAGTAACACAACAACAACAACAGGAACAACCATAACTATTTACAAATATATACAATACAGGGTGGAATGCAGGTACAAGGTAGGTGGGTGTGGGGCAGGGTGAAGAACTTGGTGAGGGAAGGGTAAAGGGGGTAGGTGTGGGGCAGCTACTGCCCCCCAGGCTGCATATCAGCAGGCTGCCTCGGTCCCCGTGGCCTCCTCCAGTGTCGGACACCTCTCTGGTTCATCTCCCTCAGGATGTACAGGGATTCAGTGGACAGCTCCAGCAGGCGGTGGATGGCCTGCTCAATTCTATGCAGGACCCGGACACCTAGGGCAAGGGAACAGAATCAATGGCTATGACTGTGCACAACCCTGAAGCCCACCCAATATGCATGGCATACAGCCAAGTGCCCCGGCCCTGTGATAGACTGCACCCACTCACAGTGACTGTGCACAGGCCAAGCCCAACAAGGCAGCAACAGCCATGTGTGCCACTGCACACACACCCCACCCATGCCCAGCACAGCACAACCAAGGCAGTACAGTGACATGGCTATGTGGTGGGAAGGTAATGCCACAGCCATGTGCCCAGTGCATGCATGGACCACCAGTAATGCACTCACAGACATGCAGTGCCACTGGACAGTGCTGACTGTCACACGTTGAGTGCATGGCAGTGTTGTCCATGGATGGTGGCCATGCCCTTCCCCCCATAGCACGCAATAGTATCCATGATGTAATGACACTCACCCTCATCAAGCCACTGCTGCTGCTGCTGCTGCTGCTGTGGGCCCACACCACTGCCACCTCTGCTGGCCACCTCCGCAGCACCCCTCTGTGCCTCATCTTGGGCCCTCCTCCACTCCTCCATGCCTGTGGGAAACAAACGTTGAGAAACACATTAGTGAGATCCCAAAGCAGACAGCCCCCTGCTCGAATGAGTGTGCCTGCCCACACCGCCAGACCCATACATCACACACCTGCAAACACTGTCACAGCCAACCATGGACCAACCCTTCCCCATGCTCTGGCCACAATACACAATGTTACCCCTGTGGACAATACAGGTGCATAGATGGCTCACCCACCTGGCCTAGACACAATGCCCCTCATGGCATGGGACCTGAGGCACGCCAGCAGTGCCTGCTCCCTCCTGCGCAGGTCACTGTAACGGTGCCTGCACTGCTCCGGTGTTCTGCGCCGCCCAGTGACCTGCTCCAGCTCGGTGGCCACCTGCTGCCACACATGGGTGCGGACCACGTCTAGGGGTTCCTCCCAAAACAGTGGCCCATAGTGAGGCTCCACCACGGCCACTAGGTTGGCCACCTCCAAGCCACTCCACTGGGGAACTCTCCTGCATGCCATGTCTACAGGTTGATAGTAGGCAATATGGCACTCCGCAGCATGGCAACCCCACGTGGAAATGTTGCGCAATACAACTCCATCTGTCCCTATCGTGCTGTTCATACAGCACCATCTGTCCCTATCATGCTGTTACCGAACAGCGTGATAGAGCTGCAGACATGCCAGATGTACAGCGCCAAGGGGGCAAAGGTCGGGCACAAGGTTATGGGTCTGTGGCGCAAGGTCACGCACAGCGCCATCGGACATCTACACATCCAGCGCGATCGGTCGCCTGCGTGCTAGCGTTGCTGCGGACTATTATGCGCAGTTGTGCTACAGCGCCATGTGGTGACCAGCGCTGTAGTGCCACTGGCACAATGGTGGCCGTGTCCTGAATTGCTGATCGTGCACAGCACATCATCAGCGCGGCAGACGCCTGCGTAAGCTACCTGGGCATGCACAGTGTGGTGTACTACGCAGTCACAGTACTGTGCCATAGGCTCAGCCGGCTCAACCGTATTGCACAAAGCGCAACAGCACGATATTCAGCTGTCATATGCAAATCAGCTGATCAGCCATTCAATGGCACAACGGTGCAATTTGCATCTCATTAAAGTTGCTCCACTCCTAATTTGCATGCATTGCACTATAAATGTGCGACAGTGATCTGCAGTGGCCATATTCGGTTACTGCAGGTGATAGGTGGGTTGCATGCTGTGTGATGTTCTGGACTATGGTCATGGGATATTGCTGTATACTGCACAGTCACAGGTGTCCACTTCCACCCATACAGACTGTGACATGGCCGAGCAAGGACTGGGTGAGGAGGATGATGTGGCAGAAGAGGAGGCCCAATCACAAAAGCTGAAACAGAGGCACTCTTCAAGGCCTACCTGGCTGAAGAGCCACTACTCAGTGGACGGGCGAGCACCTCAGGCCCATGCTGCTGCATGGAGGTAGCTTGAGCCGAAAACCTGCATGGAAGCCACCAGCGCTCCATGCAGGAATGTAAGAAGAAGATGGGGACCGACAGGAGAAGGGTGAAAGAGAAGGTGGCAGCCTCAGGGCAGCACGCGCTGCCACAGGCGGGGGCCAGCCAGAGGTGGTGCAGCTGACCCCAGCGGAGGACCGTCTTGCTGCATCCATGCAGCGCAGTGCCATCGAGGGCATTCCAGGAGGTGGCTTCCAGACAGGTGGTAGCCCATCACTGCACGGTATGACATGGTCGGGGGGAAGGTAGATCCCATGCACTAACATGTTCTCACTTTCTGTTACAGATCCTGTGCATCTGCAGGGGACAGTGGTGGAGGGCCCGTGCACTGTGGACATCCAGCCAGAGTTGGAGGAGGGTCCATCCACCTCTGCTGGTAGCCGGCGTGCATTGCACCAGTGTGCACGCCTGGCTGCCATCTCCAATGTCAGTGAGTCAGGTGTGGGGGGTGCCCTTCCTGTGTCTCAGCAGTCTGGCATGCAAGCATGCCAGCATGCTGTGGCTGTGGCACGAACCTGCACCATTGATGATGCAACGACCGCTATGGGCAGTGACACGTGTGTGTGTCACATGATGGACACACAGCAGGACAGCTCGCTCCGATGGACCTAGCTGGTTCCAACGTGTGTACCAGCACGTCAGCACAGTCCCAGGCTGTATCTGTCGGCACTGGTGGGGCAACACCGATGGCTGTGCAGGTCTCTGGCACTGTTGAGGACACAGCAGTGGAATGACTGGTCCCTTGGGCACAGCAGGCGGAGGGGCAGCAGCAGCAGTCACCCACTGGGTTTGGGGGTACAGGGTTCAGCGGTGGCATATGCACACCACCTGTTGACTTGCCCATACCTGGTCCTGGTGAACAGCGCCCACCCTCAAAGGGTGTTGAGCATCAGGTCCTTCCATACCCTGAGGGACAGGTTGCCGATGTGGCAGACGACCCGATTGATGAGCACACCTGCTTGCTGTGGGCATCAGTACAGCAGCAGATGCGGGTTGCAACATCCGTGGAGGCACTGTGTGTGGCTGTGGAGCAGCACAGCAGGGACAACATGATGATCCTTGCAGGGATTGTCCAAATGCGGATGGATGTGACTGCCGCCATTGACAGGCAGACCCAGGCATTGGTCGCTGTCGTGGCCGCATTGGGCACACAGTCAGGTGCCGCTGTGCTGTGCACACCACACAGTATGCTATCCACTCCCCATTCCTGGCATCATGCGAGACCCAGCCTGTCGATGCCGGGTTCTGCTGTGGGCATCCTGAGCACCCCTGGTGCAGGTATGTTCGGCATGCTGCAGACCCCTGTGCGGACAAGGTCATGCTCACTCAGTGGGACCCCTGGTGGTCCATCGGTGCCACCCCATGTGGTCCATGCTCAGCCTGCCAGTGCTGCTGGGTCTTGGTGGGGCCGCCACGCATCCGAGGTGGCCGTGGCACAGTGCCACATGACTGACCTGTCTCCCAGTGCGGGCCCTGTCTGGTGCTGCCCTGTGTGCAATGTGTGTCATGGTGGGCAGTGCACCGGTGGGTGCCCTGCCCAACACGCTGACACATGGACCACCTGCACACCCACCCGACTGCTGTCCATGGGTGCATGTGCATGATGATGCCTGCATTGCACTGCACACCAAGGTGCAAGGGTGCCCAGCATCTGACACACATACATGGACAGTACAGGTGGTGGGGGTGGCCTGTGGATCTGTGTGTTTGATATGTCTGTTCCTGCTCTGCTGTGCACCTGCCCCTGTGCACTTTGTGCCTGGTGTGCGTGTGTGTGTGTGTGTCTGTCCATGTAGCGTGTAACTATTCACCCCTCCCTGGTTGTGTGTTTGTGCGCCTGTACCCTTCCACTCCTCGCCATGCACCCCTAGTGTGTTACCCTGTGTGTATGTGGGTTGCGCCCTGGACAGTGTTGGTTGCACATGGCCCCATGACTTACCTGTGTTGTGCGAAGTGCTCCTCTGTGATGGTGTCCCGGTGCAGCTGGGCCAGCCGGATCAGTCAGGGGTCATGCCATCCAAGGGGGGGGCTGCTCATCCCCATCATCACTGGCGTCACCATCCCCATCTCTGTCCCCCTCCTCGACCTGTACGGCTATCCCACAGTCTTTGGTCATGTTGTGCAGGATACAACAGGCCAGGAATATCCCACAGGCCTTTGAGGGCTGTACTGTAGGGCACCGCCGAGGTGTCTAGGCATTGAAGCATGCCTCAGCATCCCAAACACCCGCCCGATGATGTTGCATGTGGCATGTGCCTCATTGAAGCGCTGCTGCGATGGAGTCGGGGGTGCTGGTAGGTGTGAGCAGCCGGGCGGAGTGGTATTCACTGTCACCTGTGTGAGATAGTGGAGGTTAGTGTCATGTTCAGGACCATATTGCCCTAGCCCTGTGTGCCACTCCCATGGCACCTGTGGCTTGCCCACCCGTCCCCCAACTTTGCCGCTCCTACATGCATACTCACCCACTAGGTGTCCTGTGGGGATGTCCCCACTCTCGAATCAATGGCACAGTGCAGACTGGTACCATATGAATGAATCATGTGCTTCGCCAGGGTGCGTGGCACAGACATTGATGATGCGCCCACTGGCATCACACACCACCTGGCAGTTGACACTGGAGAACCCCTTCCGGTTGTGATATGCGGCCCCATTGGGGCCAGGTGGCATGTGAATAGCCACATGGGTGCAGTCTATCGCCCCTAGCATGCCAGGCATATGTGCTACCCTGTGGAACTCCTGTACATTTGCTGTACGTTCTGCCGCGGTGCTGGGGAAATAGATGTACTCCGCAGCATGTGGCAGCAGTGTGCTGAGGAATTGGGTGAGGATGCGTGACGTGGCCTACTGTGTTATGCCTGTGGTGTCCCCTGTTGGCCTCTGGAAGGTACCCATGGCGAGCAAGCACATGCAGGCTGTTACCTTTGTCTCCACTGACAGAGCGTGACTCTGTCGTGAGGGTGCCTGCATCACATCACTGCACAGCTCACAGAGCCGCCTCAGTATTGCCCTGTTCAGGTGGTACTGGCCCACAATCTCAACATCCGAATACAGCTCAAAGCTGATGTGGGCACGGTACTGCCTGTTGGGGGCGCGTCCCCCCGCAGCATGCCTCACCCTCTCACTCCAGCTTCCAGTGGAAGCTGGCACTGTCCATCTCCCTGGCTTGTGTCCCCAGCTGTTGTTGTTCTGTTCCTCTGCTGTCCTGACTGCTACCCCACTGCACCGGCACACCTACTGGCCTCCGAACTCTGTGGCCCACACACCTTCAGCTGCCACTATTCTGTCCGCCTACTCCTGGCCTGCACTGGTGCTGCTGTGGCCTGCCTCTGTTGCTGCCTCATGAGCATTCCCTGTTGAGTTCTTTGCGCCTTCCTTGAGCCTTTTTATTTTGGCTCATTTCTGCCGTGGCGCAACTTCCGGCTGATCCACTGTTGCACATTGCGCAAGCCTTTGAATATCGCATTGCGCTCTTTATGAATGGACCCACCCCCTTCGGTTGCGCATGCCTTCATTTGCATTGCGCTGTTGCTCAGCATGTTTTCAGTGGTGCAACTGCCTCCCGCTGAGTATCGCAGAATGGCGCATTTTCGGACTTGCGCTGGCGCAACCCTATTGCGCATAGCGCAACCCTTTTGAATATCCCACCCACTGTATATACATATATATTTATAAAATGGATAAAAAGGAGTGGTTCAAATCCAAACTTCTGATTGTATAAAACACATCACATGACTGTGCGTATATCAGGGTGCAACCGCACACCTGGCATTTTTACCCCACTTCAAAACAATTTTGACATTTTATAAGATAGATAAACCACTTTGCGGTATGCTGTCATGCTCTGATATACACACACCTTCGGTGGTTGATGCACGAGGCCACACACCAAGGCATGCGATATCAGAGCATGACCACTCACCTCAGAGTGGTTTATCTATTACATATATGTGTATATATATATATATATATATATATATATATATATATATATATATATATATATACACACACACACACACCATACCTGTGAATATATGTCTAGCCAAATATCAGTGTTTTTTCATTCCTAGGAACCTACAGTGAAAATATGAAAATTATTTTCACTGTAGGTCCAAATATACCTATAGTAGGTCCATACTGGCTCATTTGGAACTCATTTGCATATTCAACTTCAGTAACAATACTAACCATATTCAAATGTGAATAATTAAAATGAAAACTGATAGCATGGTACTGTGAGCACAAAAGTTATTCAGCACAAAAATATCTACAAAATGAGTGGTGTTTCATTTTTGGCTAACTTTTACTTTTGTTATAGTTAGCAAAATAACAACAAAACATTTTTTCACTTTTTTGGCAAACAAATGTAAATAACTTTAAAACTAAAAATGATAGCATAGTACTTTGAGCATGAAATTTGTTCAGCTCAAAAATATCTACAAAATGAGTGGTGTTTCATTAATAGATACCTTGTAGTTTTTTTAATAATTAGCATAAAAATCAGCAGAAAAGTCAATTTCTTTTCACGTTTTCCAACAATAGATACCATGTAGTTTTTTGTAATTAGCAAAAAACCAGATTATTATTTATTTTTCACTTTTTGCAACAAACAAATGTATATAACTTTAAAATAAAAGATAGCATTGTAGTTTGAACACAAAAGTTGATCAGGACAAAAATATCTACAATGTGAGTGGTGTTTCATTTATAGATATCTTTTAGATTTTTTATAATCAGCAAAAAATGGCAAGGAATTACATTTTATTTCACTTTTTGGAGGTATAGCATAAATGGAATATGTAACCCCCGCTGCTGAAAATATTATCGATATTTTTTGTTCTAGTGTCAATTGACATAATGACATCACTTGTGGCTTTGCCACTGGTTATGTTATTGGATCAATTGGTACTCGAACAAAAAATATATCAACAATATATCCAGTGGGGGAGAAGCGTATCGCGTATCCCATATCTATCTATCTATCTATCTATCTATCTATCTATCTATCTATCTATCTATCTATCTATCTAGCAGGTATTTATTTATTAATTTTATGATGCCTTTGCTTGCCTGAGCAACAGTACTTAAATACCAGATGTTTGTATTACATTTCATAAATAGTCGATATTGTTTAAGAGCTGTATTCAACAGGGCATCAGTAGCATATGCAAGTGTCACATCTAGGGGGGCTTCAGCAGATTTTTCACTAGGTGGGGTGGGGACAGATTTAAGGGGTGCATTAGAAAAAGCTGAACTGCTATGGCAAGTCCCTCCCCCCAAGTGAACATGTTTTCATTGGGCCGTGATGTCAAAGAGACTATCCTCTGCATCAGAAGTCCTGTCAAAGGTTGCCCTCACATATGTATTAAAAAAAGGCAGGAGGCTCAGACATAGAAAGAATAAGGGGATGACTTTGAAAAAGGGGGTATTGGTATGATTGATAGCTAATGTAGCCTATTGAGTGTGTGTATATATATATATGTATATATATATATATATATGTATAACAAATACACAAAGCATAAGATTAACCACATATTTGTCACCACAGTACAGCCCTGAGGTGCAGTAAAAAGTGGAGGCAGCTATTGCTGCCAGGAGCAGTTTTTCTGTAGCTTGTGTTTTCACAGCTTGGTGAGATCTAAATATGACCAGGAAGGGAGAAGACTGCAGCAACAGACTTTGAGAAGCAGCCAGTGCCCCCATTCAAATGAAGGGGAAGGCATGGTAGGATACTTGTTTCAGAAACACAGACAGGGTTGGGTCTTTGGCTGTACTAGCTCGGCCTGCTCCTCTTGTGCAGCCAGTGCCATCAATCTGATTGTGACTGTCTTGTGTATAATAGCACCTCTACTCCTGTTTATATTGATTGTAATTAACCTGTCGCTATATCCTTGATTGGATCAGTATGTCTATATTGACTGTTAATTGTGAAATGACATGTATGTATTTTGTTATGTTTATAGATGTATGTAATTAATTCCGGGCTGCCTCTGAAAAAGGGACTGTTTTGGCCTCAGTGGGCCTACCCAGTCACCAACATTTAAATAAATAAATAAATAAATACACCAATGCCAATATCCCAGCTACCAGTGGCACCAGCACAGAATGGAAGGATATGGAAGCTGTGCTAGGTACCTCTGGCTCCTACTAACCAAGGTCAAGGTAGGCCATGTTTTGAGAGCTGGAGAGGTGGTGCTTACAGGTTGTATAGTTGTAGCTATCATTAGGCTAAGCTTTTAGGGCTACTGCATGTGTTGCTGGTTAATTGTTTCTGCCCTTACCTCCTTGTTTCTTTCATCAGTGGTTCTTTTTCAACTGGGGGATGGGCCCAGCCACCCACCCCAATTACCAACCACCCCATGCTACACTCCTTTTATACAGTTGCACAGTTGTGACATTTCCTGTAGCAAAGCAGGAAGGGGAGGAAGGGGAAGATCAGAGGGGTATCAACACGGTGATCTCGCTCACATGGGCACAAGTAATTCAACTTGTTATAACAAGTTATATAAAAACAAACAAACGAAATAATATCAAAATTTTGCTTCCATTTTCCTCCTTCTAATTACTCAGACCAAGTTATAAACCCTGCAACTCAGCTGGAATGGTTATTATTAACTGCAGGTACTGAGGGACACTTTTTGAAAGGGCAGTTATACAGTATTTAGGACACTGTCCTACATGCTGGACCATTGGAGATCTAAGGGCTCAGCTCCTGGCAGCATGGGCAGAGATTGTGCACCTCAAATCACATATTCAGGAGGAAATATATTATAAGAACTGCCTGCCATTTCCCCAACATCCAACTGAAGCACCTCAGCTGCAGAGGGTAGTTGGTCTGGGAGGTTGGCAGGTGGTTAAGAGGGACAAATCCGGTGGCCCATCACTCAGTTCTCTCCAACATATCACCTCCACAAACAATAGTTAAAAGTATAAAAGTATAAAAACTACAAACATGTATCTGCCTTTATCTCTAAAATCAAACAAAGGGCAGAGAACAGTGCAGAGCAGGACACTGCAGCACAGGAGCTAGTGCAACAAAACATGACCAAAACAGGGACCAAAACAAAAAAATTAAAAATGAAATCCAGAACACTTCTGATCATTGGAGACTCCATGATTTGGAGAGTTGATGCCTACCTCCAGCCTGGGCTAATGATTAGATGCCTCCCAGGTACATCAGCATGGAGAGACACTGACCACATTACTAAAATTGTGCAGGAATCAGGAGAGAACATCGATATCCTGGTACACATAGGGACTGACGATCTCGCCAGCCGGTCAGTTGTGGAGACTAAGGAACACCTGACCAGGCTGGGAAACAAACTGTCATCCATTTCATCTGAAATCTCCTTCTCTGAGATCCTGCTGGTCTGGGAGAGGGGGACAGTTGACGGAAGGTCAGAGAAGGTGAGATGGGGAGCTAAACATATGTCTCAAGGGCTGGTGCCAGGAAAAAGGACACAAATTTGTAGGTAACTGGCAACAGTTTGGGGAGTGAAAGTTCTTTAAATTCAATTGACTGCATCTGACTTAGGAGGGGGGTCAGTGCATTGGGGCAGAAGTTTGATGTATTTGCAGAATATTTAAACTAGTAAATGGGGAGAAGGGTGCAGCATCTGATACATCGAACAGGAAGAACAACCCTCCCAACTCAGCTAGTGATCAAACAGGAGTTCAGTATGTTTGTAGTTCATTTGCATTACCAGGAAAGGAAAAAGGTCTAGCTTCCCATACAACATGTATGGGAAACAACAAACCTCACCCAACAACATATGCACCAAAATCTAGCCAATGGAAAATCATGTACACAAATGCCCACAGTCTGGGAAACAAGATCTCAGACCTGCAGGCAACAATGACAGAGGCTAAACTGGACATAGTAGCCATCAGAGAGACATGGTTCACCAGTAACCACACTTGGGAGACTTCAATACCCGGCTATGTACTGTTCAGAAGAGACCGAGGTGCAAAAAGGGAGGGGGGGGAATGGCCCTTTTTGTCAATGAAAATATCGAAACTACTGAAATTCAGAATACACATAAGGAGCCAGAAGAACTGTGGGTCACCCTGGAAACAGGAAATGGGACAGCCATATGAACTGGGGTTGTGTATAGGCCTTCAGACCAGAGGGAGGACATAGACACATTACTAGCCTTCAGGCTCCTCACCTCCCTTGGTTACCATATAGTTGCACTGGATTATGAATTCATTGTACTATGTATAAGACAAGGCCTTCCTGAGGTGGCTTACTACCAACTCATATGATGCAATGCTTAAGCTACCATTGTATAAGTATTAACTGCTCATTAGGTAAATATGTTGATAGCTCTGCCCTGTTTTAACTACCAAATGTATAGGCATTAACCCATGCTCATTGTACTTGTACTCTATATGATTGCTCACCCATATTTATTCTATGTATGTACTGTATGAATGTCTATGTTTTATTCTGACGTGGAGCCTTTGGAAATGAGTCTATGACTCAAAGGGTTGTAATTCTGGTTTCCTAAATAAATAAATAAATATACAAAACATGACAGCTAAAGGGGACGTTCTGATAATGGGAGACTTCAACATGCCAGATACAGATTGGTCAATACCAGCAGAAACATCCACCAGAACTAGACTCATAGTGGATTCCCTGCAGAGGGAGAGCCTCAAACAACTGGTACAACAACCCACAAGAGACAGGGCTATCCTAGATCTAGTACTGACTAATGGGGAAAGAATCACAGATCTCCAGGTAGAAGGTCACCTGGAGGCCAGTGGCCATCACATGGTATGGTTCAGTTTGGCCAATAATACTAAATCATACCATTCCAGGGCAAAAATATGGGACTTCAGAGGAGGTGACTTTGATAAGATGGCCAACAGAGTTAACTAGCCGTGGCAAGAAGAAATACAGATGAGGGGGTACCGGAAAAGTGGGCAAGCATTAAGGATGCAATACCTGAAGCAACATCCCATTGTGTTAGGGAGAAAAGCAAGAGCAAAAGAAGGAGGAACCACTTTGGTTCTCAAAAACAGTAGCAGAAAAGTCAGAGCCAAAAGGCTGGCCTTCAGGAAATATAAGGGAACGCAATGGGACAAAGATAGGGAGGCTTACCAAACTTCCCTAAGGGAAGTAGGGAAGGCAGTAAGGCAGACAAAGGGCAAACCGAGGAAACACTAGAATGAACAGTAAAAGAAGGGGACAAGACTTTCTATAGATACATTAGAGAAAGGAGAAAGTCCAGAGGGGGTATTGCTAAGATCAAAGGGGATAAGGTGGAGTGTGTGGAGGAGGACAAAGGAAAAGTATCTATCCTAAATAGATACTTCTGCTCGGTATTTACTGAGGAGAAGATAGGGCAGGGCCCACAGCTCAGCACCATGGACAAAGGGGGAGGGAGGTGCACACAAGTCCCTTCACAAAAGAAAGGGTCCTACAACAGCTTGCTAAGCTCAGGGTTGACAAGGCAATAGGACCTGATGGCATATCCCACGGCACTAAAGAAGCTAAGGGTGAAACTAGCAGAGCCATTATCAGAACTGTTTAGAGAGTCTCTGAGCACAGGAGAGGTCCCAGAAGACTGGAGAAGGGCTCATGTGATCCCCGCCACCAGAGTGGTAGCAGGGAGGAGGCAGGGAACTACAGACCAGTCAGACTTACCTCAGTAGTGGGCAAGATTTTAGAGCCACTCCTTAAGGAAAGGATAGTGCTACATCTGGAATCCATAGGAGCACAGAATCCAAGACAGCACAGATTTACAACAGGAAGGTCCTGTCAAATCTCATAGATTTCTTTGACTGGGTAACAAGAGTGGTGGATCAAGGGGGATGCGGTTAATGTTGCCTACCTTGACTTCAGCAAAGCTTTCAATACTGTTCCAAATAGAAGATTGATTAATAAGCTGGGTAGGCTCAGGATAGGTCAGAATTTTCTCATCTGGGTGGCAAACTGGTTGGCGGGCAGAAAACAGAGAGTGGTGGTAAATGATATACAGTCAGAAGAGATACAAGTCACAAGTGGGATACCTTAGGAATCAGTCCTTGGGCCAGTCCTCTTCAATATCTTCATCAGTGACATTGCAGATGGACTTGAGGGTAAGATTTGTCTCTCTGCAGATGTCACCAAGATCTGCAACACAGTAGATAATCCAGATGGGGTGGGCAGAATGAGAAGAGATCTGGATAAACTAGCAAAATGTTCAGAAGAGTGGCAACTGGGGTTTAATGCAAAGAAGTGCAAGATCATGCACATAGGGAAGAGAAACCCTGAAGCCACCTATAGGTTGGGAGGGGAGTTGCTGGGAATCACAAGGGAAGAAAGAGACTAGGGCATCATCATCACAGATGATCTGAAATCATCCAAGCAGACCACTAAAGCAGTAGGTAAGGCTAGAGGGATGTTGGGGTGTATTAGTAGGGCTATCACAAGTCGTAAGAGGGAGGTAATAAACCTTCTTTACAAGACACTGATTAGGCCCCATCTGGAGTACTGTGTGCAGTACTGGACGCTGCACTTGCACAAGAACATTAACAAAATGGAGGCAGGCCAGAGAAGAGCAACCAAAATGGTGCAGGGACTCCATCAGAAAACATATGAGGACAGATTAACGGAGCTCAATATGTATACCCTAGAGCAAAAGAGGGAGATGTGATATGATCAAAACACTCAAATCATCTAAGGGCATTAACAAGGTGAAAGAGTTTAACATGTTTCAATATAAGAAACATAGCAGGACAAGAGGATACAGCATGAGATTAGAGGGAGGCCAATTAAGGGGTAATGTGAGGAAGTTCTGTTTCATAGAAAGGGTGGTAGATGCATGGAAAGGCCTAGCTCAAGAAGTGGTAGATATGAATACAGTGCAGGGCTTAAAACAAGCATGGGTTAGGCAAAAGGGAGCAATACAGATGAGTATGAATAGATAGGCCATTGACAGAGTAAAGGCCTAGGGCACATTCATAAGGCAGAAAAAATGGGTAGACTGGATAGGCCTTGCAGTCATTATCTGCCATCAAGTTCTATGTTTCTATGAGTTTGGAGGAAATGTGGGCCTTGTTAATTTGAACCTTTAAGGATCCCAACTCAAGGGGAGAGCCAGTCCCAAAGCAATCAAGTCAGGGAAAAGGTGCATCAATGCCTGTAGGACCCAGTGATATGACCATCCAGCCAATTCTCCCCAGGATCCATGTTCAGCAGGTCCAATAAGACCAGGGGTCCAACCACAAACTCAGCACTTGATGATCCTGCTGATACAGTCACTGCAAGCAGTGGTTTGCACACCAATCCTGATCACCCCCCACAGCCAGTGTTTCCAGCTCAAGTTATCCTTCTGCACCCATTTGCCCTGGCCCCACTTGGCCTACCACAGCCAACAGCACACGCAGAAATGCCACTGCATGGTAATTTCACCATGTGACCTCAGTTATTACTATTTAGGCAGAAGCTAAACTGGGTGTTGGCCTTCAAGAATGAACACTGATGGAGCCGCAGCCTGTAGGTTTGGCACCAGCAGCACCACATGAGAGTGTTCAACCCCTGTTATCCTGGCAGCACCCATATAACAGGCAATGACTCAACCTGTCACAACCAGCTTTAAGAGTTTAGTGGAACTGGTGGGGTCACACCTTATGGAGAAGCAGCAGCAACAGATCCAGAAAGGGGGATGATGTGGATGTTTTCACATTACTAAATTGGTGAAAAGAGCCAGAGGAATAAAAAAGAAAAGAAAGAGCAGAATGAAGGAGTGAAAGTAAAAAAGAGGGATCAGATACCCTGCAATTGGGAGAACTGATCAGCAGGTTTTGTCATTTGTGCAGGGATCCTGACCAAGGCCAACCCAGACAAAGTTTCTGGCTTATGGGACTACTGCATTAGACAAATGGTCACACACATCAGCAAGCCAGGCTATGGTTGGCTTCAATACAACAAGGAATTTTGTCACAGGAAACAGA
Source organism: Neoceratodus forsteri (assembly GCA_016271365.2). NCBI lineage: Eukaryota > Metazoa > Chordata > Ceratodontiformes > Ceratodontidae > Neoceratodus > Neoceratodus forsteri. Next base: position 604,338,252 of record CM028129.1, read on the forward strand.
ATGACCCAGCTAGGCACTAGAATGTTCTACACATGCCATTGTTGTGGTCTGTTGAACTTGGGGGATACAGCACACTGACAGTGGCTTTCTGGTAAGTCAAACCCTGTCTCTCAAAAGAGGAGGGGGATCAGGGCACTAGCTCCAAAGGATTTGCAGCACCAGGGAACCGCTAGAAATTCAATAAAGGGTCTGTGCGTGGGGGGGGGGTAAGAATAAGCACTGTAGGAACAGACATGAATGGATGGTCTATGGCTGGCCACAGCCATTCACCCAGTTCAAGTCAGGTAACAGCACCCTTCAGCCCTTTTGGAAGTGACACAACAAATATTCAACACCAATAAAGACAGATCATATCAGGGCATGGTTGGTAGGGTACATAGACTGGGTGGCCACTCATGTCCTGGTGAAGAGCTTCAGACAAGGTTTTGGGGTATCACATGATGACCTTCGCCAGCTGTTTGAGGCTTATAGCTTGAAGTAGACCAAGGAGTGACCAGATCTGGTTCCGGCTATGTTAGGTAAAAAGATGGCAGCAGGAAGGATTAGCAGCTCATTCCCAGCCCTGCCCTTACCACACTTAAGAGTTCCTCCCACTGGTCTGACCTCCATGAAGGCACTGGGTGATTTTAGGATGACAAATTACCTGTCTTACCCTGAGGGTGACTATGAATGATCATATTGACTCATACTATACAGCGGTGTCATATGCATTGCATGCATTGTTTGACAGAGTGGCAGAGGGTGTGTGAACAGCAAGTAATGGAGCCTTGCTGGCAAAGGCAGACACTAAATCTGCCTTTTGGTTCCTACCAATCCACCCAGTTACAGGGACTTATTAGACATAAAATTCAAAGGACAGTACTATGTCGATAACTGTATGCTCATGGGAGCACACAGTGGCTTGCATCATATTTCAGCTAGTTAGTACCTCCCTGCACTGGGTGGTGGTAAGCAAGTTATGTCAGGCTTTGGTGGTCCTTTAACTGGATGACTTTCTATTTGTGGCCATGCCCAGGACCAGGGAATGTGGACACGTACTGGAGACATTTCAGGGAGTGTACACATAACTAGGGGTTCCATTGGCCCATAACAAGATAGAGGGTCCAGCAGCACCATGTCTTTGCTGGATATTGAGGCTGGTGCACAGGCTACTGAGTTTTGCCTGCCAATTGTGAACATCCTGACCCTTCAGGGATTTTTGACCAGAGCAGCAGCAGCATGTAAGATAACCTTGTGAGAGTTCCAGCAACTGCTCTGTCAACTCAACATTGCTTGCAAAGTAACCACCATGGGTTGGCCCTTCTTGCACCATTTGGCGAAAGCAGGATCGGGGTGCCAGAAACTCATCATAGGCTGCAGGTGACCGAGAGCATGAGAGAGGATCTGGCAGTATAGTTGGCCTTCCTGATTTGTTACAATGGCATGTCTATGTGACCTGAAGTTTTCACTAGCCAGGAATTGGAGATCTTCATGATTATCTGAGATCTTTGGCTTTTGGGCTTATTGCCAAGGGGTGTGGTGTATGGAACAGTGACCTCCCACCTGGAGAAAGGTAGGGCTGATGAAACAAGTCACTCTGCTGGAATTATTTCCCATTTTTGTTGCCCAGGCAGTCTGGGATTGCCATTTCAGGAATAAGAAGGTTATCTTCTGGATATACAACACTGGGGTAGTCCACACTAAAAAGGGACAGATGGGTGAAAAGGCCTGTTGGGGACCTCATGTGGGGTTGTGTGCTCAAGTGAATGAAACTCAATATTACACTTGTGCCTGGTGTTGATAACAGTATTGCCAAAGCTTTCTCATTTCCAGTGGCAGAGGTTCTGGGAGCTGGCACCCAAAGCAAAAAATCATCCCAGGAAAGTCTCAACTTTCTTTTGGGAGTTGGTGACCCAGATGCCTGGGAGTTGCTCAGGAGATGGCAGTAAATAATTTTTTGAGGGTGTGGCTGGCCCTGGATTGGCAGGATGCATGGCCCATTCTGGAGACCATCTATGTGATTACTTGATACAGCAAAAGTGAGAGGATTTGATGCCTGGTGTGGTCGGCCAGCACCTGGCAGGAATTTCATGGTTTTCTACAGCCTCTGGGTTGGAGGACAAACTGCGGGCTTTCTGAGTCTGAAAAATGTTGGATGGATGCTCTCATGGAGGGCCAAAGTGGGTTGATAGGCAGCCTGATTAGCCTAGACCTGCTGGAGCAGATATAGAGGGAGCTGTCTTGGTGGTGCTTGCCATACCTCTCAACCTTTTGCCCTTGAAATGAAGGACACTGACACTCAAAATGAGGAACACTGACCCACATAAGGAGGGACACATCCTCAGACACTGGGAACTCATTGTATTTACTTGTACAATGTTTATTTTTGATTCAGCATCTTAGGATATTGTGCATTTCTTTTTAAAGTCAGAGTTTACAGCAGATTCTTTGTGTGGGCAGCACCTTTGTCATAGGAAACGGATGAGGGATTGAACAATTTTGAAGGGTAAAATGAGGGATGTCCCTCATAATCAGGGACAGTAAAGAGGTGTGGGTGCTCATCCTCAGCAGGGGCCTTTTTCATGGCTTTCTGTGGGGCTTTTTGGGTGTCTGAATTAGTGTAGCTGAACAAGGCACCAAGAAAGGTGGTGACCCTGTCCAATAAGGATGTAGCAGTGACCCACGAGAGAGTCTTTGTGCAGCTCCAGAGGAGCAAAATGGACTGCTTGGTATAAGGTTTCTGTTTCTAGTGCATCCTGAGGCCTCCTCCGAGGGCACAGTGAGACACGTGAGCCCAGATACAGAAGTACTGTAGACAAAGACCAGGTGGTGAGGTTGCATTTTTTTGACATGCAGACTGGACCCCACTGATTGTATTTTAGTTCCACTATGTCCTTGGCTGAACAATTAGAGGTTTGTGTTGCGCTTCAGTGGATTTCAATACCCACTTTTTCACATTGTGGCCACTACTAATGCAAGGACCAAAGGACTGATGGATGACCAGATCCAGCTGCTTGACCATTGGAAGTTGCAGGCCATTGAATGTTACTTACCTGAAAGAGCTCCTTTGTCCCTGCTGTCCTACCCGCTCTCTCCTATCCACTGATGAGGGATTGCTAGAGATCCCCAGGGTCTGTTTAAAAACTTCAGGGGCAAGATTGTTTAGTTTTATGGCCCCGACCCTGTGGAATTCTCTACCTCATCAGGTACAAAATTGCCCAACTGTCCAAAGCTTTAAAGGAGCTTTGAAAACATATCTTTTTAGCAGAGCTTTTAATGATTTATGATAATTTTAATGTTGTTTAATTATTTATTGTTTTATGTATTTGTACAGGCGCTTTGGTTATAAGAAAAGCGCCTTATATAAATAAAGAATGAATGAATGAATATGCAACCAAATTTGCTATAACCCTCTTTTTTTGTTTACCAGCAGGTCCTAAGTTCCAGACAAAGCACCCCTGGATATGCAGGCATTCCTTCATTCACAAGGCAATCAAGCAGGTGGGGCAAACTTCAGGGGACAGAAACCTTGGTATGGACCCCCAGTATCAGCAGGAACATTGGATGGGACATTGTGCTTGAAGTTGGGAGACCTGCTCACATGGGTCATTGTTGAGGTCCAGCAGTGGGACCCCCCCCCCAACATGTTGGTGGTTCTCCTGGAAGACAACAATCTGAGTTCAGTGACATCACTGGAGTTGCTGTGTCGAATTAAGTCTTACCAGCAGTTGCTTCAGGAAGCCTGGCTGGGATGTGATAATAGACTGGTCACACATAATCCAGAGGAGGCCATCACATCGTGCAAAGAACTCTACAGTAGTTAAGAGGGCTCTCTGCTCAATCAACATGGCAATGCAGAGCTTTAAAGACTCTATTAGTGGGATTGCATGCAAAGGCACAATGGCATTCTTGCTGTAACACTACAGTTATATCCTCAGGATGGTGTGCATTTATCAGACATGGGAAACAAAATGTTCTTAACAGACCTACAGAGCCTTGAAGAGTTGTTAGCATGAGGTGCTTTGAAGGGCGAGGGACTGTGGCAGCACAGTAGTCCAGGAAGAGGTGTACAAAGGGGCTAACAAGGGGAATATGCTTCTGACACAGACAACTAACCCCCACGGTACTGGCAGGAGGTAAAGCACTGATGATCAGGTGCCTTATAGTGAGGGGCCAGTCAGGGGATAGCTTCTTTGGGCTTGGCCTGCATGGGAAGCACAATACAACAGGGAGGAACACATGTCACATGGCCATAGAGCCACCGCTTATGTCTCGGAGGCTGGTGTCACTCCAGAGGCCATACCATTTGGGAGTGTGGGGCAAAGATGCTCTTTTACAATGGTGTCCTGTTCAATATGAACTAGATATCAAACATGTTTTATGTATTAGTAAAAGAGTAAAATACATATTGATGTGAGTGTAAGCAGCAAAATAAATAGAAAGGTACACAAGAATGTACGTAATGTAAATTTGTGCCTGCCATACTAAATCTGCAATGTTGACTGTTGTTTTATGACACAACCCTTCCAGTTGCATGGCCACCTTCCACAGAAACTTCAAAACAGTTCTTCTCTGCAATGAAGCCAAAATCTTCCATTGAGGATGCATCAGTAAAATTTACTTTACTTTTAGAAACATAGAAAGATATGGACTGAGAAAGACCTGAGTTCCACCTGGTCTGTCCAACATGCCCTATTTACTAATTATTGGATATCTGCCCACCAGAACTCCCACTAGCAGTTTGAACCTATCCTAGTTCATTTTGAAACAGGCTATATGGTAAGATATTTCCAGATATTTTATTATATTTCTGAAGAGATTCCCTCTGGTAGACCTATAGTGGTACTGCAGGCAAGGCAGGTGATTTCTCAAGATACAGTGCTCTCTCACTATTGCTAACTCCACTGTAGCATACACTTGGATATAATGAACTCCTACCATGTTCTTGTTGGTATCTTATTTATTTGTTTGTTTGTTTTTTGTTTGGTTGGTTGTTTGAGAATTGGTGACCCGGAAAGGCACACTGACCTGAGGATCATTTTTAGGTGAAGGAAGAGGGTCAGGGATGCAAAATACATAACACATACACTGTTTGCAGTTACAATTAAGACACAATTAAGTGAAATCAGAACCCCCCCTCCCCCCACTGCACAGGCTTACAATATCAGTGGTGGGAATCAGGAGGGAGAGAAATCCCAAAAGGAACTCATGAACATAAGAATCCAGGGGACAGAAGGAAAAGGAGATAGTAAGAAGAATAGTGGAAAAATTATGGGAGGGCAAATGGGTAAAATGAGAGGGGGTAGCAGTACAATCTGGAGAGTCATTTGTACAAGTGCTCAAAGTGTGGGCAGTAAGATTACAGACCTAGAGCCAACATGGCAGAAGTGGAACTGGACACAGTCACAATTACTGAGTCATGGTACAAAGAAAACCAGGACTGGGATGTAGTCATACAGGTTATGCTCTATTCAGAAGGGACATGGTAGGTAAAAAGGGGGAGAAGTGGCTCTTTAAGGGAAAACATAAAAACTACAGAAATACAGGGGGAGCAAGGAGGAGCAGAGGTACTATGGGTCACCCTGGAGACATGGAAGGGGGCTGCTATTCTTACATTAGTGCTATACAGACCTCCAGCACAGGAGAGACAGGTGGATAATGATATGTTGGAAGCAATTCAAAAGATGGCAAGCAAGGGGGAGGTATTGCTGGTGGGGGACTTCAATCTACCAGATGTGGATTAGAGCCTACTAGCTGTGGCAACAGTTAGAAGAAAGGATGTCCTGGAATACCAGCAGGTAGTGGTCCTTAGACAACTACTCAAGGAACCCACTTGTGGGGGGCCAATACTGGACTGGATACTGGCAAACAGGGACAGTGCTGCTGACATCACAGTGGGTAGCCATATGGGGACCAGTGATCATCGTACAATGTGGTTCAATATAAGAACTGGGCCAGAATCAAAACACACTAAAACAAGGGTCCTGAAATTCAGAAGGGTCAGTTTTAAGTAAATGGGAAAATGCCTCAGGGACACCCTAGCAGGGATAGGGAAACTGGATCAAGGAACAGTGTGCAAAAATAAAGGAGAGCATTGAGAAGACAACAAACCTCTGTGTCAGGCAGGTTAACTAGGGCAAGAGAAAAAAGAGACCACTATGGTTCTCTAAAGAAGTAGCAGAGAAAGTAAGGGCAAAATAGTTAACATTTAGAAGGTACAAGATGACACAGAAGGAGGAGGATAGGGAGAAATATCAGGACAAACAAAGATAGGAAGGGAAAGCAGTTTTTTCATTTCATTTATTTGTATATTTCATTAGGATAGGGCACTAGGCAAGCCTGTTTTCAGGGCCACCCTGTTTGCAAAGTTACAACACTCAACAATAAGGTACAAATACAATAACACAATTACAATCCTTTAAAAGACATCACATTAAATATAATCAGTTAAAACAAATACACTTAAAAGAATAAAAGTCCTGAAGTACAGATTTAAATGTTTGGTAAGTTGGCATATTTCGTGCCGGGGTTAGGAGAGGGCAGGGAATTCCATGTGTGAGAAGCGATGTAGTCAAATCTTAATTTGCCAAATCTTATTTTTATAAGTGGAACCCTTAAACCTGTCTCACTGACATCAGGTAATGTGTAATATGACTTATTTGGAACCAGTTTGTCTTGTAAATATACAGGAATGGACCCTTGGAAACATTTATTAAGGAAGTTATTCAGAATTCGATCCCTTCTAATATCAAATGGAACCCAATTCAATTGAGAAAGTAAACCACAGTGATGATAATAAATATAAGGACCCTGTTTGAATACAATATACTTCCATAATCAATTAATGGAAAAATAACAGATTTAACACATTTTTCTCCAGTTTCCTGGGTCTAGTGGTGGGCGAAGTGGCCAAAATTCACTCCGCGAAGTGATTCACGGAGTAACGCGGAATCCATGAAGTACTCACAAAGCGAAACAGAATACTTCATGTTATAATGAGGAATGCGAAGTCCATTGAAACCAATGACTTTGCATTATTCCGCCTTCCCCAAACCACTTCTCCACCAATTTTAAGGCAAAGTACATTGAAATCAATGTACTTTGCCTCACTTCACCTTGTTTTTGAGCTCCAAAGGTGAATTTTGCAGTGCTTCTTTGGATTGCAGGTCACATGGGCTCTAGATTGTTTTGCACAGCCTCAGTTCTATGTAGTGTGTGTGTGTAGTGGAAGATGGAGACAGTTTCCTTTCAGAGCGCTGCGATTCAAATCCTCTAAAAGCTGTTAAAAAAGGCTTTTTGAGCTATTTTTGTTTGCTCACAATTTAGTACATCAATTGTAGGAAACCCTCCTGTGCTCATATCATTGAGTGTTTATTGTTTGTGTGTGGATTTTGAATGTTAATTTAGAACAGTCAGTCTGTGTACTGTGAAGTGTGCTTTGGGGGAGGGGTGTATCTGAGGTGTAGTTGATTAACTGGGAGAAAAAAGCAATCTTTCTGTTTTGGTTATATTTTTCTTGTATAACTGTATTAATGTACACACAGTAATATTTTTAGTAATTCTTGACATTGTTTTTGTTGATTGTTGTGGTGTGGCAGTGTATAATTTCAGTTTGTTTAAAACATTTGGTTAGATTACTAAAGGTTTTCAATTTGCTATGCATTACTTGTAGTGTGTGTGAGTGTGTGTGTGATGCATGGCATTAAATCAGACACCTTTTATTATGCCACAGAGTAATTGCAGCAGTGTGAACCTGCTATCCACTGCACCTGCATGAATTTTGTATACTGTTTTGTGGTATCTTTACTGGTAGTGGACTGTTACTGCTGTGCACTCCCCCCTCGCCAACCAGCAAAAGGTATTGTTTTCCAGATTTGGATTTGTGACTTGTGAGCACTGGTTAGGTGTTGCTGTGCCTTTGCATCTGCATCTCTTGAGTGCGCAGCACAATCTTAATCTGTCTGTGCGTTTGCAGTACACCATTAATTCTGGGAGACTTTGCATATCTTGTTACGCTCTCCATTCACTTCATCAGCACCGGGGAATTTTCTGGACACAAGACAGTAGCATTTTGAGGATGCGCATTAATTCTGGTGACTGTGTGACTACTGCATGCGTGACGGAGTGCACCATTAATTCTGGGAGACTTTGCATTTTTTGTTACCCTATCATTTCACTTTGTCAGCACTGGGGAATTTTCTGAACACAAGACAGTAGCATTTTGGGGATGCACATTAATTCTGGTGACTGTGTGTGACCACTGCGAGCATGACAGAGTACACCATTAATTCTGGGAGACTTTGCATAACTTTTTACGCTCTCAGTTCACTTCATCAGCACCGGGGAATTTTCTGGACAAAAGACAGTAGCATTTTGAGGATGCGCATTAATTCTGGTGACTGTGTGACTACTGCATGCATGACATCTGAGTGTGTCATTAATTCTGGGAGACTTTGCATTTCTTGTGCTCTCATTTCACTTCATCACCGTCAGTACTGGGGAGTTTTCTGGACACAGGACATCAGCATTTTTGGGGATTCACATTAATTCTGGTGACTGTGAGTGTGAAGGGCTGCCAATATTGTTGTCACATCACCTTACTTCGCGTTAAGGAGGAATGACAATGCAAAGTAATAATTACAAGGTGAAGTGAGCCTTTTGCATTAGCCACTGTACATAGTGGAGTGACAATGCAAAGTGCCCAGTTTGCGGGCACTTTGCCAGTGAAATTTAAATTTGCTGCATCTCTTTCTGGTTCATACAATCTCTATTTCTTTTCAATGCCCCCAATTTCTGTGAGACCCTGGTGCATAGCTGATCAATATAGGGATCAAAATTTAATTGGGAATCAACCCATAGACCTAAATACTTATATGAATCAACCTGAGTAAGTTGTTTACAATTTTCTGTTTTTATAATTATGTCCATTGGCCCTTTACCTGACTCCTTTGCTATTTTTTATAATTAAACAGCATTGTGTTTGTTTTCTTGGTGTTCATTCATGATTAATTTTTTTTGGGCTGAACTTCTCCAACATGAAAAATTCCTGTTGCGAGACATTTTTTTACATCTTTATGACCTTCAGCTGAACACAGCAGAACAGTATTGACTGAGTATAATTTAATGTTGCTGTTCATATAAATCCTAGGAAGTTCATCAATAAAGGTAATGAATAGGAGAGGCCCCAAGATCAAACCTGGGGAACTTACCTACTCACCCCAGTTCCAGACAATCTACCATAAACACTAACTGTTTGATTTCGTCCATATAAGTATGAGTGACACCACTTCAATGCTACCTCTTCAGTTCCCTTAACCTCTAAAACATTCAACAGTATTGAGTAGTCAACGGTATCAAAAACCTTGGATAGATCCACGAAGACCACCCCCACGCACAGTTTATTATCGAGTGTGTGAGAGACAGTGTCTGCAAAATCCACCAAGGCTGTGGTTGTAGAATGCATTGATCCAAAGCCTGACTGCTGAGGAGCTAGAAGATCATTAGCATTCAGATAATCATATACTTGCTTGTGTACCACTTTTTCAAATATTTTAGAAACAATAGACAACAAGGCCATTGGCCTATAATTATCATACAATTGTAGGTCTCCACCCTTGAAAATTTGAATTATTTTAGTATCTTTCCACTTGCCTGAGGTAGATGCTTTGGATACAGAGTCACAGAATGATTACGGTTTTCTAATTAAGCAAGTGGTATGCCTTTCCTCTTGGAACCTCAGGTTGCATTTTTCCTATTTCTTGGAAGTTGGACTGTGCAGCTGCATGTTGATCTTGCTGTTGAGGAGCAGAAAAGCAGGAGTAATAACATGCTCACCTCCCATCTACAACAGGTATGCCAACATTGCCTAAACTCTCAGCCTGTGTTTAAGTGAAGAAGTTGTTCATGGGAGAGGGTCTGTGGTAGTGACCTACAATGTCAGTGCCCTTTCCAGACAGCCTTGTGCTGGCAATACTACATTGCCCACCCAGGTGTATCCTACCCCCCCTTTCCTGGTGTTTGGAGTCTGTTGGTGGAAAGATCCTTACAAGAGGTGGGGGAATAGGAGGTGACTTGCACAGGTTCGGACACTCCTAGGTGGGTTGTGCTTTTTTGAGACTCACTCTGGCTGTTGCTGACCTCCCAAGAAGAAAAGGGAGTTTTGAGAAAGAATAGAAAGGACATTGGCAATGACTTTCTTGACCGCAACAGCATTGACGTTCACCTTCCTATCTGGCATTTTGAACTATATGTATTGTATGTATTATATGTGATTTTTAGATGCTCAGATGCTCAGACAGTTAGATACCCAGCAGTGTGAGTGTTATGACTTTCCCTGCATTTTCTGTATTTTTGCCTTTTGTGGCAAATTTTATATTGTGAAAATTCATTCTTTTTAGGCACTGGTTTTGCTCTTTGGTGTTTTGTATATTTAAACTTGCTGTATGATAAGGCTGCAGTAGTAACAATTAATGGTTTGCTATAGGATTTTTGCTATAAGATTTTATGACTTCAAGTGCTTTAAGTGTTTGGGTGTTTATATCCCTTAGTGCTTTGATGCTTTGGTGCTTAAGGGCTAATATTTTGAGTGAATACCTCACTAATACCTTGCTCCAAGGCATCAAAATAAGTCAAATTGAGTCAAATTAAGTTTCCATTCTAGTGTGGCTAGATAGCATCAGGACATACCTTATTAGTGATAAAATCCCCTATTTTTTTGTGAACATAATTGGGCAGTATTACCAAATTATTAAATTAATAAACTGGACCCATTAGGGTTTGGCAGACTAAAGGCTTTGCTTATTGGATAGCCATGGGAATAGTGAGCACCGTCCTTGTGGTCAGCTGTCCCTAATTATCAATTAACCAGCTAACAATGAACTGTTAAAGTGAATTAAATTGCCAGAGAGATAATTGCCTAGGTGTGGTGTCTCTCCCTCTTTCCAGCTTTAGCTTCTGTGAACTGTGCTTCTTACTCAGATAGCACAGTCGAAATTCTAAATGTATGCAGCATCCCAAAAGATTTGCCTTTCCTTCACAGTATTGTACGTTTTGTTTTTTTTTCCAGTCGAGTGGCAGAGTGGCAGAGCAGCTGTGACACTGTCTGTACGGTCGGCCTGAAGTATTAAATTTGGCAGCCTGTATTCCACTGAAGACACTGGATTGGTGTTTAGACCCTATAGTTCTCCTGGGACTGCTTCAAAACTATACTTGAACGTAGCTATGAGTGAGTACTGATTTTGACTTTTAACCACTCCCCAGAACATTTAGATTCAATTGTATTTGTGTATTTACTGCTGTTTATGCCATTTCTTGTTTTAGTCTTTGCTTTTCTTTTAGTATTTTATGCATAAGATTTTTACATTTAACTATAGCATTTTATTTATGGATAGTTTTATTGGCCCTTGCCTTTTTTTTTTTCCTTTTCTTTTATTTTTAGTGAATCTGCTCCATGTGCTGTAGTATGGCCAGAGCTTTAATATTCTAATGAAAACCTTGTGGACTGAGAGGTGAGGCTGTTTTTCTTTGGACATCTTGGAATTTTGGAACTCTTTGAAACCTATTAGATACCTGGTAACTTTGGAACCTCGAAAATCTAGACTGTTGCAACCTCATAACTGTTTCATGGGATTGACTGTGTTGCACTCTTGGCACTATTGGTACTTTCTTGTTATTCACTTGCATTAAAGCAGGTTTTCTCTGGATAGGATTGCCTATGACTTCATCTAACCCAGATTTCTGGATTTGCCCACTGAGACTTTAGACTTTTACCCATCTTTGTGTACTGTTTAAACTGTTTATGTTTTTTTTTCTCTCTCTTCTTTTTTGGTTAACTATAGCAGATCATATCAGTGTAAACCATTAAGGGTATTACCCTATTGAGTGAAATCATGAAAACCAGAAGTAAAAATAGTTCATTAGTTCAGCCTGTGCAGCATAATCAAAATAAAATTAAAGGAAAGAAGCTGCCTAAGAATGCAAAGAGAAAGCAGAAAGCCAATCTTTCACTAGAAAAGGAAGGTTTGGCTTCCACTAAAGATAAACGTAGCAGTGAAACACCATATAAAAAATTATTGTCGAATGTTAATTACCCAGCACCTATCAGTGCATAAAAATAACTTAGTAGAGTTTACTTCAACTCCAAAGTCCATTTCTCCACCTATTATTACTGAAGATTCAGCTATCTATATAACTGATAGCCAAAATCAGTGCAAACATTTAACTTCTATTTCAAAAAAATAAGATGATTAAGTGCAGTTTCAAAACCATAACTGCAGAAAGTATCAAAGCAATTTCTGCTGCTGCTGTTCCTTCAATAGAACAGTCACCAAGGATGTGTTTTAGCCCAGAGCCAGAAGAATCCCCAGAAAAGCTTGTAACAGTAGTGCAGGATAAAAGGTCCAATCAGCTGTCTATGGACCCATCATGTGTTGGCCTATCCTTTTTCAATGAATCAGAAATCAACAGGGAGGATATGTAAACTCAGAGAGTATGGAAATTAAGGAAATAACTGTATTAGACAAAACAATAATAGGACTAAAAGAAATAGTTGATAAAGAAAAATGTATTGAAGAATTAGTTACTCAGCCAACCCTTTTCTCACATATCCTAGATAATAAATTAGTAGCTGACTTAAAAAACCCGCACTTTGCTAACATTATTTTTATGGCACAACTTATAATGCTAAAAAATAATTTGACTCCTTAAGGGGTGAGGTCACTATTAATGCTGCAAGACTTGAGGATATTTTGATTTATCAGAAAAAAGAGAGAGAGAGAGAGAGAGAGAGAGAGAGAGAGAGAGAGAGAGCATCTTCACTTTCAGTAGCACACAACTTGATTGACCTAAAAACCGAAGAGACTTATTCTTCTGATGTGCCTTTGACACATCCAGTCTCTCCGGTGCTAGTCTATACAAGCTTATGCATAAATAACAAAAAAACTACATACAAAAATTAATCACAGTGCTAAAAATAAAAATTAAAAATAAAAAAAGGGAATAATTGCACAAACAGATGGGAAAAACATCAAGAGAGAAGAACCCCTTCTCTAAACAAAGTGACTTGGGAAAGAGAGTAGAGATAAAAGCTTGGATGGCCAATAAAACAAATGTAATAACCTCACTAGCAGTGGACCCTGAGCCCCAACTCATAGGGGATCATTCCACCAATGACCCTAACTTGTTGAAGGAACAAGAAGTAAAAGTAGTTGCACAGAACATGGTATGAGAGGAAGACATTCTGGTATGGGAACAGGCTATTATTCTGCTTAGAGATGTGTCCTGGGACAACTTAAAGAACCCACCAGTTCTTACAAAATTGAGCCACTTACTCTGTACAGAAATATTGGAATTGGAATTATTACATGATAACATATTTGATGTTTTTATGGTAACTGATTTAAGCTCAGAAGATATAATTTTCCTAGTCTTTAAAAGTGAGAGAGTGGCTTACTATGTGTGGAGAAATTCTAGCTACCTGGAGTACTACTCTCTATCCATGGACTATCCCATGGCTACCATGAGATTAATTGACTGTGGACCAATAGCTCAAACAGAAGTAATTAGCTGGCTGGCTGATGGGTATTCCTTGCACAATTTAGTGTATTATGTGTCTGAAAAGGAGGATGTTCCTGAAATAACTCTCTCCATGTTTGGGATAAATCAAATAAATAGGGAAAACCCAGCAAAACTAAAAACTTTGATTGTTCATCTTGTTTGTAACCTCCTAGGACTAGAGTTCTATGAGGATGATATTGTATCTGTACAGAGAACTTTTAGAAATATGCTGGATGGAAATCAGATTAATCTGACTTTGTCAGATGAAAAAAATGAATACTAACCTTTGAGTTAGACAGGTATGTGTTCTTGCCCCTACTTTATTCCACATATACATAAATGATATAATTATTGCTTTAAATGATCCTTCCTTTCATCTGGTGAGAACTGAAAATAGACACATCCCAGTACTACCATACACTGATGATTTAGCAATTATTTCTACTAGTAGGGTAGGACTCCAGAGATCACTAAACAAATTAGAAGTACTATGCAAATCCCATAACCTTAGACCAAAAATCATGGTATTTGGCAGAAAACATAAATACAGATCACTAAGGCTAGGGGGGAATACATTGGAATTTGTTACTGAATTTACATAGTTAGGAGTGGTATTTGAAAGTAACAAGAAATGGAATAAGCACATTGCATGGACAGTTAAAAAGCTAGAGAATTTGGTCAAACTTCTAAAAAGAATTAACACACTTTATGGAGGTAAAAGTGTCATACCTACGATTAAGGCTATTAATGCAAAACTTATCTCACAAGCTGCATATGCAGTGGAGATATAGAGTTCACAAAACTTAAATCAAATTGACTCAGTTTTAAATAAAACATACAAACAGTTATCAAGAATTCTGGCCAGCACATCATATGTGCTGGTTAGATCATAACTAGGCCAAACCAGCTTTATTTCTTTAGCACAAAAACATATAATTTCCTACTGGATCAAATTACAATCTAAAGTAAAACATTCATTGCTTTCAAGTGCTTTAAGGGAAAAAAAAAACTGTTCACTTTTTTATAAGCAAGGTGGCTGGCTCGGCCTAATAAACATTTTACTTAAATGTTTGACCTTTACTACTTAAAAATATGGAAAGAACATATTAGGATTTCTACTTCTTATATTAAATACAAAAAAAAATAATACAAAATTATGCCAGAAAATATGATCTTGACAAGGTAAAATCTGTCAAGGCTTCTAGATGACTGACAAAGAATATTGTTGAGCATTCTCTAAAATACTTCTTAGAAGCTGTAAAGGAACCATAACACAGACAATACAGATTTGAAGTATTCCCTAGCAATGTGTTAACTGCAAGATATGGTAGGACCCCAAATCAGTCAACTCTTTGTTTCTGTACTTTGGCAGAAGATGAGGATCTGAAACATGTTATATTTTGATGTCCCTGGTATCATGGAGCTAGAACAAAGTATATGAATGAGCTAATTGGCTCCACCAGTATTCTGTCCAGATTTCTATTGGATCTCCTTTTAAGCTCAGAAAACTCTGATATTTTAAATAATCCTGCACTTTATCTTACAGAAATTACTAAACTAAGGAAAAGATATACGCTACATTACCATGACTCTGTCAATGTTAATGCTAGTGGAAAGGGTACTTTGGATGAAGCAAAAGCCTAAGCAAAATGTTGGAGAGTATTGTTAATATTGACTATTTAACTCATTTGTTTGCTACTCAATACCTTGAAATAATTGTTTTTAGAATTGGATGTGCAATATGAATCTATATGAATAGGGAAGTCAATGCCACCTATATATTTATGTTTGTACTGTCCTAATTATGTCTTTTTATTTTGTTTTATACGTCTTTTTGTAATAGCTTAAAGCTGATCAATAAACTAAACTAACTAACTCTTTTCACGTGACAGGGAACTTCCCTGAACACAAACTTCTGTTAAAAACAGTTTTGTTAATGGTATAGCCAATACTTCAGCCCCAGCCCTCAGCAGTCTGTCCTCTAGGCCATCAAGATCCCAAGACTTGGTCACATTCAATTTTTGTAAATACTTTCTTAAATCCCTGGTTTTCAGGATCCTTTATCTAAAACCTTGATAAGCTGTTTCCTGTAAACTCCTGGCCTGCTCATCAGTGTTATCTGTTGAGGGGGAAAATTGCTCTTGTGGCAAAGTGGGTAGACTAACAAAGAAAGAATTGAGAATCCCTGCCACCTCTTTAGAGTTTGTAACAACCTCCTCCTGGACTTTTAAAGAGGATGGGAACTTTGTTTCTTTTTTTTTTTTAAGATTCAAAATTTATTAGTTTTCATATACACATATAAGAGCAGCTCCAAAGTCGACTGATAGAAATACATATATATAATCTCCAAAAACTTCTAAAGAGACTGCTCCCCCATACCCTACCCCTTCCCCCTACCCTACCCTTCCTCAGCACAGCTCATATTATCTAAAATATATACCAGTATGACTTGCATAATTACTTAAAAAGGCAGTCTAAGCGCAGAGCAGCATATAGAAAGGTTCCCAGATTTTTTTGTATCTACTCAACTTATTATTTAAACTAGCCACCATTTTCTCCATCCTGAGATTGGCCAGAATCTCTTTAAGACACTCTGAGAAAGAAATATCTACATTGTCCTTCCACTGCCGAAGAATAATCTTTTTAACTGATAATGAGATTAAGGCCATATAATACCTTCTTGATGAAACAGGAATGGAAGTGTAATCCCCCAACAGACACACTTCCGGAGTGAAAAGATCGGAAAGGCCCAGAAGGGGATCCATCCTCTGCTGGACGTCACCCCACAGGATAGAGACTTTCGGACATGACCAAAATATGTGGTAAATTGTACCTTCCTCCTGTCCACATCTGGAACAGGAGGAAGAATCAGTAAGACCATACCTGTACAGCTTTTGGGGAGTATAATATATATTGTGTAAGATATGGAATTGCGCCAATCGTAATCTATCCTGTGTAATATATTTGTGAGAGTTTACCCAGAGTGCAGCCCAATCTATCTCTAATCCAGGGAAGTACATTGCCCAGTATGTCTTTGGTATGAATACCTCCAGATATTTGCAATTATATAAGCTTTTGTAAAAATCTGATACCGAATGACGACAACCCATCAATGAAAGCAGCGTGTCCTGGAACACTTTCCTGTCTCCAAGAGGCGGGGCCGGACCAAACTCTTTTATTAACAAGTGCTTCAACTGGAAGACCTTAAAAACGGACTTAGTGGGTATATCAAATCTGCTCAGTATAGTAGTGATTGAGAGCCACGAGCCATCTTGCACCACCAGCTGGGCAAGCTTGACGTTACCCAGTTGTGGGAGCCAATTAAAGCTGATTGGCTTATTACACATTTTTAAATTGGGGTTACCCCCAACAGGTTGGTCCAAATCAGTCACCTGATTGTATTCCATACTTGAGCATATCTGGGCATGCACTTTAACCGAAATCACCAATGGAGTAGATTTCAACTGAGGGGGGAAGGGCGCTCGGTCTTATATGGAGCAGCGATATTGGTACCAAGCCACACTACTTGATAGCAGTTAGTTCTATTCGGAGCCATATAGGGAGTCCATCCTCTGGGTTGGGTTCTCCCACATTCTCCAACCATCTCAAATACTTCACCATATGGCTTGCCCAATAGTAAAATATCAAGGATGGGAGGCGAAGACCCCCTTTATCCTTGGGAGCCGCCAGCTTGTAATATGCAATCCTGGGTTGTCTTTTGGCCCAAATAAATTTTGTTATCAATGCATTGATTTTGCGGAACCACGAGATGGGAATCCATGTATTGAGAAAATACAGTGGATAAAAGATCCTGGGGAAAAAAATTCATCTTGATAAGATTTACTCATCCCCAAAGTGAAATAGATAACTTGGACCATCTATTTAACTCTGCCTCTAAGGTTTTGACTAACTCGTCCAAATTCAGTTTTAAGAGCCAGGCCGGTTCCCTTACCACTTGAATACCTAAATATCTTAGGGAGTTCGGTGACCAGGACATGCCACATTGAATGATAAATGATTCATCCACTCTGTAATTAAGTGGGAACACCAGAGATTTGTCAACATTCAATTTATAATTGGAGAGCTTAGCAAATTCCTGCACCACCTCCAGTAAAGCCGGTATCGAGTTGTCTGGATCAGTCAACTGTAATAGCAAATTGTCAGCATATGCTGATATTTTGACCTCGTGTCCCTGAACAGTCACACCTTGGATCTGCGGAGAGAACTTCAACTGGCAGATAAGGGGTTCTAAATATAAATTAAAAAGCTAGGGTGAGAGAGGACAGCCCTGCCTGGTGCCTGAACAAAGTAGAAACTTTTCGGAAATCACACCGTTGACCATTATTCTAGCTGAGGGGGCGCTATAGAGGGTTTTGATCCAATTCTGAAAAGTTCCAGGATCTTGTAAGCATTCAGGGCCCTGAATAGAAAATTCCAATTCACTCTGTCGAACGCTTTCTCCGCATCCAACGAGACTAGAACCGCCGGATAAGAAGCATCTCTGGTTGCGGAGAGAACGTGTGACAGAGTTCTAAGATGGTCCAACGAGGAACGCCATTTCATGAACCCTACTTGCTCTGGCCCGACCAAATCAGGTATCACTAATGCCAAATGGTCCGCCAATATCTTGGCTAGTATTTTAATATCTTGATTCATCAGAGATATGGGGCGATAGCTTGCCAGCAATTCCGGGTTCTTCCCAGGCTTCAAGATTAGAACTATTAGAGCCTCCCACAAGGTTGGATCCATTTGGGCTCCAGATAATATATACTGAAATAGGGGCATTAACAGAGGAAGCAATTGATTTAGGAATTTCTTATAAAAATTGGCCGAGAACCCGTCAGGGCCAGGCGATCTGTCAGAGGATAGCGCCTTGACAACTCTAGCAATTTCCTCCACTGTTATTGGAGAGATCAATCGATCCTGCTGGGGCTCCAACAGAGGAGATAGACCAGAGGTCTCCAGGTGACTATCCATACTGGCATCGGGTGCCGAATTTTTTTTAGCACTATACAAACTAGTATAGTACTTCTGAAACTCAGAGACTATCTCCTCTGTCGTTGTCATTAGCACATTATTTGTTGGAGAGCGTATTGCCAAAATGTGTCTGTTCGCCTCTATTTGCTTAATCCTCAATGCCAGCAGCCTCCCTGCTTTTTCGCCCATATCTGAGTATGCTGCTTTAGCCTTAAGGATCGAAAATTCAGCTTTGTCTCTTAACAATTCAAGGTAGCCTTCCTTTAATTTAACCAATTCCCATTTTTCTAACTCAGAAAAAGATAGACCTACTCTTGTTTCTTTATACTGAATTTCCCGTAATAACGCAACTAACTTCTTATCTTTTTCTTTTTTCCTGTAGGTAGCTATGCTGATTAAGGTCCCTCTCATAAACACTTTGAAAGCTCCCCAGAGCATATGTGGCCTGACAACAGTGCCGGAGTTGGTTTCTGCAAATTGACATATATGCTCACTAATTGTTTTGACCACACTATCCTCTTTTATCATTTGGTTATTAATCTTCCACCTAGAAGATTTCTTAGGGAAAGAAGGTGGTGCTAAATGACATATAACCAGCGCATGATCTGAGGGAGGGCCTGGCTGTATGGAGGCTTCGACCACTCTGGGAAGGAGACTTTGAGAAAGAAATATATAATCAATATGTGAGGCCATATTATGTACTGGGGATAAGAAAGTGAATTTCCTTTCTAAGGGGTGTAACACTCTCCAAACATCACACAGGGCATACAGCTCCAAGAGTTCCAACAGAGCCCTTTGAGCTGGAGAGCAAACTCTACTTATGGGAGAGGAGTGGTCCATCAAAGAATCCATAATAACATTCATGTCTCCTCCAATGACCATCGGCAATGCTAAATATGGATATAGTATTTCAATTAGTTTCACAAAAAAGTCGGGGGAATCTAAATTTGGCCCATACAAAGTTCCCAGAAAAATTTCAGTAGCATACAAATGGCAGTGAATGAACAGGAAATGACCCTGTGGATCCCTGAGCACTTGCTTCAATATAAAAGGGACCTTCTTATTAATCATTATCAAAACCCCAGCACTATTAGTGGCCCCCTCGGCAGAGAAAATGTGTCCAATCTGTAGGCACCTCATGCAATTGGCTTCCGAGTCTAATAGGTGTGACTCCTGTATAACAGCAATATCTATAGATAACAGCGGAAGATGCTTAAGGATTTTGTATTGTTTAACATGCTGCCTTAAACTGTTAACATTCCAAGTTGCAATCTTTATGGTATTAGCTATCTTTGCTGATTTTTTAACAACACCATATTTCAAATAACTCCTTTGATAGCATATCTTCACAATAATCCCCATTGAGCTGTGCTGAGATCCCCCAAATCACCCACCCTTCCCTCCCTCCCTTTCCTGAAAACAACATAAACACAGACATCCCTTCCACACCCTCCTCCCTTCCATTGATAACGGAACCCATTCCCCTCCACCCCCAATACCCTAGGAATGTGTCACATAAGATATAGACTAGGCATCTGCACCCATCTTCCTTGAACCCTCCTGTCATTGTTACATGATGCAGCGAGTCCTGCTGTGGTCCCCAGCCCTTTCCCTCCCACAATCCCAAGACTTACTAGAACCGCTACATCTCAGGAAGCATTACAACAAATATGCCCAGATAACAGTCTCCACAAATGAGCACATGACCCTTAAGAAACCACAAATGAGGACCCCCAATGTGGCCTCCGCCTCA
Source organism: Neoceratodus forsteri (assembly GCA_016271365.2). Classification (NCBI taxonomy): domain Eukaryota; kingdom Metazoa; phylum Chordata; order Ceratodontiformes; family Ceratodontidae; genus Neoceratodus; species Neoceratodus forsteri. Next base: position 604,358,515 of record CM028129.1, read on the forward strand.
CGGCGCTCCTTCTTGATAATCATTGCCCTCGGGGGGATTAAACCCTCAACATCGCGGTTAAACCGTACGTACCCAACTAAAAGTGGGCTCAATAATGGGAACAATTCTCTGTCTGGGCCTAAATGCTGAGCCTATATCCGACTGAAGACTTGCCTCAGACAATATTCAGTTTTCTTAAGACCCCCCCCCCACGAGGAGTTCGGTCATAGCCAGTCATGAAAAAAACAAATAAGTCCAACAAGACAAAAGAAAAATGAACCACACAGTCCGTGCTAAAGTAAATGGATCATGCTTGCATCTTTGAAGTCTTCATTCTCCGGGACTTCTCCGGCCTTGGCGAGTCACCAGCAAGTCACCTCCACTTTCTCACCGCATCACTTGGGCTTAAACAGGTCAGGGTACTCCTTCTGCAGCACCTTCATGGCAGAATCAACATCTTAGAAGGATACCCATGCCGACGATGACATTATCTGGAAGCGGGCCGGGTACCCCATATGGAATTTTATCCCTGCCACGATAAGTTTGGTCACAACAGGGTGGAAGAGTGATCTTCTTTGTCGCAGAGTTGCCGGTAGATCTTGAGTTATGCAAATTCTCTTGCCTTCCCAGAGGACTTGGTGTAGCTCTTTTATCCTTGACAGCAGGTGGTATTTTTCTTGGTAATTTAAGAGCTTGATCATCAGAGGTCTGGGCTGCTGGCCGGGTGCTGGGACAGGGCGCAACACACGGTGGGCCCTCTCCAGGGTGTACGAGGTCCCAAAAGGTGAGGGGCCGGCGATCTTTTCAAACAGCTTCTGGATGAAGAGGACTATATTCTGGCCCTCCTCCTTTTCAGGTATTCCTAGTATGACAACATTATTTCTACGGGATCTCCCCTCTAAATCCTCTACTTTCTGCTCTAACTTTTTGATACGTTGTCGATTATTGACCATAGCATCCTCTGTGCGACTCGCCATCTTTTCCAGAGAGGCAATTCGGGCCTCAGCATCTGAAACTTTGATATTGAGCTCCTCCAGTGCCCCAGACATTTGTTTGATCTCGGCCACAACTGATTTAATGTCCTCCCGAAGAGGCTGCAATTCTGCTCGGAATAACTCTAAGGTGAGAGGCGTTGTTTCTGGGACTGCCATTTGAGGGGTAGTAGCAGTAGACATCTTGACACTTCCTGTCGACTGGGCCTTGGGTGTCTTCCTGGATTTCTCAGGGGAAACAGGTGGGGTGTGCCGAGGCATTGCAGATTTCATTTCTGCCTCCATTTCCCAACAATAACCACGTCCACAGCAGCTCCGATAGCAAAAACTGCCTTTGGAATGTTGCAAGGCTTTTTTCCAGGCCAATTTTTATGAAATGAAAGCTTGGGATAGTGGGAGCTCTGACCAGGCACTGCTACTCAGGCCGCAGCATCACGTGACTCCGGGAACTTTGTTTCAACAGGAGTTTGTAACTGTCTTATGGTCTTCCAAAAATCTCTTCTATTAGTTGCTGCTTCAAATTTATTTTCGTAATATTTTCTTTTTTCATCTTTAATTATTCTCTGACACTTATTTCTGTGTATTCTATACCTCTCACAATCATTTTCCGAATTTGATTTCCTTGCAAGTTTCCTTAACCTGTTCCTTACCCTTAGACATTTTAATATTTTCTCATCAGTCCAAGGCAAAGGATTATTCTTTCTCTTAGTTTGTGACCTAGGTGCATGTCTATCACACACCAATAGAAACTCACTAGTGAAAAATTCTACTGCGTCTTCCAGTTCTGATATTAAATCCATCCTTACCATTTGATCCTTTCCAGGTCTCTTATAAATGCCAATTGTTTGAACTTCTTATACGATCTAAAGGATGTAAAAGATGTAGCACCCAAACTGGAATGTTGATTAAGTTTAATTTTACATTCAGCTAAGCAGTGGTCACCTAATAAGCAGGCACTAACATGGCTTTTAACCTCTAACATATTCTTAGAAATGAAAATTAAGTCAATAATGGTTCCAATGTCTCCCCTGTTACTATAATGCATGGGTTTTTAGATTATTTAAAAAACATCCAAATGATCTATTACTTCTTTTAGCCTTTTCCTTCTTGGAACATCCCAATGGGCTTTAAAGTACCCCATACAAATAAAGTATTCTAGGCTAACATTATTACTCAAAAATATGGCCAAATCATCAAAAAGTTGTAAACGTACGTGTGGAGGTAAATAGACTACTGCTATTGTTAAATGTAATGTATTAAATTCTATCATAAGGCCCTCTATGCCTTTAATACTATACTGTACCTTTTGACTACTTGGACCCAAGGACTTATGTAGATACAAAAGAATTCCTCCTTCTTTTGTATTTCTGTCATTTCTCACTAAATCATAATCCTGAATCAAGATTTCTTTATCAGCTACACTACCATCTAACCAAGTCTCTGAACTTCCTAGATCACTAAGTTTGTTAAGTTTATGCCAAAATCTTAACTCATCTATTTTATGAAATAAGCTTCAGGCATTTATATGAAATATATCAAGTTCAACACCCTTTGCAAGTCCTGAGCTTCAACATCACCTGCCAGGAGCAACATATAGAAACAGAACCCATTGGATATCCCTATATCTTGTGATAAAGTCCTCTGTCCTACTTTTATTGTAGTATATCAGATTCTAATGACATTCTTTTTCCTTAGGAGTACAAAGGCACAAACAGAGGAGAATATTGCCAAGTCAGCAAAAAAGGGGGAAAAAACATTCTTTAGATATATAAGCCAAAAGAGGAAGACCAAAGGAGGAATAGTAAGGCTAACAAGCATTTGTCAATGCCGAATGTTGACTTGCTGGCATTGGCATTGGTAGTGCAGGAGTTAGAGAGATGCATAATAGGAATGGCAGTGAAATATTGAACTAACGCCACCCCCTGTAGAGACTGAAAGGCGTTGGGGGTGAGCCTTTGGATCGTCGGCCATGACGCTTGTGCTATTCCACTACACCCCACCCTGCAGACAGCAACAGGTGTCACAGTGTGTCATGGGGTCTTTGGCCCTTATACTAACCATAATCCATAAGAAAATAAGCTGAGATGGGTGCAGTATAGGAGAATGGGGTGAACATTAGGGCCAAAGACCCCAAGGGACACCTCGATGCCTGTGAATGGTTGCAGGGTGAGGGTGGAATGCCATGAGCATTATGGCCATTGAACCCAAGTCACACCTCCAATGACTGTCAGTATTTACAGGGCAGGGTGTTATGGTTGAAAACCCTAACACCCTGGGTGTTTGTTGGTATTTTCACTCCAAATGTTCAACATGGGTTTTTTGGAACCCCATCTCATGAACAGTGTCGCTATCATTTCATTATTCAATCTTGAAAGGTGATTTCGCACAGTGAAGCTGTCATTCAGTCTCACAGGTGTGGAATCATATTTTGGGCAAGATATGAAAAATGAAAGCTGTACTGTTCATGAAGAGGTGTGAAAAAAATGGCAATGTTGAAAATCTGGAGTGAAAATATGAAAAACTGGTGAAGTTAAGTGCATGCATAGAAACTGTGCAATGCACACCCATAACACAACCATGTTTTGGAATTTTCCCACCAAATTTTCAACAGAGGCATTTTGGGACCTCCCATCATGAACAGTGACACTGTGATTGTGTTAATCTGTCCCAAAAGTTGATTTCCCACAGCAACTGTGCCATTCTGTGCCACAGGTGTGAAAACATGTTTTGGGAAGGATGTGAAAAATGACAGCTGTACTGTTCATAAGGAGGTGTGAAAAAATGGCAATGTTGAAAATTCGGAGTGAAAATATTAAAAACAGATAAAGTTACAAACATGTGTAGAAACTGTGCAATGCACACTCATAATGTAGTCATTGTTTGGAAATGATTTCACCAAATTTGCAACATGGGATTTTTGGGACCTTCCCTCATGAACAGTGACACTGTCATTTCATTAATTGGTCCCAAAAGGTGATTACTCGCAGCAACCACAAAGTCACCTTTTTGGACCGAAAAACAAAATGACAGTGCCAGTGTTCATGATGTGGGGTCTCAAGAAACCAATGATGAAAATTTGGGGCCAAAATTCCAAAAAATGGCTAAGATATCAACCTATGTTGAACCCCCCATTGACTCCCATTATACAGCTTACCTTCGATTCTTCATTTTGTGGTTCAGCTTTGCAGAGTGCAGACATGTCCCAGTCCACAGAAGATGACTGAGCCGACCTCCAAAGGTAAGTATGGGGTGAGGGGGGTGTGGGAATGGTGTGCAGAGGGAGGGTTGGGATGGGGAGGGGAGGAGATGGCAACACAATAATGGACCATTTCCTTTTTACAGGTACAGGTACGAAGGTAAAAAAAAAAAACAGTAAAGGACAGTTTTCTTCTTTCACGGGGACATTTTTTTTATTAATGTGGGCACACTGGGGTGGGGTCCCAGTGTGCCACAATGGGGGGCATGCCAAAATGGGGATTGGGCACCCAATTTTGGCAAATCATGTAGAGGGTTTTGGAGGGCAGGGAACCCTTCCAACACCAGGAGTGGGCATCCTGGTGTTGGAAGAAAATTAAAATTCTTTTTAGCACACTGGGGTGGGCTCCCAGTGTGCCACATTAATGGGGGGGTGATACATGCCGACATGGGGATTGGGCACCCCGATGTCGGCTTTTTGGGAGTGTATGACAGGCAGCAGGAGCTGCCATGTTTCAGCACACTGGGGTGGGCTCCCAATGTGCCACATTTAATGGGGGGGATACATGACAACACGGGGAATGGGCACCCTGATGTTGGCTTTGCGAGACTCTGTGGTGGCAGTAAAAGTCGCCATTGTGGAAAGCCGCACTGAAGTTACATTATTTATTGAAATGTTTCATCAGGAAAGGCACACTGAGCAAACATGTTGCTCGTAACTCCAGCCATGTGCATTACTGTGCACTGTAATGCACATGGCCAGAGTCTTGTCATCTGCCACTGCAATGACAAAACTGCACCTGATTGCAGCAGCAGATTTCTTTCAACTTTTTGGCTCTCTTTGAAGTTTTCTGTCATCACCAGCATGCTCACTGATTGGCGGCTGAGGGACACACCCACTAAAGCATCCCCTGCATTTGCTGCAACATTGACACACTTCTGAAATGTACTACTACCACAAGATGTTGCTTGTGGGTGCACTCAAGCCAACGTGAAAAGGAAAGGAGGGACCACAAAAAAGCAGACATATTGAACAAATACTTTTGTTCAGTATTTATGGAGGAAAGGGTAGGTGACAGGCCACAGATAAGGGACAAGGACTTTAAAGGAAGGGAGGTGGACACTAATTATTTTACAGAGAAGAGAGTCCTGAAGGAGCTAGCACAACTAAACAAGATTTGGCAAACTGAGATTTGACTACATCGCTTCTCACACATGGAATTCCCTGCCACCCCCCAGGCACAAAATATGCCAACTTACCAAACATTTAAATCTGCACTTCAGGACTTTTACTCTTTTAAGTATATTTGTTTTAACTGATTATATTTAATGTGATGTCTTTTACTGGATTGTAATTTTGTTGTTGTATTTGTACATCATTGGTGAGTGTTGTAACTTTGTAAACAGTACGGCGCTGAAAACAGGCTTGCCTAGTGCCCTATCCTGATGAAATATACAAATAAATGAAATGAAAACAATGCTTTCCCTTCCTATCTTTGTTTGTCCTGATATCTCTCCCTATCCTCCTCCTTCTGTGTCATCTTGTACCTTCTAAATGCTAACTATTTTGCCCTTACGTTCTCTGCTACTTCTTTAGAGAACCATAGTGGTCTCTTTTTTTTCTTTTGCCCTAGTTAACCTGCCTGACACAGAGGTTTGTTGTCTTCTCAATGTTCTCCTTTATTTTTGCGCACTGTTCCTTGATCAAGTTTCCCCATCCCTGCTAGGGAGTCCCTGAGGCATTTTCCCATTTACTTAAAACTGGCCCTCCTGAAACCCAGGACCCTTGTTTTAGTGTGGCTTGATTCTAGCCCTGTTCTTATATTGAACCACACCGTACAATGTCAATCAATGAGCATGTACTGTATTGTACAGTCTGCGTTCACTAACAGGTCAGTCAGCAGCAGGCTGTGGGGGTGAGAGGATGGATGTGCCAGTTCCTGGCTTGAGGTTTAGGATGGGGAGGAGCGGAGTGGTGGGCACATTCTGCCAGGGTGGGGGGGCACTAGACCACCAGGCATGGGTGATATTTGATTTGCACATCAAGGGGCGGCATCAGGCATCAAGGAGAGGGATCTAATATAGATGTTAATATCAGATGACATCGGGGAAAGGGGCATTACTTCAATTATTCATAATGGGAAACATTGTGGAAGAGGGCATTACTACAACTATTCATAATGGGCGGCATCAGGGAAGGGGCATTACTACATCTATTAATTATAGGCAGCTTCAGGGAAGGGGGCTCTAATGCAAATATTAATAATGGCCAGTACTGGGGAAGGGGATGGGGCTATTCTTACATATATGTAGTTAGGGTGGCATCAGGGATTGGGAGGAGCTAGCCCACAGGGGTTAGGATGTTGGGGTGTGTTAACAGAGGATCTGGATGGGCAGACCACTAGTCTTTGGCAGAGGGAGCCTGCGGCATACCCCTCCCATGTGCCTTTTGTTTGTGAAACAGGAGAGGTTGCACCAGCTGTGGGGACTTAGGTACCAGGATCCATCCTCTACCAGAATCTGGTGCAGGGTCCCTGGTGAACCAGGCTTCAGTGCAAGCTGCTATTTGCCGTAGCTTGCATCAATTCCAGACCATTTTGAGAATTAAGCCCATAGTGTGTTTGAAAAATGTACTCCCTCCTGTTTTGTGCACCTGTCTATATGCATCCATTAGCCCTGGAGAAGATATATTCTGTAAGAAAATTGAATCACAATCAATTTTCTTTGTGTGTTCAGGGACAGTAGTGAGAAATAATGGGATACTGAAATCATCTTCCAATATTTACTTACAAGCAGTACACAAAAGGGCTATTTAATTAAAACACAATTCAATTCTTTTGGATGTTGCCTGAGGCGGAGCGTAAACATTCACTAGTCATAAGGGTCTGTTTTGAATAATGGTGTCTAAAATTAACAGACATCCCAGGATGGCATCTATAATCTTAGTAGCTGATATATTGAGATCTATAAAACATATACCCAAACCAGAACATGACTCTTCTCCCAAATACCAAAATGATGCCCACACCACACACAATTTCTGAGCAGCAGAAATATCTTAAAAATAATAATAATAAAATTTTATTTTTATGGTGCCTTCTTAGACAGGTGTCCTGTAAAAAAAATACTGAGAAATGCAGAGTCTGGAGAAATACAAAAGTGAAAAGTCTCCCTTTCGGATTCTTAATACTATTAGTAATCAAGGCTGCACGATGCAGTGCAGTTGTAGTTCCTCCCTGTAAAGTTATGCCATCACTTTTATTGCTCCAATCAAAAATTCAGCCCTCAGGATAATCCTTTTTGTCATGCTCGAATTTTGTTTTTTTAATACCTTTAATCTTTTCCTCATACCTTTTAATCCTCTACTGCAACCAATAGAGAAACCCCATATTTGGTTACCAGATAAAACTAATGGTACAAATAAGTGTGGGAATTGCAAATACTGTGAAAAGGTAAAACCTACAAAAATATTACGAATCCAGCCACAGGCAGGGATACTGAAGTAAAAGGTTTTATAACCTGCAGTACATGTAGCATTGTTTACCTGGCAGAGTGCAGATGTGGGAGCTTTTACAGTTACTCTTTTTATTGTAATTATTGTGATTATACATACAAATACACTACATTCTCCAATATACACTTACATAAATTCTTAATAGGAGAAGAAAAAAACATGCTCTCTGAAGTATTATACAATGATATTAAAGGGGAAAACAAATGCTGAGAAAACAATAGAAGCAAGCTTTTAAAGTCAGAATTGGTGAGCATGTAAGAGCAATAGAAAATGGGGATGCCACCAAAGCCCTGGTGAACCATATATTGAAATCCAAGGACAGAACCAAACATGACTTCATTTTAACAGGCATTGAGAATCCCACATGGTCACATAGGGGAGGTTATTTTAATAACTTCCTTATGCAGAGAGAACAGTACTGGATATATACATTTATTTATTTATTTAAACGTTTTTCCAGGAAGGCATATTGAGCAGACAAACTGCTCAATTCCAGATGCGTCCTGGGGTGGGGGGGAGAGACATGAAGACAGCACAAATAATATACAGCATACAGTGAAAGGAACAGTACATTGTGCACTGGAAACTGTGAGGAAATTCTTTTTCACAGAGAGAGTGGTGGACGCATGGAACTGCCTTCCTGAAGAGGTTGTGGGGTCTAAAACAGTGAGGGAATTCAAAAATGCATGGGACAGACATAAGACAATTATAGTGGGGGGTTGCAGGAAGTAGGCTGTTGGTTAACTAGAATCTGCAGCTTATCCAATAGGTAGGGAAATGGGCAGACTGGGTGGGCCAAGTCGTCCTTATCTGCCGTCAAAGTCTATGTTTCTATGTTTCTATGTAAATGTCAGAAATTGTGATACAATGCAATAGGAATAGGAGGTTACTTATGATAAAAATATATTGCAATCAGACAGTAGGTGTTAGACGCAGCTAACAGCACAAGAAATAATACGACAATAGGATGCGTTGAGGTACAAAAGAACCAACAAAATACAGTGCAACATAAAACCATCTAAGTACTCCAGCCTAGAGGAGGAGCAGTGCATTAAGTTAGGTACAAGTGCAGCTGCAGGCAAAATTATCTTTGAGGCAGGCATGGAGGTAACGGTCCAAAGGGGCATGCCTTATGTTCACTGGAAGGGAGTTCCACAACTTGGGCTGTGATATGTGAAGGCTGCCTGGCCAGTGTTTGTGGACCTGTGCGGGATAGATAAGAGTCTGGTGTCATTGTGCCTAAGTGCGTAAGCTGGCAGGGGAGTGGCTGAGAGTACGGAGTGGAGATAGGGGGGCAGGGACTGAGACCAGAACTTGGCAGCGAAATGGGCAAAGTGTATTTGGCGGTGTTCTTGCAGTGAAAGGAGACCCAGTGATTGATACAGGACACAGTGATGGGTGGGGTAGGGACAGTCTAGGGTGAAATGGCAAAAGGCATGGAAGAGTGGGTCCAGTCTGGCCAGGGTGGACTTGGAGGTGGCACTATAGACTAGATCCCCATAGTCTATGACTGGCAGGATCATTTTCTGCACCATAGCATGGTGGGCTGGCAGTGGGATGCATCCACGATTACGGTAGAGGAAACCCAGTCTGGGATGTAATTTTTTTGTGGATCGCATCGATATGCACAGAGAAATCTAGGTGCTGATCGAGCCAGATCCCGAGGTACCTAAAGGGGGAGCTAACCTCCAGAGTTGTCCCCTTGAAGGTGTGAAAAGTAGGGGTGGTGGAGAGCCTCAAGAGTCTCTGCCTTGTGCCGAAGATCATGGAGACAGTTTTCTTGGCATTGAGGAGGAGCTGGTTAGAGCAAAACCAGTGTTGGACTTTGTTGAAGTCTTGTTGGAGTCTGGACACCATATTCAGAGGCTGATTGGCCTGATGTGTACAGCACTATGTCATCAGCATACATGTGAATGGATGTGTGTGGGCAGGCAGAGGGCAGGTCATTGAGGAAGATGGAGAACAGGAGCGGCCCAAGTACTCAGCCCTGTGGCACACCTGACGTTATGGGGAGAGGGGAAGAGTTAGAGCTACCAATTCTGACAGATTGTGACCATCCTATCAGATATGAGCAAAACCATTCTGTGGTGGGGCCTGAAAGTCCTGCATTTTGGAGCTTAGTCAAAAGGAGGGGATGTGAGACAGTGTCGAATGCCTTAGCGAGGTCGACAAAAATTGCGGAGGTGACACGGCTTTTATCCATGGCGGAGAGAATGCTGTTAGTGAGCCTCAGCAGGGAGGTGGTGCTGGAGTGGGACTTCCTGAAACCAGACTGGTAAGGTGTGAAGAAGGATGTGGAGTCAAGGTATGTTGAGAGTTGCGAAAGGACAAGGTGTTCCTGCAGCTTGGCCAATATAGGGAGGAGAGAAATAGGGTGGAAGTTACCAGGGGCAGAGGGGTCCCTGCCTTTGGGGAGGGGGATGATGGTGGTGAGCTTCCACTCAGTTGGGATGGAGGCTTGAGAAAAAGATAGATTGAAGAGGACAGCCACAGGGGAGGTGATGGGGCCGATAAGTACAACATTTTGGAATCAAGTCCAGAGGGGTATTTGCCCTTGGAAGGGTTTACTGCCTGGAGGGTGTTTAGTACCTCTAAAGGGGTGACAGGGCAGAAAGAGAAGTAGGAGGTGGGTGGAAGGTCTTGGAAGGCACTGTGGGGGTGCAGGTGTAGGGGTGGAGGAGGTTGAAGCTGGGAAAGTGAACATGAGTGTCGATGTACAGTTGGTGAAAAATGCATTGAATGCTGAGACCACAGCTGAAGGGTCTGTAACGATGGAGCCACCAATGTTTAATGCCAGTGTAGGGGGCAGGGAAGGTGGGGAGAGAAGTGATTTGACCACCTTCCAGAATTTAGAAGGGTAGCCAAGGTTTGAATGCAGGGCTGAGTTGAAAAACTTGGCTTTAGCCTGATGGATTAAGCATGTGCAGGAGTTCTGAAGTACTCGATATTTTTGGTGGTCAAGGTGGGAACCCGAGACTTTGAAAGATTTCCATGCTAGATCCCTTGCCCTGAGGTTTGCGATATGATCCGCTGTGATCCAGGGTAGGTGGGCACCTCTTACCCTAGACCTTCTGCAAGGGACTTGGATTTGAAGAATGTAAATGCAGGGTCCAGGGAGGAGGCCTGGTGTATAGGGGACCAATCTATAGAGGCCAGGGCATGGAGAAGAGAGGGGAGATCAAGGGATTTATAGGACCTGGACGAAACGATGTGAGTGGGGGGCAGCTTTGTGTTTGGAGACTTTCCTTATCATATACATCATGTGGTGGTCACTTAGAGCATCAGGTAAAAGAACTGAGGCTATTATCCTATGAGGGTGTGAGGTGAGGGACCAGTCAAGGAGCCAGTGATTTAGAGATTTATGATTTAAGCGAGTGGGCTCTGTGACCATTTGGGAGAGATTTAGTGAGGCTACTAGGTTACGAAGTTTGGCATTGTTCAAGTTCAAGTTCAAGTTTTTTGCAGTAAAACTCCATTGAGCAAGCTCATTCACAAGGAGGTCCTGTGACATAAACACTTAAAGTACAAACATAGATAGGTAATAACAGTATATACATGAAATGCACGTTACATGATACAGGCTGGATATACATACAAGGGTACCGCATAGGGTGACCGCAGGTGGTAAACATTAATATGAGACAGGGATGCGACTTACAGGTTGCATACTGATAAATGAAACATGATGACTGGTGTGTGCAATATACATATTTTGGCAGCTAGAACAAACAACAGACTACAACTGATATGGGGGGAGTGATTTGATAGAGTAGCAGTGGAGCGTAAGCATAGATAAAGCCAGGAGTAGAAGGGGAAGGGAAAGCAGTTAATATGACAAAGCAATTATACCTTACCAGTGGATAAATATGGCACACATGGGGAAGGAAGAGACTTAATGACAGTTACAGGTGTCTTTTATTTTGGCTGAACTTAGCAATTTGTAGAAGTTTATTGAAACTGTGCTAGTTAGTTTCAGTACGGTTTGTAATTGGTTCCAAATGGAGGGAAGGGCATATGCAATAGCATGTTTACCAAAGGAGGTCTGCGTCCTTGGTATGTCAAGCATAATGAAGTCAGATTTTCTTAACGAGTATGCACTATGTGAGATACTAATAAGGGAAGAGAGGTAGCTTGGCAATTTCTGCAGGAGCAGTTTAAGAGTCCATAGCCCAGCATGGAGCAGGCGTCTAGTAGTAAGGGATGTCCAACCAACAGCTGCATATAAGTCACAGTGGTGCGAACGGTAAGGGGAGTTGGTAATGAACCGTAACACACGGTGAAAAAGGATGTCCAGTTTACTTAGATTTGCAAGAGTGGTGGAGGAATAGATTACATCGCCATAGTCGAGTAGGGGAGAAAAGTGGCCTGTACAAGCTTGTTTCGAGTTTCAAGGGGGAAAAGGGGCCTATTTCTGTAGAAGAAACCTAACCTTGCCTTTAACCTTCTAGAGACATCTTCGACGTGGTCATTGAAAGATAATTTATTGTCAATCCAGATACCCAGATATTTGAATTTGGTTACAACTTCCAGAGGCTCGTTTAGCGTGGTGACAATGAAGTCTTGGGCAAGGGTATTGGGGGGGCCTGTGACAGCACTGCGGGATAATATCATCGCTTTAGTCTTCTTAGCATTGAGCAGAAGCTTTGCCTTTATTAGATTATGCTCAGGTTGTGTGAAGTCCACTTGAAGCACTCCCTTGACTTCAGATAACGATGAGCCAGAAGTATTCAACACAGTATCATCTGCAAAAAAGTGCAGATTGAACATAGGTATGTTAGCATCTAAGTCATTAATGTACAAAGAAAACAAGATAGGGCCTAAGATGGATCCTTGGGGGACTCCTCTTGCAACTGGCAAGGCAGCAGAAAAAAAGCCTTCCGCCTTTACTTTTTGGAATCTTCCAGTTAGGTAACTAGAGAACCACTGGGTGGTATGGTATGTGGCACCCAACTTTGCCAGGCAATTGACTAATAGTTTGTGATCAACAGTATCAGAAGCTTTGCTGAGGTCCAAAAAGACTGCGCCAGTTACCTTCTTAGCATCTATAGCAGAGATCCAATCATTGGTTACTTTTGCTAGTGCAGTGATTGTGCTATGATTAGCCCGGAAGCCGGATTGAGCTGGGTTAATGAGAGAGAAGGTTTCCAAGTGAGATTTTAACTGAATATGGATCAGTTTTTCGAGAACTTTAGAAAGGATAGGCAATATGGAGATAGGCCTATAGTTGTTTACATAGATACATAGATTTTGATGGCAGATAAGGACCGCTTGGCCCACCCAGTCTGCCCATTTCCCTACCTAATGGATAAACTGCAGATCCTAGTTAACCAGCAGCCTACTTCTTCCTACCCCCACCCCCTAGAATTGCCTTATGACTGTCCATGCATGCTTGAATTCCACCACTGTTTTTGACTCCACAACCTCCTCCGGAAGGCCGTTCCATGCATACACAACCCTCTCTGTGAAAAAATACTTCCTTAAGTTACCTCTGAGCCGCCCCCCTTCTATCTTCAAATTGTACCCCCTTGTTCTTGCACACCTATTTTTTTTTGAAAGATGCTACCCTCTTGGACTTTGTTGATTCCCTTGAGGTACTTGAAAATTTCTATCATGTCCCCCCTCTCCCTCCTTTCCCTCGAGGCTATACATATTCAGCTCCTTAAGTCTCTCTTCATATGTCTTCCGGTGCAGACCCTGCACCATTTTAGTTGCCCTCCTCTGGACAGCCTCCATCCTGTCTATGTCTTTGCGGAGATTGGGTCTCCAGAACTGCACGCAGTACTCCAGATGGGGTCTCACCAACTGTCTGCACAGAGGGATAATAACTTCCTGTTTTCTACTGGTGATGCCTCTCCCTGTGCATCTCAGTATCCCTCCAGCCCTCCTTGCAGCCATCTCACATTACTTGCCCACCTTTAGGTCATCTGATATGACTACCCCCAGGTCCCTTTCCATTTTTGTTGTTGTTAGAATCTCACCCCCCATTGTGTACTCTTCCTCTGGGTTTTTGTTTCCCAGGTGCATTACCTTGCACTTCTTAGCATTGAATCTAAGCTGCCATACATTTGACCACTTCTCTAACCTTGCCAAGTCCCTTCTCATCCTTTCCACCCCACCTTGTGCATCAACTCTGTTGCAGATCTTTGTGTCATCTGCAAAGAGACATACTTTTCCTTCCAGTCCCTCTGCAATGTCGCTTATAAAGACATTGAAGAGGACCGGTCCTAATACTGAACCCTGTGGTACCCCACTAGTAACCCCCCTTTCTTCAGAGTGGACTCCATTTACTATTACTCTCTGTGTCCTATTCTCCAGCCAATTCTTTACCCAGGTTGTCATCTTGGGACCCACTCCCAGGCTGGCTAACTTGTATATTAATCTTTTGTGTGGGACTGTGTCAAATGCCTTGCTAAAGTCTAGGTAGGCTATGTCCACAGTCCCTCCCTGATCTACTACATTAGTCACCCAGTCAAAGAAGTCTATCAGATTTGTCTGGCATTACCTTCCCGCTGTGAATCCATGCTGCCTTGGGGTCTGAGCCCCTCTGGCCTCTAGATGCTCAACAATTCTTTCCTTCAGAAGTGATTCCATCATTTTCCCTACCACTGAGGTTAAACTAACAGGTCTGCAGTTTTCTGCTTCTGCCTTGCTCCCACTTTTGTGAAGGGGAATCACATCTGCCCTTCTCCAGTCCTCGGGTACCACCCCATCCTCCCATGATTTGTTAAAGAGGGTAGTCAGTGTGTGTCACTAGTTCTACCCTTAGTTCTTTTAGAATTCTGGGATGAACATCAGGCCCCATTGCTTTGTCCACCTTCAGTTTTAAGAGTTCTTTCAGAACCCTTTCTTCTGTAAATGGGCTGGTATCAACTTCTGTATCCAGAATGTTTCTACTGTTTGTTTAGGTACCTCCCCACTTTCTTTTTAAATACTGAGCAAAAATATTTGTTTAGTATCTCTGCCTTTCACAGTCACCTCTGCCCACCCTCCCTCCTCTTTATTAAGCCTCACTAACCTCCCTTGGTCTTCCTTCGCTCCCTGATGTACCTATAAAAGGTTTTATCCCCCTTCTCAACGAGTTGGCTATCTTTTCCTCAGTTTGGGCCTTTGCTGTTCTGACTGCCTTCCCAGCTTCCTTTTGCTTTAACTGATACAGTTCTCTGTCCTGTTCCTTCTGTGATTCCTTGTACTTCCTGAATGCTTTCTTTTTCTCTTGAACCTTCACTGCCACTTCCTTTGAGAACCATAGTGGTTTCTTACATCGTTTCGTTTTGCTTATTTGCTTCACACAAAGGCTTGTTACCTCTGTGATGGCAGTTTTTATTATTCCCCATTGTTCTTCCACCCCTCCTTCCTGCCAATTTGCTTGTGCATTCCTTAGGCACTCACCCATTTTGACAAAGTCAGCCCTCCTAAAGTCCAGTACTTTTGCCTTTGTATGGCTTGACTCTATTGCTGTGTTTATTGTGAACCATACTGTTCGATGGTCACTAGTTCCCAGATGGCTACCCATTTCTACATCTGTGATCCTCTCTTCATCTCCATTTGAGAGAACCAGGTCTAAAATTGCTCCCTCTCGAGTGGGCTCCAATACTAGTTGTCTAAGGCATGCCCCCTGTAGGGCATCTAGGATAACCCCACTCTTAGAAGTGGCTGCTGCAACTGCATTCCAGTTAACATCTGGCATATTCAGATCACCCATCAGCAATATCTCCCCTTTTTCTGCCATTGTAAGTATTCTTTCTATCATTTCCCTGTCCATTTCCTCCCCCTGAGAAGGGGGTCTGTATACAACCCCTGTGCGGATTGTGGTGCCATTGCCGGTCTCCAAATTTACCTACAGTGCTTCTTCTTCTCCCTGTTTTCCCTTTTGTTCTGTTGCTTTGATTCCTTCCCTTATATAAAGAGCTACTCCTCCTCCTCTTTTACCCTCCCTGTCCCTCCTGTAGATAGTGTATCCTGGTATGTTTATGTCCCAGTCATGGTTTTGTGTGTACCATGTTTCTGTGACTGCCATGATATCCAGATGTTCCTCCTCCATCAAGGCCACTAATTCAGGAAGCTTGTTACTCAGACTATGGGCATTGGTACTCATTGTTCTCCATTTTTGATGGCTTTACCTTCTTTGCAGCATCCCCACTGATCTGTCTACCTCGGTCTTTTTCTCATTTAGTACCCTGTTTTGTAGGGAGAGGCTGGGATTTTCCTGCTGCTTATCAGTGCCTCCCGCTTGACTAGTTTAAAAGCTTGCCAATGAAGCATTTAAACCGATTGCTCAAAAGACTTGTTCCTTCCCGGCAGATGCAGACCATCCTGCCAGTATAGGCTGGTGTCCTCCAGGTGGAACCCCAGTCCCCAATGAAGCCAAACCCCTGTGCTCCACACCATTTTTTGAACCATTCATTAAACTGCATGGTGCAAAGTACCCTCGCCTCACTCATGTCATTGACAGGCAGCACCTCAGAGAAGGATATTGTGTGTGCTACTTGTCTTAGGCCCCTCCCAATTCTACAAAGTCCTTCTGCACTGCTCTAATTTCATGATTAGCCAAGTAATTTGTCCCTAGGTGGACAATGACGTCCAGCTCAGACTCCCGTGCAGCTGTTCTCGTGATCCTGAGGATGCGCTTCCTGTCTCTCTAAGCCATGGCATGGGTCACCAGATTTAAACAGAGGGAGGATATGTGCTGATTTCCAGCAGGACGGCACAGTAGCAGATGTAATGGAAAGATTGAAGATGTGGAGAATTGGGGCAGTGAGATGGGCGTAGCCTGACCTTAGGAAAAAGGGTTCCAAGCCATCGTCCCCTGCGCTTTTTTTGGTGTCTAAGTTAAGAAGGGAATCTTCTACTTCTTTATAAGTTATCTCACGCAGTTGGAAGGGGCTGGGTGCAGGACTAGATGTAGGGGAAGGGGTATGCTAGCTCACCGCAGCACCAGCATAAGGTGACGAGTCAAAAGCTAATCCAGCTGTGGCAAAGTGGGAGTTAAGTTCCTCCAGAATTAGGGACTTGTTTTCCACAATCTTGCCACTTGCAACTATCTTTGTTGGGACAGAGGGGGCAATGGGCCATCCTTCTATAGCTTTGATAGTCTTCCATATTTTATGAGGGTTACCTTTAGCTTGTTAGAGTAGAACTATAATAGTTAGCTTTAGCAGAGCAAAGTTTTTTCACACAGTTATTCCTGGCTGTTCTAAAGGCCTGCCAATCTGAAGATTCTTTGGAATGTCTAGCTTTAGCCCAGAGCTTATCTCGAGCTATAAGGGCTGCCTTGAGATCTGAGGTGAACCAGGGGTTGGAATTGTTCCGTACCCTTACTTTGATAAAAGGGGCATGCTTATTTATTATTGTAGTGAGTTTGTCATTAAGGATGTAAGCTGCCTTGTTGACATCTTTGGCTAGGTAGAGATCTTGCCATCTGATCATGCTCAGGTCAGATAGGAAGTTTATTGCACTGAATTTGCGAAATAATCTTTTTGTTATAAAGATGAGTTGCGGCTGGGCCTTAATTTGAGATCTTATGCAAGCAACAATTCCATGATCGCTCATGTCATTGTGAAACACTGCCGAATTAGATATTTTGTGTGGATGGATGGTTAGTACCACATCTAGAATGGAACTGTTGGCAGTATTTAGAGTGTTGTTCCTAGTGGGCTCACTGACTAATTGCCCAAGACCTAGCTCGTCACAAAGGGATTTGAGGCCGTGTGATTTAGGTGACAGCCAGTCCATATTTAGATCTCCTAGAAATATTGTTTCAGTTTTTGCATCTATGAACATGGATTTCAAAAGATTAAGTACTTCATCACCACCAGACGTGGGTCTATAGCCATCTAGGATAGTGATACATTCCGAGGAGGGGAAATGAAGGCTCAGCGAAACTAACTCAAATTCCTTGGCTAGAGATTTGCAACTAATATTGGTGACCGAGTACTTAGATTTGGCGTAGATAACCACACCCCCGCCTCTAGACTCTCTATCTGCTCTAAATAAATTGTAGCCCTGCAGTGATATTTGTTGATCAGTGTTCGTCTTTTTAACCACAACTCAGTAATTATGATAAGGTCAGGGTTAACGGTGCAGCCCAGGCTTGCAGCTGTACAAGTTTTTTAGGCAGGCTTAAAATGTTAACCATCATTATTTTGAGACCTGTGGCCTCAGCAAAATCGATAGGCGAGGTAAGTTGTGGGGTGCCAGGGTTGAGCTCCACATTTCCTGAGCAGAGAAGAAGCAGAAGTATAACTTTCTTTAAGGAGCTTATAAGAATGGAGACTGCTTTTTTATTTCTTCACGGCAACCCATATTGTGCTGCGCAAGAGGCAGCACCACTGTAATGACAGTTGATCGTAATCAATGTAAGTGCTTGAATAGACATAGGTGAGGACAGCAGCAAGGGGGTGTAGGCTAACCGGGGGGAATAGGCTAAAAGGGGAGAGGAGAATGACATAGTGTCTGCACGGTAGACCGTTATAACATTAGGTATTGATAAGGTACATTGGAGAACTGAATTGCATTGAGGTACTTCGAATTGCACTGTATTGCTGAGAACTCTGCACCTTAGAGCAATAAAACACAATAAGGAGAGCCATGGTCCCAGATTGAGTGGTCTCGTGATTTGTATTAGTGCAATATTTTCTAGGCAAGTAATTTGCCCACCTAGGTACTCACTTAAAACCTAGATGAGAAACTACAGCAGAAAGGGGAACAAGGAGAGCAGGAGCAGCTTAGTTAGTGGCAGGGCTCAAGAGATATTCACACAGGGCAGTCTTTTTGGCCACACTCAGATACCAATCATAGGTTGGCAGCAGTCGAAACTAGGCGGATGAAGCAGTAATATGATATAGGAGGCAGATCATGAGTGTATTTAAAGGAGGCCTGGGAGAGGGGGGTGGTGGTGGTGGGAGAAAATTTCAGGTCAGAGCAGAGCTGAGAAGTCAGAATTAAGAAGGGAACACTGTAACAGGCTGTAGAGAAGGTGCCCCAATCAGAGCAAAGCAGGCAAGCGGGCATACCAATCACAATCCCCCTATGGCAGTGCCGCACCAATCAAGGGTGCCCAGGCGTGCTGGCTCTCTGCAGAGGAGTCTATTGGTATCTATCGGTATGACAGCGCAGTGTAGGTAATAATAGGGTGCTCAGCATCTATCTGACTTGAGTCTGAAGGGTGGATGGCAGACACTGAGGGCTTCCTGTTTTCAGCTGCAGAGCTGTCGCACAGGCAGTTTTAAGTCTGTTGAGTGAAGCATAGGGGAACCTCAACTACAACCACCACTTGTAGCAGCACCGGGAAAGAAGTAGAATGATAATGCAGGCCATATTGCCCACGAATGAGTACAGTGATTTATGTAGAAGACCAAGAATCCCTCTAGTGGCAGGTCTGTATAACCTGCTAATGGAAAACTAGCCACTTAAAAAAAAAAAAAAAGGTAGTTAGACTTATCGGCGCCAAGGCAGAGTGCTTGGATGGGGGGCGCTGCAGGAAGAGCAGTCAGACAGAAGAGGTGTAAGCACTTTAAAACAGTAGTAGAAATTACAATCCAGTTAATACAGTTGAAAAACTTCTAATTACACAGTTGAAATGTGCTTAGTTCTATCGAAGATCTAACAAAGTGCCAGGTGTCTATAGCAGGTGAAAAATCCTGGCCAATCAGAGTGGGTTTGCTGGAAGCACCCGTGTTCCGATTGGCTGCGCTGTCCCATACCTTCCAAGGAGCTGCAGGCGGGTGTGCTGGTCTTGGTCGGTGGCTGGCTGGGTGCCGGCCGACCATGGGGGAGCTGAAGCAGCCCTGTTCAAGGGCAGGCAGCTTCCAAGGAGCTGCAGGTGGGTGTCCTGGTCTTGGTCGGTGGCTGGCTGGGTGCCGGCCGACCGTGGGGGAGCTGAAGCAGCCCTGTTCAAGGGCAGGCAGCTTCCAAGGAGCTGCAGGCAGGTGTCCTGGTCTTGGTCAGTGGCTGGCTGGGTGCCGGCTGACCGTGGGGGAGCTGAAGCAGCCCTGTTCAAGCTTGTGGTTGGAGAGCCAGTTCATGTTGAAATCTCCATGGATGTGCAGCTCTCCCTTCGGGGTCAAAGATGTTAGGGTGCCTAGGTGTTGGGAGATGGTTGCCTGGGTGGTGTTAGGTGCACAGTAGGTGCTGGCAATAAAGAGGGGGGTTGTGTAGGGGAGTGTTATCTTGATCAGTAGTGGATCAATGGTCATTGTAGGTGTGGGAACAGGGATTTGGGTGACCTGAAGTGCGGCTGAAACATACATGCTGATGCCACTACCTCTTTTTTGGCCAGGTTGATCATGGCGAATGACAGAATACCCCAGGATAGCAAGTTCAGTGTCCCTAATATGAGCTTTTAGCCAGGATTCGGATATGACCAGGATGTCCGGTCTGAGGGAGAGGATGGTTGGCTGCAGTAGGGTGAGTTTGAGCAGTAGGCTGCAAATGTTGAGGTGGACGAGTTTCAGACCTCTTGGTAGTTGAAGGGAGGGGGCATAGAGGCTAGTGTGGTGGGAAATTGGGCCAGGATTTTGCTTTATGTTCCCTGATGCGAGCAGCAGGAGAAAGATCAGTAGTTTAGGCCAGGGTCGCACACACTGGAGCTTACAAGTAGGAGTTGCTACTGGCTGTGTAGGAGCAGCTGAGGCCTGGGTTAGAAGGTATAGGGGTAACTGGCCTGCATAGAAGGAGGGTGGGAGTATGGTGGACCCTGAGTATAGGTAAGGAGGGGGATCCTCAGAGGGTTTTTCCTGTGGAGGTGGTAGCTGCTGGAGATATCCCCACGTTTGGGGTACTCAGTATAGGCTGGCAGGCCACTTGGTAAGAGGAGGGAGGCAGTGACACCTGTGGGGCCAGAAGGGAAACAATTACTATAGCTATCAGCATGATTGTGCAGTTAGAGAGCAGTTATAGTAGGGTGGAATTGAATAGGAGCTTGTGTACTGCCCCTAGTGAAGGTGTAGTATAGCCTGCTAATGGTGAAAACCGCTGATTGGTTCTGAGCGCCACGTGTCTTCTACTATATAACTAGTTGCTGAGCAAGGCTGGTGGTGGGGGTGGTGGGGCAGCTGACACAAAGCATTGGTGGGGTTCCTCCATATCAATAAGAGTTGGCTTTGGTGGAGCCCTGCAGCATCGCGTCACTCCGTACCTTGCAAATAATGGAATGCTGCTCTGGGGAGAACCTCCTAGTCCTCACGATCTTCACCCGCGGAGGGAGCGTTACAAAAGCTGTGGAGAGCGGAGAACAGGAGAATTAACTTCAGGTAGGCCCACAGGGAGGGGCTTGCTGGGACAAAGAAAAAAGGGTGGGGCTCAGAGTGGGAAAACAATCTACTGTACACAGTAAAGTAAGGAAACAGATTCTATAAGCAGCATGAATTAGCTGTATCTATTACAAGCTAAAATCAGAAGTCAGCAATTTAACACAGTGGAGTGGCCAGGTTTGAATGTGAGAATAGAAATAAAACCATTTTTAAGGAAAAAGATATGATTACATGAATGCAAAGTTGTATCGTCTGATATGTCTTATCAGGATTTTATTCTGTGTTTTTCAGATCCATGCACCAGCAACCTTGCAAAATACTGCTGTTGAGTTTTGCTGCTTTGAACTTAAAACTTTGTGTATATATGGACTTAGAGTGAACAGGCGCCAACTAAATGTATAAATATATTTATTGTGTGCACTGTACTCTTATAAGGACCTTTTTATAATTGTAAATAATATGTAAGATAAAAAGGTTTTATCTTGTTATATAATTGGTGACTGCTGAGAACTGAACTCAATACATGAATGTATAAAATGAGTACTGTCACTTTATGAAGTATATTAGTTAAGTGAACACTGGGAGGTGGTTGTTAGGTTTTGAAAAAACACGAATCAGTGCAAAACATGTTAGCTGACTAACTGCCCAGTTGTTTGGGAGCTACTTGCTGAGGGAGCATTTTTTCTTGTTTTTATGCCTTTTCGTATTTTGCACTATTTACACAAGTTTGGAATAAAGATAGAATTTTTGCACCATTTGGATGCCTACAATCATTCCTTGGAAAAAGGGAAACAGGAACTATTTCTGGATTTGGAAGTCTGACTTGCAGGATTCCAGGCCTTTGGTGGGTGCCGGCTGACCAGGTACTGTTAAACTCTGAACTTTTGCCAGGCACCACCACGCTCCTAGGTGTGGTCACAAATTGTCTTATTCCAGCTTATTTATATATAAATAACTATGTTTTGGGAAAAGGGTTGGAGCTTTGTTCTGGGTGGGGGACTTATTTGCCAATGGCATGCCATGTGGCAGTGGCAGGCTGGCAATCGCCATGGGGGGGTTAGAATTAACAATCTAGGTGGACTTTACTTGGTATAGGGACAGGGATCAGGTGGGGGGAGGGACCACTGGAAACCAAGGAAATTGCCATTTAATATAGGGCATGGCAACAACTGGGGGAGGGACCACTGGATAACAAGGAAACTGATTTTCATATCTGGCATGGGTGCGGGTGGGGGGAGGGACCACTAGACACCAGGGACATTGATATGCAATATCAGGCATGGCATCGGGTGGAGGGACCACTGGACACCAGGGATATTGATATTTATTATTGGGCATGGCATCAGGAGAGGGGGGTCCACTAGATGCGAGGGATATTGATTTTCATATTGAGCATGGGTGCAGGTGGGGGAGGGACCACTGGACACCAGGGACATTGATATTTATTATGGGGTACAGCATCGGATGGGGGGACCACTTGACACCAGGAACTACTGTGTTGGGGGGTCAGGAGTGATACACTTCCCCCACCAACTGTTAGGGTTGCATAGGAATAAGTCATGGTTTAGGTGGGCAGTATTTGTGCCCCACAAGGGGACCACACAAGCCGCCCTTGTGCTGCACAAATACTCTATCTGACTCTGTCAATATTCAGGTTCTGCCCCTACATTTGCATTGTGCTCCCCTCCACAATTTGTCCAGGCATAAACCCTGTTTGCCCACACTAACAGGGGCTTTTGCATATAGGATATCCACACAAAACACGGTTGGATTGGGCAAACTAGGATTTGCACCTGGGCAAACATTTGAATATTGGGCCCCAGATTCCTCCTCTTTATCATCAGTTCTCCCATTGTTTTTTGGTAGGTCAGGGTTGTGGTTGTGATTGTGGGTCTTCATCATTTTGGACTGGGAATCCTCTCTGTCTTGTTGAGTAGTGGAGTCACCTGCCACAAATGTGCTTAGTAGGGTGATTTATTGGGGGGATCTTCGACAAATAGTTTCATTATTCTCATTCTCATTTTCTCCCAAAGGTAGAGGCTTATCATTTGCAACCATTTCTCCCTCATTCCTTTGGACTCCCATATTCCCAGTAAGTTGATCCCCAGAAATGTCTTTGGAGTGACTGGGTATATTCTGCCGAGTTCCATGATTAGAATGGTCATGGTGTGACATAATAACATTAGACGAAACAGTATTTTATATTGGTGTTTGCAATTGCTCAGGCTTAGCCTCGGGAGGTGCTGCAGGAGATTTGGGTAGCATAGGCTCAGAGTCATGTTGTTTTAATCTGTGTCAATCGCAAATCATTTTACAGTGAGAAGCCGGGGTGTTTGTAGAGAGAACATGTGCTGCAGGTTATTTAGCAACCCCATTTTCTTTTTTTAAATTAAATATACTTTATTATAATAATCTACTTTTTTACACACATGTAAGAACCCTACTGTGATTTTCTCTACTATAATAGGTATATTACAAATAAATAACATGACAAAACAAATTCTTATACACAAATTTGCATAACACAGAGGTAATAAAATGAATTATTTACATCACAGAAATAGGGCTGGACAACCAGGCTTCCAAAAGAGACCACTGTTGGATGTAAGATGTATAAGAATTTCTCACTGATGCTTGCATACATATGATGCATAATGTTTGACATATTTCCTTGTACTACACAGTAAATGATGGTGTATTTTGATCATACCAATGATGCAAAATAACTATAAACCCCGGTTTTGTCCTCTTGAAAGAAGGACATACACATTGGCACCTCATCTGAAGGAAACTGCACATCAGAGCTCAAAATGTCACTTAAAATTGCAGAAGCATTGTTTAAATTATCCATGTAAGCCTTGGATTTTGCAGATGAGATTGAGGATTTTTGAGAAAATACAGCTGCACATGCTTACTTTGCAGCTACAATTATATTGGTAGCTTTCGGGATATCACCCATCAATCACTTCCCTTTGAGTGACTGGATACAGCCCACTGCTTGCAGTACCTGATCCACAGACTGCTCTGTGAAAGTCTCCTGGGACAGGGATGGTCTACCTTTGCATAGCCCTAGCAACATACCTGATTTTTCCAGCTGACTCAGATTAACTGCAGCTAGAAGGCTTGACATATTGACAGGCTTGTCAGTCTTGGAAGTTGCTGCCACTTCAAGAGTGGCATCCTGTTCTGCTAAGAGCTGCAACAATAGGGCTTCTCTTTCTAATATGCCAGTCACCAGCAAATGGTCAGCCTGGATACCTTCTGTAGCAAGAACAGGTATAGCTTTTGTATCTACTTTGCTAGTCTGGTTTATTTTTACTTGATATTCAAAGTTGGCAGACAGGGTGGAAAACTCATCAGTAACCTCCTTGTCAATATCCCTGGTATTACCTTCAGTTACAGGCTGTAAAATACAATCCTCTATAGGATCATCAGAAGAGCTCTGAGAAAGAACAGCTTGTCCACCTCCTCCACCTCAAGGGTTGAAATCTTAGCAGATGGCCAGAGGTTCCCCCTACTGGTAAGCGTAGTAGAATTTCCCCATTGTTCTGGCCATTATTCCCCTTACCATGAAACTGGTTCATGCAATTGGCCAAGGATGTGTGTGGGTGTGGATGTGCAAAATGGCTGCCAATACACATTCTGGGCAGGATTCACGAACATCGGGGAAGGTCCCGCAGCTGTGGGAAAACCTCAGCGCTAGTGGGTTGCCACTTGCGAATTCGCAGGTTGCCCACAGCTGCGGGTATTCACTAAGGTGGAGCCACAGTACGACTGGCTCCACGGATTATGGCAGCTTGTGGGTGTTGTTGTCAGAGACAGCACCTCAGCTGCGGGAGGCTACTATGGCCAGTGGGACCCACAGTTACACCCTCTGTAACTGCTGTGGCTGTGGATCGGCCTCTCCGCAGCTGCGGCAATTTTCAAAGCCCAACTGAGGTTGTAGAGTGGGACTTAGTCCCAAAACGCTTTGTGAATCCTGCCATCTGTCACCTTCCTACTAGTCTGGCATTGCTTGTAAAGCACTTTTGGATACAATACGTATGAAAAGTATTATATAAATGCTGTTTATTCTTCTTCTTCTAAAATGGGATTCTGGATAGGAATTAACAACATGAATTCACAAGAGGCAGGTTGTGTCAAATGAAACTGATTTGTTTTCAAGTCAGTGACACAAATTGTGGATAGTAAGTAAGTAAGCAAATAAACCTTTTTATGTTTGCTTGCACGCATATGCAAGAAACAGTGCCATCATCTGAGTTTTCAGAGGTGTGGCAGCCCTCTTCCAATTCAGGCAGTGTGTTTGCAGGCGCGGCCTCAGTTCTCCAATGCCTGCTCAAGCTGTCTATGACCAGTCCAAAATGCAGTGGCATACAGTTGAAAGGGGGAGCTATGCTTCAGTGAGCAGCGAAAAGATATCGCCTGCTCATGCGCGCTCCCCCTACATACACACACACACATGCATACTGCGTGCTTGCCCCCCCCACACACACACTGTGTAGCCAGCTGTGCTGTGCCCCCCCAAAAAAACAGAGTTCTACATGCCACGCTAGGTTCCCACCCCAGTGTGGCTACACATCAGTATAGCTGACGGGTGTGCTCAAACCCCCGTCGGCTCCACTGGTTCCCGCCCCCCCAGAGTACAGGGTGCCACGCTGGGAGCACACCCCAGCATGGCAACATATGCTATCGCCGACGTGGCAACATATGCTATCGCCGACGGGGGTGCCCAATCCCCCGTCAGCTCCACGACCCACAACAGCTGTCCTTGTGCCACGCTGAGAGCCCACCCCAGCATGGCAAACGTCCCGCGTCATAATCATTTAAAAAAAACAAATACCTGAAACTCAAAAACGGTCCCTCGGTGTCTCTGTCCCCATCCGCTCCCACCAACTGTGCACCCTGCCTAGCCACACCCCCCCACCCCATACTTACCTCCAGACTCCAGCATGACGATCTTTGGTGGACCGGGAACACGTCTGCACTCTTCAAAGCCAACTGCGAACTAAGGAAATGCCGGTAAGCTGTATAATGGGATAGATAAGGGTTTTTCAACTTTGCTGCATATCTCAGGCATTTTTTGGAATTTTTGCACCACATTTTCAACATGGGGTTTTTGGGACCCCTTCTCATGAATGATCTCACTGTCATTGCGTTAATTGGCCCCGAAGGGTGATTTTGCAGTCACTGGACAAAATCACCTTTTGGGACTGAGTAATGAAATGACACTGCCACTGTTCATAAGGTGGGCTCTCAAAAAGCCTATGTTGAAAATTTGGTGGAAAAATCCCTAAAAATAACTGTTTCTGAAATGTGCGTTGCGCGGTTCCTCGCACGCTCATAAGGTCACAATTTTCAATATTTTCCTCCAGATTTTCAACATTGCCATTTTACCACACCTTCTTATGAGCAGTACAGCTGCCATTTTTCACATCTTGCCCAAAACATGTTTCCGACCAGGTAGGGCACAATGGCACAGTCGGTGTGCAAAATCAATGTGTGGGACACATTAAGAAAATCACAGTGACACTGTTAATGAACAGAGGTCTTAAAATGGCTATGTTGAAAATTTGGTGAAAAAATTCCTAAAAATGACTGTTTTATGAGCGCACGTTGCGCAGTTCCTACGCACGCTCATAAGTTTGTGAATTTTCAATATTTTCACTCCAGATTTTCAACATTGCCATTTTATTACACTTCCTTATGAGCAGTGCAGCTGTCAATTTTTCACATCTTGCCCAAAACATGTTTCCGCCCATGTAGCGCACAATGGCGTAGTCAGTGTGCAAAATCAATGTATGGGACACATTAAGAAAATCACAATGACACTGTTCATGAGCAGAGGTCTTAAAATGGTTATGTTGAAAATTTGGTGAAGAAATTCCTAGAAATGACTGTTTTATGAGCGTGCATTGTGCAGTTCCTATGCAGGCTGGTAAGTTTATGAATTTTCTATATTTTCACTCCAGATTTTCCACATTGCCATTTTATTACACTTCCTTATGAATAGTACAGCTGCCATTTTTTCATGTCGCCCAAAATGTGTTTCTGCACATGTAGTGCACAATGGTGCAGTCGGTGTGCGAAAGCAATGTTTGGGACAGATTAAGAAAATCTCAGTTACACTGTTCATGAGCAGAGGTCTTAAAATGGCTATGTTGAAAATATTTGGTGACAAAAGTCCATGAAATGACTGTTATGAGTGAACATTGCACAGTTTCCACACACCATCATAAGTTCATGACTTTGTAATATTTTCAGTCCAGATTTTCACCAGTGGCATTTTTCTACACTTCCTTGTGAACAGTACAGCTGCCATTTTTCACAACATGACCAAAATGTGTTTTCACACTTTCAGCGCAGAGATGCGTGGTCGCTGTGAGAAATGATTGCTCGGGACAGATAAAGAAAATCACAGTGACACTGTTCATGATCGGAGGTCCCAAAATGCCTGTGTTGACAATCTGCTGTAAAAAATTCCCTTGCTAATTACATTACGGGTGTATGTTGCACAGTTTCTTTGCACGCTCGTGACTTCACCAGTTTTTTAAATATTTTTACTGCAGATTTGCAACATTGCCATTTTTTTACACCTCCCCATGAACAGTGTGGCTGTCATTTTTCACATCCTGTTCGGAATGTGTTTTTGCACCTGTGGTGCTAAATGCCGTAGTCGCTGTGCATAAGCAGCTTTCGGCTAACAAACCGATATTGCCACTGTTCATGAGGTGGGGGTCACAAAAAAACCATGTTCAAAATTTGGAGTGAAAATACCAACGAATGCCTGAGGTGTTAGGGTTTACAACCATAACACCCCACCCTGTAGAGAATGACAGGCATCAGGGGTGAGACTTGGGATTCTTGCCTGTAATGCTCATACCATTCCACACCCTGCAGCCAGTGAGAGGCATCAAGGTATGCCTTGGACTCTTCGGCCCCATAGTTCACCCCATTCTCCTATACCGCACCCATCTCACTGTATTTCCTGATGGAATGGGGTGCGCATAAGGGCCAAGACCCCAAGGCACACAGTGACACTTGTCAGTGTCTGCAGGGTAGGGTGTGGTGAAATGAGGTGGCCGTTATGCCTGACGACGCAAAGGCACACCTCAATGCCTGTCACTCTCTGCAGGGTGGTGGTGGGGTTGGCTTCAGTTCAATACTTCACTGCCATTTCTGTTATGCAGCTCTGTAACTTCTACACTACCAATGCCAATGCCAGCAAGCAAACATTCAGCATTGACAAATGTTTGTTTTATAGAGTGCCCATTCCCTGGATCTCGGAGCGCTGTACATAATTCTAAACAATTCGCAATTACAATAGTTCGAAACAAAACAAAACTTATAATAAAAATCACCCAACTAAAATACAAATGTAAATAATAGACTAAAACAAAACAAATATTAATAAATATTAATAAAATACATTCTGAGAAACAGCTAGTGAATCTGGAGCCATTGTCTATAGCCCAAAAGGCCTCTTTGAACAGCTGCGATTTCAAGACCCTCTTAAAGGTCTCCAACAAAGGGGGCCTCTCTCAAGGATCTTGAAAGGGAATTCCACAGGGCTGGGCCCATTTTGTCAAATGCCCTGTCACCTGATAGTTTCAGCCATGCCCTGTGAACCACTAGGAGGCCTGCCTCAGAGGAGCAGAGAGGGTGATGGGTTTGATGAGGAGTCAGGAGATTGCACAGACAGCTAGGTCCCAGTCCATATAGGGTTTTGTAGGTCAACAAATTGATCTTGAAGACAATTTGCCACCTCACCAGCAGCCAGTGCAGGTCATGCAGGACCAGGGTCACATGACAGGACCACAGAAGGCCTGTCTGTAACCTGGCCACTGTGTTCTGCTGGATCTGCTGATGACGCAGCCCCCTCCATTCACCTCAAGGTACAGAGCGCTGCAGCAGTCGAACCTGGATGTCACAAAAGCATGTACTAGTGAGGTCAAGTCATCAAGTGGGATCAAGCCTTTAACCCAGGCACTGTTCCTGAGGTGGTAAAAACCACTCCAGACAACAGGTGACACCTGAGCCTCTAGTGTCAATCCATTATTCAGGATAAGCCCCCAGATTCTTCACCTTGGCAGAGGCACTAAGAGGGGAGGAACCAAGTATCAAGCCAGTTGCCTCTCCTGCCAGCTGTATACCTCACTGATGAACAGGCTCAATCACCAGCACCTCCATCTTGTCCAGATTAAGCCTCGTCCAGCTAGAGGACATACAGACCTGGATCTGAGCCAAGCAAAGGATCCTTTGACAAAGCCAGGAGGGCAAAACTGGTCAGGAGTTGTCATTGGTCCACCACCCATTGTATGTCTTTAATACAGTATTTGTAATAATGAACTTTGAATTGAGTAAAACATTCGTTGTTATAATCCCCTTGCCTGGTGCCAGTTGTCCTTTGTTGTTCTACAGTTTGATTTTTACCGGGCACAGGCACCTGAGTGTGAAGCAGCATTCCTTTGCTGTCTAACTATGGAAAACTGTATAGTTTAATAAAAATCACCAAGAACAATGAATTCTGCAGATCTGTATATATTCTGCTGTTGGGTGCAAGTTCTGTGGAAAATGCAATGGCTGGAAAATCACAGAATTCCAAAAGCCTTGAATATAATGGTATGGCATCAGGGAAGAACAGATTTATTCATAGGTCAGAATTTTCAAAAGGGTCAGACATGGACACACGTGCATGATGTGCCTCTATATGCATCGAAATCTTCTTGGTTGCATCCAGTTGCCTTGCTGCTATTTTCAAAAGTTGCATCCATTTGCTACAAAAAATCTACATTTGCATCTTGTTTTTTAGACATGGACTTCAGATACTCTTAGAGGTTTTATGTGATAAGGGTGAGTTGTTTTAGTCACGGACCAATAAGAGCAACTAATCAACCACCCCAAGTCACAACAGCGAACAAAAACAGATCGACCACCTCAAACAGCGACGGCTGATACATTCAAACACCAAAACAAACAATGAAACATTTTTTATGCGGGTATCTTCGCCCCCTGCACCCCTCAACTTACAGATTCTCAACTCTGGGAAGGGGGTTGGACTTAAAAAAAAAAAGTCCAGCACAAAAAAAAAATTCTGTCTCACCCCAGGAATCAAACCTGGGTCCTTCAATTGTATAGTTAGTAGCTCTAGCCACTACACCAAATCGCTGGCTCGAGAGGTCTTGGCCACACTAACCCACTTAATGGTGTCAAGCGAGTACAGCTCACTGCTGCAGTAGCTCTCACCT
This sequence comes from Neoceratodus forsteri, assembly GCA_016271365.2. Lineage (NCBI taxonomy): Eukaryota > Metazoa > Chordata > Ceratodontiformes > Ceratodontidae > Neoceratodus > Neoceratodus forsteri. The sequence continues at coordinate 604,388,690 of CM028129.1, forward strand.
ATTCCTCACTATACTACACCACTCACTCTTCCCACGATTGGTTTTATTGAGTCACTCTTATTGAGTAGCTCAATAAAACTCACTCTTATCACATGATAGCCTCTTGGACCATCTAAAAGATGATCTAACAGGTTGGACACATTTCTGCTTTGAAAATAGAAACAGACACATCTTGGATAGATCCTTTTCAAAATTCTGCACATAGTTTTTTTTTTATTCATGTATGCATCAATCTATCTGCAGTGGAGCCAGCCACGATGCAACACAATAACCTGCAGTAAATGATATGTCATAAAATACTGCATGACAAAAGGGCTTAATTGCCTTTGAATTACACTGTCCCTGCAGTATACTGCTGCACTCTGTGATATACTGCAGCATTACTGCATTGCATCCTGGCTGGTGCCGCTGTATTTCTCTGTAATAAGTCACATTTCTGTGACCTCAGTAGGACCTTGTCTATTACCGGAGAGCATGCCTGTTAGACTCTGAGTATGGAGGGAAGGGTGCAGCTCAGTGTGATCTCCCATATTTAGTTCCTAGAAGGAAAACAAATGTGACACAGAAACATAAACACATAGAAGTAGTCAACAGAAAGAGACCCTGAAGCCCATCCAGTCTGCTCTACTATAATGGTTGTTTGTGAGGACCCTAGTGGCCCTGTACTCCACTTCCCTCCTCCCCTTTTGCTGATGTTTCTACCAGTCCCATGTGACTGCCCTGACCCATGGTTAAGTCTTCAACTGATTTTGCACAGATGATGTCCCTTGGTAGTCTGTTCCACACATACATCATTTTTTCCCATGAAGAAACGCTTTCAGTTGTCACTTTTACATCTTCCCCACCACACCAGCTTCATTGAGATCCTCTTGGTGTTTGTGTTCACACTTGTGAACAACTCTCTACTACCTACTTTATTTATTCCATGTAGATATTTGTGCATATTGATCATGTCCACCTGCTCCCTTCTTGCCCTCAGTGTGTACATGTTGAGGTCTTCCAAACCTCTCCATGTAAGCCCTTCCCTCTTGTCCCTAAATCATCTTGGTTACCCTTCTCTGCAATACCTTCACCCTGTCCCTGTCCCTGTCCTTCTTCATGTGGAGGCTCCAGAACTGCACACAGTTCTCTAGGTGTGGACACACTATGAATTTGTATAGGGGCTAAATCACCTCTCTCTCTCTCTCTTCCTTATGCTTATCTTTCCTCCTATGCATTTGGGATCCGGTTTCCCCCTCCTTACTTCACTGTACTAATGATGTCAAATTATCCAATATTACTATGTCAGGTCTTTCTCCTCAGTCATTCTGTCCACTGCTATCCCCATCCTGTGTTTTGTTTTTGGGTTATTTGGCCCGGTGTGCATTACATTGCAATGTTTGGCAGTAAATGTTAACCTCTATATCCAATCCTTGACCATTTTGAAAGTCTTTCCTGATCCTCTCTCACAGTTCTTACCTCCTCCTCACTGTCCACTCTTCTGCAAATCTTCATTTTTTTCTGCGAAGCGGCAGATCTTCCCCTGGAACCCTACTTAATATCATAAATGAAGATGATAAAGAGGGTCAATCTTAAGACTGATTCTTGCAGCACTCCACTGGTGACCTACTGCCCTATTCCCCATTGAAGACTACCATTTGGGTTCTCCCACATAGCAAATTCCTTACAAATTGTATAATTGTATCACCCACCTCCAGGCCACTAATCTTCTAGATTAATTGTTTGCATTGCCAGAGTTAAAGACTTTGCTAAACTCAAGGTACAGTTTATCTACCACCTGACTGCTGACCACCATCTTTGTCACCCAACCAAAAATGACAATCACGTTTATCTAACACAACCTCCCTCCCATGAACCTATGCTGTCTAGTGTCTTAAAGTTAATTTGCTTCCAGGAAAACCATTAGCTTCTTCTTTAGTATGGTCCCTAGTAACCTCCCTGCTATAGACGTAAGGCTGACAAGCCTATAGTTTCCTGGTCCATCCCTATTTACACTCTTCAGTAGGGGTACCACATCTGTTGTCTTCTAATCCCTTGGCATCTCCCACATCTTCAGTGAGGTTTTAAGGGGCACTGTCAGGGATGTAGCCAGAACCTGTTCCATCTCATTCAGCACTCATGGATGTAGCTCATCTGGGCCTATTAATTTGTTCATTGTTAGTGCATTTAATATTTTTATTACCTTTTCCTCTGCAATCAGTTCTATATTGACACCTTTCCCTGCTGGCCTTGATGATACAGTCAGACAGTGGCCCCATATATTTCTCAGTGAACACTGAACAGAAGCTGAAAGTGTGAAGAAGGACCAAAGTACAAAATCTATTTACAAAGAAAGAAAGAAAGAAAGAAAGAAAGAAAGAAAGAAAGAAAGAAACTCGCATTTAAATGATATAGGTTTGAGTCCCTTGGCCCTGATTCTGCCTCATGTAAGATCTGCATTAATGTTGGGTTCCACCTTCCAGTGAACCCCTACCACCCTAAGAAGCAATCAAGTATTTCCTAATAACAGGATGTTGTGATTAAGTGTTACTTAATAAGGAATCTGCAATGCTCGACATAAATCAGTGTATGGACATCAGCATTATTAAGTGGAACTGTTCATCTGTTTTCCAGTGGTTTTAATTGCTCCCTTGTTTACCACCTAATGTACACTAATCCTCTCTGCAGAGAGAACCCTGGCCAATCCCCTTAGTAGAAGAAAAATCCCAGAGGGCCCTGGTCACAGGTGTATAGTGCCAATTAATGACAATGCATCAAAGTGACTGTTTGCCTCATATTTTCCACCAGCACCTTTTGTGACTATGGGTCAGGTTTCAAGGCATATACTGCAATGTGTGTCCTAAGGGTCACACAGGTGGATGTACCTCAGTCTGCCTAACAGCAGTGAATGGGTTAAGATCAAGTATTGTACTGTTTGTTTCTGCTTGTGCCACACTGAGGTTACTGGAAAGATTGTATCACATATTTCAGTTCCTAAAGAGTTTAGTACAAGTTCTAATGTCTGAATGATTCCATGTGAATGTGTCAGCATTTTCTGTTGGGGATATTAATGGAAACATGTGGCTCAGCTATTCAGACTCTTACTATCTAGTCGAACCAGTAATTCTTCAGCATGTATTTCTTATGCTATAAAATGTGGACCAACTTTTGAAACAAGTTACATATATGCAAGCCTATATTTGCATAATTTTACCCACATAGGATTTTTCTTTTTAAAATAACTATGCAGCATTTCTAATAAAGTACTATACCTCATTTGTATGCAGCCTGCTTTCTGCCTAGTTATGTGCCAGATGTGTTGAATAAAAATTAGTACACTGCATTTCCATTTTGCTATTATTGGAATATTTGTATCTCACTGGGAATCTCTGTGCCACAGATAGATAGATAGATAGATAGACAGACAGACAGACGGACAGACGGACAGACAGACAGAAATACAGTATATAGAGATATTATTTAAATTTAACTCACATTTGTAAGTAAAATAATATAGAAGAAACAACTTTGTATTTTGAATGTTTTGCTTTAGAAAAATTCCCTTGGGAAACTAGTTATTGAAAGAATAGAGTTGTGATCCAATGGGTATTTATTTAAAGGAACAGTAACACAGAGAAAAATAATTTTTATACTTTTATTTTGATTACAGTATCTAATAAAAAATTTGTCAAGCTTGTTAACTTTTTATTTTTATATATTTTTTTTTATTTATACTTTTTCAACCCTCATTGGACCTGGCAGATGACTCCTGCCCCCTCTCAGAGGGCTCATTCTTTCTGGGCCCAAGTCTCCCTAATCCCACTCATTCCCAGAAGTTCCCCCATGGACTACCCCCTGTGGCAGGACCGGAGAGGGGAGTGCCAGCTTCTCTCCCCCCTCCAGAGCACAATCAAGATGCAAGGTGGAGCCAGGATTGGGGGTGAACTAGGCCATCACAGAGCAGCCTGCCAGGGCTTCGCATTTTCCATTTTCTCTCCCTGCTCCCCTTCCCCTTGCAGCATGAGCATATGCACGTGGAGGCACATGGACATCCTGTATCTGCTCTCCTGTACCTCTGTGACTCCACTGTTGCCCTCCCGCCTCCACTAGGGGGCAGCCAAGGAGTGGGACAACCCTCCCCTCCCTGGGAGAGGAGAGGAGAGCAGTTTGACAGATGCTCAGTCATCTCCCTTCCCTGCCAACCCCCATCAACCTGAGATCGTTCCTGACCCCGGGTCGCCAGCGTGACATCTGGCACCTCAACCCTCAGCACTACCGGGCCGGCCTCTTGTTCACTTTTTAATTAAAAAAGTCAGTGTGGAAGACCTAAAAACAGCACAATAATTAAATGTTACTGGAGGGCAGCTTCTGGAAGCCATCACGCTGCTGGAGTTTTGTAATCCCTGTAAAGGTCTTGCACTCATGACAGGGATATCTCAGTCTCAGAAATGTAGTTACTGTACGGGAAGGTGAGCCAACTTAATGGAGATTATTTTAAAAGTTTGAAAAATGTTAATCATAATTTTATGTAATTTATTAAAAAGTTTCTACTTTTGTTTCTCAGCCCACTCATTCTCCATTTCCTATTGCTGCTGTATGTCTGCTTTTTTACAATCTCTTAAGTACTCCTACATATTCTGGGAGTTCATGACAGGAAAGAAAAATCAAATCACCAAACCACACTGAAATTTTTAAAAAAATTTCCATACTCAAAACATACGAGGTAGGCAGAGTCAACTTAAAAATTATTTCCATCAGAGAACCATTTCTTGAAAACTACAAAGTGCATTATACTTGTAAAGTAAGCCAGCTTTTAACATAATTTCAATCATCCAGTTTTTGATTTGTCACTGATGATACTGTATAAATGAATGCAGCCAGTACGTGTTTCATGTTTGTGGCATATAAAATGAGCTTTTTCTTCATTAGACATTGGGCCAGATATTCAAAGAACCTGGATTGCACTCATAAAACGTTTGCTGCTGGAGAAAATTAGGGCTTGGAACAAACTACTGGTATATTGGAATATGCCCAAACCACATAGCAAGTGTTAATGGCATATTCCAAATAACTAGCAGCAGAGACACTTCCTATTGGTCCTGCACACGCAGCCTCCTACTGGCCACATGACATATGTGGCCTTCAGGGAGCTATGGGGCTTGCAGAAGCAATAGAGCTACTAGTGACATAAGCAATAAGGGGAGGGAAGTGGACACCAGTCCATTTATGGATGAGAGAGTTCTAAGAGAACTTGCAAAACTGAAAATGGACAAGGCAATGGGACCAGATGGGATGCATCGTATAATATTAAAGGAGTTTAGGAAGGTACTGGCAGCACCACTGGCAGTTTTATTCAATGAATCGCTGGAAATGGGAGTGGTTCTAGAGGACTGGAGGATAACAGATGTAGTCCCTTTGCACAAAAGTGGAAGAAGGGAAGAGGCTGGGAACTATAGACCAATCAACCTAATCTTGATGGTGGGGAAAATAATGGAATCACTGACAAAAGAAAGGATTATGGAATATCTTGAATCCAGCAGAGTACAGAATCCAAGGCAGCATGGATTTATAGTGAGAAGGTCATGTCAAACAAATCAGATAGATTTCTTTGACTGGGTGACCAGGAAAGTCAATCGGGGGAAGAGGTGGATGTGGCCTACCTGGACTACAGCAAGGTCTTCAACACCATTCCACATAAGAGGCTTGTAAATGAGCTAGGCAGCCTGGTATTGGGTTCCAAGGGGGTAAATTGAGTTAGAAATTGGTTAAGGGATAAACACAGAGGGTGGTGGTAAATTGAGCTCAATCGGAGGAAATGAGGGTGACCAGCAGGGTGCCACAGGGATCAGTTCTGTGGCTAGTCCTCCTATTTAAGTACAGGGATCTCAGCATCCTGAAAGGGGCTAGTTCTTGGGCTGTGTCTCTTCCCTACCCCCCCCATAGAAACATAGAAATTGTTGGCAGATAAGGAATGCTAGGTCCACCCAGTCTGCCTGTAGGCCCTATACATTGTATGTGGCCACTGACCATATGTGATCAATAGCTTGTCATCACTCCCTTCCCTCTCAGGCTTCCCTTGTGCCTGTCCCAAGCATGCTTAAACCTCTCCACTGTGCTTGCCCCCACTACCTCCTGTGGCAGACTATTCCATGTGTCAACTACCCTTTCTGTGTAGAAAAACTTCCTCACATATCCTGTTAATCTACCCCCTACCAATTTCTTATTGTGCCCCCTTGTTCTAGTACTTTTTCTACATTGGAAAAGCTCCCCCGCCTGCACCTTGTTTATGCCTTTGAGCTACTTCAAAGTTTCAATTATGATCCTCTGCTGCCTCCTCTCCTCCAGTGAGTACATATTGAGGTCCCTTAGTGTTGCCTCATATGTTTTGTGATGTAAGCCCTGCACCATCTTTATTGCCCTTCTCTGGATAGTCTCCACCTTATCTATGTCCTTGCGCAGATAAGGTCTCCAGAACTGCACGCAGTACTCCAGGTGAGGCCTTACCAATGTTTTATATACTGGCATCACCACCTGCCTCTTCCTGCTAGTGATACCCCTGCCAATGCACCCCAGCATGCCACTGGCCCTCCCTGCCACCTTTTTACACTGCTTTGATACCTTGAGGTCCTTAGAGATGATAACCTCTAGGTCCCTTTCCTCTTTGGTAGCAGTCAGCTCCCCCCCCTAACATGTAGCTCTCCCCAGGGTTCCCTCTACCCAGGTGCATTATTTTGCACTTCTTTACATTGAACCTCAGTTGCCATATCTCCGATCATCTTTTTAAGCTTCTCCAGGTCCCATTTCATTTTCTGCACCCCTTCTGGAGTATCCACCCTGTTGCAGATCTTGGTGTCATCTGCAAACAGGCAGATATTTCCTTCCAGCCCCTCTGCAATGTTACTAATGAAGACATTGAACAGGATTGGTCCTAGTACTGATCCCTGTGGTACTCCACTGGTTACCCCCTCCCCAGATTGTACCCCATTTACCACCACCCTCTGTCTCCTACCTATTAACCAGTTCCTAACCCAGTTCACCACCTTGTCTCCCATAGCCAGACTACTCATCTTGTTAATCAGCCTTCTATGTGGGACAGAATCGAAGGCTTTGCTGAAATACAGGTAGACAACATCTACTGCCCCTTCCTGATTAAGTTTTCTAGTCACCCAATCAAAAAAACTATTAGATTCATTTGATGTGACCTTCCTGCTGTAAATCCGTGTTGCCTCAGATCCTGAGCACCACTGGATTCCAAAAGTGCCACTATTCTTTCTTTCAACAGTGTCTCTATAATCTTTCCCGCTACTGAGGTGAGGCTGACTGGCCTGTAGTTCCTTGCCTCCTCCCTCCTGCTGTTTTTGTGCAGTGGGACTACATGTGCCCTCCTCCAGTCCTCTCGAATGACACCTGTGTTGAGTGACTCTGCGAACAGGGCCGCAAGAGGTGCTGCTAGTTCCCTTTGCAGCTCCCTTAATATCCTCAGGTGGATGGTGTCTGGCCCCATGGCCTTATCCACCTTCAGCTTTGTGAGTCCTTCCAGAACTGTCTCTCCACTGTGAATGAACTGGTGTTCACCTCTCCTCCCCATTGCCTCTGCAACCCAACTGTGGTCCTTGATCTGCCCCCTCCTTAGTGAATACTGAGCAGAAGTATTTGTTCAGTATTTCTGCCTTGTCCAGATCCGCCTCCTTACACTCTCCCTTCTCCCCTTTGAGTCTCACAATCCCCCCCCCCCGTTTTTCTGTTTTTACTGACGTACCTATGAAATGCCTTATCCCCCTTTGTTTACAGACTGTGCTAAGTTCACTTCTGTCGGTGCCTTCATACTCCTATCAGCCTTCCCTGCTTCCCTTAGACATTCAAGGCACACCTCCCTGTGATTCTCCCTTTGGCTCCTCATATTTCCCGAAAGTCAGCCTTTTAGCCCTGACTTTGTCCCTCACCTCTTTGGAGAAGCAAAGTGGTTTCCTTCTTCTTTTCCCTTTGGCCACTATCCTAATGCATTGGTTTGTTATGTCCACTATGGATCCTTTCAATTTCGCTTGTATGGCTTGACTGAGTCGATGTCTCCATGCTGAACCACATCATGGGCAGGATTCACAAATGTGGGAAAAGGTCCCACAGCTGCAAGAAAACCTCGGCGTTAGTGGGTTTTCACTTGCGAAGCCGCAGGTAGTACACAGCTGCGAGTATTCACAAAGGTGGAGCCAGAGTATGACCGGCTCCACAGAATACGGCAGCTTGCAGGTGCTGTTGCCAGGGACAGTACCTCAGCTGCAGGAGGCTGCTATGGGCAGTGGGACCCGCCGTAGCACCTTCTGCAACTGCTCTGGCTGAGGATCGACCGCTCCACAGCTGCTCCGATTTCGTCATGCAACTGGGGTTGTGGACTGGGACTTAATCCCATTTCGCTTTGTGAATTCTGCCCTTTGTATCCATCTGCCCACCCACACTACTTCTCCTCCCCCCCCCCCTTGCCACCTTTATCTGCTGGGTCTTGTTCCCTTGCAGGGTTCTCAGCATCCTGAATGGGACTAGTTCTTGGGTTGCTTCTCTTCCCTCCCTCTTCCCCTCTCTCTCTCCATCTTATCTGCCAAGTCCTGTTCCATTGCAGGGTTCTCAGCATCCTGAAGGGGGCTAGTTCTTGGGTTACCTCTCTTCCCTCCCTCCTACCCTCCTTCCCCCATCCTGACCTTCCCACTCCCTTCACCTCCACTTTGTGTTATAACTGTCTTTCTTTTTTACTCTAAATTAGCACTTGGTAGCCCTGAGCTCAGTCTACCACCTCTAGCACTTCTAGACATTCTCCATATTCTGGCCTTTACCTCATGGGTTACCTGTCCTTGGTTTATTACAGTGTATGTTATACCTGCATATTGTATTACCTACCTTGGTTTATCTCATCTGATGTCTCTGACCTTAGCTTAGTGATCTATCACGCTCCTTATATGAAATACTGTCTGTTGTCATGGATTGAAATGTACTGTACTATTTGTTGTATTATTTATTGCACTTTATGTATTTAAATTACACTGTATGCATTTTACATTGCTATGTTGTTTGTTTGACCTCCCCTCACTTGTAACCCCCCCCCCGGACGCTTCTGATAATGAGCTGTTTACAGCTCATGTTGTCTTTCCTGGTAAACCTTTTCAAATAAATAAATAAAAAATGAAGAATATCTTCATAAGTGACATTACAAAGGGGCTGGAAAGAAATGCATGCCTCTTTGCAGATGACACTAAGATCTACAACAGGGTAGACACTCAGGGAGGGGTGGAAAAAAATCAGGAGGGACCTAGGTGAACTAGAGGAATGGGCAAGAGTGTGGCAGCTAAGATTCAATGCAAAGAAGTGCAAAATCATGCATTTGGGGTACAGGAACCCAGAGGAGTCGTACATGATTGGGTGTGAGATTGATGGCCACCAAACAGGATATGGATCTGGGGTAATCATATCAGATGACCTAAAGGTGGGCAAACAATGTGCCGAAGCTGTGGGGCGAAACAGTGGAATACTGGGGTGAATAGGGAGAGGTATCACCAGTGGAAGAAAGGTGGTGGTGATGCCACTGTACAAATCATTGGTGAGAGCCCATCGGGAGTACTGTGTCCACTTCTGGAGGCTGCATCTCCGTAAGGACATAGACAGAGTGGAGGCAGTTCAGAGCAGGGCATCAAAATTGGTGCAGGGTCTGCACCAAAAGTCATATGAGAAGAGACGGGACAATCTCAATATGTATACCGTGGAGGTGAGGAGGGTAGGCAGGAGAGGGAGGAGAGGAGAGGAGAGGAGAGGAGGAGAGAGAGAGGAGAGGAGAGGAGAGGAGAGGAGAGGAGGAGAGAGAGACATGGGGGATATGTTGGAGACCTTCAGATTTCTCATGGAGATAAAAAGTACAGGATGGTAGCATCTTTAAAAAAAAAGAGATGTTCTAGAACAAGGGGACATGACATGAGGCTGGAAGGGGTAGACTAAGGGTTAACATGAGGGAGTATTTCTTCAAGGAAAGGGTGGTGGATGCATGGAACAGCCTTCCAGCAGAGGTGGCGGGGGCTAACTAGGTAAGGGAATTCAAAAATGCATGGGATAGGCATTGGGGAACCCTAGTGATAGTAATTAGAATAAAGCATGAGATCAAGTAGGTTCTGTGGTTTTTGCAGCAGGTAGGGAAAATTAGGGGACAAGGTGGGCCTAGGGGTCCTTATCTGCCATCAGTTTCTGTGTTTCTATGTTTCTGTGTAGGGCCTGCAAATGGCAGTCGTTCCACTAGAGCAAGCTGCAATATTCATACATCCATATGCAAACAATCCCAAAACACTAGCAAGGTTCTATCGAATATTTCCATCCCACTATGGCCTCATCACCAGCCTAGAGTATATTGTATGTGTCCTCCCTCAGCTCCCATTAGGACTGCCTCCTGTATACTGTTCCTGGTGTACAGTGGCCCCTAATACCCAAATTGCCTGACAATTATCATTGACATTATTTCCTGGTGTCTAGTAGGTTCCCCGTTCCCCCAAACTGCAGGCTTGTTATTATTAACATTATTCCCTGGTGTCCAGTGGTCCCCCCGATTGCCCAACCATTATCTTTAACATTATTTCCTGGTGTCTAGTGGTACCACTGCCTCCCCAATCACCTTGCCATTATCATTAACATTAATCCTTGGTGTTCAGTATTCCCCCACCCCCCTGCTCCTGCCAATTATCATTAACAATATTCCCTGTTCTCCAGTAGTTCCCCCACCCCCCTGATCACCTGCCCCTTATCATTAATATTATTTCTTGGTGTATAGTGGTCCTTCTGTCCCGCATAGAACAGAAGTCCACCTCACCATTCTGCCTACTCAGGACCCTTCACTACCTCCCTCAGGTTCCCAACTTACCAATGTAGCCACAACTCCCCCAAGACCACAACCAGCATTGCCCCTTCACTTAACACCTTAGATGGCCGCCATCTAAATGAAAGGTAGCAAAAGCATGCCTACTGTAGAAACAGTAGCTCACTAACCATGCTTCCACCATTTGCTTTAAACAGTCCTCCCCCACATCTCCCACTGCTCCTTCTACACCAGCCTCTCTTTTCCTTCTCTTGAAGGTAGACATGCCTCCTACTGTGCATTCTTTCTCTGTAAATTCTGGTTTGGCTCTCTCTCTTGTCCTGCATTTTTTTGCTTCCGTACCCCTCCTTTTCCTGTCCTCCTACTCTATCTGTTCTGCTGGCTCTCACATATCTTCTGTCCCTCAGTCTACAACCTCTGCAGGTCAGGCAGCTTTGCAATTTGTCTATCCACTCAGAAATAGTCTACCTATAGCCTACCTGTCAGGCCTCCCTGACATGACAACGTCTTCCGGACAGCCTATCCCTCTCCCTCCCACCCCACTCCCCATCCCTATCTCCACCCTCTCCAGGTATTATCTAGGTATGTCCAGGGCTGTACCCCCAATGTAACCCTTGGCTACCTTGTGCTTGTCTGTAACCTTTTATAAGTAACACCATTATGTAACCTATGTGTACTCTATGTTTAATGTTCTGCACCTGTACTGTTCTCACTGTTGTAACCACACTATGTAACTCTGTCTACCCCCCCCCGTGACGAGGTGCCTTTATAAATGAGTCCATGATTCAAAGGTAGAAAATCAGACTTTTCTAATAAAGAAATAAAATCTTTTCCTTCCCTCTCACTTATCCCTCAAATCTCTCCATCATGATCACTCTACACAAATTTGCTTCTATACCTAGCTGGGGTCTGCCCTGATCATTTCTGTACTGTGTGTTATGTATGTGGCTCTTCCAATAAATCATATATCTTTTTTTTTATCTCTTTTTCATCAGCAGTTACCGTGGGCTGCTCTTGCTTGTCTTTTGGTTTCCTGTAACTAGTTACCCCTTGCTTCTCCTTCTCCTTCTCCCTACCCCTGCTTTTCAAGGTCTCCACTCTGCCTCTCTTGACTGCCCTCCTTTGGATCTGTGCTGAGCTCTTGCCAGTCACTTATCTTCTCACCTGCTCCTCTAGTTTCATCTGATTTTGGCACTGTTGCCATCACATAGATCACATTACCTTTCCATTTCCTCTGTGTTTATCCCTTTGAGTTTTTTACAGTTAATTTTTACCAATTCAGGTTATATTGTTTGAAAGATTTTAGACTGTGTACATTATTTCATACTTTATTTACTATCTATTGTGCTGGTTTCATTTATTTTTCATTTGCATTATTACATTATGTAGTAATTTGCCCTTTATTGTTCTGAATTTCCCTCCTCCCAGGTTGCACCTCAAAATGACCCTCGGCTCAGTGTGCCTTTCATGGTCACTAAATTGCCTGGAAGCTGGCAAGAGTATTCACTCTGCATAAGGGGGAAGATGCCACTTCCTCATGGAACTGCTGCCCCATCCCTCTACTCCATGCACTAGCCAAGAGCAATAGATGTGTGTCCTTTCTGAGATTTGTTCCTTCCTTAACTCCTTCTCATTCGTCTCCTCTTTTAGTATAGCTTTCAACATGCCCCATTCCCATGTCTGCTTCCTCCTCTGGGGCACTGACTCCATTCTTAAGGGTACAGAACAAGCCCAGATCATTCCTGTTACATTCATTGACCTAACAAGGCTTTTGACACTGTAGGTCACCCTATTCTCTTGGAAAATTTTATGGGGACTGGAATGTCTGATCCTGCAGTCAGCTCCTTCATTCCTACCTATCTAACAAGAAGTAACTGTTCTGGTTAGCACTGCCTTATCCTTCTCTCACTGTATCCATTCTAGTGTCCCCCAGGGCTTCATCCTGAGTCTAATCCTTATCTATATTGCTCAATGTCCTTCAAACCATCTGTGTCTCCTCAAACATTTGCATGTGTGCAGATGACACTATACTTATTCATCCAAAGCCTGGTCCTTGAGCTGGAATCATTACTACAGCGTAAAAAATGACAAATGCTAGTTCTTCTCAAACCGTCTGTCCCTCACTGCCAAAAATACTCTGTCTATGACATTTGGCAATAAGCAGAGGCTTATTGTCTATGACCTTTGGCAATGAGTAGAGGATAACCAGATTCCTTGCAATCCAAATACTCAAGACCATCAGTGGTGGCACCCTTGAAGAAGTCCCCCACTTCAAGTACCTCAATGTGGGGTTGGGAAAAAAATCTAATTTTCTCCTTACATATTGGTTCTGTGAACAAAACTTTCTGTCTCAAGCTTGGAGCACTGTGCTGCAACAATTTCTGCCTAACCATTCTGGTCTACTACTGGCTCACTGCCTTTTCTTCCCTCATATCCTCATTGCTCTCACTTTCTATTCTTACTGTACTTCCTATTTCTTCCACTCACCTGATGACCACAGTATCTTGTTCCATGATGTAAAACAGCTGCCAGCCAATCAGCCTTCTCTGTCCATCTCTTTAACTTTTGGAACAGCCTCCCTCTTTTCATTCATCTCTCCTATTCCATTACCATTCTCAAAACTCTGATTAGGGCCAACTGTGCTCCCTCCTATGTCTGGAGCTACCCCTCTTCCATTTGTCTTATCTCTCCCCTCCTCAAGTCACTCTAACAGAACTAAGTCTTTCTTAGTGCAACTTTCCTAGTTAACAAATCTTAAATCAAAAAATATCAATTAATAAAAATCTCAAACAAATAAACATAAGTCCTTTGCAAAGCATCATGATCTTCATGGTAGTACTTAGACAGGAAAGCCACATGGGATAAAGTTAAGTACACATAGGAAGAAGTATATCACTGGGGTTTAGGGCACTGAGCTGAAAACCTGGAGCTGTGTTTTAATCCCACAGCCCCCACTTGCATACTGTGAGACCCTGAGCAAGGCACTTAGCTTCCTTGTGCTCCCAGGTCAAACCTGGAAGCAAGCTTCAGCTTACGGCCCTTTCGTGGTTAAACAATTTCCCCTTTCCATTTCCCATTCCATGTATATTAAATAATGGGTAAGTTATTCATGAGGTCCATTGACACTTCTTAGTACATGCAAGGTATAGTACTGAAATGTTAGAGTATTTTGTATACTTTCCTCTTAAAGTTTTGGGGAATAGTGCAGTTTTGTGAACATCTGAAAATCAACTGAAAACATGTTTCAAAAATTACTCATTTTCCCTAATGTAAGGCCAGTCAGGCATTATTTATTACAAATAAGATGGAAAGAATTATCATTCTTCTTATATAAATGCTATTTTGTATCAGGCATGTTACTTGAAGACAGTATTAGATTCTAAGCACTTTGACTATTGAAACCAAAGATGTCATTTATTGTCCAGAAAGAACTGGAAGGGGACAGGATCAGTTGTGTTCCAGGACAGTAGCTGCTGCTGTGGTTTTCACAGGGTTCTTGTGGATTTTACTTGGTAGGTTAGTTCTTTTCTTTCTTACTTCTAAGGGGCTAGCAGGGTATTGTTTTGGGGGCTGCTGGATGTTTGTAAACTGATTTGGTGGCTGTAAGTGGGGCTCATTTTGTGGATGTTTCACTGTATAACAGGCTGCACTGGTAGAGGCCTATTTCTTCTGATGTAAAACCTATTTGGTGGGATTTGCTTGGGCCTGGTTCTTTGGCTGCTGGGCTTGGAGGGGAGACACAGGGCTGATACACTCTCTCTCTCGAGTCAGGTGTCTGCCCAGGACCCGCCCTCCCCCACCCCTCCCTTCCCAGAAGTGTGCGAATTTATAGGGGAATACCTGACCTGCAATTGGAGGAAAAGGCTGCAGGTGCAGCTCATGTAGTTCTAGCCACTGGGGGGTGGATTTAAAGGCTGGGAGAGAGGAGCTTAGGGAGTTGTTCATTTCCCTTATTAGTTTAATGTGTTGTACTGCACCTAGTAACAGGGTTACTGGTGTACAGTGGGACTGTCTCTAAGATTAGTGGGTAACCTGATTAGGCAGTAGGGGTATCTTGGATTAGGGGGGAACCTGGTGGCTCACCCAAGGAAACCTATTTGGAAGGGGATGGAACCACACATCATTAGGGCTGGCATCTTTGGGAGAGTGGTGGGGTGCACAGGGTGTGGAGCAGCCATGATACTGGACTGGGCTTGGAAGTTCGGTGGTTGCCCAGTGTGCTACCAGCTAGCACAGCTTAGGGAGGAGGTTGCGGGGATTAGGAGAAAGCTGGGGGAAGGGGGGTGGTATGGTTGGGGAAGGGGGCTGGGAATCTCCCACAGGGTTGCACCAAGCACTGGGGGTGGGGGCATAGGGAAAGGAGTGCAGGGGAATACTCAGGGGTCACATAGGGACCCTGGCAGAGGGGGTCCAAAAGAACACTAGCAAGGAAGCAGGCAGGTAACTGGGGACCCTCACAAAGGGGGGACGGAGCGACAACATTCTCAGGGAAGTAGGCAGATGGCCAGGGCTGGACAGAAGGAAGCAAGGCGGGGAGGTGGATCAGACCTTACACTCAGTAACCGCTTCAATTCTCTTCTTCTGCTCAAGGATGAGGGAGGTGATGTAGCCACGACAGAGGTGGTTAGAGACGGAAAGGGAGTGGGAGTGGGAGGCAGGAGGCAGGGGCCAGATAGCAGGAAGAACAGGGGGGGACCTGGAATGCAGGAGAATGGGGGGAGCAGTGAATCAAAGCAGGAGGGGCAGGGGGAAGAGGGAGGAAAGTGCAAGGAGAAGGACCAGTTGGGAGGAAAGGTAAAGGAGAAGGACCAGAAGTACAAGGAGGATTCAGTAAAGGGAGCTGAGGGTTTAGGCCAGGGGAGCACGACGAGCAAGGAGGAACTAAATGGAGACAGGAAGGAAGGATGAGCCAGGCTAGTTTAGAAGATGGGGAGAAGGAGCAGTTGCGAGCAGTGAGGGGGGAATTAGCAAGGTACAGAAGGATACTCAGGAGGAGGAGAGGCATAGGACTGGAGGGGAGGGGGTGGCCATGGTAAATATGGAGGGGGTGGCATGTGGCACCCAGATAGGGGGAGGAACAAGGAGCCAGCTGGGTGGAGGGGCCTGTAGAAAGGATGAGGGACATGGAAGGGGGGAATGGAGGAAAAGGAGTGGTCAGAGTGCTCCTGCTGGGGGATTCTATGATCAGGGGTATCAAATGGGATAGGGGGAGAAGCCTGCCAGTTAGAACAAGATGCTTCCCTGGACTAATGGTGCACAGGGCTAAGCACGAGGTATATCAGCTGGCAAAGGATTGTGGGGGTTCCCCAGACATACTGGTCCACCTGGGTACAAATGACATTGAGGGAAATAGCGAGCTAGAGATACAGGCAAGATTCAGGGAGCTCGCCAGGGTCTGTCATGACATAGGATGCACAGTTTCCTTCTCAGAAATCCTGCCAGTGCCAAGGGCTAGTGGTGAACACAAAAGAAAAATTAGGGAGATAAACCAGTGGCTCAGGGAGTGGTGTGAGGCCAGAGGGTATGGGTTGATGGGGGATTGGGGGGAGACCTGGGAGGATAAGCAGCTGTATGCTAGAGATAGACTGCATCTCAATTTGGAGAGGAGGGGAATCCTTAAGTTGAAAATAGAGGGGTTCATTGGTAAAAAGTGGGGTTTAAACTTGTGAAGGGGGGTGGGATGGGAGAAAAGGCTGTCAAGGGGGTGCCGATAAAGGAGGGACTCTGTCTCCACCCCCCTGGGGACCAGGAGGATTGCAGGAAAAGGCCAACTGGCAAAGTTCAGACCAGGGGAAAACAGAATCCCCATGGGAACACGAGCAGGGGAAATGGAACTATAGGGAAAGGGTGGAAGGTAGTCCTGCTAAATGCCAGGAGCTTGGGCAATAAAATGCCTGAGCTCCAGGCGATGCTAACTGAGGGAGCAGTGGATGTGGCAGCGGTCACTGAGACTTGGGCCACTGCAAGACATGACTGGGACCTGAACCTGGAGGGTTACACTATGTTCAGGAAGGACAGGGGGGAGGGAAGGGGAGGAGGGGTAGCAATGATAGTCAAAAACTGCATTGGCATAGCGGGAGTAGAGGAGGCGGAGGGAACCGTGGAGGCGATTTGGGTCACCTTGATAACAAGGGGCGGGGCAAGAGAGTAAAAATAGGAATGGTGTATAGACCCCCTGCCCTGGCGGAGGAGCAGGAGGACAGTCTGGTGGCAGATGTTAGGAGACACTACAGACTGGGCAGAGGAACGGTGGTGGTGTTGGGGGACTTAAACATGCCAGGAACAGACTGGGAGACTATGACATCCTCTGTGACCAGGGAACAGAGGTTGTTGGGTGTCTTCAAGACGTTCCTAACTCAGCAGGTGAGGGAACCGACCAGGAGGCACGGGTACTGGATGGTCCTGGCAGACAGTGACCAGATTGGGGCCTGGAGGTAAGGGACCCATTGGCGGGAGACCATGCCACGGTCTGGTTCTGCCTGGAACTAGGAGGGGTAGAAGGCTGCACAAAGACGAAGTAACCGACTTCAGGGGCGGATTTTAAGGAAATGGGAAGGATCCTTAGGAGCATTTGGATGGGATTGGGTCAGACATGGGCGCTGATAGTAGGTGAAATCATCAGGAGAGGGTGCAGGATGCTACAGCACCTGTGCAAGAGTAGAGGCAATCTGGTAGGGCCCAAAAACCCTGTTGGTGGACCAGGGAAGTCCAGGAGGTGGTGCGGGGAAAGAAAGCAGCCTATAAGCAATTCAAGTGCTCAAGGAGTGAAAGGGATCGAGGGGAGTACGAGCTGATGGCTAGAAGGGCCACTAGAGTGGTGAGGGCGGCTAAGGCAAGGAAGGAGCAGAACCTGGCCAGGGAAATTAGGAGAGGGAACAAGGGGTTCTTTAGATACATTGGGGAAAGATGAAGGGTGAAGGGGCAGATTAGCAGGATTAAATCAGGGGAGAGATGGGCACAAGACCCGGGGGAGCAGGCTGAGGTACTAAATGAGTACTTCACCTCAGTTTTCACCAGGGAAAATGGGGGTGCTGCATCATGCATGGGAGGAGACAGAGATACTGAGGAGGGACCCTTACCGATCGGCAGGTCTGGGGAGAGGGGGAGGCATCACTGGCAGGTGGGGGGAGGGCTAAGCAGGGAGAAGAGGTACCAGAAGTGGAAATCACAGCAGAGAGAGTGAGGGAAGCCCTCAGCTCCCTTAAGATGGAGAAAGCACCGGGGCCAGATAAATTACATCCCAGAGTGCTGAAGGAACTTGAAGATGTCCTGGCGAAACCCCTGGCAGAGCTTTTCACCATCTCTCTGAGGACAGGGTGGGTACCCCAAGACTGGAAGGTGGCGCATATAGTGCCTATCCACAAGGGGGGATCAAGGGAGGTGGCAGGGAACTACAGGCCTGTCAGCCTGACATTGGTGGTGGGCAAGGTGATGGAGGACATTGTCAAGGAGAGGCTGGGGGACCTGGATAAGTCAGGGTGCCTGGACGATAGACAGCATGGATTCATCCGGGAAATCGTGTCAGACAAACCTGGTGGAGTTCTATGACTGGGTGACAAGTGCCTTGGACCTGGGTAGACCAGTGGATGTCCTCTTTCTAGACTTCAGCAAGGCATTTGACTCTGTTCCTCACATGGGCCTGTTGGATAAGCTGGGAGAAATGGGGGTGGGGAACCAGATGATCAGATGGATAGGCAATTGGCTCCAGGACCGGACCCAGATGGTCGTAGTTGGTGGGATAGCCTCATCCCCAAGGAAGGTCATTAGTGGGGTCCCACAGGGATCAGTCCTTGGGCCCCTTCTGTTCAACGCCTACGTATCTGACATAAGGACAGGAATCAGGAGTGAGATGAGTCTCTTTGCAGATGACTCGAAACTGGGGGCGGTGGTGGATGGGGAGGAGGGGGGTGGCCCTACAGGGGGACCTGGAGGCTCTGGAAAGATGGTCTAGAAAGTGGAAGCTGAGGTTCAATGCAGGGAAATGCAAGGTACTCCACCTGGGGCCAGAAACCCAGGCCAAGTGTCACACCCTGGGGGAATGCTACAAGTCTCGATGGCTGAGAGGGACCTGGGGTGGTGGTGGATGTCAAGATGAACAACTCTGAGACTTGTAGGAGGGCAGCAGCCAAGGCCAACAGGATGCTGGGATGCATTGCTAGGGGATCACCTCCAGAAGAGGAGAGTGATACTCCTCTGTATAACTGCTTGGTGAGGCCGCACTTGAGTACTGCATGCAGTTTTGGAGGCCACACTTAAAGAGGGACATTAACCTCCTGGAGAGGGTCCAGAGGAGGCAACCAAACTGATTTGGGGCTTGGGGACAGGACCTATGAGGAGAGGCTCAAAGAGCTAAATATGTACACATTTGAAAGAGAGGGACCGGGGACATGATAGAGGTCTTCAGGTACATGAAGAGGGTAAATAGGGGAGGAACAGTCAGGGTGCTTGAAGGAAGGAGGAAGGGGCCACTAGGAGGCATGGGTGGAAGCTGGAGGGAAGATTCGAGGAGAAAGGAGGAGGTGCTACTTCATTGAGAGGGTGGTGGAGCCATGGAATGCACTGCCTAGGAGGCTGGTGGAGGCAGAGACAGTGGAGGGGTCAAGAGGGGTGGGACAGGTACAGGGAAGGGTTCTGGAAGCAAAATCCAGTGCAGCAAGAATATCCGGAACTGGGAAGGAGAAGCCAGAGAAGGCGAGGGACAGCAAGGTCAGCACTCAGGGTGGGGGCTGACCAAACGAGCAGACACGAAAGACCGTTAGGCCTATTCTTCTGGCATTTTAGTATGTTAGTATGTATTTATTTTTATGTAAGTGTTTTGTATGTATTGGCCTGGATATTCAAAGCAGTTGTGTATGGCGCAACTGGGCTGTACATGCACAACTGCAGAAATGTGCCATAGAGAGATCTTCAGTGGGAGTCATTGCGCAGTGCAAGTAGCAGTGCACCAATCTGCAACTGTATTGAATGCATGCACAAGGGCAGGGGGCATACCCATGAATATGTGGCATAGTGCAATATTCAACCCCTGAGCCATAGCACAAGTGAGGAGCAACGGCCAGATGCACCAAGCAGGCTTGAGCCTATGAAAACAGGGAGCAATCAGGGGGACAGCACTTGCTCCAGAGGGGAACGAGAGAGAGAGACAGATAGGCAGACAGAGAGAGAGAGAGAGACAGAACAAGAGAGAGAGAGAGAGAAAGAGAGAGACAGAGAGAGAGTGTGTGAGAGACAGAGAGACAGACAGAGTGAGAGTGAGAGAGTAAGAGAGAAGTAGCCACCAGATCCTGAAGTGAGCGACACAGAAACCCAAAGGGGCATGGGACAGAGGTCACAGGTGACTGAAAGCCAGGGGCAGGTGGCACAGGAGGGAGCCCGGCAGAGTGACAGGCACTGACCCACGGTGGCAAGCGGTCCAGTGGAGATGGAAGCCCAGGGGGAGACAGGACAACAGGGGCCATGGCCAGTGCAGTATTCCAGATGGAGGCCATAATGGGGGGGTGAGGAGGCAGATTGACGTGGCCATGGAAAGGCCCATCGGCGGTACGCCCGGAACAGGCGGTACCGGCCCCGTATTAGCTACGAGACCCACATTGATATGGAGATCGTGGGCTGGTATCACCTGAACCAGGTGATTCTGAGGCAGCTCTGTGTGCTGTGCAGTGAGGAGATGCAAGCACCCTCTAGACGGAGCCACGCCCTGACAGTGGAGATGAAGGTGACAGCCGTCATGTGTCTGCTCACCACGGGCACCTTCCAGAGATCAACAGGGGACACCACAGGTATAACCCGGTTGGCTACATCATGACTCTTCACTTCCTCAACACCCTGCTACCACATGTTGTGGACTACATCCATTTCCCCAGCACACAGGCAGAGCATATAGCAACCATGCAGGAGTTCCACATGGTAGCACGGATGCCTGGTGTGCTACGGGCCCTCAACTGCACCCATGTGGGCATCTGTATGCCACCTGGCCCAGAGGGGGTAGCATATGTGAACAGGAAGGGCTAACCCAGTATCAACTGCCAGGTGGTGTGCGATGCCAGGGAGTGCATTACCAATGTCTGTACCACACACCCTGGGAGCACACATGACACCTTCATCTGGTACAGCTCAGTACTGTGTCACAGGTTCAAGAGTGGGGATATCCCCACGGGCCACCTAGTGGGTGAGTATGGCAAGACTATGAGCAGCTGGGTACAGCAGGGCATGGGAGGAGGTGAGCAGGGCAGGTGCACTGGTGGGAGCACCAGGGATGGGCAAGGGGCACAGCAACTGAGGACACCAGGCTAACCATACATTTGTCCACACAGGTGACAGTGGTTACTCACTCAGGTCCTGGCTGCTCACCCCCTACCAGTGCCCATTATCACCAGCAGAGGACCAGTACAATGAGGCACATGCCAGCATGCAGAACATCATTGAGCATGTGTTCAGGATGCTGAAGACGTGTTTCTGTTACCTAAACAGGTCTGACGGTGCCCTACAGTACAGCCCCTCGAAGGCCTGTGGCATATTCCTGGCCTGCTGCATGCTGCACAACATGGCCAATGACCGTGGGATACCTGTCAAGGCTGAAGAGGGGAACAACAGTGGGGACGACATGGGCAATGGGCTGGGGGTGGAGGGAAGCCCTCCCCCCGGGAGGAGGGATCCCCGGCTCCTGAGGATGGCACTCCAGCATCGTGACATGATCGCATAGGAGCACTACGGTGCATGCAGGTAGGTGGACAACCCCCCATGCACTGAACAGACACACTGGCACAGCACACAGGCATGGGTGGGCATGGCCATGGGCATGCACACACAGGCGTGATGCAGGGGTGGGGGGGTCTTGCCACACAGCTACACACAACACCATGTAGTGCTGTACAGCAACACACACACACACACACACACACACACACACACACACACTGGCACCCGCAGGCATGTGCCCAGGTGCTACCGTGTGGCA
This sequence comes from Neoceratodus forsteri, assembly GCA_016271365.2. Lineage (NCBI taxonomy): Eukaryota > Metazoa > Chordata > Ceratodontiformes > Ceratodontidae > Neoceratodus > Neoceratodus forsteri. The sequence continues at coordinate 604,410,469 of CM028129.1, forward strand.
TAGATCAGACGCAGGGCACCGATGCTCAGGTGCAACCAGCGCTGTGCTGCCATCATCACGCACCCGCCACATGGGCCAGCGACTGGGCGGGTGCGTACCCAGGCAGCATGTGGTGCAACACACAGGTGCACAACTTTGTCATGCGCACACGCACACATCAACCAGGTGCACACAGGGCAGTGGCAGCAGACAGGGCGGTGTGCACATCAGGTCAGCCACACAGACACACATTCACCATGGACATGGGGTGGCTGCGCCATGGCTGTTCGGCAGCTACAGGCTGCTCAATGGCCACAGGGGTGTCTGCGACTACCCCCCACAGGTCAAACTATGTGACCACAATCAGGTCCTCGCAGGGGTCCATAGGCACTCAAACAGGTCCACCCCAGGCATGCCTGGGATGCAGACAGTGGAGCCTGGTGTCGACACTGAGGGTGTCACCTGATGTTGGGTCTGTGGGGTGGACAGTGCACTCCACGGAGACTGTGGCAGGCGGCTACACCCTGTGGCAGCCAGTGGCGCATGTCCAACCGAGATCACATTGGCTATGCAGTGCAGGGATACAGCTGTGTCCTTCTGCAGGTGATCTATGGCCTCCAGGACCTGCACAGAGCCCTTCTCATACTGCTCAGCTGCCTGGCACACCTCTGCATGGAGAGCACACACCCCAGCTACGAGCAGCACCTGTTGCTCCATGGAGGCCCGCAGCAATCGTGTGTGCTCAGTCAAAGGGTCGGTGCCCAGGGGTGCATGGGCATGTCGCCATCCCATCAGTGGTGTATGACCATGCTGCATGGCCCCCTGCTCAGGTGGATGCTGCACAGCAGGGTCCCCATGAGGTAGGTCATTGTCAGGTGCACCAGTGGTGGACACTGAGCCCAGCTGCCCATTGTTCCCAGCCATCTGCTGTTGCTGCCCCTCCATCCCCTGTGTGCTGGCCAGTGCCTGGGTGGCTGCACCACCACCACCCAGTGCTGCCATGCCTGTGCACACAGTAGACCCAGGGGCAGTGGCGGGCAGCTGTTCCACTGCCAACAGGCCACTGGCTGAGCTGCCGGTGCTGGTGGTAGGCATAGGTATCCCCCACAACAAAACCCCCACTGTCCAGGATGATGGTCATGTCATCATCAGTGTCAAACCCCGCCCTGATCTGTGTCTCCATGCCGAGCATGCCATGACTGGTATCCTGCTGGAACATAGCCAGGGCCTCATCTGCCACCATGCCCAGGACATTCGGCTGGATGGCAGTGGTGTGCTGCAACTGATTGGCCCCCGGATGCCTGTGGAGGTAGATGGCTAGTCCTCCAGGGCTGGGCCTGCCCCCATGGCAGCTGCAGGTGACCCTGCCACTTCATGCTGATGAGCCAGTGCTGTAAGGGAAAACAGATGTGTCAGTGCCACCACACCAGCAGCCCCCCCGGCATACCTACCATGCAGTGATAGGCTCCCTCCTGTCTGGAAATCACTGCCCAGCACACCCTCAACTGTGCTGTGCTGCACTGCATGGTGGCCACCACCAGCTCCTCTTGTGCCATGAGCTGTTGCACAGCAGCTTGTTCCCCACCAGTTGCTGCCCTGGCAGCCCGTATGGCCACCACCTTCTCCTTTATCCTGCGTTTGTCAGTGCCCACCTTCTTTCTGCACTCCTGCACAATCCACTGGTGGTTGCCATGCTGGTTCATGGCTGCTGCCACCTCCACCCAGGCTGCAGCCCTGGCCTGTGGTGTGCCAATGGCACCACTCAGCAATGGCTCCCTGTCTAGGTATGACTCAAACAGGGCATCAGCCTCTGCCTTTGTAAAGTTTGGCCTGTGCTTGCAGGCAGGTCCATGCTCCTCACCTTCCTCATTCTCAGACATGTTGCTACCTGTGGGCATGGACATGTGGTTACTGGCTGCAGCAGCCCTCCCATCCATCCTGATGTGCTGGCTGTCCCCACAGCAGGTGCAACTTACCTCAGATGGTTACAATACTGGTTCATGGCCTGTGCTGTTGTACAGCACCTTTATAGTGCATCGCATGCAAATGAGCTGTTGCGCAACGGTAATGACATGCACATATCCCCACTGTGTCATGGATAGGCTGATGAGTTCATTTGCATGTGACAGCTGAATATCGTGCACTTGCACCTTGTGCAATGGAATTGCTCCTGTGCATGTCATGGCACAATGCTGTGACATGTGCAGTGTGCCACCCACAATACGCATGCACCATGGCATGTGCTACCGCCTATTGCGCACTGTGCACTAGGATCGCTACAGGGGCCATAGCACCAGGTGCTATAGGGCCTATGGCACTCAGGTGATATAGGTCCCATGGTGCTCAGGCGCCATTATGCCTAAGGTGCCCAGGCACCATTAGGCCTATGGCACTCAGGCGCTATTAGACCTATGCTGCTCAGGCGCTATATGGCCCATGGCGCTCAGGTGCCATTAGGCCTATGGCACTCAGGTGCTATTAGGCCTATGGCACTCAGGCACTATAGGGCCCATTGCACTCTGGTGCCATTAGGTCTATGGTGCCCAGGCACCATTAGGCCTATGGCACTCAGGCGCTATTAGGCCTATGGTGCTCAGGCGCTATATGGCCCATGGTGCTCAGGCACCACTAGGCCTATGGTGCTTAGACATTATAGGGCCCATGGAGCATGATGCGATATAGGCCCTATTGCGCACTATGTGATATAGGCCCTATGGTGCCCATGCGCTCTTTGCGCTTGCTGACCCCTGTCCCCTGCCCTGCTCTATTCCTCCTTGGGACTCCTGCTACAAGTGCTGGTGTGGCCATGCCCATGCTGCACATCTCTGATGATGCATGATTGCTGGATGCTGCGCAACCGTCCACAAGGTGCGCATCCCGCGTTGTTCACATGCGCTACTGGGCACCATTTTGTTTCAGCTCTGATATAGGTGGCATGGCGCATTGTGGGATTTGTCATGCACAAAACTGGAGACAGGTTGAGCTTGTCAACCTGGTGGCACAGTTGGAGCCACATGCTGCAGGTCTGTTTGGGCAGGAGCCCCTGCAGCAGGCCAGGACTGATGTTTGGCAGGCCATAGCTGCTGGCCTTGTCCAGACCACAGGGATGCAATGCACAGGGGAGCAGTGCCATCACAGATATGGCAACATGATGCGATGGGACCCAGAGAGGCTGAGGGTGCTGCAAACGCGTGTTCACAGGGGGGCCGTGCCACAGCCAGGTACGTGGGCACATGCTGGTTCTGTGCACGGCCACCATACCATGGTGTTGGCTGGGCTGCCTGCCATGCTGGGGAGCATGTAGCCTGTGGTGTGGCATTGCCAGTCACTGGGTGCGCTGCACCACTGCCCTGTGGCTCATGCCCAGCTGGGACGCACACTGTGCATAGAGGTGGGGGGTGGTGGGCTCATGCTGAGGCTGTGTTCTGATGTTGTGCCTGTCTGTGTCCCTTCCTTAGGACCTGAGGATTGATGCCATGCCAGGGCGGCAGAGATGCCTGAGGTTGGACCAGTCGGGGGAGCTGGCCCCCATGGAGCAGGTGGAGCAGCTGCAGGACCAGCGCATGCAGCACCGCAGCGGTAGGTAGGCACTGTTCTGTTCCTCTACTCCTTATCAGGTGGTTGGCAGGGGTGAGGGTGTGGCCATGGCAACCTGTGCCTTGTGCCATGTCAGCTGTGTGCAGCACACTGTGAGGAGTGCATACCACCGTGGGGTGCCCATTGCACATGTGTGGCAGCTGTTGGTGAGATGGGTGTGCATCTGGCTGCCATTGGTGCTGCTGCGGTGCTGCTGTAGCACTGTGTCACCTGCCTACCACTGAGTGGTCAGGTGGCCCTTGGGTGGCAGTGTCCACCGCTGTGCACTGTTGTGGCATGCTGGGGTGTTGGCTGGTGTTGGCCCACCCACTGTGGGTGGCCGAGGCACCACTTCAGGGGCATGTGTTCCCACTGTCAACTGCACATGGTGGGGGGCATGGTGTCTGTGGACATGCACTGATCACCTGTGTATTCCTTTGTCATAGGCATCCGGAGAGGATCGCAACTGAAGTTATACTGCCGTCTTCTGCGGCAGATCATTTTGATCACCTCCACCATGATGGAGATTGACCAGCAGAACAGATGGATTTTGCTGCACGACAGGTGACGATGGAGGTGCCAGGCAGTGGCAGGACATGGCTGCCTGTAGCTGGACCTGTACCCCCTCCATGCCCTTGCCTTCCCTTACCCTACCTTCCCCTGTCCCACTGTACAGTCCCTGTCCCCTCTCCCCATCCTTCACTCTCCTACCCTGTCCTTCTGGGTGTCATGTAGATAGTTGTTGAATACATTTTTCTACCTTACCTGCCTATGTCCATGTCTGCTTTGCGGCTGGCAAGTGGTGCCATGCTGCAGTGGCATGGTGGGTGTCTGTGTGGTGTTCCTGTGTCATTGTGTGGGCCATGCACATTGATGTCCTGCCCCTCGACTGGTGGCTGTGCCATGGGGTGGCCATGGGCTGGCTGTTCAGGATGTGTGGAGAGTGTGTTGTGCACCGTATGCCAGGGTGTGGCTTTCCGTGGTCTGGGTGGGTGGGGGCATGCCATCCAGTGGGGGGGCCAGTGGCAGCTCACCCTTGCCAATAGTGCTGCCTGTTCCCTGTGGCTACTGTCCTGATGCTGGGAGGCCAGCTGCCTGTGTGCACCCTGCAGGTGGTGGTCACCTGTGGCCCACCGCTGTGCATCTCTGCCACTGCTCCTGACCGGGCTCCACTGTCTCCCCTCTCTGTCTCCCCCCCACCTGCTTGCTCCCAGCTGTGCCTAGTGCTGGTCCTTCAGTGCCTTGGCACATTTTCTGTTGCTCCCTTGTGCATCTCTGGTTGAGCTATGGTGCTGGTCGGGTTGCTCCCTGGCACACTTCTAGCTGTGCCTTAGTGCATCCCTGTGATATTCAGCAGTGTTGCACTGGCGCATGTCGCCATGTGCAACCGTTGAATATCGCAGTCACTGCACCATAGCGCAGTTGGGTTGTTCTGTGCCGGGGTTGCGCTGGTCTTTGGTGCATTTCTGAATATCCTCCCCATTGTGTAAACAGGAATTCATTAAAATGAGCTTCAGCTCAATGATTGTAGAACATCTTTTCTCCTGTTTTGAATAAAATTAAATGAAATATTTTATTGCCTCTGTTATTTAATGATTTCATTGAAAATCCCTCATACATTTTCATATCAGCTGGTAGAATTGCACTAGTGGTCTGGTGCTGAGCACAGCTGGCCACAGGGTGCTCCCCAGCCTACCCTCAAGAGCTAGATTCCAGGTACGCTTTGGGGAAAGCAGCTCCAGTCCAGCTTGCTAGCCATGAACTCAGTTGGTGGATGGTGCCTGAAATTGGGTCTACTATAGGCAGATTCAGCACTCCATTTCTCCCTGACTGGCTTCAGCTCCTGGAGATTTGAAGTCCCTTGGAACTCATCTCTCTGCTGCCCTAAACCCCGAGTGCTGACTTTTCCATTAGCAGATTATATATTTTGGCCACTAGAGGGCCCAATTATAAACACACTTACCTAATCCAATCCATCAGTCTTCTCCACTGCTAAACCCAACTGTTTTTTCTCTTTTCCTTTTAGTACTCCCCAGACCATGGCTCTCCTCAACCACCTGCTCCTGCCTCTTCTTACTCTCTCTTTCCTTCCTCCCCTCAGCTACCTCCCTGGTGCCTGCCACACCTCTCCACCCTACACCTACCTCCTACTCATCTCCTACCACCAACCTGGAACCCTGGCCCATGCACCTTGCCCTTCCCTGGGGCACCCCCCATTAAGGTCTGGCAGTACACTGATACTCATGAGAATTGAACCTGTGCAAACCTACCCCCCGCTGCTATCCATTACTCTGCACTGGGACATACGGCACATATGCTATATTCGGTCTTGCAATATACAGAGGTGAAACCTCACCGACTATGAACAATGACAGATTGCACTAAAACTCTTGCTCCTCCTCCTCCTACTGATGTCAAGGAGTGTTCGCCCGAACCCTGGCCTGGTTACCTCCTGCCCAGCAAGAATTAGGAAATCAGATGGGGGTCTCATCGTTGCCACCCTCAACATATGCAGCCTCTTCCCAAAGCTTGCTGCCCTTCAAATCTTTGCTGACCAGCATAACCCTGATACCCTTACTGTTGTTGAAACCTGTCTGACGCCCAATACTCTTGACCATGCTCTTGCGCTACAGGGCTATAATGTTTTCAGACCTGATAGGAGGACAAAAAGAGGGTGTGTGTGCAATTTACATCAAAGACAACATCACCCGTGACCCCATCTCCACTACCTCCTCTGACTCTTCTGTGCAATTCCTACCAATCAAACGACTCCTTGGGGCCCAAAATAAAGTGCTCACTGTAGTCTCAGTCTACATCCCACCAAAAGACCAAGGGATTGGTCTCTGTGCGGTCCTGGATTTTGTAAGATCCCAACCTCCCAGATCTGAGATCCTCCTCCTTGGTGATTTTAATATCAGTTGGCTTGCACCTGATGTAAGAACCCACAAGGATGCTATCTCTTCAGCTAACCTAACGCAGATGGTCAATTCCCCCACAAGGAAGAACTACAAGTCAGGTTCCAGCACTCTCCTGGACTGGGTTCTTGCCAGCCACCCAACCCATATCAGTAACACCACTGTCCTCCTGGATTCCCTCAGCGACCATTCTCCTGTCATCTGCAACTGGTCAAATAAGTTTCATAAGCCTCCTCCTAAAACCATTTCCAGAAGAGTCCTACCCCGTGGCCAACTGATCCATCTCAAATCCTGCCTTAGTCAGCAAGACTGATCTCCCATATACAATGCACTGGATATTGACTCGGCCCTTGATTATTTCATCACCACATTCAACGCTGCCTGCGACTCCTACACCCCAGTAAAAAAGGGCAAAGTCAAGGCACTCTCCAATCCCTGGCTCACGGCTGAGCTACTGGTTCATTTAAAATCAAGGGACCACCTCTGGGCAATAGCTAGGGCCACATGTGCTCAACTGGACATTCAAAATTACAAACAGACTTGCAACAACTGAACAAAACAAATACGAAAGATGAAGAGTACCTACTACAAGGAAGCCCTCACCAACAACTGGAGAGATGGGAGAGCTTTTTGGGACAATATTAAGGAAGTCACAGGGAAGCAGTCCAAATCCTCCCCAACCCTACTGATGGTTGACGGAGCCACCACCCTTGACCCGAAGGTCATTTCCAATACTTTCAATACAGCCTTCACCGACCTTAGTGCTGTTTTGCCCGCAGACTTTTTCTCTGAAACGGACTCCCCTGCTCCAAATTCCCTACCTACCACCTCAAATCATCTGCCGTTCCACTTCAAAAAAGTCAAGGCGAATGATATCTGCAAATACATAACAAAGGCTATCTGCAAGTCCAGAGCCACTGGTGATTCACTGGACCTTAAACTGCTATCCCTCACCCTTGAAGAGGTATTGCACCCGCTTACCAGAATCTTCAATCTCTCCCTCAGCCTCAGTTAGTTCCCAAGCAAATGGAAATCTGCTATTGTCACTCTGGTCTTTAAAAGCGGCAACAAGTCCATACAGGGGAACCACCGGCCGATCTCTATATTATTCCCCCTCTCCAAGGCCCTTGAGTGTATTGTTGCTGACCAGCTTACAGACTACCTGGACAAATATAACATCCTATGTGCACAGCAACACGGGTTCAGGTACGGGAACAGCATATCAACAGCCCTCCTGGAATTCACTGGAGTCCTTCACAGCTCATTGGACAAAGGCCATCTAACTGGAGTCGTATTCATCGATTTGACTAAGGCATTTGACACTGTTCACCATGGCCTGCTTACCAAACAGCTGCTGAATGCCGGGATCTCCCAGGACTCCACTGCATGGTTTAACAGCCTGCTGGACCAGCACTCACAAAAAGTAAAAATCTCAAGAGTACTCTCTGACTCCAAACCTGTTAGTTCAGGTGTCCCTCAGGGATCCATACTGGGCCCACTACTTTTCAGCCTTTTCCTGAACTTCCTTCCACTATCCTGCCCAGAACAAATTATCCTCTATACCGATGATGCTGTGCTTCTCACCCCCATAAGAACTCACAACCATTACTTCACAACCTACAGCTTGCTTTCTCTGCTGTTGAAAACTGGTTCACAAAACATAAACTGGTTCTAAACCACAAAAAGACTAAATCTATGTTTTTCTGCAGCACACAAATGCAAAACAAACACCCGCTTGATATCAATACAAGTGCTGGTAACACCCTCAAACAAGTGTCATCTTTTAAATACCTTGGAATCTCACGTGACCCTTGTCTATCTTATGGGACCCACATTGATAGTGTTGCCAGAGTGGTAAACTCACGCATTGGAATTCTCTACCGAAATAGACAACATCCTACCCAGGCAGCACTGAAGATTGCTATCCAGAGCTCTGTGGTCTCCATCATAGACTACGGCCTCATAATCTATGGCTCTGCCTCTACTACCGCCCTCAGGTGCATAACAACCTCTCTAAACAAGGCCTGTCGACTGCTTACTGGATCCCACCGACTCACGCATACATGTGAGCTTTACGCTCAAATGAGATGGCTTCAACTCGCTAACCGCATAAAGTACCTTACCTGCTTGATGGCGAAAAAAACTACAGAGGGTCTGAACATCAGCTTCTACAGGTACCCCAATGCCACAAAACTCTGGGCCAAAGATCCTTTGCACACCGTTCACCCAGCTGAATGAATGCCTTCAGCACTCACATCACCTCCACCTCCTCACTGGACATATTCAAATCAAGCCTCCATCATCATCTCACAGCCTCCAGCTCATGTGACTGCCACCCCTAACCCTCCCTTCCCCCTTGAGATCAACCACCCCCTTTGATGTTCTTTGACAATGCCATGAGCTGCTCTAGTCTCTTTTTTAGCTATCACCCCCCTATCCTCTCACTCTTCTTCCCTGATTTCTTCTAGGTTTCTGAAATGATTCTTTGTATGTGTTATTCATGTATCCTATTTACCGTGATGCTGTACCTGAACTGATGAATATGGTTGTATGCTCTCTTTAATGTTGTATGCCCTTGTTTAACATGTATGTACTCTCCTGATGTGGAAACTTTGTGAAAGAGCCTTGGCTCAAAGGTAATTGTAATCCTGGATCTAAATAAACAATAAACAAAGAATTGGGGTGAGTGATGATGTAATTTGAGTAAGTATGGTGGAGTTAAGCTACACCCTCAGCTGTGACCAATGGATCACTTTTCTATCTCCATATTTCCTAGCTATCAAAACTACTGTTAAGCAGCAGTCAACACTTTTTCTCTTCGCTTTTCTTCTCCACCCCACCCTAAGTTAGCAAACTCACTGTCATGTCCTCTATATTGTCCCTAGTAGACTATGGTTTGCCTGTCTATGGGGCTGCTGACTAGACTGCACTAAACAAAATCCGTCTCACCTTAAATAAGGCCTGTAGGCTAATCACCAGGGCTCCCAGACTTACACATACCTGCCTTCTTTATGCCCAGGCTAATCTGCTTGATCTTGACGAATGGCTTAGGTATCAAATTGGCCTCCTAACTAAGAAAACTTTCCTTGGTTTATCCCCACCTGGGCTGACTACCTCTATCCACCATGCTAAACCTCTAGTACAAACCTGATCCTCCTGCAAATCCTCGCTGGTAGTTCCTTGGGCCAGGATCATGAGGCAAAGGCCTTCCTATACCAGGCCCATTCCTGGCATAACTCCCTTCCCTCCAGTATCGTTGATGCTCCCTCCATCTCTCATTTCAAAACCTCCCTGCATAATCACCTACTTACTACGCACAGCTGTTGCTGCCTGTAACTCTCCCCTGCTCTTCTCGATGAGAAAGCTCCCTGTATGGCTGCTCCCATCCCACTACCCCCCCATATATTGTCCTAACCACTATTCCACCTGTCACAGCATGAATGTCTACTCTATAAGTTATGTTAATCCAACTTGTATCTGGCTATTGTATCATAACCTCCTCGATGTCACCATTGTTTTCCTCCATTTGTTTTCCTTTATATGCTTGTTATTATTGTTTTGTTCTCTCTATGACGAGGTACCTTTGCAAATGAGCCTCTGGCTCAAAGGTTGTAAACTGATGTTTTAATAAATAAATAAATAAATAAACCTAGTGTATCTCTTTACTATCCCTACTAAACTTCCTATTAGTTCTCTCTTTTCATTCCTTTTCCATTTCCATCCATTAAGTCCCTGGAATGATGCCAAACACCCTGAGAGGTGTTGTATAAAGTGCATAAGTGCATTTTGTGTAAAATAAACATGAAGGCTATTTTAGATAGCAGGAATAAATGCAGTTAATAAAGCCTTTTAAATAAACAAGATGCAGAAGCTATATCAAACTAATCATTTCATGATTAGTACAGTTATACAAAATCCTTAAGGTATTTTCATAAATTCACATTATAAACCTGTTACTGTATGATGCTAAACAAAAAAACTGTGGTATGCTTTATAAAAATGCTTAGTCATCACGAATCAGAGATATATAGTCAGTATCTGTGGAGATATTCATTGTACTTTTAATTGAACCAGGAAGTCCCCTGGAACAAACAAACTCCCTTGGTTTTAAAACAGCATGCCCAGACATGTAACATCTTCTTCAGACATGAAAATAGAAAGGGCTTAGTCAGGTGACCCCCACCAAAAGGTATAAAAACTCTTCATCGAGTTCACCTCAGTTCAGTTCATTGGGGCTCAGCCCTGAAAAAGAAGAAGAGAGGTTCTACTGTTACTGTAGACAAGCTGTTGACTGCAGATGAGAATGATCTTAGGAGCTTTAAGATCCACGATCGTATTATGTGAGAAACTACTGATGTTAAGCAGTAATTTTCTTTGCAATTGTTTTGTTTTCATTTATTGTTTTTCGAACTTTTGAAAAATAAATATCACACCAAGGTATGTTTTAAGCCTATAAGTTTGCCTTATTTGAAGTTTATTCCCACATGCTGTTACAAACTTGGTGTCAGAAGTGGGATAGTACTGGTTGTTCAGAGAAACAAGGAGGAAACCAGTACCCAGATACCAGCCATGGTATCTAGACATTGGGACAAAGAGCAGGATTGCATACCTCCAGAATCTCATGGATGCCAAGGATCTGTTGAAGGAGGAGGGGACAAGGAGGAGGAGGTGAGGAGAACTGGAGAGGAGCAATTGCCTGGATTGGAGTTTGATGGAATGCGGAGGCAGACCAGTGCCGGAGAGAGGTTGAGCACCACTGTCAGGTGCTGATGGAGGGTTCACAACTGGAGGATTTCATGGCAGAGGCAGAGGACCAGGATCCATGGGTTCTAGAAGAGGAGCACCCCTGATGGAACCTTTGTTGCCAGCCACTTTTGAAATCCCGTTGTTGCCCATTTTTCTGGGCTGCTTCTACTTGGAGGATGATGAGATGAAGGCCCCAGATAAGACTGTTTCAGGACATATCCATACTGGGGTGAAGACTACAAGTAACAGGGAAGACCCCATGGTGGCTGAAGGGACCTTCCCATGTTTTGAACCCCCTGTGATATGGGATGAAATGCATGAAACATGTAATGTGTAAAATGAATACAGCTTTTAAGGCTGGTGCTGAGTAAAGTCAGTTGAGGGTACCAGGACGGTGTGAGGGTTAAAAGGAAACCCCTAGTATGTTACAGATAAAGGCTGAAAGGAAACTCCAAAGGTTTGGTGAGTTAGGAGCCGTCTGGTTGATGTTCAGCGTGAGAAGGTTTCTTGTCTACCAGAAAATGTATGAAAGGGAAATGGATAAATGAAATGATTATAAGAAATGTATAACATAAAAGAGAATGTCTATACTGTATGATATAAAATGAGGAACCTAGGGTCATGGAGAATCTAGGTATGGGGTGAAACCTATGATTGGGCCCCTGAGTGGAAACAATGCATTTGAATGGGGTTAGAGCTGGGTACAACTCTCCCCAGAGAAAGCTGTGGTATAGGCCTTTACGGCCACCCTGATAGCTAGATAGAGGAAGCTAGAAGTCAGCATAAAACTGCTGTGTATTACTTTTTCCTTTTTAATGTACGGATGAAGGTATGATAGTGGGTGCACAGGGCTGAACTGATGCCAAGTGATGGGTGCTGAAACAATGCCTATCGATGGGTGTCTGACATTACATATGAAATGTCTGAGTTGTAGTAACCAGAATTAATTTTTTTTTATTTATTATTTAGTTTTTGTTGACCGGATAAGTGCACTAGACAAATCCTGCCTATTTTCAGGCACGACCCGGGAAGGGGGATACAGATGAATGCCAACTGACCTTGAACCAGATTAAGCTGTTAGTAGTATTTTTTGTGAATGAGGGAAATTTGGCCAGGACACCGGGGAAATCCCCTACTCTTTTCGATAAGTGCCATGGGATCTTTAACATCCACCTGGACTACCACCAATCCAGGCAGATGGGACCTCGGTTTAATGTCTCATCTGAAAGACGGCACCTCAGAAGTGCAGCACCCCCTCATGCTGCATTACAGTGTCAGTATAGGGATATTAACCCACGTGCCAGATGTGGGAACAGAACCCACAGCCCTCTGATCTCCCGGCCTCAGAGGCGAGTGTGCTACCTACTGAGCCAATGACACTGCAAATAGCTGGTGGGTAGACAGCCACTACAGACTGAAGTCCTCTGAGAGTAGGGATACAGCAAAATTTAATTTTGCTGGTGAAATTCCAGCGAAATCACCAATTTCACCTTGCAGGACATTTCATGAAATTACAACCTTGGGGCAGAATTTTGCCTGTATAGTGAGGTGAAATTTCACCTATATTTAGCAGCAACATTTTGCCTATAGATTTTGCTTCCACTGGTAAGTTTTGCCTTAGAATTTAACAAAGGAGAAATTAGGAAGAAAGGCATGTCACATGACTTGCTATCTGAAGCCGACTGCAGGTCACATGTGTGCCTGTAATCAGACAGGAAGCCACTGAATCTACATCCTTTCCTTGCAGTTTGTAGGATAGAGACAGTAGAAGAGACTGTGAGAGAGAGACAGAGACTAAAAAAGACATATAATTTGATGAATTGTGAGTGACAGAGTGAGAGTTTGTGTTGGTTGAACTTCTGTTCATCCCCTATTTCTTTATTTAACAAAAGTTTATCTTTCTCTTGTGTTCTATTTTCTCTCTTTATCTTGTGTGAGAGAGTGTGTGTGTGTGTGTATGTGTGTGTGTGTTTCACTCCCCCTTTTTTCATTTTTTATTTAGGAGTTTAATTAAACTTTTTTTTTTAAAATAATGATGCAAGGGAGTGGGTCTGACTCTGGAACTGGACAGTGTGGAAGGGAGGATGATGCATTAACCTTAACAGGAGCATAATTATAAGTGAGCCCCCCCAGCAGGAGCAGTTGGCTCTGGCCTCTGCTCCCCAGCAGCAGCAGGCGCTGGTCATTGGCCCTGAACCCGCAGGTTCCCCCACCCAGGTCCACAGCACTGTCAGCAGGAGCAGCTTCCCCCTCCCAGCAGCAGGATGTGAACCCTGCCACAGCCACCAAACAGCAGCTGCAGCAACAGCACTCAGACTTGGATCCCATTGCCCACCCTCTCAGGAGGATCATGTGGCTCCTGCGGCTGCCAGCCCCCAGCATGTTGATGTAGAGGCCCCCCCAGGACATCAGCTTGTGCCCCCCAATCAAAGATCATCAGTCTGGGCATTTTTTACCACAAAGGCAGATGATAGAAGTGTGGTTGTCTGCAACCTTTGTGATAAAAATGTAAATTGGGGAAACCAGAGTCCCACTTTGGGACTTCTGGTCTAAGGAGTCACCTGCAGCACCACCATGCTGTAGAGTGGCTCTCAAAACAGCAAGAGACAGCAACAGAAGGCAGCAGTGTGGCTCAGGGGCACTATACCTTGGGGGGGAGGAGGAGGTCTAGCAGCAGGATGCACCTGGAGCCGGAAGAGACAGAAGCATCCCCCACCCATGATGCACGATGGAGGACCCAGCAGCACCACCCCTGCCCTGAGCATTCTGCAGCCCCCCAAGTCAGGTGATGGTCACCAGGGCAGACCTGGAGGCTGTGCACACTGAGGTCCAAAGTGACCAGCTCCGCCAGGAGGTCGGGGTGACCTCCAAGAAATAATGGTGGACCAGAAGAAGATCTTGGACCTCCTGTTTGAGCTTCATGGTTGTGGTGGAACAGGTGGCAGTGCCCAGTGAATAGCCTGTGGCTGTGGTGGTGGGCCAGTGTTGTTTTCTTGTTCTTCTCCTTTCTTTGTTATTGTCACTCCTCTTGTTCTGCACCCCTCCCTTAAAATCGAAAACACCCCAAAAAAAAACATTTAGAAAAAAACAAAGACAAATTTTTTGTCCTCTTTTTCTTCTGATCTATAGCAAGTTGTTTATTTTATCTTTTCCAGCTGTTTATGCCCCCTCCCTTTTCCATTCCCTCTCATATATGAATATGAATAACTTTGTTCTCCTGACCATGCATGTCCCTGGTTCCCACCTCCCCAACCCCATCCCCCTGTTGTAGTACCATGCCCATAAACCGTGCACCTTTCTACTTTTATCTTATTCCACTTTTCTATCTGTGTTTCATCCTTTGCTCCTTCTATCCTATCCACAAATGTCAAGTATAAGAACTTTATTATGAACAAAAATATTTTCCAAAGCAATGTGAGAGTGAATCTTGGCTCTGCTCATGTACAACAGGGCTCTCAGGTAATGAAATGCTTCCCAAAAAAATGTTACATTAAAGTCAGACAGAAATCTGGTCTCAGCCAAGATATTTTATGGTGCCCCCTCACCAGCACCCAGATATTAAAATGCTGTTTTGGCCACTGTTTACAATTGTTTTTAGGCTACATCTTGCTTCTGCCAGTGCAGCACAGGCAGTACATGTCCAGAAATGTTTCCTAAAAAATGGTACATCAAGTAAAGACAGAAATCTGGTCTCAGCCATAATGTTTTATGGTGCCCAAACCACCATCACCCGGACCAAAGGATGGTCTTTGGTCCACTGTTTACAATTGTTTTTAGGCCACATCTTGCTTCTGTGAGTGCAGCACAGGCAGTACATGTCCATAAATGTTTCCTTAAAAATGGTACATTAAATTCAGACAGAAATCTGGTCTCAGTCATAATGTTTTATGGTGCCCCCCTCCACTCAGACATTAAAATGCTGTTTTGGCCACTGCTTACAATTGCCTTTAGGCCACATCTTGCTTCTGTGAGTGAAGCACAGGCAGTAAATGTCCAGAAATATTTCCTACAAAATGGTACATTAAATTCAGATAGAAATCTGGTCTCAGCCATGATGTTTTATGCTGCCCAAACCACCACCCAGACATTAAAATGCTGTTTTGGCCACTGCTTAGAATTTCTTTTAGGCCATATCTTGCTTCTGCGAATGCAGCACAGGCAGTACATGTCCAGAAAAGTTTCCTAAAAAATGGTACATTAAATTTAGACAGAAATCTGGTCTCAACCATGATGTTTCATGGCACCCAAACAACCACCCAGACCAAACGATGGTCTTTGGTCCACTGTTTACAATTATTTTTAGTCACATCTTGCTTCTACAAGTGTAGCACAGGCAGTACATGTCCATAAATGTTTCCTAAGAAATAGTACATTAAATTCAGACAGAAATCTGGTCTCAGCCATTATGTTTTATGGTGTCAAACCACTAACCAGACATTAAAATGCTGTTTTGGCCACTGTTTACAATTGCTTTTAGGCCACATCTTGCTTGCCACATCTTGCTTCTGCGAGTGCAGCACAGGCAGTACATGTCCAGAAATGTTTTCTAAAGAATGGTACATTAAATTCAGACAGAAATCTGATCTTGGCCATGATGTTTCATGGTGCCCCCCCCCAGCACCCAGACATTAAATTGCTGTTTTAGGACCTGTTTACCAAATATTTCTGCCTGAAACTCACTGCTGCTGGTGCCAAACAGGGCCTACAAATCCAGAAATGTTACAGAAAAAATGTTACATCAAATTGACACTGAAATGTGGCATCAGTCCTGATGTTTTATGGTGTGCCACCACGTCAGGGACCTGAAAAGTGGTGCCAATCCATGCAGAGAAAATGAATTCCTCCTGCAAAATGCTGCTGCTACTGGCAATTCTTTCCTCCTGCTGCTGCTGTTTCAATTGATTGAGACAGAAATGTACAATTATCATTTCCCTATCCCTAAGCTGCTGTACCTATTATCTAGCTGTCTTGACTGACTGACTCCGTGGTAGTAGCTTGCCTGGCGGTGGGGAGTGAATTACATTTTGGGGCACTGTAGCTTGCTGCCTGCTGCTCTATATGACTACTACTTTCCAAGGTGCCACAAGAACTACTGTTCTGGATGGTTGATGCCTGGTGGATTATCCTCACACAGTCCATACTGCTGCTGAACACGTAAGTACTGAATCTGTCTTCATTTTTTTCCCTGTGCAGGGTAAGGGTGTTGGTGGGTTGGTATTATGGTACCTTGAGTTCTAATGTGCTTGTACTGCTCTTATATTATTTTTCAGTGTGCTGTGGATGACATCATCATGCCAGGCCAGGAGGGAGGGAGATCTATAGATCTTTGAATACACCGCATTTCCAATTTTCCCAACGCAGACAGTAAGTATTGGAATTTTCATACTAGTGTGGTATGTCTGTTACTGCTATCTGGTTGTCTGAGCTTGATAGTAATTGTGTTATTTTTTGCTTTTGCCACCATCAGGAATTCTGGCGAAGTTAAGTCTCATTCCATTCTGCTGCTACTGCTTCTGCTGGCTGCTCAACCAGATCTGGGGATTTATTTAATTGTGTGATGATTCCACTTTTGCAGTCCTTGAGGTAAGTATTTCTTCATTTTTTATGGTCTGCAATGTGGGGGGTTATGGACGGTCATGGGTGGTGGAAGGGGGAACTTTTCAACAATCCTCAAAAAATGTTTGTATTTTTTTCTTATTTCAAGGTACAAAGTGCTGATAAGGGAAGGGGAATTACTGCTAGTGCTACTGTGCTTCATCATGGACCTTGGTCTGGAACCATGTGCACCACACAGCATGTTCCTGTGGGGAATGTCCTCACTTTAATGACATCATGTGGTATGGTACGTATAAATTTTTTCTCTGCTTCTTCTTCCAACTTGTTAAGTAAAACCAGGTATGCAGATTGATGAGTATCCATCATTTTTTGTTATCTTTGGTCTTGCTTTGGTCATTTCACTCTGTTGAGGTTTCATCGTATCTTAATGACTACATCCATCCAGGCCCTGCAAGAGCTGTGTTGTGTCTGTGGAAGACAGGGGTGTTGCTTGAACTGTGATGTTGGCCACTGGACCGGTGTCCATACCATTACCATTAATAAGTAATCACCACTGCCACACACATACAGGGAGGAACTATATGCGAAAACAGATGGTTGAGATGGTGTTTAGTAAATAATTAGGTGCAGGGGTTTAATGTCTTGTCTAATCAATGGAGATTGCATAGCTGCAGTAATCATGAACATTTTGAATCCATTCCAAAGTGAGGTCAGTAGGACCCTCCCCCTGCCCTGTCCCCCCACGAGCTATTGCGGTTTTGATGTACCTTAACCTGGCACTGTAGCATATGTAACCTTTTGGGGGGGGATTTGATGTTGTAAGTTGTTAAGCCTCTTCATGATTACTTTTGCAATTAATGACTCGCATCATTAAAGATGACCACCATTCACCATTTCTCAAAATGTGTTCAACTTGTGGTGTTAACTCTTGAATTAGCATGTTACATTCATATGCTACTTGTACTAGTCTAGGAACCAGGGTTCTTGTATATGTCACTGATACTAAGTGGTGAAACATTTTTTCAGTTGCATGGAGTGCATGGGTGTGTCAGGTCAGACCAGGTGAGAGGGAGTGGTGGGGCAGTGTGGAATTTGCCACCATAGGCACTTTTAAGGACATCCAGACAACATATCTTGCTGTAAGATGGGGTTGATATAGTCAACATGAAAAGTAAGATATTTTTGGAAGAAAAACATTATAACTGTAATCATGCAATCGAAAAACCTTTATGGTTATAGTAATTACATTGCTGCTGCTTTATATAGGCTTGGGGGACTGGTGGTGAGGTGACCAATCAATGGGTTATGGCAAAAGTTGATCAAATGAAACTTATACACACTGCAGCACATAACAACACATTACCATAACCAATCCAATGGTATATAGCTAAAAATAAGGTGTAACAGATACACCCCAGCCACCATACTGAGTTGAAAGTTGTTGGGGGGCGCCTTGGAGTAAACTCAGCCTTTTTCAACTTCCAATTTCACATCATCCAAGAAGCACCCCTCACAGTCTTCAAGACTGCGGTTCTCATCAGGTGGGAACTCTCTCAACAATGCTGCCTCATCTATCTGGCTGCCGGTGGATGCATTAGTCGAGGGATCATCATCATCATCCTCGTCACTGAGACACAGTTACTGTGGCAACACCACTGACATCACTGTGTTGTGTGGAATGTGCCTTTCATTCATTTTGATGAATGTTAGCATGGACACATTCTTGGGTGACAAATTGGTCTGATGGTCACTCACAATTGCCCAGCTGCACTAAACACTCATTCCACAGTGACACTGGATGGTGGGCAGCTCAGGTATTTCACAGCAACCGATGTTAGTGCTGGCCAGTCAGTCATTTTACTGCTCCAGTACAGCAGTGGCTCGTCAGTAATAGCAAGGTGCATTGGGTCCCCCATGTAGGCTTCCACCATTCGGTCTGCTGTCCGAAGTCCAGCTGCCTCATCTGTCTCTTCCTTCTCCTTTTCCTCTATATCTTCCACTCCCACCTGAAAGAGAACATCCCAAATGGGATTGCTTGCTGTTTTCTGCTCTGCCTTGCCCATTTTCTCTGATTGGGTTGCCTGTGAGCTGCTGATGGTGGTAGCAACACCCGTTTTTGATGCAGTGCATGCATTTTTCATTTGTGCAGCATGTACCAATCTAATGAGATTCTCTGTCAATTGTTGTACTCGCTGACGACCTCCTTCAATTATAGAGGGCAGGCCATGTTTGTAGCATGGATCCAGCATGGTGGCGATTGCAAAGTCAGCCGACTGTAAAATGCCAGATACATTGGTATTTGCATCCAGCACATGGAGCATGTGATCCATTAGATCACAAGTGCCATGATCCCCACTTGCCTCTGTCTGGTGTTGCACATTTACTAGTGTCTGCCTCAGCACAGGTGTGAGGGGTATGGACTGACTTATAGAAGTAGTGTCCCCACTCACTGCCTGTGTGGCATGCTTGAATGGATGGAGAATGCATATTAGCCCATCAATTTGGCATCACTGCTCTTTTGTTAGAGTGATGGGCACTCCAGCACTGTCATGGGTGATGCACAGCAGCAGGTATTCTGACACAGCCTTATATTGTTCATACAGCTGATCAAGCAAGTACAGTGAGGAGTTCCACCTGGTGACAACATCAAGCTTCATCCAGTGCTGAGGCAGATGGTTATTGCACTGTAGCTCACGTAGATGGTCACTAGCCTTTGCAGAATGGGCAAAGTGGACACAGATGCGACGGGCAACAGTAACCATTTCCTTAATGTCCGCATGGTTGAGAAACTGCTGAACAACAAGATTAAGGCAGTGTGCCAGGCAGGGCACTCTGAAAAAATCACCATCGCTAATGGACTTCACTACATTGGGGCCATTATCACTTGCAATGAATCCTGCTATGATTGACTGTGTGTGTGTGTGTCTAGCCACCCATCAATCTTGTCCAGCAGAACAGTAAACATTTTCACAGCTGTGTGAGAACCTGTGACACTCGTCATACTCAGGATTGCATGCTGCTGAATACCAGGTGTGTTGCTACTACCACAATTTTGCTTCACGCATGTTTTGCCAAGCCCAAAATCAAGCACCGCCCCAGGCAACTGTGCCCAGTGTGCTGTTATGCACAGATATGAGCTTGCTGCTGTTTGTCCACTGGTCCACATATCCATGCTAAGATAGATATAGTGTGATGCACTATGCTTCAATGCATGTCTAATGTAATCAGCAACTCTACTGTTCAGCTCTGGCATGGCACACTTAATAAAACAGATTTGTGATGGAACTTGCCATTTGGGACAGGCATGGGCCATCAACCTGCAGAAACCAGCATTCTCTATGAATGAGAATGACAACAGATCGATGGCCAGCATTTCAGCAGTGGCAGCATTTAACTCTTGTGCAGTAGCATGATTGGGGGGAGTACTTTGTCTGCCGCTCAAGGATGGTCTTCAGAGTGGGCTGCATCTTTGGGACTGTCCAACCAGAACACAGTACTTGTGGCAGCAATGATTTTCTTTTAGGGGTAACACTTTACTCTCGGGGCTGTGTAGACCGCATGAAGCCAGTTATTTTGGTTGCTTGTGGGTGTGATGGTGTACTTTTCAGACTCATGGGACTGGGACTCACACCGCCATTGCTTTGCCCACTACTCAAGAGATCAGAGGATTGCTCACCCTCCTCCTCCAACACTGACCCACTCTGCCCTCCCTCCTCCTGCTCTACGACGTGTAACTTGCTACCAACAGCTCTGGCATCCTTCTGGTGTTGCTGCCATCTCAGTGGGTGCTCGTTTTTCAGGTGTGTGTGTTGGCCACCGGGGACTATGTGGCTTCCCTTTTTCCCTCTACTAACACGGGCTTGCCAAAGTTGGCATATTGCTATGGTGTCATCAGCAGGATCTAGCACATAAAGGTCCCAAATTAGGGACTTTTGACCTCTGGACTTCAGATGCTTCTGGGACTGGGATAGTTCAGAAACAGGTGTGGAAGTGTATAATTTTTGGGCTGCTCTCATCACTTCAGTAAAACTACATTTGGGGGTTACTTGACTGCTTTGAGGTTTGCTTATAGGCCTGGTGACAGACTGACCCATGGGCTGTACATGGAAATGGCCTACATCACCCTTGACCTTTTTTAACTCAGGCTTCCATGTGGGATCATCCCAGTCATCATCATCATCACCAATAGTGATGATGTCCTTGTCTTCCTCCTCCTCCCCCCCATCACTGTCCTCTTGGAGGACGGCACCTTTTTCTTTCTCTACAATCATTTCAGGGGACTGACTATCCTTATCTCCAGGATTATCAGACTATTGTTGAACACTATCGTCACCAATTCTTGCAGGAACATGGACAGTCACACTGATAGATTTATTATCACCCTCCTTCGAGTCCTGGACCACTGTTCCTGTGCTGATGTCAGTGCCTCCCTTCTACTCACTATCAGCATCCCCCACTATCATTGCTGCAACAGTTTGAGCTTTAAGAAAGTAAGACAGAGGTATGCCTGACCCAGTTTGGCCACCAACTCCTTTGCTGGTTCCTGACGCACCACCAGGGCTAATATCAGAAGACACTGATGCAGACATACATGTGCTTTCTCTGCTATGCAGAACTGGAACTGAAATTGTACTTTTTTTAGCAGATGTCTTAGATCCCTCATCCCCCCCTGCCACGTTTCCCCCCTGTACTGGGCCACTTCTTAGCAGGCATTTTAGCTGACTGCTGCTTCAAAGCTTTGCCTTTCTCTGGGAGTATTTGAAGAAAGGATATATTACTACTAACTGTGAATAACACCTCACACGTGAATGATGATGTCACACACCTACAGTACTGGCTTCCTTACAAGACCAAACACAATCAGGGCAGGTATCAGCACTTAAAGTACAACTAATACTGTATATCGTTGTAGTAAAAAACCAAAAGGTAACTTTTTTTCCCAAAACAGGATAGGAATTAAAGAAACACACACAAGGAAAAAGGGCATACGTGGCCGACTTTAAATACAGATCACCTGTGTCTCTGGACAAATAAAGTAGTGTAATGTGCTATTACTTAGTACCACAATTTTTTTTTTTATATAAGGGCAGAGTCAATCATAAAACCACAACAAAGGCAAGTACACACAGTATAGTAGTGGTCTTGATTGGAAGGATCACAAAAAAAATCTCTTGAAAATGACTATTTTAATATATACGTACAAACATTTGAACGTACAAATGTGCCAGCAGAAACAGACCATCCAGTCTATCTAAGTCTGCTCAAGTGTGCAGCTGGCACCCCTAGTTTGCAACTGCCCCACCCCCTCCCCTTTGTCATCCCACTGTCATCCCTCACCTTCCCCACCCTCACTCTCTCTTGTTCCCTGTCACATGCCCTTTTGAAGCTGTTCACAAATTTACATAATACACCCATTCTGGTAGTGCTTTCCATTTTGCTACCACCCTCTCTGTGAAATAGTGTCTCCTCATTTCCCTCCTAAATCCCCCCCATTCTTAGGCCATGTCCCCTGGTGTCCCTCCCATTCCTTAGCATAAAGACCCCATCTCCTCCATCCTTATTGATTCCCCTCAGATACTTGAATGTCTCAATCATGTCCCCCCCGTCCCTTCTATCCTCCAGAGTGTACATATTCAGGTCTCCATGCCTGCTGTTATAGTCTCTCCCCTCCATTCCACATATCATCTTTGTTGCCCTCCTCTGCATCCCCTCCAGTAGCCTGATATCACACTTTAGGTATGGCCTCCAAAACTGTACACAATACTCTAAGTGCAGCCTTACCAGTGACCTGTAGAGGGGCAAGATCACCTCTTTCTCCTGGATGAAACCCCCCCCTCGCTATGCACCCCAGCATTTTGTCCACTTTTGCAGCCGCTCTCCTGCACTGGGCAGTGTTGTTCATGGTCCCTGTTATCATTACACCTAGGTCCTCCTCCTCCTCAGTGATCCCCAGCTTAACCCCCCCAGCCAGTATTCTCTCCTTGGGTTCTTCACCCCAAAGTGCATAATCTTACACTTCTTTGCATTGAACCCCAGCTGCCACCTCTCTGACCACTCCTCTAGCTTGCTTAGGTCCCCCTGCAGCTGCTTCTATCCTTTCCCTCCATCCACCACTGCTCTGATTTTGGTGTCATCGGCTAACAGACTTACCATGGTCACTACCCCATGTGCAATGTCCGATAGGAAGAGCCCAAATAATACTGGCCCCAGCACAGAGCCTTGTGGCATCCCACTCATCACCAGCCTCGGAGTTGAGAGCTCCCCTCCCACCACCACCTGCTGCAGCCTCCCACTCAGCCAGCTTGTAATCCAGTTCATCATTTTTGGCCCCTACCCCTACACCAGTTAGCTTCCCCCAAGCCGCTCATGAGGCACTGAATCGAAGGCCTTGCTGAAGTCCAAGTAAAGAACATCCACGGCATGACCCTTGTCCAGCTCACCTGTCACCCAGTCATAATACTGTATCAAGTTGGTCTGACAAGACTTCCCTGAAACAAACCCATGCTGCCTCACATCCTGAAGGCCGTTGTCCTCCAGGTACGACACCAGTCTTTCCTTTAGTATCATTTCCATGAGTTTGCACACTATGGAGGTGAGACTTACTGGACTATAATTACCTGGTTCATCCCTTAGCCCACTCTTGTATAATGGTACTACATGTGTCATCCTCCAGTCCAGTGGCACACTTCCCGACTCCAGTGAGGTGCTGTACAGATCCGCCAGCGGCTCTGCCAACACCTCCGCCATCTTCCTCAGCAATCTGGGGTGGATACCAACTGGCCCTGGTGCCTTGTCTACCTTCAGTGCCCTCAGTCCCTCTAGGGCTCTACTTGCTTCAATTCTTCCATCTGTTGCCTCTTCTCCCCCTGTCCGCACCGTCCCAGACCATGCTGATAGCGTTCCCCCCTTTCCTTACGTGAACACTGAGCAAAAGTATTCATTCAGTGCTTCTGCCTGCTCCTCCCCCTTTTCATCCACTCCCCACCCCTTTTTATCCTCACCATTGTCTCCTTGCACTTCCTCTTCTCCTTGACGTATCTGAAAAAGCTTCCCCCCCCCGTTAATTCCCTGCGCTAATCTCAGCTCCCTCTGGGCCTTGGCTTCTCTCACTTTTCTGGGTCACCTCCCTGGACCATCCTGCATATTCCTCCCTGTCTACTTCCTTCCCCATCCTCTTATACTTCTGGTGTGCCACTCATTTTGCCCTCACCACCTCCACAATCTCGCTGTTAGACCAGCATGGTTTTCTTGCTCTGCTCCTCTTACTCTGTGCCTTGGTGCAGGCTTCTGTTGCCTCTGTAATCCCCCATTTAATAATATCCCATTTCTGCTCCACATCCATCTCTTGCCTTATGCCCTCCAGTTTCCCTTGCAGTACTTCCTGAATCCTCCCAAAGTCTGCCCCCCCTGAAGTTTACCACCCGAGTAACTGATTTCTCTGGCTCACCCCCACATCGTGATATTAAACCACACCGTTTGGTAACTGCTGTCGGCTAGTGGGTCCTCTACCTTTATTTCCCTCACTGCCTCCCCATAGACAATACCAGATCTAAAGTGTTCTTTAACCTAGTTGGTACAGTAACCAACTATGTCAGGAGATCCTCCTGGATCGTGTCCAGAAGCACTTGTTCCCTAGCACTGGAGGTGACCGGAATGCTCCAGTCAACCTCCGACAAGTTGAAATCCCCCACAATGACCACCTTCCCTTTTCTACATACCTTTTTGATTTGTCCCACTTATTCTCTGTCAAGCTCCTCAGACTGGGATGGTGGCCTGTATACCACCCCAAACCTCAATTTTCTACCCTCTGAGTCTAGGAGCTGTAGCCAGATTGCCTCTGTTCTCCTTTCTTCTCCCTCATCACTTGTGCATTTGATCCTGTCCCTCACATAGACTGTCACCCCACCCCCCCTCCCTTCCCCTCCTTATGGTCCTTCCTGTATAATTTGTATCCTATGATTGCCAGATCCCAGTCCTGGTGCTCAGTTGCCCATGTTTCTGTGACAGCTGCAATAGCCACCCTCCAGGCTGCTAAGGGTACCTGTAGCTCAACAGATTTGTTTCCTAGGATTCTTGAATTCAATGAGACCTCCCTCCATCCTGCCCCTTCCCTTCACTGTCCTCCATCTCCTCTCTTCTACTTCCTCCTTTTTTGGCCACCCAAGTCCTTATCTGCTAGCCTGGGGGGTAGGCTGTGACTCCACTCTATTGGATCCCTGCCTACCTGTTGTCCACTTGCCACCCCCCCATCTAGTTTAAATCCATCCTTGTCACAATATACCTCCCCAGTCTTTGCTTTAATACCTCATTTCCCTCCCCACTCAGGTGCAGCCTATCCCTTGCAAACAGATTGTTATTATCCCAGGTACTGCCCAAGCCACCCACAACCCCATACCTCTTACCATGTGTTCAACTCCCTAATCCTCTCCTTTTTCACCGTGCTTGCACAGGGTACTGGGAGCACTTCAGAGAAAGCCACAGACTCCCCAGTCTCCTCGCACAACCTTCCCACTTCCTCAGTCCTCTCCCTTGTTACCTCCACCGTTTCCCACTCTAGGTCATTTGTCCCCACATGTACCACAATGTATGGTTTCCTCCTACCCCTCCTTATGCACCTTAGGATTCCCTGTACTGCCTTGTCTGCCTTTAATCCTGGTATGGACTCCATCCATGTCTGACTGTGCCTCTCCTACTTGCTGTCCCATCTGATTCCCTTGAGCATGGAGTCCCCCAACACCAGTACACCCCCCTCCTCTTTCCTTGTGCCCATCGCCAACCCCCCACCCAGGTTCTCATTGTTGGGCTACTCAAGATTGTGTTTTTACCATGTGCCCCAGTGTCTCCCCCTGCCCTCCCAATTGAGACCACTCCCCTCCTCCTGTTTGACTGCCAACCTCCCTCTCCCTCCTCATCTCTCCAAGTATTATCCCTCCCCCTGCCACACCATGCTTAATCTCTCCACTAGTTTTATAATGCATGCATCAGGTATCACACAAACAATACTATAACAGAGAAACAGTAAAGTAAGTTAGCTAAAACAGGAACACCACGCAGTTTGCAGAGTCAAGCTCCAGCAATAACATACAGTGGAAAAATTCAACAATGCAGTGCGACTGTAAATGGACAAGTTCACGTGATCAAGTAGAAGTACATAAGTAAAGACACAAAAAAATTAGAACTGTTGATTTTCACAGTTTTAGTAACACAAGTTAACACTCCAGCAAACAGAACTAACCACAAACAAATAAAATAAAGGATCAGCTCTGTGTGTTTAAAACTTCAGAATTCACAATCAATTCACAACTAAAAGCAGAAGAATGGTATATATAACACATCTAACAGTGGCAGGAACTCTCTCATATACCCACGATGCATTGCAGATTTTGCCTTTGGACAAAAATTTTGCCAGTGAAATCAAAAGTTACATCGGTGAAGTTATGCCACAAGAAGAAATTTGGAGCAACAATGTGCGAAACTGGCAGACCAATGAATTTAGACGAAATTTCGCCATTTAGACAAAATCGTGGAACCAAGCGAAATTTCACTTTGCATAGGCAAAAAAATTTCACCAAGGCATGTTAAGCAAAATTTTGCCATTACACAAAATCAAGAAAACAGGTGACATTTTGTTTCGCATAGATAAAAAATTTCATGTAATTGCTGAATTATATATTTCGCCAGTCAAAATATTTCAGGTTTGCACAACACTATCTGAGAGCATAGATGGATACTGTGCTGAACTGTATGACAGCCCCAGGGTAATGTTGTGAAAGTATTGTCATATTGCAGTAACTTGGTATGGTGGACAATACTAAAAATAGCAGAATTAAGGGACCATGGGGTGAAGCTGTCATAGTGGGTGAGAGAAAGTTTGAACCAACCCCCATTCTACTGTTTTGGTAGCATATTTATGACTGAGAGGGGGTGCCAGAAAAAACAGTATAGTTTTGAGAACTGTTTTTTTTTTCTTAAGGAGGGAGGTGTGTGGCGGAGTTAAGCTACACCCTCAGCTGTGACTGATGGACCACTTTTCTATCTCCTTATTTCCTAGTTACCAAAACTTCTGTTAAGCAACAGTCAACAGTTTTCTCTTTGTTTTTCTTCTTTTTCCCCCCTACCCTAGGTTGGCCACCTAGCATAGTTCTTTACTATCCCTACTAAACTTCCTACTAGTTCTGTCTTTTCATTATTTTTCCATTTCCATCCATTCAGTCCCTGGAATGATGCCAAACACACAGAGATGTGTTGTGTAAAGTGCATAAGTGCATTTTGTGTAAAATAAACATGAAGGCTATTTTAGTTAGCAGGAATAAATACAGTTAATAAAGCCTTTTTAAATAAACAGGATTCAGAAGCCATATCAAATTAATCATTTCATGATTAGTACAGTTATACAAAATCCTTAAGGTATTTTCATAAATTCACATTATTTACCTGTTACTGTATGAAGCTAAACAAAAAAAAACTGTGATATGCTTTCTCAATCAGTTTTCACTTCCAATATTCTTAGGACCCTGTTTTATCCAATGAATGTTAGCAGTACTGAAAAACATGATAGAGAAATGACTAATTAGTTTCAGTGGCTAATCAGTAAATTGTTGGGAACAATATTCAACCAGAGAAGACCAGAGTGCCCAAATACATCAGATCATGTGGATGTTGCTCATTTTCCTGACTAAACCTAGATTCAGCCTTCTGCAGCTCTGTGATACTGTATACAATGTTGATTCACTTCCTTTGCTGAGGATGAACTACAGTCCTGAAATGTGTGTATCTGCACAACAGTGGGTTTCCCTCCACACATAATTTGCACCTTTATTCTTGCACTCTTCCAAAATATGTTCTTTTGCCTTACTTGTCCTTTAAATTTTTAATTCTACCCTGCACCCTTGCATGTAAATGAAATATTTGATTGACAGGGGAAAGGTGAAACTCTTGAGAAGGAAGTAGTAGAATGAAAGTGAACATTTTGAGTAATATGAATAAATGTCTAGGATTTGCAAGGGTGCAGGGTAGAATTAAAAATGTAAAGGACAAATCTGGACTTTGTGTGGGACCTGCAGTTAACAGCACGAGCACTCCATGCCTGACCCCCTTACCAGCTCTACACCTGGACCACTGCTGTTTGTTGTACCAACCATATCCCGGTAAGCAGGGGAGGCTACCAGGTGGTGGAGGTGGTGCTGGCCAATCTTTGGGGGTGGGACAAACCTGAGACCATTACAAAGGCACAGCCACACCAAGGAAGGACAGCTGCATCCAATAGCATAGACTTTGTGTGGGACTTGCAGTTAACAGCACAAGAATTCCATACCTGACCTCCATACCAGCTCTAACACCTGGACTGCTGCTGGTTGTTGTACCGTCTGTATACCAGTAATTGGAGGGGGAGCTACTGGGTGGTGGAGGCAGTGCTAGGGTGTTCTTGGGGGTGGGACAAGCCTGAGACCACTACAAATGTATAGCCGCACAAGCTGCTGATCATGGAGCTGATGCATGTGTGAGTGGCTCTCACAGGAGTGCCATGAGCCACCCTGGGTGAGTTCACCTGGGGGAGGCCACATGAAGGCCTTTTCTTTTTATTTAAATTATTTCTACTGTTTAACTGTTACCATAGACAAGACTGCATTAGGACTGGATAAAGCTGTTAGAATAAATTGTATCAAATTTTCTTTTGGCTGGGGGTGTTGATTGTAATAAATGGTAGAATACATGGACCCATGATAGAGTCCAAAAATCAGGTCCCAACTACAGCATATACAATTCTAAATGTATTAATTGCAAGAATAAATGCTTTTCAGGTGCTTAGACCATTACGTAAAAGAAATAAACATTTACTGTATATTGCTGGAGGAATGCCTAGTTAGAACCAATATTTAAAATGTCAAAAATGTCATTTGGATTAAAGCTAGTTATTGTAATTCTAAATAGAGGAATAACTCTTTGTTAATTTTAGCTTTGAAGAATTGGGACATTGAATTAAATCCAGGTCCAATACAAAAGATAAACAGCTTTAAAATAGTGCATGATGATGCAAGGAGCTTAGCAGAGAAGATGGACAGGTTTGAAAGTTGGTTAATGAGGGAGGCATATGATGTAGTGGGGATTTTGGAGACATGGCTCACAAAAGGGAACCCAGATTTGGAGGTCTCTCTGTAGAATTATGACCTTTTCCGCTATGATAGGCACATGAGGAGGGAGGGCATTGTGTTATTTGTCAAGAGTAACCTGGGTTAGACCAAATTATTGTTCTCTGGTAACATTGAAGGTATTAGGGTTATGTAAATCTACCTGTTTAGATTAAAGCTATGTATAGGTGTAGTTTACTCCCATCCAAAAATTGAAGTAGCAGCATTTGAATCACTGACTTCAAAACTGACATCTCTAATTGAAAGAAAGGAAACTATTTTAATTGGGGATTTTAATGTGGCTGGAGGGTGGGGGCAAGGAGATAGATCTTGGTCATGGCCTCATATCTTTAGGCCTGGACCAGATTATAGATGTTCCAACCCATAACAGTACCAACTCCAGTAACATTTTGAATGAAACAATTCCAGAGTTCTATTTTAAAGCACTGATCCAACTGAAATCCTAAAACAAATACATAAATTGAACTTATGGAAGACTACTGATCCAGAACAGGTAGAAATCATTTATTTTTTTCGGCTGAACTAATAGCCCCAGTTGGGCTGGATTATTTAATTCCAGCCTGACATGGGGAATTTACCCAGAATATTGGAAAAATTTAAAAGTTATACCAATCTACGTGGGAGAGGGGACAAATTGACAAACTAATAACCTATAGCATTGTTGTTAATAGTGTTAAAACTATTTGAAAAAATGATATGTATTCAAATTTATAATTATCTGGAGAAATATGATATTTTGTCTCCCTACCAGGCTGGCTTTAGATCAGGGAGGCTGATTGGTATAACTTTTAAATTCAAAAGCCTTGGGGAGGTAGAGGAACACTGAACTAAGTCATTCTACTCCAGACCTTTTGAGACTATATCAGTAAAGTCTGCCTCCCTGATCTAAAGCCAGCCTGGTAGGGAGTCAAAATATCATATTTCTCCAGATAATTATAAATCTGAATATATATCATTTTTTCAAATAGTTTTAACACTATTAATAACAATGCAGTAGGTCATTAGTTTGGCAGACGTTACTGATATAGTCTCAAAAGGTCTGGAGTAGAATGACTCAGTTCAGTGTTCATCTACCTCCCCACGGCTTTTGATGTCATCCATTACAAACATTTTTTAGATCAACTTCCATCTGCTGGCATGTCTGACCCAATAATAAACTGGATCTTACCATATGTAACAGAGTGTAGACAGCAAGTTTCTATTGGGGGCTGCTTATCAGATAAAGAAATAATTTACAGTGGAGTTCCCCAAGGCTCAATCTTGGCCCCCCTGATACTTCTGATCTATGTAAATTCCCTTCCATAGATGATTACATAAATGTGAAATATGTCTTTACACAGATTATATGGTACTAACTGGCAGAGCAAAGAGTAGGACTGGAATCCAAGAAGTATTACAGTCAGACTTCAATACCTTACAACATTGGCTGAGGGATTAAAATAAGGTTTTCAGTAGGAAAAAGACTCAGGTCATGGAATTTAGGGAAAAAGTACTAAATCAATGACAGAACATAGGTTTGATATATTTACACTAGGTAAGCAAAAACTGGAAATGACAACTTCATATAAATATTTGGTAGTCCAAATTGATAGTATGCTAACTTTTAAAGAACAAATTGTTAATACTGCAAGTAAAGTAAATACTAGGTTGGGAGTTCTTTATACAAAACCATTTATACTTCCAAAAGATTCAAAGAATTAGACACAGCAACTTTTGGTACCAATATTAGGAGTAGAGATGTTGTGAAGTTTAAATTCATCCTCAAAGTTCCAATGAAGTTGGGAAATTCTACTCTGTGGAGCAATTCATGAATTTTTGCTATTAGACTTAAAATTTGCATATGTGACTTCACCATTTGTTTTGTGGAATTTTGCTATGAAGTCTGGAATTTCACCTGCGAAGTGTAGAATTGTTCCCCCGAACAAAGGAATTCCACCATTCGAGGTGAAATTCCACACTTCATGGGTGGATCAACGCACTTTGAATTAATTTGTGGAGTGAAGGTTCCCAACTTCATCCACCTCTTATTAGAATACAGTAATGTGATTTATCAACATGTTACTATGACACAGTTGAATAGACTGGATAAAACCTATTATGGAATTGCTCATTTTGTTTTGGGGTGTCATTTTGGCAGCCACCACTGCAGCATGTTAAATTTGCTGGGACTGGATTCTTTAGAACTGCAAAGAAGAAAGGAGATTGTGTGGATGGCATATAAAGAATTCCATGGGGATGGAACACATTTATCTAGATTTGCCTAAATAAATAACCATGAACATAATCTGAGAGAACTAAAAAATAAGAGTTTAATGGTCCCCGATGACAAACTCCTAAAGTAAATGCCACAATTATACTATTTACTAAAAATATTGAATGAATTAGTACCAAAGTTTCAGAACGCTAAGACTCTTAAGACTTTCAAAATTAGTATTGATACTGCACTGGGTGATAGTTCTACCTCTTTTGCATTAAATTGCTGGGGATTTCCTTGTTTCAACACTTACAGTGGCACTGTGTATTGCAGCATTGTGTAGAATTCACCATTTTAAAAATGTATTTATTTATTTCTTTATTGATAACTAGGACTACACATACCTTTGAACCAGGGGTTCTTTTACAAAGGTTCCACATCAAAACACAGACAGGTAACAACAACAAAAAATTGAATGGAGTAACAACAATGACGTATTACAAAGAGCAATAAAGCAATGAGTTCCACACAGAGACTCATTAGATCGTGGTTGGAATTGTACAAATGTCAGTGTACAAGATTTGCTGCCTAAAAATGGACATTGTAATAGCAACACAAAGAGCAAAGACAGTGTGCAATACTTTAATTTCATTTCATTTTTTAATTTTTATACTTGTAAGCTGGATGAGCAAACCTCCCCATTTTCACCAGCAACAAGTTACAAAACATAGAGTACTTAGACATACATAGCAATATAAACAAACAAGAACATTTAGAGGTAGTACAAAAGTACAAAAAATATAAAAAACATAAAAAACAATTTTTTAACATGAGCATGTGCATATATCATTATCCATCATCCAATGTTTTAATCTGGTTTTAAAAGACCCTACTGTCATGCTTTCTATTATACCAGCAGGTAGTGAGTTAAAAGACAAAGGAGCCCTAAATATGATTGATCTCTGACCAAAAGCAGTTCAAAACAATGGGATTTCAAGAGTAAATTTAGTCTGAGACCTTGTGCCACTGGAATTAGAATACCTAGGAAACAGTAATAATACTACTGGGGATATAAGGCCATTCTTCACCTTAAACATCATGGTGACCAATTTGTAAAGATTTCTGTTTTTGAGGGATAAACAATGAGAGCATCAAAACAAAAGACAATGATGAGTTTGAAAGGGAACATCGAGCGTGAAACACAAGATGGACTTATAAGTCACCCTAAGTTGATTAGGAGTTTACCAGAGAAGGAAGAATAGATGATAATACCGTAATCCAAAACACTCATCAGAAAACTGTGAGTGAGTAAAAACCTTGATTCTCTGGTCAAGAATTGTTTAACTCTGAAAAGTAAACCTAATCTCTGATGAAGAGATATTGCAACAGGTTATACAAAACTGCTTTTACAGAAGTCACATTAGGTTGGTTGGTATAGGTCATAACAATGTCAGCGTAACCCCTAGGTGGCACTATCCCAAGGGCTACTACCCTTGCCTGCTTGGCTAATAGCAGGCTAAGGGGCCTGAATACTGAAACGGATGCCTCCACCCGGAGGTCAAGGTCGTTACTGGTCAAGCTAACCTGGGCACTGTAACCACCCTCTCTCCCTTCTAGTGGCTGGAACAATATACAGTAATTACTTGCAATGACCCTTATTCACCATGCAAGTACCCACACTGTTTGCACTTACCACCAAGGCTGGTTCCACCAGTTCGACCCTGGAGACCCCCTGTAAAACAAAGTTAGGCACAGCAAAGAACAACAGTACAGTGCTTTCAATACAAATGGGGACCACTGTCAGGTTAAATGCAAAAAGAGTTAGATCTGATTTATTCAGGGGACTCGAACAAGGAAGGGGTGTAATCAGGTTGATTGGCTTAAAGGCTAAATCAATCAAACAGTTATGCATGCTTTTCAGAGTCCCTACACAGTCACACAATCTGGGTACTCAGGTAGGAAAAAGGTGGTCTAGCCAGGAATGTTGCCTGAGGTAGGTCGGCATCGCAGCTGGTTGGGGCCATGTGATGGAAGAAAGCAACATGCACAACACACACTATTTGTAATCAGGAGCCGGAGGACTCAGTTCATGAAAGAAAAGACAAAAAGGCAATCAGATGACAACCCTTTAGATTTAGCTGTTGTTGCAGGGATCTACCTTGATGGTTACACAAGACACCCGATACAGGACACAGGCAGGACAAAATCGAGACTGCAGGTTGTTGAGCTGGAGTACCAGGAGAAGCAGGGCCCACACAAATCACCAAGGCATTGTTCCTGTTCAAGCGTTGAGCAGGGGGTTGATCCCCAGGTAGGTCTCTCATCAATGACTTTCTCTGTGTCGCAGGTAGTCTGGCTGGGCCAGAGTGGCAAAGCCCAGGCCAAATGAAGATGAATACAGATTCAGTCCTTTGGAGCTGGATGCAGCTTCCAGCAAGCAGAACACAATTCAGCACACAGTGGGGAACCAAATCACAACCCACTAACAACACACAGCACCTTTACATGTAAAGAAATTCCACTGTACCAGGCAGATTGCTATCCAGTCACAGTTGCAGAGTCTCTGCACAAACCAGAAGTTCAGAGGTGGCTCTAAATCCTGACAGGCCAATCACACGATGCAAATCTTTGGTCTTCTTCAGGTTGACAGCCTGGTCACAGTTCAGTGGCTTATCTCGCTCTCACAATTCGGATTCAGTCCGAATAAACTTCAATTTCCCTCTCAGGGACAGCAGGCAGGCAGGCCAAAACTCAGCCCTTTCACTGTTCTCCCACGCAAATCTATGCAGAACTGCTGCTCGACTATCTCAGCCTGTTACTCCTTCAATCCCAACTCAGATTTGGCTCTAGCTGCAAGCAGCCTAGGACTTTCCCCAGGATCCAAAGGTTCAATTGGCTGAGTCCTCTGTCAGTTACAACAAGGGCTCCCCTCCAGGTCTGTTTGGGTGCAAAAGTTCAAAAACTACAATTCCTACAGAATTTTGCTCCCACAAGACCCCTGGGGACAAGCTCCATTTTCGAGTCCCCAAAAGTGCTGATTGGCCCATTTCAGCAATCAGGACCAAGATGGTGGTGATAAACAAGAATGTCCATGCTGCAAAGAAGGCAGGTTAGACAAACTACAATATCATTACTACTCTAATAGATAATAAGCAAATAAGGACAGCTTTCAACAGAGCTCACTCTGCGCAAGTAGCGATGGCAGAACAGAGCGATTATCTGGCAGCCTGGGTGGGACTCGAGCATAGAAACACTCAGCCCCCCTGTCAGATTAAATAAGCACCACGTTATGGCCGGCTCTTAATGAGACAATACACAGAGGCTATATGGGCACTCTCTGGCAATAACGTTTAAACTGCTAAACGTAAGACACCAGCCTGGCAGTGAGCATTTAGACAAGCTCAAGGAAGACTTTTCAGGAACCCCCATTTGTAGGGGGGGTACACCCTTCCTTGCCTGGGGAAAACTTGGTGTCCATGTCAAGTCTATACCATCACAATATTGAAAATGCAATATAAATGAGACAGGTGTAACATTAGCATGCTATGCAAATAACATCTGATGCATCAGTTAACATAAACTTATCACTTTACTATACATATTCACTACCCTTCACAATACTATATCCATAATGACAATATTTATGCATGTTTCATACATGTGATACTGATTCCACTGTACTGTACTTTAAACATTACAATACTGATTCATGTTATAACTTCTTGTACATTAGACAATGTAGGAGGGGACCCTTCCCTATCAGCTAACTTGAGGCTGGATGGGGCAGGGGCACCATACTGAGAGGGAAGAACAATCAACCTGGAATTGGCCATTAAGCTCAATTTGGGTAATGAGCTCTGAGAAATATAAACACCTTTGTGAACCACATTGAGAGGCAAATCCACTGGCCTCCCAGGAGAATCATAATGGAGGCGCAATACTGGCTTGACAGCATGGCCAGCATTTCTGGGGGGAACAACCACAGTCTCTGTACTTTCAGCACTAACTTTGGAGCTTTCATCATTCCTGAGGGGTGCCTCAGCATGGATGGGAATGTCCAAAGTGGGAGCACTGTCAGCTCCTTGCTCTGTAGAGTCTGTTTCCACAACACTTTGCTCATTATTATCTTCTGACAAGGGCCCAACTGGCTCATTTTGAGAAGGCTCTGGCACATTTAGGCTTTGTGGAACTGAAAAGGGTCTGTCAGCACTCTCATATTGTTCTTCAAGTTCTGGTGTGTCACCAGAGAGCTCAGACCATCAGCCCCTTCTTTGGCAAGTCACACAGTTCCACAAAACACAGGGAGTCCACAGCCTCAGATGTGATACTTTGCACTTCACTTTGAGGGAGCATTGGCTCCAAGGATGAATCTGGGGGGTTAGGCAATCCAGAAGGCCCAGCTTCTTCCCCATGAATCAGCATAGGATCACCTCAAAACAACTGATTCAGTTCATATGAGGGATAATAGGCATTACCATAGTCACTTTCATCAGAGGTTGTTTGACAGTCACTATCATTTGAGGCCTGCCAGGGGAAGGCCTTGAATCTTTAACATCAGAAGCAGATGGGCTCTGTCTCCTCCTTACAGTAGCATGAGTCATTGGCCCAGGGGAATCAATTTCTGATGGTTCAGCCTCAATTACAACTTGACCGATAGGTACAGTAGCAAGTGGTTATGGTGCATGGTCTTGACAGATTTGGAGTTATTCTCTGGGTGCACCTTGTACACTGGTAAATCATCCAACTTTAAAACTACTACATGGGAAAGATGGTGCCACCTATCAGCGATTTTGTGTTTGCCATGCAGTCCCAAATAGCGTAACAACACACGGTCTCCAGGCCGTAACTCTTGAGCTTTTACTTTCTTATCATGCTTCTCTTTGTTGGTGAGATTTCTCTTGGCTGCCATTGTCTGGGCCAGTTGATATGCATGGTTCAAGTTAGCCTTCAGTTTCTGTACATACTGCAGGTGGTTTTTGGCTCGGACTCCATCTGGTGAGACTCCAACGCAGACATCAACTGGCAGTCGGGCCTCCCTTCCGAACATGAGGCAGTAGGGTGAGAACCCAGTAGCATAATTTTTGGTGCAATTGTATGTGTGTACCAAGGTGCTAATCTGCTGGCTTCACCTATGCTTATCTTTTGGATGGAGGGTGCCCAGCATGTCTAGAAGGGTGCTGTTAAAACATTTTGGTTGATAATCCCCCTGCAGGTGATAGAGGGTGATTCTTAACTTCTGCACCCCCCATAGAGAGAGCATTTCTTTGATTAGCCGACTTTCAAAGTCTCTGCCTTGATCAGAGTGAATCCACTGGGGAGCACCATAGTGGATGAAGAAATTTTCCACTAGCACCTTGGCCACGGTAGAGGCCTTTTGATCTTTAGTTGGAAAAGCTTGTGCATACTGTGTGAAATGATCCGTAGCCACTAACACATTGCCAATATTCTGTTGATCAGGTTCTAAACACAAGAAGTCTATGCAGACCAGTTCCATGGGTGTGCTGGTGACAATATTGACAAGGGGGGCAGCCCTCTGAGGCAAGGCTTTCCTTTGGAGGCAATAACTGCAGGTCTTCACATGGTGCTCAACATCGGCCCCCATCTTGGGCCAGTAGAATCGATATCATACCAGGTCAAGAATCCTGTTGATACCGAGGTGCCCCATGTTATTGTGGAGGGACCTCAGTACCAGATGTTTAAAGGCCGTAGGCAGGAACAATTTTTGCTTGTCTACTTGACCACTGTGATCCACTGTCCCTTTGTATAACAACTGATTGAGTAACTTCAACCTGGGGCCTTCTTTAAACGATAGGGCAATTCGCAAGTCAGGGGAATGCAATTTGGACACATCTTTCCCCACACACAAGGCATCAAGTGCTGGCTGAATCATAGGATCTTGGGATTGAGCCCACTGAATGCTGTCATTGTCAAATTGAGGTAGTGCACTGATATCTAGAGCACAGAAATGGCAATACATAGCCGGTATGCTGGTATCAGGAGGGCCCAAGCAATCTACTGAACAGCCCACTGTGTTCGCAGACATCTGTTCATCTCTATCAAACATTTGGCACAATGCTCACATGTCAGGTTCAGACAGTCTGATCCAATCACTCTTGGAAGCTGGCCTTCATGACAGGGCGTCAGCATCAATATGGTTCAGTCCTGGTCTGTATTTGACAGCATAATCATAGGTTGATAAGGCAGAAAGACACCGGTGCCCAGTGGCATCCAACTTAGCTGAAGTCTGTACATAGGTTAATGGATTATTGTCGGTCTTCACCAATATCTTTGCCCCATAGAGGTACTCATGAAACTGGTCAACGATGGCCCATTTTGGGGCAAGGAACTCCAGCTTGTGCACAGAGTAGTTTTGCTCTGACGGGGTCAAGTTCCTACTGGCGAAAGCTGCTGGTCTCAAACCATCCTCATGGTCTTGATACAGCACAGCTCTTAGGCCCTACAGACTAGCATATGGAGCACATAGGGCTTGGTGGGGTCAGTATAGGTGAGGATGGGGGCATGGATGAGCTGGTATAAGACTTCATAGAAGGCTGCTTCACATTTGCATATCCAGCAGGGCCCTAAAGGTTCACCTGTTCAGAAGTATACTTTCTCAGGTTCTTTGACAGCCCCTTTTTTGTATTTATGTTCGTGGGGGGGTAACCCTGGGTAAGATTCAGAAGTGGTCAAATCACCTTTGCAAGTCTTTGATAAACCTGTGGTAGTAGCCATAGAATCCCAGGAAACATTGTAGTTCTTTCAAGTTATGGGGCTGGGGCCAAGTAGTCAGTGTCTCAACCTTACTGGGATAGGTCTCTATCCCTTCAGCAGATACTATGTGCCCCACATACTTCACAGAGGTTTGAAAAAACTGGCACTTGTCAATGGACAGCTTGAGGCTGAAGTCTTCCAGTCGGTCTAAGACTTTAAATAGGTCTCATGCTCCTCTAATGTGTGCCCAAACACAATGACATCATCTAGGTACACTAGACATTCCAGCAAGTTCATATCTCCCACCGCATGTTCCATCAGTCGCTGAAAGGTGGCCGGGGCACCCAAAATCCCCTTTTGCATTCTCAGGAATTTGTAGAACCACAAAGAACAGATGAAGACTGTTTTCTCATGGTCCTCTGGGGCCATTGGAATCTGGCAATATCCACTGCAAAGATCCAATACCGAGAACCATTTGCTCCCATTCAAGCAATCCCTCTTGTAAACGGGGCATGGTGTATTGATCTGGGACAGTCCACCGGTTCAGAGTTTGATAATCAACACACATCCTCACAGACCCATTCTTCTTATGCACAACCACAATGGGAGAGGCATATGGGCTCCTAGATTCTTGTATCATGCCAGTAGAAATCATTTCCTGCAGGTGTCTCCTAACATCATCTATGTCAGCTGGGGTGAGGCGTCGGGATCTCTTTCGAAATGGCCGGTCATCATGCAGGCATATGTGATGCTCTGCACTCTGGACACACCCCATGTCCCATTGTTTTAATGAAAACATTTGGACTCTCTAGGTGAGTTTCTTGCTAATTCTATCCTTCCATTCAGCTGGCAATGGGGAATTACCAAAGTCAAATAAGTCCAGGGCCACTCTGTTCTTCTCACCAGAGCACTTGTTACTGGGTAATACTGCAGTGTCTGTGCAGTGTACTGTAGCTAGAGTGCACCCTCTGTTCACCCGGACCTCCCAATCTGACACATTCTGAATCTGGACCATCACTCGCCGTGCATAGGAATGGGCATGGGTAGGCAAGATGCTGGGCTTAACCAATAATCCTTCTGGAAACTTTCCATTGCCTGGTGCATCCAACATTAATATTTTGTTCTTTACATCTTTCTGGAGGTGGATTTCCCCGTGAATGGTACACTGGGCATTGGGTGCCAGTACCAGACAGTCAGGATCCTTCTTCCACATGATCCCCACAGGTTCATCCGGGTCCACTTCCTCAGGTTTCTGTTGCAAGTCATAGGCCCTTTTGATTAGAGCCGGAATTCTTAGGACCCACCCAGTCTGTTGCCCTTGCTTCTCGAGACAGAGTTGTGCCAGTCTCCCAAACATATAGGCATTTGTCCCAATTAATAGAGGAATCCCATCATACAGTCTGGTGGGGGGACACACTAAGGCAAGTGTCTCAACTTGTTCATCTACTCCAGCCACAGAGGTAGGGAAAGACAGCCAGATATATACTCTGAGTACAGATAAGACTTCTCGCTCAACCCCCACCCATGTAGGCCTTCCAAAGGTTGAAGGTACACATCTGGCAGATGCTTTTGATACCAGTCTTGGAACACTATGGTCACTTGACACCCACTGTCCATCACGGCCCGAGTGGATGCACCATTCACCATCACTCTAGTTTCCACTGAGGGACCCACCACCTTGGACCATTCAGGTGACGTTGACTTGGATGTCGACTTGGCAGTGGTCTTTGATGAATAACATTTTTGAGCAGCTCCACCTGGCGGCTGGCTATTGTTCCACTGAATCAAGGCTAGTAGCCTAATGGTAACCTTTCTCAGGTTCTCCGGTGAGCAACAAGTGAATCGGGTATGCCCATCCTCCCCGCAGTGGTAGCAAAAACTGGGTTCTCTGGAGTGTCTGAGTGGTTGCAGGCTGTCTCCCTGCTTGGGTAAATTTATTTATTTATTAGCTTTTGGTAACCGGGTAGGTGCATTAGGCGTTAGTCCTGCCTATTTTCAAACAAGGCCCGGGAGGGTACAGTAACAATCGATGACATTAAACAAGAGTGCATACAAACAGTAGTAAAGGCCTGCAGCCAGCCTGGTGAAATAAATATTTAAAGATATACACGAAGTTAGAACAAAATACAGAGTGGTAAGAACAATTACAGTAGTGATCACCTCAGAGAGAGTCACCAACATAACAACAAGCAGTGACCATCCATGCAGAGATGGAAAAATAGTACAACAGGACTAAACAATACAGTTAGGGGAACCCAGAGGATCTGGGAAGGGAGGCTGGAAAGAGAGTAAGTGGGCCTAGGCACATACACAGGTGTCAAGTGCTTGGAGGTGGAAAAAAGTGCAGATTTGAAGACAAGGTGGGATGAGGAACCCTTTAAGGTGTCTGGTAAAGTGTTCCAGAATTTAGGGCCACAATGGGAGAAAGCTTTTTCCCCCATTTTAGTTAAGCAGTGGGGGACAGAGAACAGGTGCAAGTTAGAGGACCTCAGAGTACAGGCCTGACTCACAGGGGTGAGCATAGCCCCAATGCGGATGGGACAGGGGGACCTGTTCATGGAGTCAATAAAACATCCCAGAAAGAAGGAGCACTGGGCTTTAGGGGATAGCCAACTTAACAAGGAATATAGTATGCAGTGGTGGGTAAGGTGAGGAACAGAGAGTGCAAATCTGCAGATGTTGTTATACGTGGTGTCCCAGTGATGGAGTATACTCATGTTGGCATGAGAGAGAATGGGGAGAGCATACAGGAGTCTAGGAAGCAGTACACCCCACGCTATAGAGAGTCTGGTGGTGGGAGTAAGAGAATGACACACATGGTAGAAGGCTCCTAGCTTGATGTTAACTGACCTACAGACCTCCTTTATGTGTGATGAGAAATCAAGGACAGGATCAAGAGTCACACCTAGGTATTTGAAAGAGCTTGTAGACTTGATCACCAAACCATCACAACTAACCACATGGAGCTTGGTAGCTTCAGCAGAGATTTTTCTAGAGGAACCAAAAAGCATGGCCTGGGTCTTAGGTAGATTGAGTAGGAGTGAGTTGGAGGAGAGCTAGAGTTGGATCTGTTGGAATGCAAAGGAGAGGTGGGAGTTTATATCCAGGACAGAATGAGAGGCAGTATAGAGTACTAGGTCATCAGCATACTGGATGGATCGACAGTGGGGCAAGGATGAGGGAATGTCATTGACAAAGATGGAGAAGAGTAGTGGTCCCAGGATGGAGCCTTGAGGTACGCCACAGGAGAGAGTAGCAGGGGATGACAGAACTTTGCCAAAGGAGATGGATTGAGTATGATTAATGAGATAGCTACTGAACCATGAGAGGGTGGGTTCAGAGGCACCTAAAGTGTGAAGTTTGTGCAGGAGTAGTTGATGGTTTCCCAGGTCAAATGCCTTGGTGAGATCAATGAACACGGCACCAGTGAGTAGACCAGTGTCCATGTTGGACTTGACATCACTGGTGAGTAAGGTGAGGGCAGTGGTGGTGGTGCTGTGACCTGCCCTGAAACTGTGTTGAACAGGTGACTGAAGACTGAAATCAATTAGATGAGATGAGACCTGGTGATGGACAAGTTTCTGTAAGATCTTACTGAGTGTAGGAAGTAAGGCTATAGGCCGATAATTAGTAAGGACTTTAGGGTCACCTTTTTTGAAGACAGGAATAACCCTGGCAGCCCTCCAGGCTGCAGGCAAAGTTGAGGTACAGATGGACAGATGGACCAGCCTTGCCACTGGGGTGGCAAGGAGATGTGCCCCACTTCAAAGTATCCATGGTTCAATTTTATCTGGACCAGGGCTTCCACATGGAGGAATGGACTGAAGTATCCTGAGAACATCCAACTGAGTAATACAAGAGAGGCCAAGTGGTGGAGGAGCCGAAAAGGGGGAGATGGGGCCTTGGGATGCCCGAGGGGAGATATAAGGAGATT
Organism: Neoceratodus forsteri; assembly: GCA_016271365.2. Lineage (NCBI taxonomy): Eukaryota > Metazoa > Chordata > Ceratodontiformes > Ceratodontidae > Neoceratodus > Neoceratodus forsteri. The sequence continues at coordinate 604,452,229 of CM028129.1, forward strand.
CAGCAAAAAGGGAGTTAAAAGCATTGGCTATAGTATGGGGGTTGTTGTACAGTGTATCATTAATTAGCATCTCATTTGGGGCCAATGGTTTGGTATTCCCCAGGATTTCATTGATCTGGCTCCAATACTTCTTGGGGTCAGAGGCCGAAGACTGAAGGAGTTTCAGTAGTAGCAGCTCTTGGCAGCCCAAATCTCCTTCTTGCAGGAGTTCCGTAACATCTTGTAGGCAGCAAAGTCAGACTGAACAAAGGATATTTTCCATTTGGTCCATAGTCTATCATGTTCCTTGAGTAGTTATAGGAGCGGCTGCTTAAGCCATTTGGACCCTTTCCCTCTGACCTTGTGCATGGAAACTGGGATATGTTTAGCCTGTAGGGCTAGCAGGGTGGAATTGAAGTGTTCTGTAGCCATGTTGATGTCATTGGTTTGAAATAGTGGGGACCAGTCTACATATTTTAGATCATGCAGGAACGCAGAGGTGTCAAGATTGAAAAAGTTTGCTAAGGACAGCACTTTAGGAGGAAGCTTGACAGAGGAGGGACCCCTACTACAGTAGACGGGGCAGTGGTCACTGATAGTGTCCAGTAGAACCCCAGTAGGGGAGTAGCAGTTCATGTGATTGGTAAGGATCCAGTCAATCAGAGAGTGACTGAGGTTGTTCTTAGTTATCTGAGTGTGGGTAGAGATGAGTTGCTCAAGGTTAGCCTTGCTGACAATAGAAGCCGGTGATGAGGAGCTGGGACCAAGCCAATCCAGGTTAAAGTCACCCAGACAGATCACCTCATTGTTTTTAGTTAGGGCAGGTATAAGTACAGTGAGCTCCTCTAGGCCAAGTTTACTATTATGGGGAGGGGAATATACCCCAAATATATGCAACTTCTTTGCACCCCCAAGGAGTAGGATAGAGTACAGTACCTCACTGTTGATAATGCAGGGGGATGACATTAGAGTGACGTTAAGGTGAGACTTGTAATATACAGCCAGACCACCCCCTCTTTTGGAGGAAGCCCGGTCAGCTTGATACATGTTATAACCAGGGAGGGCACAGCTATTGTCCAGGACAGTGGGCCTTAACCAGGTTTCAGATATCACAATAATATCAGGGTTATTTACCAAAACCCAGGCTTCCAGCTCAGGGATATTGGCAAGTAAACTATGGATGTTAAGATGCACAAAAGATAGGCCTAGAGCATGGGGAAGGAACTAGGAGGTGGAGTGGTTGGGGGGGTAGGAGCAGCTAGAGGGCCTGGGTTAGATTCAATATCCCCAGCTAGGGAGAGAGTTAGAGCAATGACCCAAAGAAAAGCAAGTGCAATAGCACAGGAGACTATGGTTGTGGAGGTAAGCCTCCTCTTCACTATATGCCTAAGCAGGGCCCCAAAGAATTTATAGCTAATGTAGACAAGCTGGAATGGTGTGGGGTAACCCTCAGCTATCGTCTTAGAGTAGATGAAATTACCAGGAGTCTCCACCAATGGTGGGGGGGGTCAGCGTGAAAGGATAGGGAGTTGAGGGCTAGCAGGAAATAAGCAGAGGCACAAGGAGGTACAGAGCTAAGTGGTCCATAATGGTGTGTAGTAAGCACCAAGGAATAAGCAAGAAATGAAACAACCAAAGGTGAATGAGTGGAAAGAATAGGGTAGCCAAATTAGGGAGTAGAGGAGAGAAAAAAAAATCACTAGGAAGGCTATAGGGTTCTGGCAGACCTACAGGAAGAGTGCAAGAAACTGAACAACCATAAGAAAGCTTGGATTACTATTGAATAATGATGACACTAGTGGTGAGAAGCCATAACCTGTGGATGAGAAAGTCAACTGATAGAAAAAAGGGAACTCGAATCTCATACGGTTCCCCTTGCCTATATAAAGAAACACAGTTAAGGGTGGGAGGGATTGGGGGCGGGTGGGGTTATTCAGTACCCACATAGATGCAGCTGAGAGAGCGTTAGCAAGGACAGGAATAACTCATCTCCTCAGCGGCACTGCAGCGGTATAGCCCTCAACTGGTCTGGGAGCAGCAGCATTCAGGGTTAAGCCCTACTGGGGAGCCAAAATTATGGCACTTGCTCGAGCTGCAGCAACAGTGCCCTTGCGAGGCTGGAAATCTGCCTGGTTCACCACCATGTACAGGAGAAGCCCCACTGGGAGTACAGGGCAGCAGCCACAGGGATTCAAGTACGCAAGGTACTGTAACAAACTTGTGCTCCAGAGTTAAACTAAAAAACACAAAGCTGACAAAAGGCGTGAAACTTCAAATCCGTGGCTGAGGTCATCCATTTCAATACCTGATGGAGTGACTCAGAAGGAGGTTCTACAGCAGCTCCATGGGCTGGAAGCCCCTGGGGAATTTAGAGTGAGCTGTGAAGAGAAATAAAGGGAGTTAAGTGGGAGATTACGGGGGAAGGTCAGGTAGGTCAAGTTCTGAGACAGTGGGAGGAAAAAAAATTCGAGTAACAATGGAGAGGGGGTGGGTGAACAGTGAGGGTCAGGTAGAGACAGTGGGAGGATTGAGAACACAGATCAGCTTACAACAGCAACTATCCTTAGGAGGCTCAATTTCAGCAATATTCAAATGTGTGCAATAAAAGAATAAGATAGACCTCAGGGTTAGGCGTTAAAAAATAAGTTGGACCTTAGGGATTAGTAACAGTGAAGCATTTTGATAACAGAAGCCCACAACAGTTTAAATCACACTATACTCAGTGAACACTTAACCAATAACAAATGCAGGCAATCTCGACATTAGTCCTGAGACTCTTAAAAAACTTAGAGTACAGGCAACAACAGTTATCCAGTTACCCAAAAGTACTCAAACCAGGTTGTGATCACTAATTGTCCCAACATATGAGTTTATCCCTTTCTCAGTACCCATGTAGATACAGCTGAGACAGCGTTAGCCAGGACAGGAATAACTGAGCTCCTCAGTGGCACTGTAGCAGTAAAGGGAGCACGTCCCTCACAGGTACAGCCCTCAATGGGTCCGGGAGCAGCAGCGTTCAGGGTGAAGCCCTACTGGGAGCCAAAATTATGGAACTTGCTCAAGCTGCAGCAACAGTGCCCTTGCGAGGCTGGAAATCTGCCTGGTTCACCACCATGTACAGGAGAAGCCCCACCGGGAGTACAGGGCTGCAGCCACAGGGATTCAAGTATACAAGGTACTGTAACAAACTTGTGCTACAGAGTTAAACTATAAAACACAAAGCCGACAAAAGGCGCGAAAGTTCAAATCTGCGGCTGAGGTCGTCCGTTTCAATACCTGATGGAGTGACTCGGAAGGAGGTCCTACAGCAGCTCCGTGGGCTGGAAGCCCCTGGGGAATTTAGAGTGAGCTGATGGAGTGACTCGGAAGGAGGTCCTACAGCAGCTCCATGGGCTGGAAGCCCCTTGGGAATTTAGAGTGAGCTCATGGAGTGACTCAGAAGGAGGTCCTACAGCAGCTCCATGGGCTGAAAGCCCCTGGGGCACCTCGGGGTCCTTCTTTGACTTGTGACTTGCATTCTTGATCCTCTGGACTTCACCAAGATTAGAGATTTGTGTGGCTCATAGTAGGTCCCCAACAGAGCTCTCAATTCTCGTATTTCTTCCAGTAGGTTACCCTCAGTCCGGGTTTCTGAGGAGACAAAGTGCACCCCCACCCCACTAGGTGGGGCCTCGCTTTTTGACTCAGGGGGTGCCTGATAGAGGTTAGTGTCTCTGGCCACCTCAGCAGCTTGTTGGCTGATTCTCAACTCCATCAATTCTTTAATTAGTTCTCTCATCTGCTGCACCTCAGCCTTGTCACTTCTCTCAGGGGTCTGGCAGGTACAGGCAACCCCAGTATAGGGCTCCCATCCCTCTTCATTATTCTCTGCTCCCGGATCTCTTTCATGAGGTGACAATACTCGGGAGGGTTAGCCTTCCTATCTTGCAACTTAAGTTTTAGCATCATCACACTAGAGTACCTGGCAGACTTGAGAATACGGTCCAGACTGACCCGATTCAGTTCACTAGCTGGCACGCCTCCTTTTCTGTGAGCCCTCTGCAGAGCCCTCTCATTTCTGGTAACAAACCTAGACAACTTCTCATTCTTCCATTGCTTGGCAAATTTGAGTTTCCACAGTAAATTGTCCCCCGACTCAGTGCTTCCAAAAAACACCTCCAATGCAGAGAGGTATTCAGCCGCAGTAGCCTCCAGGCTAGTGGCTCATAGGAAGTGAATGGCCTCCAGTGCAGGGCCCCTCAAGCTTCCCATGAGTCTTCTTCCTTTCTCCCACTCAGAGCACTGCCACTCCTGGACCGGGGAGTAGCATAGTCCATCCATGTTTCCAAGTCATCCTTCCCTACGGGCACTGGAACTGTGCCTGAAAAAAGTCTAAGTCTACGGTAAGAGTCCAGGTGCACAGATGGAATTACTATGGGGGAGTGACCATGGGGGAGACCCTAGTGGGGGCAGGAGAAGCTGTCAGGGACTGCAATGGTGTGGGTTCTTCAGAAAGTTCTAGCACCTTCACTAACTCTTGGGCAGTTCACCCCTCCAACGCTAACAACTTAAACAGCTTGTCCTTGAATGCCAATATGCTGGGGGACCCTCCCAGGGTTAGCCAAATCACTGTGCAAGTGGATGATCCTCCACCCCTTCTGGACCCCTTCTAACAGAATAACAGGGGGTACTTTCTCTGAATCTATGGGAGAGCTGCAGGAGACTAGAACCACCATGGTCTGGTCAAACAGGTCCGAGTCCCATCCCTTCACTTCAACTTTCCCCAAACACTTAACCTGCTCCACAGCTTCTACAGTAGCAACATTAGTGGTCCCTAATTGGACATCCATTAGCAGGAGGGTCTGTTGGATATCTACCCACTCAGCTTCACTCCACCCCATCATTCGGTGTACTAACAGCTTATTGTCGGGGGTGAGTTTGCACTTAGGCGTGGCATGCGCCTCCATTTTGTCACCAGTTCTAAACATGGTGGGGTAATTCCCACCTCTGGCCACTAGAGGACGCTAATCCCAGTGGTGCCTCTAAGATGTAACCCCTAGGTGGTGCTATCCCAAGGGCTACTACCCCTGTCTGCTTGGCTAATAGCAGGTTAAGGGGCCTGGGTACTGAAACGGGTGCTTCCAGGGCAGGTCAGGGTCATTAGTGGTCAAGCTATGCTGGGCACAGCCTTCCAGGACACTGTAACCCCCCTCTGTCCCTTCTAGTGGCTGGAACAATATACAGTAATCACTTTTGCAATGACCCTTATTCACCATGCAAGTACCCACACTGTTTGCACTTTCCACCAAGGCTGGTTCCACAAATTCAACCCTGGAGACCCCCAGTAAAATAAGGTTTGGCACAGCAAACAACAACAGTACAGTGCTTTCAATACAAATGGGGACCACAGTCAGGTTAAATGCAAAAAGAGTTAGATCTGATTTATTCAGGGGATTCAAACATGGAAGGGGCATAATCAGGTTGACTGACTTAAAGGCTAAATCAATCAGACAGTTATGCATGCACTTCAGAGTCCCTACACAGTCACACAGTCTGGGTACCTAGGTAGGAAAAAGGTGGGCTAGCCAGGAATGTTGCCTGGGGTAGGCCGGCATCACAGCCAGTGGGTGCCCTGTGATGGAAGAAAGCGACATGCACAATGCACACTATTTGTAATCCGGAGCCAGGGGGCTCAGTTCATGAAAGAAAAGACCACGAGGCAATCAGAAGACAACACTTTAGATTTAGCTGTTGTTGCAGGGAGCTACCCTGATGGTTACTTACGATACCCGATACAGGACAAGGCAGGCCGAAATCGAGACTGCAGGTTGTTGAGCTGGGGTGCCTGGAGAAGCAGGGCCCACACAAATCACTGAGGCATCATTCCTGTTCGAGCGTTGAGCAGAGAGATGATCCCTAGGCAGGTCTCTCATCGATCACTTTCTCTGTGTAGCAGGTAGTCTGGCTGGGCCAGAGTGGCAAGGCCCAGGCCAAATGAAGATGAATACAGATTCAGTCCGCTGGAGCTGGATGCAGCTTCCAGCAAGCAGAACACAATTCAGCACACAGTGGGGAACCAAGTCACGACCCACTAACAACACACAGCACATTTACATGTAAAGAAATTCCACTGTACCAGGCAGATTGCTATCCAGTCACAATTACAGAGTCTCTGCACAAACCAGGAGTTCAGAGGTGGCAGGAAATCCTGACAGGCCGATCTCATGCAGCAAATCTTTGATCTTCTTCAGGTTGACAGCCTGGTCATAGTTCTGTGGCTTATCTCACTCGTTCAATCCAGATTCAGTCTGAATAAACTTCAATTTCCCTCTCAGGGACAGCAGGCAGGCAAGCCAAAACTCAGCCCTTTCACTGTTCTCCCATGCAAATCTATGCAGGACTGCTGCTTGACTATCTTGCGCTGTTAGTCCTTCAATCTCAACTCAAATCTGGCTCCAGCTGCAAGTAGCCTGGGACTTTCCCCAGGATCCAAAAGGTTTGGTTGGCTGATTCCTCTGTCATTCACAACAAGGGCTCTCTCTCCAGGTCTATTTGGGCACCAAAGTTCCAAAACTACAATTCCTTTAGTATTTTGCTCCCACAAGACCCCTTGGGACAGGCTCCATTTTAGGGGGGTTACACCAGCGTACAAGGTTCGAAGCTCAAAAACAGAAACAGGCATTGTCATATCCAACAGCAGAGAGGGGGTATAGCAAAGTGAGTTAGGAGGCAACAGGGGGAAGAAAGGGTGGGGCAAAGAGAGGGAAAAGGGGGAGGGATATGAGAGAAACAAGGTGGGGGTGGTTAAGAAAAGGACAATCAGAGACAGTAAAGGAGTGAGAAAGGGAGGGCAGGGTTCAAGGAAAAACAGAGAAGGAATGGGATTGCTAGTAGGGGGTTGGAGATAAGAGTATGCAAGAAGGAGGGGATGGAGTAGAGTTAGAGGGTCAGGTAATAGTAGAACTGAGAGAGTCAGAGGTTAGGTATGGTGGGAATGGAAACTAGTCCATACAGTCACATATGTCCTGTGTTGTGAGGTGTTTCCAGAGCAATGATTTAAAAGTGCCTAGCTTGTTTTTCAAGAGGATAATGTTAGATAGCCCATTAAGCCAGGTGGGTGCCCTATAGCTAAACATTTTTTGGGCCTTTGAGGTATGGCAGCGAAGGACTAGGAATGATGGTTTGGTCATACTGTGCGTATTCTTACAATTTGCAGATGGTTGAAGCAGGGGTTGGGTAGCTGGTGGGGTTAGTGAGAGAGTGATTTTTTTGGCGAGTAGACAAGTTTGATAGGCAATCCATCCCTGAAGGTTGAGCCATTGGGTCTCTGCATAAAAGTCACAGATATGGGTATTTTTGTCTGCACCAGTTGCCAGCCTCCTTGCTTTGTTAAGAGTGACAGCTAAACGTTTGAGGGTGGTGTCCATGGTTGCACCATAAATTACCAAAATATAATCAATAATGGAAAGGACTGAACTGATCACTGCAAGTTTTAGAGCTGCGGGTGTAAAGCAGTGTCAATGCTTGTACAGGACACCGAGTCTGGCATTTACTATGTTGGTGATTTGAAGAATATGTTGGGTGTACGAGAGAGAGAACTATCAAGTGTGACTCCCACATATTTAAATTCGTTTACCATCTCAAGGGGTTGGTTCTGATTGTTCTAGATAGTTAGGCAAGTTGACTTGAATTTATTATGGTTGCTGGCAAAAACATTGTTTGTTTTTTTTTGTAGTTCATAAGAAGTTTGTGGGAAGCAAATCAGGATTCAACCTTGGAGAAACTGATCTGGAGTTCATCTGAGAGTGTAGATGTAGAAGTGTGGCTGGTGAAAAGAACAGCATCATCTGCATATAGTACAACATTACTAGCATATGCTTTTGGAAGGTTATTGAGATACAGGATGAAAAGCAAGGGTCCCAGGATGGACCCTTGCAAGACTCCTGAGTGAATTGGGAGGCTGGATGATAGGGTGCCATCTATTTTAACTTGTTGGGAGCTATTATTCAGATAGCTGTGAAACCAGCCATTTACTTCTGAAGAGAGGCCATGGGCAGAAAGGGATCAAAGAAGGAGGAAATGATTTACAGTATTGAATGCCTTGGTAAGGTCGATATAAATTGACCCTACCAATGACCCATGATCAAGGGCTTTGTGAATAATACCAGTGTAATCCAACAGTGCAGTGGTGGTGCTATCAGCCTTTCTGAAACCATGTTGCTGGGGGCACTGAATATTGTACTTGGTTAGATAAGCAGTCAATTAGTCTGTGACTATTCTCTCGAGGACTTTGGATAGGGGAAGGAGCACTGAAATTGGGTGATAATTAGAGTGTAGGTTCCTGTCTCCGCTTTTATGGACTGGTGTTACAACTGCTGCTTTCCACATCTGAGGGAAATCCTTTAAGGTTAAGGATAGGTTGAAAATGCTGGTGAGGGGTTTTAACATAGTATCCAGAGAGAGGCTGAGGAGTTTTAAATCAAGTGAGTCACTACTACTCCTAGCTTTCCTGAGCACCCTAAGGAGATATTTTTTAGATTCATCAATTGTGATCTTTCTAAAATAAAATGGCGGGATGGTTGGGGGGTATTTGTTGTTGAAGGGTCCCTTCGGTCAGTTTCATCATAAAAGTTGGTGGAAGCACCTGATTGAGATCAGTGAAATCCAAGTTAAACGCCTCAGCAATTGATTTGGGATGCTGAATATGTTCCTCATTAACCACAAGCATAGTGGGGGATGCTTTACTTGGGTGGCCAGTGAGGTCCTTAATCTTTTGACAGAATACCCGGCTGTTTCCCCAGGAGTTGGTGAGCTTGATTTGGAAGTGGTCAGTTTTGACTTGATGGATTTCCCTAGTGCAGGCATTTCTGGTGGCTCTGTACTGCTGCATGTCAGCTGGTTTACCAATGCAGTGAGCTATGCACCAAAGATTGTCCCTAGCTTTCATCATACAAAGTAAGGCTGGGGTGAGCCAGTGGTTAATGTCTCCTCTGGATTTTATTTTTTGTACTGATGCAAAAATATCACATGCTTTGTTAAAGTGTGCTATGAGGTAAGTTGGCACATGGTCTACACTACTAGATGTGCCTAGTGGTGACCAGTCGCATTACGCCAAGTAGGCATGAAACTGGTCAAGTTGTCCATGTTTTAAAGTGCACTGGTATATAACTTTGGCTGGGAGTGTTTGGGACTTGTTAGACTAATGAGTGATGGTAGGTGAGTGGTCACTCATGGAGTCAGAGAGAACTTCAGTGTTAAAGTGTCTATCTGGATGAGTGGTTAGTATGTGGTCCAGGAGCATGCTATTCCCTGTGCATGGATTAAATTTGGTGGGGGTTGTGATAAACTGGGTAATGTTACACACTGCAATGGCTTCTTTAAAAGCATCAACTTCATCTGCTAGCAAATTTAGGTTGAAATCGCCTATAGCAACTACCTCAGACTGATGTGGTAGGGTTTCTAGATAGTCAAATACCAAGTTAATACTCATGTGTTTTTCACGTGGAGGGATGCAGACAGAGAGCATATAAAGGGATTTACCATGCATTCCTAGAAGAATTTTAATCCGTAGTATTTGGGAGTAGTTTACTGAGGAGAGTTGTGGAAGTGCTTGGCCCCTAAAGGAGTCCTTCAAGTAGTTGGCGCATCCCCCACCCCTTTTACCAACCCTGTCAAGATGGAACAGCGTATACCCATCAAGTGTTAATGCAGAGTCCGGGGTTTTGGCAGAGAGCCAGGTTTCATTTAGGGTAACAACATCGGGGTTATGTTGTGTCACCCATACCCTCAGCTCATCAATCTTTGGCAAGAGGCTGCATATGTTAATAGAGGCAAGTTTTAGGAAGCCATTAGTTTTGAGACTGCCACTGGGGTCTTGCATAAGGCCTGGCTTTGGGTGAACATTCCCAGAGATAAGAAGAAAGAGTAGAATAATTTTGAGCAGATAAAGTTTTCCTTATTTGGTAGTTTGGTTTTTAGAGTGTGTACAAAGAACAGGCAAATTGAGTATTTGGGGGAAGAGGTTCATATGTTCCCTGTAGTAACCCTTTTGACTGAGCATGGATATTGACAACCTATTAATACTAATAGATATGGGAGGTTGGGTTGAGGTACCCTTCAAAGAGACATTAAAATTGTGTTGGGTGAGGTTAATAGGACAAAGACTGTCATAGTAATGAGCAGGCAGCAGGAAGAGGAGTAGTAGGATGATGGGGGTGATACAGCGAATGGACAGCATATTGGGCAGTGTAGCGTAAGACACTGTATAGCGCATATAATAGCCATGAGTGGGCAGGGTCAAATGGGAGGGTGTAATGAAGGAGTTAAAATAGGTCAAAGGTATGAACAAGGCTTTAACAGTTTAGGCAGCTACAGCATGATGGAGTAGTGGTTAGGGTAGCTGCCTTTGGTTAAGAAGGTCATTGGCTTGAGGCTAGCCAGGGCAGGTGCGTAGGAATAAGGGGGAACAGCAGTGAAGTGGGTTAGTAATAGGCAGTAGGAGTGGCATAAGAGGGATAGGGATGAGGGGAAAGCAGCTAGAGAGAGGAAGACTAGAGTGTACAACAGTGACTCCTAGTGGTGGCACAGATTATTGAGACAGTTGTGTTGATACCAAGGAGAAGGGGGGATAAAGTACAGGGATAGAAAATTGGCCAGTTACAGCTAGAGTAGGGAATTGCAGAGAGGCTCAGATACTGACACCTAGTGGCTCAGCGATATACAGAACAAGTGGGAAACTGAGGTGATTGAAAAACAGATGAGTAAGGTCACGTGACACTTGTGACCTATAAATTAAGAGCTAGACCAGGGTGGGTGGGGCAGTCGACGTGAAGTGTCAACAGGCCAACACAATCCACTAGTTCACTTTCACAGAGGAGAAGCACAGCTGTAAGTAGGTAGGAATTTTCTCATACTGGCTGTAAACTGCAGCTTCTGGCTCCTGATGTTGCATTTGCTCCATTTGAGAGATTGTTCCCAAAATGGATGAGCCAGCTGTAAACTGCAGCTTCTGGCTCCTGATGTTGTGTGTGCTCTGTTTGGGACCTTGTTCCCAAAATGGAGGCGCCATCTGTAAACTGCAGCTTCTGGCTCCCGATGTTGCATGTACTTCATTTGGGAGCTTGTTCCCAAAATGTAAAGTTATTTATTGTAATGTATGTGTTATACAGCACCTATTTGTAACCAACAAACCTCAGGACAACTTCGTTAAGCAGGGCCTATAGTCCTAAAGTTCAATCCTGTTGAAAAATAAAGGTTTCTATCTATCTATCTATCTATCTATCTATCTGTCTATCTATCTATCTGTCTATCTAGAAGGTTAGATGCAAGTTTTCCAATGGTACACATTGAAGGAGTGATATTGGGCTTGGGTTATGAATTTCAGGAGGGGTGCAGGAAAAAGGGTTTAAATCTTGGCAGGAGAACAGTTGTAAAGGTAAAATCTTTGTAGGGAATATGGGGTTAGAGATACAACTGTGCAAGGGAGGGGTGCAAGAGAAGGGGTGCCAATTTTGGAAATCTTGCAAATTTTCCTATTGGTACTTGGCATGAGGTAAACAATTTGGAAATATGTTCAAATGGTGGTATACATTTTGGGAGATGTGGTATACATTTTGGGAGAGGGCAGAAGAAAGGGTGTCAATCTTGGAAATGGTAGAGGTTGAGGTAACATTTTGTAGAGGTTGTGATGGTGTAATGGTAAAACTTTAGAAAGTTGTAGAGCTATATGTACACTTTTTAGGAGTGGAGAGGTGTAAGAAGTAAAGAGTTTTTGACTGGCGCTAGTACAAATCTATTGAATGTTGCAGATTTGGGGAGCAGCATAGGAGAGGAGAGGAACACATTTTGGGAGTCATAAATGGTAGGAGTTAACATTTTTGGGGAGGTGTGGTAAATGTATAAATTTGGAAAGTGTGCAGATGGACATTAATATTTGGAGAGTGAGGATGGGTACAAATTTTGTAGTGACTGGCAGTATATCACAGAGTTTAGAATAATGATCTGTGAATGAGCTTGGTAAACCCAGAACACCTGTGTTTGAGTCCCACAACCTCCAATTGCTTTCAGTGTGACCCTGAGCAAGTCACTTAACCTCTGCAGCGCTCCTGGGTCACTCTTGAAAACAGGCCTTGTGCCTTGTGGCCTTACCCTTTTACCAAAAAAATTAAAAGTATTGCAATTTTGGGAGGGTTCCAGGAACAGGACTGCACATTTTGAAAGAGTTTCAAGGATGCGGGTACAGGCTTAAGGAGGCATGCAGATTTACTGGAGGCATGCAGAGGTACAAAATTTAAGATGAGACATGGATGTAAGTATAAATTTCAGCAGGTGTGTAAAAGGGTACAAATTACAAGAGAAGTGTGGTGTAGAGTTGTTAGAAACTTGAGAGAGGAGTATGAGCATGTTTCAGATAGTTACAAGAAGGGGCAGGGTAAGGGTATACATTTTTGTCTGATTATACATTTGGGAAGGGGTACACAGGTTGTATGATACCTTTTGAGAGTGTTGTGGAACCTCAGTAAAAGAAGTGAATTTAAACAGAATAAATACAGAGGGAGTTGTGGGGGATGGATTCAAGATTGGAAGGGGATAAAGGACAGTAAGAGTTAGATTTAAGAGCCTTACAGTTTTGTTTATTTGAATTGGGGCTTAATACTGTGCCCAAAATGTTGGTGATCAGCTTAGCAAACTCGTCATATATTCACCCATGGTGTTTTATTGGCATAATTCTATTAATAAAGCCCCATCTGAAAATTGGAAGCAAAGTCTTATTTTGCTATTTTACTACATGAAGAATTGTGTATGTACTGTGCTTACAGGGCCTTGAGGAAAATGATGTAATTCTTGTTTAAATTACATGAGCACTCACCCAAGATTGTACCAGCTGGTGTGAAACAGTGTGAAGGATTACCATCAAATAAGAGGGGCAATAAAATAACATCTATTCTGCTGAAATGGTAATTCACTTCATTTCTAATAAATAAGGCTAGGTTGACTTTATGGTGGACGAACAATATATTTTAAAACTATTGCAACTGGTCTTTAAAGGGAATGTAAACCACATGCTTTACATTTTGAAATATCATTGGAGATCTGGACATGTGTGAAGTCTGTCTAATATCCCTAGTGTGAATTTCAAAAACTTTTGCAGAATTTTCCTACATCTTTTTTTTAAATTAGCAATAATTCAGTCATTTCTACAGCTATAAATCTGATAATTGGCATGCATACCATTTAAAAGATGCCTTAAATGTATGCATAGTTTCATGAAAATTGGATGAGGGCTAGTGAAGATGTAGGGGCTCAAATTCTGATAATTTATTATTCAGGCAAACATTTTTGAAAATATGTCTGTGCTTACAACCTAGTTACCTTTGGAGCTAGATAATTGAAAGTTTGTATGCATACTTTCTTGGAAGAGTCTTATAAACTGCTAAGTAGTGAGGCTGTTGGTTACATAAATTGTAAGTTACAGGACTTTAACATTTTACAGTTTCATTTTTTGTTAAATTGTGTGAACATATTTAAAATATTTGGATGTTTATAGCTTCACTGGTATTACCAGTATACACTCAAAATGTGCCATGCATACCAAACCAAATGTGTCCTGGAATCTTATTAAGCTGGATAAATGTAGTTTGGTAGGTTAAAATGTATTGTGGATACTTTAGAAATTAGAAATTACTAATTGACAAAATGTGCTCAAAAATTCATGGATGTATAATAGGTAATGCCACTAGAATTCCAGTTGTGGACTTATAGATACATAGATACATAGATACATAGATACATAGACAGTGTCGGCAGATAAGGGCCTATGGCCCACCCAGTCTGCCCATTTGAGCTTGTAAGTTCAGTTTGTTTTCCTAGAAGTCTGTCTCCCCTTACCCCTGACCTCTAGAATTCCTTTATGTCTATCCCATGCATTCTTAAATCCCGTGATTGTTTCAGCCCCCACCACTTCCTCTGGCAGGGTGTTCCAGTTGTCCACCACCCGTTCTGTGAAGAAATTCTTTCTCAAGTTTCCTCTGAATCGTCCTCCCTCCAACTTTATCCCATGCCCTCTAGTTCTGGAACATCTTTTTCACTTAAAAATAGTGTTTTCCTGCACCCTGTTCCTCCCTGTAAGATACTTGTATGTCTCTATCATATCCCTCTCTCCCTCCTCTCCTCCAGGAGTACATGTTCAGTTCCTTCAACCTGTCTTCATAGGACTTGTTATGCAATCCATGAACCATCTTTGTTGCCCTCCTCTGAACCTTCTCTACCCTGTCTATGTCCTTACGTGGTATGGTCTCCAGAACTGTACACTGTACTCCAGGTGGGGCCTCACTAGTGTCTTGTATAGCGGAATTATGACCTCCCTTTCCTGCTGGTGATGCCCCTGCCTATACATCCCAGCATCCTATTTGCTTTACCTGATGCCTTGTCACACTGTTTCCCTACCTTGAGGTCATCGAGATGACAACCCCAAGATCCCTTTCCTGCTTGGTGCATGCTATATCCTCACCCCCCCAACTGATATATTGTGCCAGGGTTTTTGTGCCCCATATGCATTATCTTGCACTTCTTTGCATTGAATTTCAACTGCCAAACCCCTGCCCATTCTTCAAGTTTCTGCAGGTCCCTTCTCATTCTGTCTACACCCTCTGGTGTGTCTACTCTGTTACAGAGCTTTGTGTCATCAGCAAACAGGGAAATTCTGCCTTCTAGATCCTGCAATGTCACTGATGAAGATGTTGAATAGGACCGTCCCAGCACTGATCCTGTAATTCCCACTGGTCACTCTTCCCTCTGTGGAGTGACAGCCATTTACCACCACCCTCTGTGTCCTGCCACCCAGCCAGTTACCTACCCACCACACTACTGTCCTGCCCACACCCATATTCCCCAGTTTGTGTAATAGTCTTCTTTGTGGCACAGTGTCAAAGGCCTTGCTGAAGTCCAGATAGGCCATGTCCACTGCCTCCCTGATCCACCTCCCTAGTCACCCAGTCAAAATTCAACGAGGTTGGTCTGACATGACCTCCCCTGGTGAAACCATGCTGCCTTGGGTCCTGTAGTCCATTGACAACCAGATGTTCCACCAATCTCTCCTTCAGTAGTGCTTCCATGATCTTTCCCACTACCGAGGTGGGGCTGACTGGTCTGTAGTTCCCTGCTTCCTCTTTGTTCCCGCTTTTGTATAAGGACTACATCTGCTGTCCTCCAGTCTTTGGGTACCTCCCTGTTTCCAGTGATTGGCTAAACAGGATAGCCAGAGGTTCAGCCACCACCTCTCTTAGTTCTTTAAGGACCCTGGGATTCACCCCATCTGGCCCCATTGCTTTATCAACTCTTATTACTTCCAGTTCCTTCAGGACCCTTTCTCGTGTAAAGGGACTTGTGTCCATTTCTGCACCATTCTCACCCCTTGTACTCCCTTCAGACCCATTACCCCCTCTTCCTCAGTAAAGACTGAGCAGAAATACCTGTTCAATATGTCAGCTTTACTGTTGTCATCCTCCACGCGGCTTCCATCCTCCCCCTTCAGTCTCACTATCCCTCCCTTTGTCTTTCTTTTTTCACTTATGTACCTGTAAAAGGTTTTGTCCCCTTTACCCACTGATTTTACAATGTGTTCTTCTGTCTGAGCTTTGGCTTCCCTTACTGACTTCCCTGCCTCCCTTTGTTTCTCCTGGTACTTCTCCCTATCCCCTTCTGCCTGTGTCTTTTTGTATTGCCTGAATGCAATCTTTTTGGCTTTCACTTTCTTTGCTACCTCTTTGGAAAACCATAATGGTCTCCTCTTCCTTTTCCTCTTGCTAACCTGCTTAATGCATAATTCTGTTGTTCTTATAATCCCCATTTTAAATACTGCCCACTGTTCCTCAACCCCTGATTCCTGTCCCATTCCCCCTTAATGCCTCTTTCAAGTATCTCCCCAACTTTCAGAAAGCACTTATCACTACTGATTTACCTTATGTGCACTAGCATCATTGCTCTGAAATGCCCCTCCGCTCTCCTGCGGCAGTGATGCATGCTCCGTCATGACTAATGATATCCATATACTTTCTCTCACAGTGGCCTAAGTCACAACTTGTAATGCTGGGTGTTACTTGGTGCCACTATTTTCAAATGGTAAACATACACATTGCTATCTACAAGGCTATTAAAGTCAATGTGGCATTGTATAGAAACAGTGTTGCACATGCATGTGCTTACACAACTAATTTAGTTATTGAGCTCTAGCATTTAACTGGCATATTACAAGAATACAGGCTAGTGCACAGTGATGTCCATGAATATAGTTCATTACTTAAGATAGTGACCTGACACTTGACATCACTTTACTTTTACTATGGAGCTTCTTATGAATGTTACTTTATTTCCACTTTAAACTCCCTTTACCTTCCTCTGTAATGGCATCTCAAATGTCTCGCTGGCTATAATGTATGGACATGGCCTTGACAAAAATATCACAAAATTACACAATTTCACAAAAGCTCATAAAACTCAACTTTAACTACTGATGTTATTTTAGAATCTTTGTTTGCTTATAACCTGGCCAGACTTTCAGAAAGTGATTAGAAAGTTGAAACATGTTGGGCAGGATTCACAAAGAAGATGCGCCCTGTGCATCTTGGCTGCTCCGGCGCAGGGGAGATGCACTGAGTGCAAAATGAGTGATTCACAGGGGAGGCACAGGGAGATGCCCCCAGCGCATCTCCTCTGTGAATAGCCCAGGTGTACCCAGGCCAGGATGCCCCAGAGCTTCCCAGGTTGCTCCGGCACATCCCCATGTCAGGCTGTGAGCCCATTGGGGCAGGGTATCTCAGGATGCCCTGCACCCAAAAATGAAATTCACAGCTAGGGGTATGCAAATGAGTCCATTAGGCATGCATGGTGCAATGAGGCCATTAGCATGCCATTATAGCTCCATTTGCATAGCACCAGCTGGAATGCCTAAGTAGAATGTGCTGAACTGTGTCCACTACCCCACCACCACTAAAACCCAGTCCAAGCCATGCTATTCCCAGCAACATTAAAAGAACTGTTGTCCCTCACTACAATGAATCCCACTACAATGAAACCCAGGTACAACAAACCTGCTGCATGGCTCCCGGTAAATGTATCCCATCTCATGGTGTTCATCTGTCTGTTTAGTTATGTGCTGCTGGATCAAGTGATGCCCACTAAGCTACCACTAAGCTGACAGTCACTGCTGCCTACCCAATACCTGTAAAAGGAACACTTGCTGCCTGTTTCTTGTCAAAGTAGAGTAGCATGGCATCACAACAGTACCTGTCAGCCTAACAGTCTGATCAGCACGATGATCCCGATGCTGGTCCCAGACTTCAGTTAGTCTGTATCACCACATATCCCTATGTAGTCTTTCCTTTAACTGTGGGTCATCCACTCACCACTGAATGCTGTGGTTCTCCTTGGTCCCCAGTTCTCCTAACGGCAGCGAATACCAATCAGTGTGGTGTGAAAGAAGCTGCAGCTGGCAGGTAATGCCGAAGTGGATCAAGCAGTGCAGCCATGGATTGAAAGCCAGCTTGCAGCAAGTGTACCTCTGTCCAGTGCAATGGATACATAAAAGGCTGAAGGTGAGGAGTGTAGCTGAACTGTCTCAACCAGATGACAATGGCAGTTCCAGAAACGAAATGGGATGTTGGCAGTGTAATACAGTGGGGGACTACAGATCAGCTGATGGTAGCCGGGTTAAGATGACCTCCATGTTTGCAATTTAGCAGCATAATTGCCTCATTGATACATGCTTACTGTGTGATGCCTACTGTGTGGTAGTGTCAGATCAGTTGATACAGGGTTCTTCCGGAATAGCGACTCCTCCATATAATGTACTACACCCATGGCCCCAGAAGGGTCTGTTATAACATGGGAGGACTGTTTCATGAAGCCCCAAGCACCCCAACCCACCCTCTCCCCCCCCAGCAGGGGTCCCGCTGTCGGTGGGCAGCTCAACCACCCACATACCGCAAGGCTGCCCGCTGACAGAGCTGTCTGAGAATGGCAGCTATCATACAGCAAGCGGCTTCAGGCTGTACGATAGCTGTCATTCTCGGAAGCTCTGCTGGCGGGTGGACATGTTGGTATATGGGTGGGTTGAGCTGACCGCCGACAGTGGGATCCTGCTAGTGGGGGTGCGTGGGGAGCTGACTACACCGCACACTGCCATGGGAGGCAGCATTACTGAGGGCTTGGGGCTAGGAGGGGTTCTTCATTCCATTCGACACCAGGGTGGCATCATACAGGTGCTGGGGGTCATCTTTACTGCCAAAGCTGCTGGGTGTGGCTTCATACGTGGGCATGGGGGATTCAGTACCATTGATGCCTCCAGGAGTGGCTTTGTACGGGGGCTTGGGGGGATGCACCATGTTCATGACTGCTGCCAGGGGCAGCAATGTATGGGGGCTTGGGGAGAGCCTCACTGGACTGCCAGGTTGGGCTGGCATCTGTGCTGCTGCCCACAGTGCGGCAGCCTGCCTGTAGGTGGCCATCAACATAAGTCTAGTTTTCTAGACTTATCTTTACGTGGCGCATCCCCGGACTTGCCCCGGGGTTGTGCCACAGAATTGGGCTGTGAATGGGGCTGCGCCCAGCATGCATGGGGATGCCCCTCATCACAGCCCCTCTGAATGTGCCACATAGCATTATTGGTGGTTTGTGGTGCATTGGGGATGCGCCGGTGCACTGGGGTTGCACCAGCACATTGGCACCCTGCCTGAATCACCCTTGGGTGCACATTTTGGGGATGCCCCAGTGCATCTCGGATGCTCTGGGTGCATCATTTCTGTGAATTCTACCTGTAGCCTCTTTTTTTTCACATTTCTTTTTTCTCCTGGCCAGCAGCTTATCTCTTAGGGATATATTATTTTCATGGGGATATACTCTGATCAGGATGAACCCGAGCATCATTCAGATGACTACCGGGTTTTTCTACCACATTCATTTACCTCCCACCCCCCTAGGGGGGCAGTGCCTGTTTCAACCTCACACAGTCACAGCTTCCACTGCAGCAAGAGCAAACTCCCTAACCCTGCTGCAGGGACCATTGTGATGGAGAAGGCCAATCCTCCCCGACCAAGATGCACTGCCAAGCGACAGCTGTCTCAGCCATGACCTGCCTCCTGACTTGGCTTCCTGAGCTTATTTCCGAACCCAGGTCACTAGCATGGCAGAATGATGTTCTGCTGCAGGGCCATGGGAGTAGCTCAAAGCATAATATTTAGGGTCAATGATAATAACAACATTCTTTATATTACATTCTCTAGTTTTAAAGTTATAGTGGCTTAAAATTCTGCAGTTTGCATCATTGCAAAATGTAATTTTAAAATTTCAGAACGGTTGGAGGCTTATACCTCAGTCACCTTTAAAGATAGAGGGCTCAATTCTCAAAACGGGCATAGATCAGCACAAGCTGTGGCAAACAGCAGCTTGTACCAAAACCCGGTTCACCAGGGACCCTGCACCTGATTCTGGTACAGGAGGGGTCCTGTTGCCTATGTCCCCACACTTGCGGTAACCCATCCTGTGGCAAACACATGGTGCACAGGAGGGGTTGTAACAGACACCTTGTAGCAAAGGAAAGCAGTGCCCCCTCTCTGATCCCCATGTCCCTATTATAACAACATAAAAAAAGCCCCCCACTGTGATGGTCCAGTGGCACCCCCTCCCTGATCTCCAATGTGCCCCTATATTTAAAATAGAAAATAACTTATCATTGGTAGTATAATGGCCCTCATCCCGATCCCTGATGTGCCCCATATGTAAAGTAGAAAAGAACCCCTCATTGGTAGTATAGTGGCCCCCCACCCCAATCCCTGATGTCCCCATTATTATAACATGAGAAACAGTCCCTCACATTGGCAGTCTAGTGGTCCCCCACCCCTCCATCCCAGCAGGTAGTGCCCACCACCCCACCTCCCCCATCCCAAGACAGAGCCAGGAACTGGCACAGCCCTCCTAACACCTCCACTGCTGGTCCCCAACTGAACTGTCACCGAGCACATACTGTAAAATATACATGCTCATTAATTATCAGTACAGTACAGTTGTACTTTCTGTGTAGATATTTTTCTTTCTAAACAGAAGTACAAACAAAGTTTCATTTAATCATTGATTTTGCTTGCAATTTGTAAGTCTTCTAAGACTCCTTAGGCATTATATATGGGCTTCCAAATATGTGTTAATTACCTTAAGTTCTTTTAACCTGTTCCTCCAGAATGCTTTCAAACAATGACTTCTTGTTTTTCGACTGCTCCACAGTAGCTGCAATTCTCACACTCTCGAGGCCATTTTTGAAGGACCCATGATATGACGTGTCCTTCAAAACAAGGGCTTGCAAGACTTCTGATTTTCACAGTTTGTTTAAGCATCTCAAGCAGGCCTATACAGAATTGAAGAAAGAAAAATAATCATTACCCATCAAATTCCGTTGTGAAACATAAATAGCACTGGGAGAAATGTTCACTGCACAATACACATTGTATATTGCACATTTGGTGAATTAGTGGAAACTGTGACTTTTTGAAAACTGTATGTGGATGTATATAAAGTAGGGTTATGCCAAATTTAACTTCTGCTGGTATAAGCCAAGCAAAATTAAATTTTCGCTTTAGTGAACTGTTACATAGTTTTCTTTTTTTATTTAATATGCTTTATTGTTTTTAAGCATGAGCAATAACAATAACCAAACATTGTAACACTCAACATTGTTTGCTGCAGAATGTTCTTAACAATTTAGTAGAATTTCATCAAAATTTCAATTTCAGTTTTGTCTGTCTAATTTTAAAAGTGTTGGTTCACATTACATTACAGTGCAACAGTATGTGTAAAGTCCTTTACCTTATGGAGAACCAGTGCCAAGTATGCCAAGTTTCATATCTTTAGCTTTAAAAGGGGTTGAGTTATAGGCAGCTAAACATTAGGGAATTATTACAAAAAATTCCCAGTTATGTGAACTATACATTGTGACCCCATATAACGTTTAAACTAGAAAACTCTGTGTCACCAATTTGGCAGGATTATATTCCTTTAAATGAAGCTGTGTGTATCAAATTTCTAATTTCTTGCTTAAAGGATGGACAAGTTAAAACACTTATAAATAGAAAATAATATCAGTAATTAAAGTCAAGTTTCATGAGCTTTTGTGAAAATTGTGGAATTTTGTGATTTTTTTTTAGACTCAAATCCATACAGTTTGCCCATTCATTCACTTGAGCTGCCATGGAAGAGGAGGGAAATGGCTGGATATACACTGTTAATAACGTAGCTTTCATAAGGGGCTCCATAGTAGCCAGAGTCAAATACCTTAATGTCAATCAGTGTCTTGACTACAGAACAATCAAGAAAAATCAAGGCAATCACTTTGCACTTAGTACAATAAAGGTTCCAGGATGTCCAATGCCCTAACAGGGAATAGTAAGTAGATTAGTGGGAGGAGCCCTTCTTGGGCAATCCTGTATGCCAGAAAAGCAAATACGAAAGCTCTGCTCAAATACTTTCAAATGCTTTTTTTATTTTCATTTCTTCCATCCAAAAGGCAATGTTTTCTGGTGTGCGACCATTTTTTCAGGCATTGTGGTTATATGCTTTGGCTTAAATTAATTCTAGATTTTCTAAATAAAATATTCCTGATACAACACTCTGAGATTGGTCCAGCTTGACAGCCCTCCTAATTGTGTCTTCATACTTTTATGCATCCTTCGGACTTTATTCATAAGTCCTCTGGTTAAGTGAATCTGGGCATACTGGGAGTGGTTAACTTCTTGCTGACAGAAGCATCATCACTTTACACTTGCATGACTTCTTGCAATTTGCTAGCTAACAACTTTGCATGTATGTATGTACTGTATATATATGTATGTATTTAATTAATTATGTATGTATGTATGTATAGGTTCATATGTATATTATGAGCCTAGTGGGCAGTTTTTCCTTATATGCTCAATACATTTTTAAAAAACATACCTATTCATTTTATTCACACTGCAATAATTGTCAAGCTTGGTTTTAAATTTGCTAATTGTTCTACAACCCACTACTTCAAGGGGTAACCTGTTCCGTACTGAAATGACTCTTTCAGAGAACCAAGTTGATCTTTTTTTGTTATGGTTTATATGCCCTTGGAGTTGGTGCTGCAGTGACTGACTTTTAATTATTGGCCTATGCTATCCCAAAGCTCAACATTGTTAAAATCATAAAATACCAAACACAAATGCTCTTTCATCTTATGGTGTTCCAGGGTGTGCAAATTCAAACTTACCTTATCAGCCTATTCTCATAACTCAGGACTCTTATGCCCTGTATCAACTTGTTAGTACTACGCTGTACTCTTTCCAATTTATAGATATAATTTTTGATTGATGGAGCCCAGAATCTTGCACAATAGTTGAAGTGAGGTCTAATTAATGCTCTATAAAGTGGCAAGATCACCCCTTGTCCCTACTAGTTATATGCCTGTATATGCATCTTAATCTCCTGAAAGCTTTTCTTATGACTTGGTCATCTTGGTTTGCAGGTCATCAGAAACTGAAATTCTCAGGTTCCTAAGTTCAGTCACTGTCTTGTAGAGCTGACGGCCACAGAAACATGATGTTTTACTGCTAGTTGTACCAAAATGCAATACAGCACATTTCTCAATATTAAATTTCAATACATGCTTGCGGCCCTAATGCTCAATCCTTTGTAGTTCATGCTGTAGATTGACTATTTCATCATTATGAATATACGAAATACTTCAGCAGAAAAAGGCCATACAGTCTACCAAGTCTGCTTGGATGTGCAAACAGCAGCCCATATTTTACAGCTGCCCCTCCCCCTCCCCCCTTGCCCCCTCTCCCCTGACCCTCCCACTCATTCTGTTCTATCCCCTCTTGAAACCCCCCACTGGTTTACTGGATACCACATCTTCTGGCAATGCGTTCCACCTGGTCATCACCCTTTCCATAAAAAATAATCTTCTCATCTCTCTCCTGAACCTTCCCCCCCCCTCAAGCCTCATATCATGGCCTTGGGTGTCCATACCTACCTTAGTTTAAACAGCCCCTCCTTACTAGATTTGTTTATCCCTGTCATGTACTTGAAGGTTTCTATCATATCCCCCCCTCCCCTCCTCCAGCAAGTTCATGTTCAGTTGCTTCAGCCTACTCTCGTATGGTAAGTTCCCTAGCTCTTTGATTAGCTTTTTCACCCTGCATTGCACCCCTCTAGTAACTTATTGTGCCTCTTCAGGTACGGGCACCAGAACTGCATGCAGTAATCCAAGTGTGGCCTAATCAGCAATCTGTACAGTGTCTGAATCACCCCCCTTTCTTGAGGAGATACCCCTAGCAATACAACCCAGCATCCTATTGGCCTTAGCAGCCACCTTTCTACACTGTGCCAAGTTATTCATTGGCCCCGTAATGAGCACCCCCCCAGATCCTTCTCCTCTTCTGTCCCACCAACCATTCGTATCCCAGATGGTAGTAGCTCCTCTGGTTATTAGCCCCAAAATGCAGCACCTTGCATTTTTTGTTGTTGAATCTCAGCTGCCAAGTCTCTGACCAGGTCTTCAGCTTAGCCAGATCCTCCTGCAGTCATCTACCACCGCTCCTATCTCGGTGTCATCAGCAAACAGACTGATTTTGCTCCTAATGCCCACTGAACTGTCTGCAATTAATATTCAAATAGCATAGGCCCCAACACGGAGCCCTGTGGAACTTCTCTCATCACTGCCCTTGTGGGCCAGCTCCCCACCACCCCACCCTCTGCTGCCTCTCTTGCAGCCAGCTCACCACCTAACCAACAACTTTTCTCCTACCCCTGTAGCTTGAAGCTTACTTTCCAGTCTCCCATGTGACATCGAGTTGAATACCTTACTGAAGTCCAGGTACAGGACATCCAAGCATGGCTCTTGTCCAGTTGTCTAGCTACCCAATCACAGTACTCCACCAGATTGGTCTGTCATGATCTGCCAGTGACAAAACCATGTTGCTTATTGTCCTGTAGCCCACTGGCCTCCAGAAGGGACACCAGCCTCTCCTTCAGGATTGTCTGTATTAGCTTCCCCACAATAGATGTGAGGCTCGCCAGTCTATAGCTCCTCAGTTCATCCTTGGGGCCACTCTTGTGGAGAAGCACCACATGAGCCATCCTCCAGGTGTGGTGATATCTGTTTTATAGGGGCATCCATATTTCATTTTTTTAACCCCCCCTTTTTCTATTTTTTTTGCCTTATTTTATTTTGTTTTATATGTTTAGATCAGTCTGTTGCAACAGCATGTCTTTTATTTTACTTTGTTAAGACATTATGTATTTAGGTACACTGCCCCTTTAAGGTATATGTGTAGACTGACCATCTATGCATATATCGGTGTAATGTACTAAAATACATAACGTTTATGTGTTGCCTTGATAAAATTCATTTATTTCCACCTTTCTTGCTCTCCAGCCTCTTTGGGAACTGTTTAAAATATAAAGTAGAAGCAGTGCTCGTTTTGTTTTGTACCCCCCCCCCCCAACCAGCGACAAGGATTACGTTGGGTTTGCTGTGTTGCTGCAGCAAGCAGCTAGAGCTTTCTTCTGAAGACACTATTCCTGCTGGAGATAGCTCCAGATATTCATGTTTTCTTTCTTCCCTTTCCACAGCAGGAAACTGTAATTACTTGCATACAAGTAGTTAAAACCCTCAATAAAAACTGGTGGAAGCTCTAAATAAAAACTGTTTAAAACCTGAAGTAAAAACTGTTGCAAGCATTAAATCACAGAAGGAGGATTTATTCATTTTGTTAGATGAAAGCTATAATGCTAGATTACAGAAGTATGACAGTGTTATAAGCTCTATCTAGTAAAGCTGAATTCTATAACTCTGAATCTTAAAGCTGATATAGCAAAAAGGGTATAAAAATGCAGACATATATATTCTACAGTTATGTTTATTTCTTCTGCTTTCTTCTTGTGTGTTTCTTCATTAAAAGAAAGGCAGACTTGATAACATTAAGTTAAATTAAGTTTTAAGAGGAAAGCTAAGTTTAAAAGTGCTTACCAAACCCAGGGTGTAGCTCTAGGGGAAGCCATGTTTGTTTTGCCTTTATTCCTATAGAGCCAGCCGGCCTTTCTGTTTCATTATTTATAGTTTGTAAATAAGGGGGTGGGTCTAGATAGTTATGTAATGTTATTTTATAACTCTAGGCAGGATTTTATTTTGTGTGGTTACCAATATGATATTTTAATTAAGCCTAAAAGGGGATTTATGTTGAAAAAATAAATATAATGTTTATTTGGCTGTGTTTAAGAGTTAGCATCTAGAAAAGGGATGGAGCTTCCAAACATCACATGACCTGTATATATAAAAGGAGTCATTTCTCATTCTATGTTCAAATCTCGAAGGGGCTAGTGCTCTGCTATCCCATTGATGGAATTACACTAGCTGTTTTCTAGTGTGTTGTTATTTTGTCATTTGGAATTATTTTCTTTTTATTCTGTTATTTTTTTTATTGGTCGTTTAGTTTGCTTCTTATTTTTGTAAATAAAGACTTATTGCTGGACTTATTCTAGACTCCAGTGTCATCCTTATACCCATACCTTCACACCAGTCATGAGGTATACTAACAACAGAGCCCAGTTTGGTGTCATTGACAAACTTGGTCAAGCCAAAGTTCATCAGTACCCGGAAGTGTCACATATCGATGTTGAATAAGCATGGACCCAGAACTGAGCCCTGTGGAACCTCACATGTTACTTGCTACCCATCAAGATGTAAAGCCTCCTAATACCACCTGCTGTGTTCTATTCATGAGCCATGAATCTCTCCATGATATCAACATGGGATTTAATCCAATGTCAGTTAATCTGTGCACTAGCTCTTTGTGAGGAACTTTGTTGAATGCTTTACTCAGGTCCAGAGAGACCACATCCACTGGGTTGCCCTGGTGCATTGCCCTACTCACCCTCTCATAGAAGGCAAGTAGGTTTGTTGGACAGGACTGCCCCCTAACAAAGCTGTGCTGAGTATGGTCTGCCATATTACTAATTTGAATATGGTGTTCATTTTGCTTTTTGATAATATTTTCAAGGATCTTTTCAAGTACAGAGGTTAAGCTAATGGGCCTACAGTTATTACATTGTGCTTTCCAACTGTTTTTATAAATCAGAGTCACTGCAACATGTCTCAAATCATGAACTACAACTCCTCTATCAAGAGAGGCTTGGAATATATATGTATTAGGCCCAGCAAGGACATCTGACATTTCCATAATTATACTGGGATGCATACCATCTGGGCCTGGAGCCTTGCTGGGATTTAATTATTTTAGTCTATTTTATATATCTTCCTACTCACTGATTATTTTAGGATATTCCTCTATATCCGGAGTGACTACTGGTGTGTCATATTTTAAACTGTACACCGTTCTAAAATATGTGTTCATAAGCTCCACTATTTCCTTTGCTTCAGAATATGTATTATCTGCTGTGTCTCATATTGGTCCCACCTGAGGCATTGCATTCCTCTTATCATTGATGTAAGTATAGAAAGATTTATAATTATTCTTGACATTTATTGCTAGATTTACTGTTACTCATAGTGTATCTTTGCTCTACGTATAGTGGCTTGCAATCCTTGACTTCCCTCATATGTGTCCCAAGCTGATTGATTTTGACACTTATTTCCCAGCATGTATGCCTTATGTTTTTTCCTAATATTTTTCTTTAATTCTTTATTAAACCATCTAGGAACCTTCCCATATTTATTGTACTGTGTTTTTCTGGTACAAAGAAATCCACAAGACTAGTCAATGTGTGCTTTAAAATGTCCCATGCTCTTTTTCGGTCCCTGCCGATAAACTCAATCTTCCAATACCAACTTTCCAGAGCATCCCTCATTCCAGCAAAGGTTGCCCTAGTAAAACACATGACTTTGGCTGCTCCAGTCACCATTACATTTAATCTGTATCCTGTTTTTTATGTTATCTGTGCCACTTCAGTGACCCTGGTAGTGCTTGAAAATGGTCCTCGGATCAGTGTACTTACCGGTTACCAGAGACATCAATAAATAAATAAATAAATATGATTCATTTTGTGGATCTGTAGGAATATGGTATGTATGTATGTATGCTGATAACTGGGTAAGTGTACTTGCACTGAAATGTCTTTTTCAGGCATGATCGGGGTACAGAAGAGTACACAACAAAACAGTGGAACAGTCATAAGTGCATAAGTATCATAATACAAAATAAAGTTACATGGTGCAAAAGTAAGGTATTTAGATGGCACATTAAGTCATCAGTGTTTTGTAAGTCATGCAAAGCAGGTACAGACATTGGACTCTTACAGATGTATTTTCAGCTTGTCAATGAATATTTTAAGGGAAGGGGGAGCTCTGATAGTGAAAGGAATCATGTTAAAGAATGATGATGCTCTCTATCTGAAAGAGTTCTGGCCCAGGCCTGTGTGCATGAATGGTACTTTCAATAGACTGTTTGCAGTGGAGTAAGAGAAGGGGTTATCCACATATATGAATAGTTTGGAGACGCTTGATTCCACGTCATAATGGTGAAGACATAATAGTGCCATACATATAAGCGAGTGCACAACACCAAAAACAGAAACGGTATTTGTGCACTACTGCAACCAAAAAATAGGTGATCATAACAACACACAACAAAACCATATATACATGTTTTATGCAGGGAGCTGTTTCACCTGTGCCCTACACCCCCTTTCTTATTATAATCAAGTCTGAGAGGGTGCCTGACACTGGTGTAAGGATGCAATCAGGGAGGGGGCTATTCGTGGGTGGGGGTGTTGGGACACCATGGATCACAGTTCCAGGTGGTTGGGAAATGGAAGACAAAAAAATGCAAGGTAGAGAATGACAGACATAAAATACTAAGTGCAGCAAAACACAGTGTTAAAAATATCTGTACACACCTAGTGAGGTCCAACCATGGGACCTCCTGCACTGGATGCACAGATGCAAGCCACAGCACCAAGCTGCCTCCTGGGAGGTGCCTGGCCAAACTACCTGCCATATGCTTCTTCTGTAAAGCTCCCTCTTCCATTCGCTGTCATTCTCAGTCACTTTCCTGTCCCTTCCACAGTAGTTCATACCACACCATGCTATACTTTTCCATTCACTCATGTGACAGGTGATCAAATTGTGTCTCTCATACTGAGTCGCTCATTTTGAAATGCCCATATCACTGGATACCGAGAGGCATTGGGAGCATGTCCATGTAGAATTTTATGGATGAAGTTTGCTAGGGGTAACGGGGCTCTGGTTGCAGGCTGCAACCCAACAAGTCATTCACAGTCGCTGCAGCAATAAGACTGTGGAACCTGTGAGAACGGACATTTGGCAGCCTTGTGGGTTAAGACTCTTTTCTTGTTCGGATTGTGAGGGGAGTGGCATCCATAATGATGGAGCCAAACTCAGTTAGGGGGTTGTATGCAGATTTGGATGATTCTGACTTTAGTGTCAGGTGCTAGGTACTTTGCAATACTACAGTGCAGACCCAGTTCTTTATGAACAGCTCTAACAGCGTTTACCATATAAGCATCACATGTAAGGTGGAGATTGATAGTAACATCAAGGTAGTGGAATTTATTAACTATTTCCAGTTTCACTCCATCTAAGGTTGAGATAGTGAAGTCTTAGAAAAATCTTCTAACCTTAGGGGATGACCCAAGTAACATCACTTTTGTTTAGGACCGTTTAGGTCCAATTTCTCATTTGTGAACCACTCTTAAAGGTAATGGAAGTTGTGCCCAATAACTTTGCTGATGGTGGTGGTGTCTTTCCTATGCACAAAGATGACTGCTTCACCTGCAAACAGAAGGGTCTTGGCAGTATAACAGATCTTGGGTATGTCATTGATGTAAACTGTAAATATGACAGGACCTAGAATGGATCCCTAGGGGACCCAACAGGAGATAGTGTTTGCCCTTTACAATACTTTACCAGTTTTGACAAACTGTGACCTGTCTTGTAGATAATTGAAGAACCACAGAGTAGCCAGGATCCCCAGTCCCAGCCCAGAGAACTTCTGTATGAGCAAATCATGGTTCACCAAATTAAAGACCTTGGTTAGGTCCACAAATGTGGCACTGGTCACCAAGCCATTGTCCACTGCATGATATACTGTGCTGTGAAGCTGACCAATGCTGCACATTTTTGGTGACCATTCTTGAAGCCATGTTGCTCCTTACAGAGTAGTCTGTGCTGGTCAAAGTATGAAGTGAGCTGATTATGTACTGTCCTCTCCTGCTCTTTAGCCAAAGCCAATAATACAGAAATAGTCATGTAGTTGTCCTGCACAGTTTGATGTTCTTTTTGTGCAACCAGATGTTAGGACTTTTTTGGACTCAAATGAAAAGTTAAAAATGGTGGAAATTGGAAGAGCAATTTGTGTGGCTGCATTTTTTTTTTTTTAAATTTGCCCTTTTTCTGGCAGGACCACCGGCTGCCATCCGCCCTGGTCACGGCCCCCGGAGACCTCTAGCGCTGTCAATTGCTGCTGAGGACCCTCAGTCACCCCCGGCTTGCCCCCCAGAGGGTGGGGCCGTGGGCCACCTTCGTGACCCCGGAACTGTGACTGGTCGGGGTCCCGCAGCGACGGCAGCAATGTGAGGCTCTCCAGGGAGGGCTTCATTGATCAGTGGTCCTGCCCACCATCTTTTTCACCTGATTTTTCTCCCCAGAGGAGGCAGGGATGTGCAATGACGCCAGCGTCTGCCCAGCCTCCTCTTCCCCCCCACGTCGAGCGTCGGTTGCGTGGAACTCCCGGTCTCCACCAGGGGTCCCTAACGCACCGAGTGCTGCCCGCGCCCTCCCCCCGGAGTAGGAGAGCTGTCCGTCAGACGCTCGATCATATTCCCCTGGTCGGCCTCTGATGACCCAGATCCGTTCTCGAACCTGGGCCGCCATGCAAGCGAAATCCCACCGCTGGGCGCCGGACGGGTCAAGGTGTGGCTGCAGTTTAATGGAATCTGGGAATCAGACCATTGCAGCCCACTGATTTGTCAGCTTTTAGATGTCACAGCAGTTTGCAGACTTCTTTGACAGTGACCTTCTTAAAATAAAATAGGGGATTGCATGGCCATGAAATAGGCATGCTGGAATCCAGATTACATACTGTTCCACATGATGGGAGTCTGTATTTCTTGAGGCTACAGAAATGGTCACTGAACAAATCAACAACTATAGCTAAGAAATTAAATGTCTTGTGGTGTTCTACACTTTCTTAGCATTGCTTATGTACAATGCCACCTGCTACATAGAAACATGGACTTTGATGGCAGATAAGGACCACTTGGCCCACCCAGTCTGCCCATTTCCCTACCTACTGGATAAGCTGCAGATCCTAGTTAACCAACAGCCTACTTCCTCCTACCCCCCACAAGAATTGCTTTATGTCTGTCCCATGCATTCTTGAATTTCCCCACTTTTTTTGACCCCACAACTTCCTCAGAAAGGCTGTTCCATGCATCCACTACTCTCTGTATGAAAAAATACTTCCTTACATTGCCCCTCAGCCATCCCCACTGTATCTTCAAAGTGTGCCCCCTTGTTCTTGCACATCTCTTTTTCTGAAATATGCTACCCTCTTGAACTTTATTGATTCCCGTGAGGTACTTAAATGTTTCTATCATGTCCCCCCCTCTCCTTACTTTCCTTTAGGGTATACATATTAAGCTCCTTTAGTCTCTCTTCATATGGCTTCTGGTACAGACACTGCACCATTTTAGTTGTCCTCCTCTGGACTGCTTCCGTCCGGTCTATGTTCTTGCAGAAATTAGATCTCCAGAACTGCATGCAGTATTCCAGATGGGGTCTCACCAACTGTCTGTACAAAGGGATAACAACTTCCTGTTTTCTACTAGTGATGCCTCTCCCTATGCATCTTAGTATCCCGCAGCCCTCCTTACTGCTTTATCACATTGTTTGCCTACTTTTAAGTCATCTGCTATGTCTACCCCCAAGTTCCTTTTCATTTTTGTCATTGTTAGTACGTCTTTAACAAGCCTACAGGTAACAATGTATAGTTTTAGGGTTTGAAAATAGATCCAGAAACAAATGGTTTGATGCTTTTTATTGAACCAACATTGATGCAACAAAAGAAAACAGTGCTTAAGCTTCCGGACCAACCAAGTCCTTTCTCGGAAGGACTTGGTTGGTCTGGAAGCTTAAACACTGTTTTCTTTTGCTACATCTATGTTGGTCCAATAAAAGGTATCAAACCATTTGTTTCTTGATCTGTTCTTACAAGGACTGATATGGCAACTAACTAATTCTGTTTGAAAACAGTAACCCTAAGCATTTCAACTAGTTATGACTGAGGTGACTGTGACAGATGTATCCAGAAATCTTTAGTCATGATGGAACAACATGTTGGGAACCACAGTAGCTGGTGTTTTGGAGGGACATAACAGTACCATGATTGAAATAAAGGTAGGTTGATTTACCTGCCTGTAGTACACATCGAATAAATGTTATCTATAGACAAGCCAAGATGGACTGCAGTTTTGCCAAGGATGGGATGGGCATGTGAATGGAAAGGAAAATCAGAGGAATTTAAACAAAAGGATAGAAGATGTTCAAAGTTAAAAATACATTATTTGTTTGACTCTGGCTGAGTCATTACAAAGATGAACAGACACATCCAATTTTTAAAAAATACATACATCACATAGACATAAAGTTTTAAATACACATTTACATAAAACTATGTTTTCACATGAGAAAGTGACAATTCATTTCATCTGAATCATAGATTATAAGAAGAGTTGTACAAAGAATTCAGAATTTTTGTTAACCATAAATACATATGTTTGTAATTTTCCTATCCATTTTTTTGTTGGCTTGCCTCGCTTGCACGGCAGTCAACATATTGGGAGAGCGCAGCTTTGGGGGCATGGCTGCTGTTGGGAGAATGCAGGGCACGCATCAGTAGGTGCGTCCCTCATTCCCCAATAAGCCAGCATGCTACCGCTGACACCAACATTATGTAAAGTGGACATAACTTCTAAACAAAGTGCCGCTGCAATCTCGTCATGCAGCGGCACAGATGACACACCTCCAGTACGTGCCGTCCCCCCCCCTGAGTACAGGGTGCCATGCTGGGAGCCCACCCCAGCATGGCAACTGATGCCATGGCTGACGGAGTCCAATCCTCGTCAGCTCCATCGACCCCAGCCATCCTTCTGACATGCTGGGAGCCCATCCTAGTGTGGCAAATGTCCCGCATCTTTTTTTTTAAACCTGTAAATTAAAACGGTCCCACAGCGCTTCTCCTTGCCCCCACCCACAACCCACACCCATCCACTGCACACCCTGCCTCCTCATTGGCCACACCCTCACCACATACTTACTCTCTCTGAGTCCAGTGTGATGATCTTCAGTGGGACCGGGAACACGCCTGCACTCTTCAAAGCCGACCGCGAACTGAGGAAATGCCGGTAAGCTGTATAATGGGCTAGATAGGGTTTTTCAACTTTGTTGCATATCTCAGGCATTTTTTGGGATTTTTGCACCAAATTTTCAACATGGGGTTTTTGGGGCCCCTCCTCTTGAATTCTGTCACTGTCATGGCATTTATCAGCCTCGAAAGGTGATTTCGCAGTCACTGCGTGAAATCACCTTTTGGGGCCCATTAATGAAATGACAGTGGTGGTGTTCATGAGGTGCCCTCTTAAAAAGCCTAAGTTCAAAATTTGGTGGAAAAAATCCAACAAATGCCTGTTTTATGAGTGAGCATTGCGCAATTGCTACGCAGGCTCGTAACTTCGCGCATTCACAATATTTTACTGCTGGATTTTCAGCATTGTCATTTTTGTACACCTCCTTGTGAACAGTATAGCTGTCATTTTCCACATCCTGCCTGAAATGTGTTTCCGCACTTCCGGCGCACAATAGCACAGTTGCTGTGGGAAATCAGTGTTTGGGCCAGATTATGAAAATGACAGTGACACAGTTCATGAACAGAAGACCTAAAATGCCTATGTTGAAAATTTGGTGATGATACTCCATAAAATAACTGTGTTATGAGCATGCATTGGCAGATTGCATGCACGCTCGTACCATCGTGCATTTGTGATATTTTCAGTCTGGATTTTCACCATTGCCATTTTTCCACACCTCTTGATGAACAGTACAGCCGTCATTTGACATATCATGCCCAAAATGTGTTTTTGCACTTCTGGTGCAGAATAGCATTGTTGCTGTGCCAAATCACTTCTTGGGACACTTTGAGGAAATAACAGTGACACTGTACACGAGCAGAGGTGCTAAAATGCCTATGTTGAAAATTTGGTGCCGAACGCCCATAAAATGGCAGTGTTGCAAGCATGCATTGCATATTTCCCACACACCCTAGTAGCTTCACAAATTTGGTATATATTCATGGCACATTTTCAACACTGGCATTTTTTTACACCTCCTTATGAACTGTGCAGTTGTCATTTCTCACATCCTGCCCAACATGTTTTCCCGCACTGCACTACCAAACACCTAAAGTGACACCCTAATGCTTGTCACTCTCTGCAGGGTGGGGGTGGGTTGGCATCAGTTCAATACTTCACTGCCATTCCTATGATGCATCTGTCTAACTCCTGTACTACCAATGCCAATGCCAGCAAGCCAACATTCGGCATTGACAAATGCTTATTAAATTGTCTTATAAGCAAGAATAGAATATTATTTCTAAGGGACATCACATTAATAGTGAGTTTTTTTAATTGTGTAATACTGCAAATGTACATTAAACCACATTGAATTTGTGTATATGTTCCATTGGGTGAGACTTTAGAAAATGCTTTGTTCTATTTAAAGGTAATGTAATCATGTAAAAATATATCTTCTACCTGGGAATAGCTTAGACATAATGTAAGTTATAATCATGACAAATATCCAGTAATCCTGGATATCTAAGAGGGTTTCCAGTTTAGGAGGCCATAAAAGATTTTATATGATAACGGCAAGTCTGACAAACCTCCGATAATATAAAGCAAGTAACAAAAAGCCCATAGTCAAAAGGGCGACTAAAATGGTAATGACCGTCACTTTAACTTTAACAAACAAAAAAATAAGTATTTTTATGTGGGGGCTACATCCCCCATGCCCCCTTTGTGGGTGGCAAGGCCCTTGCACCCCCAAACTAAAATAATCAACTCCATGGGGGGGTGCAGATCTAGGAGAAAGTTAATCATTCCCCAAAATGAAAAAAGTGTATAGTCGGAAACCAGACCTGAACTCAGGTCTGCTGGCATTGCAAGTGGTGTCTTACACCACTACACTAAATCACCAGCTCGGCAAGAATCAGCCCCACAAAATCTCATATCCTGTGGTATCAAGTGTAGCTCCTTGCTCTACTCACTCAACAGGATACAGCAAGGTTTTTCACCGCTGGCTGTTAGTGTGAGCGGTATTATTGAGTCGCTCAAATTGATGTGCTCGATAATACATGCTCATAAAGGGTGCTACCCTATAAAAAGTTGTCCCTCAGATGGAAGATATTAATCCAAGTTCTGTTCAGAATTAATTTGTAACTGAGCCAGCTGGTTCCTATGTGACATTACTGAGTAAATCCATTTTAAATATCTTAACAAATACTTTCTAACAAAATCTGTTGGGGTGTTCATAAGGATCCTAAGAGTCACCTTTATCAAAAATACAATACACAGAAGATAATGACCAGCAGTAACAATATGATCGTATTTTAAACAATAAATAAGAATATGAATAAGGGTTTACAATGCTTCCTGACCACAGTCACAGTATAGATCTTGGACTGTAGAGCTATTTTTAAAGAAAATATAATGTAAAAATTTGGATGGTATAGCTCAAGATGGAACATTGAAAATATAGCTTGTCTCTTTTTTCAACAACCGAAAGTGAACATGGCTCGAGAACATGATTCATTTTGTTCTGGACATACCACCCATATAGTTTCAATGTCATACTTTTCCTTATACCAATATTGTATGATATTTGCTTAAGTTTGTTTTTTATAAACCCTGCATAATCACGAGCTATGATTATCCATTTAAGAGAATATGTCCAGATATGTTCCAGTTTTAATGTTTTGAATGTATCCAATACATCTGTCAATCACAGCAAAAAGGAGTTTCTAAAAAAACAATTAACCAAGTTACTTTTTCATCCATGCATTTTTTAATTAACCTTTTAGGGTCATAATTTGATCCAATAATTTATTTTAGCAGAAAGAGCTAGGTATTTCAATTTTACCTGGCCTAGCTCTACTCTACCAGTTTCTGAGGCTGTTGACCTAGGTGTTTTTAATATGGATCTATATAACTAAATACAAGGCTTTTCGAATTTTTCAGTACTTTTGTCACACCATATCCCAGCTGCATACAGGGCCACCAAGTTCCTCTTCATTTCTTCTGCACATAAAATAGGAACTATTAAATTACCCTCATATTAGGCATTAAACTTCAGTAAGGCATTCTTTGTCCGAGACAGCTTATTTAGAGAATATGTAATATGTTTTATTGTTTTGCAGTTATTGGAAAAATAGATACCCAAGTAACAGTAGCTAGAGGCCACCTCCAAGGGAGTATTATTTATATATCAAACAGATTTTGTGTTTACCTATTAACAAGACTTGTATCTTTTTAGTATTAATAACCATTTTAGTTTGAGTACAGTATTGCTGTGATAATATAAATTGCCTTTTTAGTCCAATGGAGAAATATAGATCAATACTAAATCATCAGCAAACGTGAGTGCCAGTATTAAGGTACCCCAAACTGAGAGGAGTGGGACTTTATATTAAAAAAGAAGTTGGAAGGTCATTAACAAACAGGTTATAAAGTAATGAAGCCAAACTGCAGCCTTGGTTCGCACCCTGATTTGAATCAAAAGGCTTTGAGACACTGCCTGCCAAATTATATCTCACTGTAGACCAATTTTCAAAATAAAAAACAATAATTATTCTTAATGTTGTATGGTTCATGTCGAAATTATAAAAATATTCCAGAGAAGTGCCCTACTGACTCAATCAAATGTACCTTTGAAATCTACAAAGCTAAATAAATGGGAATATGTTTTTTGATATAGTATTTCTCCACAATATGATATAAGAAAAAAAAACATTGATCTATTGTTGAATAACCTTTCCTGAAACCCGCCTGATATATATTTAAAATATTAGGATGTTCAGCCCACTTATTTAATCTGGACAACAGTACACAGAAAAACATTTTTTTTCTCTAAATAGTCAATTAATGATTGGTCTATCATTTTCAGGAGGTCTGGATCTCCTTTTCTAAAACTGATATAGTTATGTTATACTTCCACTCATAAAGGATATAGTTCTCCTCCATAATTTCATTGAACAATGTGGCCAGAAAATTATTCCATCATTCCAGTTGAATTTTATAAAGAAATGGTGGACTCTAATCAGATCTTGGTACTTTATCTGCTTTAGTTTGCTTAATAGCCTCTGCTATTTCAAATGGAGTGATGTCTGAATGTTGAGAAATAGCACAGAATTTCAAAAGGAAATCATTTTGAGGGCCAGCAGCTGAAATATCAAAAAAATAAATTATAATAATTAACCCAGGCCATTGGTGATATATGTGCTGTAACATCTGAGGCATAATTTCCTGTACCCTTAGCACTAACAACCAGAATTTCTTTGAATCAAACTGATAATATAACTTCTAACATATAGTATAGGACAATTGTTTTTCTTGGAATAGATGATGCTGATAAAATAAAAATGTTTTGTATTATTTCCAAAAGGTCCAGAAAAAAGGAGATGATTTGATACCTTTTATTGGACCAACATAGATGTTACAAAAGAAAATAGGTGCTTGATCTTTCATATTACATAGAATCCTTCATCAGAAAAATAACAGTTGGTTTGGAAGAATACACTTTCTTAAAGTCCAGATCATAGATAAAAAACAAATACATTTTTTTAAAATTCCCATTGGCTTAAACTGCTTTTTAAAATCATAATGGAACCATATAAATATAACAGTTTCATAACAAGAAATGTAAGAGCCTTCTGCTACTTCTTAAAGAAATTCCAACCCACCCACCTGCAAGATAGAGATAGATGAAAGAAAAAGTAGGTAGAGCTTTT
Source organism: Neoceratodus forsteri (assembly GCA_016271365.2). Classification (NCBI taxonomy): domain Eukaryota; kingdom Metazoa; phylum Chordata; order Ceratodontiformes; family Ceratodontidae; genus Neoceratodus; species Neoceratodus forsteri. The sequence goes on from CM028129.1 coordinate 604,489,287, forward strand.
GTTTTTTCCCAGTTAGCTGGTAAGGGTTGCCAAGTGAGGGAAATGGGAAAACTTCACAAAGGCAGGGTTGCCAAGTGAGGGAAATGGGAAAACTTCACAAAGGGGGTTGCTGTGTGAGAGCAACAGGCAGGTAAAGTTTTAGTGGTAAGATGGAAGCCTGACCGATGGGGTCGGTTGGGTTTTTTGGTGAAAAAGTAGGTCCCAGTCAGAATGAAGTATGGCCAGGCAAAGGAGGGATCCCAATGGGGCAGTCATGCTGGGGGGGGGCAGGACTGGGGAGTCAGTGAACCCAGACAGAAGATGCAAGAAAAGGCACCAGGTCAGTACACGCTGGCCAAAAAGATTAATGATTTGAATAAAATGCGGAAGTAACCTTATGTAAAGAAAGAGGACTACCCCAGCATTTTTTCATTGAATATAAAATGATGATATATAAGCTATGTTGGTGATGGTTTAAAGTATAAATGTAAGGATTAAGTGATAATTTGTAAATGAGAGAATACAAATCTACCAATAAAGAAGCCAGTGGTAAAACCAACAAATGGTGTGAGTATGGGCTGATTTGGGGGGGGGGAGGGAACGGTCCATGTGACAAATGACAATATGAGATGAACACCATATCACATCATTAAAAGATTTACCACTCTGGGTGCCCTAGTCCTATATCTCAGGCCATTAACATAAAAGAATGTTCAGTTTATGCAATTTATATGCTTCTGTTAATATTAAATTGTAGAGGATACTATCCCTAACAGCAATGTGATGTGCCCCTGATTTATACATCCATTCTGTCTCTAAATCCATTCCACTCCTTTGTAACCCAATCTCAAACCTAATATATTTGCTAAAATATAGGAAACAGTTTAAATGAGAGAAATTTGTTTTTCATTTCTTCTTTTCTCAATACCATGCAATGTTAGCAGATATTGCTCCCTTACTTGTGTAGTCTTAAGGGATTTGATATTATTTGACTTTAGTTGTTGTTCTAGATCAAATTCTGAGACAAATTTTCTGTGTAAAAAAATTTCTTTAGATTCAAATACATAATTTGCTATAGCAATGGATGTCTCTTCAGACAAACCTAAGTGTTATAAAGAAAATATTTGTCTTCAGATCCATTTGTTGATTTCCAAGCCTGAAGGGAGAGGCTGAACTGGTGGCAGTGCCCCACAAGTCTCAAAGTGCTTTACTACATAAACCACATTATTCCTACTGTTTGTAATGGTCAGTTCCTTTTCCAGAAGTTGGATCACCAAATTAGTGAATTGAAGTATTTTGATGTATTGCATAGCATAAATTGTTATAGAGGCTTTGTTACCTGAAAGCCGGAAACTGTTTATGATTTCTTTATCATTCTAGTTAGTTTGATTTGGTGTATCTAAATAAGAGACTAGATTAGTATCATCTACAAATTTCAGTTCCAGAGATTTGTTTTGTTTGTTTGTTTTCTTTTTTAAATTTTTAGAATTACCTTCCTGGTTTCTTCTTTTTTCTTTTTTTTGGTAATATGGATGTGTCTAGTTTTCCCAATATTCACTCACCTGGTATGGATTTTCTGGGGGGAATTTTTCTGCCTGTGAATCTTTTTACTTTCTTCTTGGAATTTTCTTTCCATTTTTGTTTTCCACGAATTGCTGTAAAATTTGACAGATTTTTGTAGTACAGTATCTGTCTTAATATTAGGATTTTTTTTTTACTTTTGCTTTCCTTTTTTTCTTCTTTTTTCCTTTGCTTTTACAGTTTACCAATTTATTGCAATTTGGACTGGATGACACTTGATTCAAGATGTTCATAGACATGCTAGTAGGTTTATTTTCAGAACTATTTAATGGTCCTATTTCCATAGAGTCTACATCTGGGCCTAATTCTGTTTTTATCAATTTTCTAAAAAGATTTCAGATTAGACTTTCGTGATGAGCCAATGTAGTTTTAATTGTAATGACTTCATCCCTTAGAGTATATAGCTGTTCCAGAAACAAAATATTTGCCATATGTTTGTTTTTTAATGCATAAATTAATCTAGGGATAAAAGGCGTTGGATAATATTTAACTAAATCAGAATAACCATTATCTTCAAAATGAGAAGATTGGGACTTCATTTTTCTGTTGTTATCCAGTATAACATTTTCTGTTTTTAAATTTGATGATTTTTCCAGGGAAGAAACACAGTGGTCTAATGTGATAGATTCAGGAAATGGTTGCCACTCAGATTCTGTAGGTGTAGGACATTTATCAATTACTACTTTATTTTTCTAATTTTGAGACAAAGAGTAAGTTTGCATATCCACTCTACCCTCACTAACAGCTTCTCCCACATACAAATTTATAAGTAATGAATTATTTCTGGAGATAGCCTTTTCCTTCCCACATAATGTCATTGGTTGATTTCTATTTACTTTACTACTTTCTGAAATATCTTGTGCATTATCTGTTGCTCCTTTATGCAACTGGGGAGTAGATATACAAATAAATTTATTTATTAGAGTTTTCTTTGTCTTATTGTGTTCCCATTTTTGTACATTATTTTGGACTCTACTAATATTGATTGAGAGAAGTAACTCCTTAATGTTAAAAGTGTTCTGTTGTTTGGATTTTTTACCACACTTATCAAGCCTCTTCTGTGAATCTCTAGAAACTTCCCCCAAAGTGGAAGGGGTTGAATCCAGGTTCAAATCTAGATCCATTCCATTTGCTTTTTCCCTCCTTGTAACTACTACCATCTTTCTTAAATTTCCAATTTCCCTTTTTTGCAAACTTTTCTATTAATTTACTGTGCCTATAGCAATGATACTGTTTTACTTGGATAGGTAGACAACAGAAATAAGCTATGTGTATAGCTAGGCAATATCAGAGAGTACAGTATCAAATAGTATTGTGCATACTAAAGTTCACTTGTGCTACAAGGTTATACCAGTGATAAACTTGATAAAGTCAGTAGTTACAGTATCTATACTTAATCCCTTATTTGCACTTAATCCCTATTATACTACAAAAAAGTGTTACACTGGTAACCTAGCACCAAATTGAAAAAATGCCTTATTGTACAGCCTCCCCCATTGTACTTCTGCTCTGTTGCACTTTGGTTTACTCAACTAGAGAAGTAATATTTCACTTTAATATATTGCACTATACCCTATTGCACAATTTCCCGGATGTTTCACTTTAACGCTATTGCACTTTAATTCAGCACTATTGCACTTTAGTTCAAGATGTTAGGCTATAAGCCTGTTGTTCATTTTCTGTAATGCATTTTGCTCACATACACTTTCCAATGTCATATTCAGTAACTGGGGCACTCTCACTTTCACATAAATACACTTTTTTTTTAATTTCTGCAGTTTTGAGTTAAAAAAAAACAATGAAAAAGAATCCCTCAAAACTGAGTAAACTTGATACTTTGGATGTTTTTTCTGTGGAAATCTTCAGTCTTGAAGTAGCAGAACTTGAAACTGTATTAGCCCAGGTCCATACAGTTCAACATTCACATTCTGTGGCTTTTATTGCACTTATTTGGGAAACTCAAAAATCTGTTTTTGTCTGTGTTTATTAAGCCTTCCTTTTGGCCCAATGAGCTCCTGCTACTTGTTGATATAACAAGGTTTCACAGGCTAAATAAATACAAAACATTTATATAAAAGACTGGTGATCTGGCTTTTGGAAAATCCTTTAACCCCTTAAACACAAAATAACTGAATCTTGAAAGAGAAGAAACAAAACTAAAGGGGGGAAGGGGTAATGAAGAGCACCCGTGTTCTATTTATTAAAATTAAATGTGAAATTTAAAATGGAATTAGGAGTTGCCAAAAAGTTAAAAATGTTACAGATTTTGATCACTAGATGTATATCTAGTAGCAAGAAAAAAATGACTTGTCATCTTGCTAGTTTAATTTAAAAAAAGTGTTTTCACAGCTGATTTATAATAAAAAATACCACTTTCTGAAAATGCTGCTTTCTGAATGTGTTAATAAAACTACTGATTATCAAAAGAATGGGCTAGTGAGACTTTAGGTTCTGAAAATATAAACAATGACTCAATGCTTCTACTCCTGAAACAAGCAGGCGGCTGGTGTATATGGGACAGAACACCAGTTTTTATAGGCAATCTACTCATAGCCTATGGAATGCAGAAGCAGCACATTAAGAACATAAGTGTGTGGAACAAAAATAATTAACAGGTGCATGTAATTAATTATGTCTGATAAATTCTTATACTCATAGTTTTATACTCATATATAAAAAAAGCTAAATACAGCCAACTTAAGATCCTTACAATTTAAAGTAATAAACATTAGTAAGGAATTCTCTCCATAAGTAATCATTCAAAATAGATCCAGTAGAGATATATCTCTGTTTTTAATATCACCCAGATAATCTAAACACCAATAAACAACTTCTAGTTTGCAAAAGGTTTGAAAGCTTTGGTAAGAAACTAAAAATGACTGAAAAGTCTGCTGGTAAACTGTCCATGTCCTTGTTGTCCAAACACTCCAAAGATCTGTTGAATTAAGCAAACAAAAAAAGTTTTCACACTTCAAATCAAGGCAGTACATTAAATTTTTTAACTGCTGTGGCCGTTCTGACAACCCAACCTCTCCAGCCTCTCCATGGGTCTTGGTTCTTCATTCTCCTCCACCAGATGGGGGGGGGTGGTGGTGGGGTGGAGAGAATAATGGAGAAAAATGCTGTCTGAAATAAACAGCTCACAATATCCAAATAGATTAGTATATACATTTGAAACATTGAGGCAACAATGGCATACCTGCTGCAAGTAAAAAAAGAGACCAACATTTTTAGGGAGCAGAGCTTCGAGTCCTGCTTCAATAGCATCTTCTCTCTCTTCGATAGGGGATGTAGAGAGTGTATTGGTTATCATAGGCAAGAGTTAGATGTATGGATTCAGCTGGGGAAGGGCAGCAAAGCTGAGTGGCAAAGGAATACTAGACCCTATCTGGAGCAGTGAAGCATACAGTACGTGGACAATTCTTGCTTGAAAGCAGGTCATATAAGAATCACACCAAGTAAAATAGATTGGTCTGAGTGTCCGATGCACTTACAGGTCCAGGACATAAAGGGTCTCACAAATACCTTTTGTGGGAAGAAAATGACTGGGGCACCAAGGACAAATTCTGAGTATTGTAGAGGGATAAGTCCTACAGGAAATGAGTAGGTGGCTTTCTTCTTAAGGGATCCATCCTTGAAACACTGAGTCCATCTGGTCAAGCTTAGAGAAAACAAGTAAAGAGTGTGTGTGGGGGGGGGGGTAGTCACCCAGAAAGGAACTACAGGACTGAAAACTGCTCAACACAGCTAAATGGATTCAAGTGTGATAAGGGTTTTGTAAAAGTAAAGTTCTACAAGCGGAGTACTAGTGGTATTACTTATTACCCTTCCATGACCACATTTTGCCAATTAATAATTTGCATTTTTTCCATTGTATATTTATAAACTACTAAACCAAATGTCTTCATTTATGTTGGATTGCAGGATCCATTGACACTGGGTATTGGGTATAAATGCTAAATTGTGGGTGTTTATCTGAAGAATAAGCAGAGCTACAAACATCCACGATTTTAGGAAATGTTCACAAAATGTCACAAGTTGTAAAATTGTAATATTATCAACCCCTGTAACTTTAAATTTACTGTGCCAATACCCTCCAACGTTAGTAGATTCTAAGTCTCTTCCATGAATATTAGGCAAGAATATTTTTAAGTATCCAGCTCCAACGGTGGCTGAGTTGTAAGCAGATACATTTTTTTCTTCAGACCATTTTTCAAAATATAAAATTGCCAAATGTTGAACCCATAGAAGTTCAAAATCTCTCATTCAAATACCATAAAACTTGGCATCATGTTTATCCTTCTCACACAAATTAAATATGCCAGTGTTCAGGTCTATAGCTGAAAGAATGAGTGAGTTATAAGAAAACAGAATGAAGCATTTCACAAAATTTTGTGACATTTTGCAGAATTATGCATTTCTTGAAATTCACAGAATTTCACTAACATTCTAAGAAAGTGAAATTCACTTCTTTGGTTCAATCTTTATTTACATTTTTTTTAATATGGCTACTTGGATAGGCACAAGTAGTGCCAACCTTGAAAAAGAGTAACACTGAATTTAGAAGGTAGTCTGGTGTTTGTGGGGGTTGGTGCGAGGCCATTGTTTTGCACTTAAACAGAGTATTGAATTTTCTTCCATAGTTAACACATCATCAGAGTTGAACTACATCTACAACAAAAGTGTGGTCAAGACTGGTATATAATAGGTGTGTCAGTAAAAATAAGTAAAAGGAGGGCAGGTCATTTAAAGGTTGAGTGTGTAAAGGTTCTATAGCCTGTTGGACTTAAAAACATAGAAACATCGACAATATGGTAGAAAAAGACCACTCAGTTCAGTACGTCTTTCCTGGTGAAACTTTTGAAATAAATAAATACATACATAGGGCTCAATTCTTAAAGATCCCCTGACACCGATGTGAAAACTTTGAGAAAATCTAATGTTTAGCACAAGTGTGCTTATATCTTAATATTGTTTCTGTATTTCTTATTCTCCTTTATTACGGAGAACATTAACATGTAAACAGGATCACTGTTCTATCTGTTCTGGCTGCTTGCCTACACATGACATCACAGTTCTGTTTATGACATCACATTGTTGCTGTGGGGATAATTACGATGCCATAAAAGGAGGATTATTTATTTTATTTATTTAAAAGTTGATAACCGGGAAAAGCATCATGAACAGAAGCTCGTTTCCAGGTGCAACCTGGATTATGATGTCATATGTAGGATAGCAGAAAGACCAGATAAAGTCTAAGGGACAGTATGCCTCTTTCACACAGCTGTCCTCATTAATAAAAAAAAGGTAAATAATTATAGAAAATACATGAAATATAAACTGAACTGTCTAAATCTCAGATTTTTTCCATGTGCTTCTAACAGTGTCAGGGGCTCTTTAAAGATGGAATTGAGTGGTGCAAGCTGCGGCAAACAGTAGCATGCACCTAAGCCTGGTGCACCAGGGACTCTACGCCCCATTATCTTTGTGGCAGGGACCCGGTAGCAATGTTGCAATGGCTTGCAGCAACCACGGTGGTGTGCCAAACAGAGGGCACACTGGGAGGGTTAGCTGCAAGCTTGGGGCAGCCATGCACCAATCTAGTCCCTGGTGAACTAGTGTCCCTCACCCCCACCCCATCCCTGATCTCACTCGATTATAAATATATATTAAAATCCCCAGTCCCTGGTGGTATAGTGACTCCCCACACAGAATCCCAATTATGCGTGTTCATAAATATATATTTAAATCCCCAATCCCTGGTGGCAGAGTGACACACTACCTGAACTCTGATCTCACCCATTTACAGAAATGTAGTAAAGTTCCCAATCCCTGGTGGTATAGTGAACCCCCTTCCCTAACCCTGATGTCCCAGGTAATATTACTATACAGAATTCCCCATTCATTGGTGGGCCAGTGGCACCCCTCCCCCACCCCAGCCAGTTGTGCCCACCACCCTGCCTCCCATTCCACGAAAGAACCTGGGACTGGCACAGCCCTACTCATACCTCTGCAGCCGCCCCGATTGAACTGTCACTGAGTGCCTACTGTTTACAATAGGTGCTCAGTAACAGTTCAGTTGGGGGCCAGTCATGGAAGTGTGAGAAAGGCTGTACTGGTCCCTGGCTATGACATGGGATGGGGGAGTAGGGTGGTGGGCACAGCCTGCTGGGATGGGGGAGGGGCACTGGACCTCCAATATAAGGAGAGTTTTGTATAGTAATATTACTGGAGAAATTGGGGTTCGAGGGGGGGTCACTATACCACCAGGGATCAGGATTTAAACATTTATTTAAAATTAGGTGAGATTGGGGATCAGGGAGGGGGGTCACTGTACCAGTAATTTTACCCAGTGCATTGGGGGTCAAGGAGGTAGGACCATGACACATTGCCACAAACAGGCTACTCTCCCAGAGGAGATTTTCTAAATACTCTTATACCATCCCTGGATGGTCTAAGGGTACTTAGAACATTTCTCTTTGGGTGAGTTCTGTGGATTCCACATTAGGGGATATAGCAGCTTGCATCTGCCACATACCCGCTAGTGCCAGATCGCAGTCCATTTTTGGGCACATGGGAGGTGCAAGTCCTGTTTAGGGCAGACAGCCTGTGGTTGATGTAGGCTGACTTTAAGAATAGCTCTGATGGCAGTTTGGGGTGCAAAGTGCCACTTACACTATTTATGCTTGGTGCAGGCAACTTGTGCCATTTCCAGGGCTTTGAGAATCGAGCCCATAATGTGAAAGTTCCACATTTATACCACAAAAGTAGAAAAACAAAACCACAAACATCAAAGTAATGCAGTGAACAGTGTTTGTGGTTTTGAACATGCACATCCCCTTGAAAATGCACACGAAACACACACACACACACACACACACACACACACACACACACGTAGCTGTTGCAACAGTTGTGCACACATAGGGTGTGAGTGACATTTGCAGGATAGGGCAGCTGCAATATTTCATTTTCAGTGGGATCCTGCTTTTTCACATTTAACAGTGTATTTACTAGTTAGCACAAGTAAAATGCAAAATCTCATTTTTACTGGGGTCCTGCTTTTATACATTTTTACAATGTAATTACCCATGATAGATCAGTTAACATGCAGTATATCATTTTCAATGAGGTCCTGATTACACCTATTGTAACAGTACTAGGATGCCCTAAATGAGATGTCTGTATCATAGCCTGTATGTTTTCAGTGACCAGATACTGTATCTCTTTTTGACCAGTAGGGGGTTGTGAATTGTGTTGAGTGAACATTTTAGTGCATCATTTTTGCTTTGGGAGGGCTATATTCAAACATGCTTAGGGCACTCACACTTTGCTCCAAACATGTTTCAGTATAGCAAATTTAGTGAACTGTGCTAATTTGCACTCAGGAAAGGGACTTTGCAAAGGGCAGCCTGATACCTTTTAATATGGGGTCATTACTCTGTGTAGTTCTGGTTTCCAATTCAAGCTGTATTTATCTATTTCTGTTTCAAGCTTTTAGCCACTAAATGTATTGCTTTTAGCCACTGACTACCATGCCAGCAACCCAGGTTCAAGAACAGACCTGGGTCACTTGGGGGCTGGCCTGGAGAGAGAGGATGGACATCTGTAAGACAGGGTGAGTAATCTAGGTGACAGTACAATGGGACAGCATCGTAAGGGGTCCCACACCTGGATGCCTGAAGTATGTCCAGGGAGTCTGAGTAGACACATGTCTGTGTCTAACAGTGGAGAAAATTGGAGGAAAAGTCCTCCAACTGTAGAACAAGTGATGGCCTGCTCTCTTGCAGGCCCCACACTGACGACTAGGTGCCTCTGATCCAAGGACCTCTGGTAGGACCACCAGAACAGGTAAGTTCCAAAGAAGGTGGGTGATGGGGCTGGGCAGGTTAGCCCAGATGGGGGCCAATCAGGGTGCTGAACGAGATAAACAGATTTGTAAAAAAAAGTGTTATAATATATTATGCATTCCCAATGCATGTAAAATGTATCCTCCCTCCATATTCTCTGCAAAAAATGTTGTTAATGGAACATTAGGGATCCAGCATCAAAAGTAAGAAAATGACATCTTAGGGTTCTGAACCCTAAGACCCCACGTCCACCCTGTATGCAAGACCAGGTGTTAGTGGTGTGCCGTGAGGCTGAGAACATTATTGCTGACCCTATTCCAAGAGTAAGTAAGCCAAGGTGGATACAGAATAAGAGAATGGGGTGAGCATTAGGGTTTGCAACCTCAAGGTACACCCCTTATACCTGTTCCTGCATGCAGGCTGGGGGTGGGTTGTTAGGGTTAGAAACTGAGGGTAGGGGCAGGATCTTAGCACTGGGAACCTTAAGATGTAATTTCCCTACTTTTGACACTGGAACTCTAATGGTCATTAACAAAGTTTTTTGCAGAGAATTTCACTACTTTTTGAGAAAATATAGTTATATAGGATCTTAATGTCACAATAACAATTTTTTTTGTAGAGAATTTCCTCACTTTTTGAGAAAATATATTCAAATGCTTATTTCCTTGTGGAAGCACAGGGCCCTCTGGGCTCTGCACTCCCAAACCTCCATAATCATTTTAAGAGATTGTAATTGTATCCTGATTTTTCTGTGGGACTACAGGTCCCTTTGGGCCATGCACTCCAATCACTCCATACTTCTCTGCATATTTTTTTGTAGGAGCACAGGGACTTCAGGGCCCAGCACTGCTATTCATGCATCAGTCCCTAGTAGTATCTGTATTTCTCTTTTTGAGCTCAGGGAATTTTGGGCCCTGCATTGCCATCCATGCATTACTCCTTAATAGTAACCATATTTGTGTGAGGGAGCACAGGGCCCACTTGGCCCTGCACTCCCATCCATATGTCAGTTCTTAGAGGTATTCGTACCTTAAGTCATAAATGTCTTTATAACACTAACCTGAACAGCTATCTCCAACCCTAATTCCAGAACAAGTAATATTTAATGGGGGGCACACACAACAGAAAGTATACCTCAGCACCCTGAACAATATCAGATATATGCCTCCCATTAACAGCAACAGACACATAACCTAACCCTAACCTAATTCTAGAACAAGTAATATTTACCTGGGGGCACACACAACAGAAGGTGTACATTGGCACCCTGAACAATATGAGATATGTGCCACCTTAACTCCAACAAGCATGCATGGGACAGTCATAAGGCAATTCTAGGAGGGGGTAGGAGGAAGTAGACTGCTGGTTAACTAGGATCTGCAGCTTATCCATTAGGTAGGGAAATGGGCAGACTGGGTGGGCCAAGCGGTCCTTATCTGCCATCAGAATCTATGTTTCTATGTTTCCTAAGCTTTCCAAAATGAACACATTTCCCTCAATAGTTTTTAAAGAGATTGTAACTGTATCCTTATTTCCCTGTGGGAGCACAGGGCCCTGCACTTCCATCACTCCAGACTCCTTTGCATATTTGTGTGTGGGAGTGCAGGCCTCTCCATACCATGCACTGCTATCCATCTATTAGTCCATAGTAGTATCCATACTTCTCTTTGGGAGTGCAGGGCCGTATTTGTGTGTGGGAGTGAAGGGCCCGCTGGGCCCTGTGCTCCCATCCATGTATCATTCCTTAATAGCAAGGCCCCTAGAATTCAGCGGCCACAGAATTTTGCGCAGAACTTTCAATCTACGGCAGAACTTCTACGGTGCCACAGAATTCACTCTTCTTGGTGATTTTTTATTCATTTTTCTGTTTATCCATAGAATCTGGTTCCCATCCCCTCTTTTTATAGCCAAACCCCCATATGCTCAGAATGTGATGTTATCATTGCTATAACATCATACATTAGATAATGAAATGACTGCATTCTGCAACAGAAATGAACAGTCACTTATCTACCACAGCTCCTGCTGCCAGATACGGTGGCACAGCACATCATGCATGGTGATATTTGCTCAACCTGCACTACAGCCTAAGACAATTTTCAGTCTTAAATTATTGCACTAGGGCCAACTTAAATAAAACCTTGTCAATAGCACAGACCTGTTAAGTCCATACCTCACTTTGTACAGACCTATTTGTGCCTTTAAGATATAGAGATGCCATCGGAAATGAATAACTGGAAAAATGAATTTAACTGTCATTTTTAAGAAAAATAAAGTAATTATGCATAGAAAAGTGGAATATAATAATGTGCAGACCTGCTGAAAGAATAGACCTGTTAAATAAATAATTGCCCTACACGCATTTTTGCCAGCGTTATTGATTACATATTGTCATTGCTTGATAGACTCACCTAAAAGTTATGAAGAAATGTTGTGTGCAGGGACAGCTGTTGGGCCAGAGGGTAGCATGCTGTGTTTTTGTGCCCACAACTCAGGTTCAGAGATTAGCTCTGGGAGCTGGCTGGGCAGCACAAGGATTGGTGGAACACATCACTGCTTGGAGCCTGGGAAGGTATGGTGCAGTGTTCTGTCACATGGTGGACACATTGGGATGGGCTGGAGAGCTCTATCTCACAATCGGTTCACGTGCATGTCATGGCCTGATGGTGTTACGCAGTGTGTCAGGGAAAGCAGGTTGACATGAAAAATGAGTTTTGCAATAACTCCTCTCTTCCATTTCCAATGGGACCTCTATGAATGAGGATGCAAGTTCATGGAAATAAAAAAAATATATAAATATATATATATATATATATATATATATATATACACACACACACACACACACACACACACACACATACAGTATCTCTGTCTCTCTCACCACACACACACACACACACATACATATATTTGTATGTATGTTACAGATTGCAAATAAATATATAAGTGATACACAGTGGGAACCTCATGAGTGGTGTAGAAAACACATACAAATATATAAGTGAAAGACAGTGGAAACCTCATTGGTGGGACAGATAGCATGCATATAGAAATACCGTATTTATTACATAAGATCCCCTCTGCATATATCATTTATGCAAGAGGCTAGGACCTTAAGTGAGAGACATTTGTTTTGCTTTTTTAGGCTTAAAATTATTTTTATAAGTCTGTTATTTTTTGAACTAGTGTTACTGTGTTTTCCACCATCCTAATTGCTATAACCACTGCCATGAAAGTGAAGTCAGGATGACAAGCTGACACGGTGATGTGGTAGTTTGTAAGAGCCACAGAACTTCCAAAGAAATTACAAACCACAGCCGCAGAAGTTCTGTGGCAAATGGTAGTCTTGCCGCAGAACTTGGTCCCACTGTGCTGCAGAAAAGTAGGGGCCCTGTTTAATACTATCTGTATTTCTGTTTGGTAGCACAAGTGATAAAGAAATACATGTGTACACCTCACATTACAATATTATCCTATGGAAAATTAAGCAAAATGTAAAGCCACAGAACTCCAGGGCAAAGTGATATATTGTATTTTCACCAAACCAGCAAAAGGCGCATGTGTGAGGTAAGCCCTCACTACCCCCAACATTTCAGAACAAAATTGCAGACTGTTTCTTAACACCATAGTGACAAAGAAACAGCTTTTAAACCTCTCAGTACAATGATACCATATGAGAAATTAACAAATATTCAAATCCACAGAACTCCAAGGCAAAGTAATATATTTCCACAAAACTAGTAAAAGGCACATTTGTGGAGCAAGCCCTTTTTACCCTGAAAATTTTAGTCCAAAATTCTAAACTGTTTCTTTGCTATGAGGTGACAAAGAAACAGCTATATTAAATTTCTTTTTTCACAAACTGCAATCATAAATCCTGTTTCAGGATCATGAATCCTGTGTTGTGATCAAAGAATCATGTTTTGAGCCTCATTTCTAACTTTTCTTATAGGAAACAGTGGGAAACTTTAAAATTTAATAACTTTGGAATGGATTAATATTTGTTCACCAAACCTTCAAAAGGCACCACTGTGACTCAATACCTATATACCCTATAGAGAATACTGGATGGGCAGCTATACACAACCAGTGTGTTCTGCCACAGAGGGATTTTGATTCCCTCTGACCTTCAGAGCAATGCTTGAGAGGCAAGTGGGAATCAGAACCCTCAGGTGGCAGAACATACTGATTATGCATAAAGTTGCTCATAATGTATTTTTTATAGTGTATAGCATTTTTTGTGAAATGTGTGCATTTTTTTCCTCTTTCAGAATGAAACTGGCGTGTGTAGTCTCTAGAGGTTCTAGAACTCAGTTCTACCATAGAAGGGTAAAATCACATTCCAAGACATTTAAACTGGTACAACAGAATTTTGAAAATGATGAATTTCTATGTAGAACAATGCTTTCCAATACACTCTAAACATTTCGGACCAAAATTCCATACCATTTGTTTGTGCAACATGGTGACAAAGAATTTGACAAAAACAGTAATTTACACATTGTTTAGATGCCATATCTCCACAGCCACATATCCAACTGGAACAAAGCTTGACATTTCAAGACATCCTTGATCCATGATGGTGCATGCCAAATTTCATGTATATCACTTGAACAGTTACAAAGTTATTAAAGCACAAATTATTCAGTTTAACATAGAAGTGAAGAAAAAATTGCCAGATTAAGAGAACTTTGGTCTCTGATGGGGTATGACAAGTTACATGCAAATCCCCTGAATGATTAGAAAATCATTAATGCACAAAATATTCAGTTTAACATAAACGTGAAGAAAGAATTTGACAAGAAGCAGTGATTTACATATTTTGGGACTCAATATATCCACACCCACACATTCAACTGGGACACATCTTACCACAACAACAGATCCATGGTCCCTAATGGTGTATGCCAAATGTCATGCAAATCCTCTGAACAGTTGCAAAGTTATTAAAACACAAACATTTTAGTTTAACAAAGGTGAGGAAAGAATTTGACAAAAATGGTGATTTACACATTATGGCACCCCTTATCTCCACACCTACACATTCAACTGAAACAAAACTTGCCACACCAAGAGAGCCTTGGTTTCTGATGGAGCATACCAAACTTCATGCACATTGCTTGAACAGTTGCATAGTTATTAAAGCACAAAATATTCAGTTTAACATAGACGTGAAGAAAAATTTTGAGAAAATAATAGTGATGTGCACATTTTGGCACTCCACAGCTGCACATCCAACTGGAACAAGCCATTCTACATCAAGAGAGCTTTGGTCCCTGATGATGCATGCCAAATGTCATACAAATAGCAAGAACAGCTGCAAAGTTATTAAAGTCATGGTGCAATCAAGAATACTTTTTCTCAATCAAAAAACCCTATTTTGCACAGCATATCTAGCTTTTTCCATTTGAAATAATGGCAAATTTTGAAATGTAATAACTTTTAAATTAATTAATATTTTTTTCAGAAAACCATTAGAAGGCATTTCTGTGACCCAAGGCCTATATACCCTGAGAATGTCAGACCAAAACTCCAAGCTTTTTTTGTGCAGCGGCATGACAAAGAATTTGACAAAAAGTGGTAATTGTCACATTTTTTGACACTGCTTATTTCCACATCTGCACATCCAATTGGAAAAAAACATAACACATCAAGAGAGCTTTGGTCCCTGAAAGTGCAAGAAAAATGTCATACAAATCAGTTGAATGGTTGCGAAGTTAGTAAAGTTCAAAATTTGGGGTTTAACATAGACGTGACTGTTGAACCCTAATATACAGGCTCAACTATATAATAGATATAGATATAGAGATATACACATACACTCATCTCAGTGCCTCACTCTTTCATTCCTCCCCCCACCAAAAGGCTTTATTTAGGCTTATCCATGTAGAAAAATATGACTTTAAACTAATTACTGAAAAATGCCACCCATATCCCCCAAAGCCTGTGACATATCTAAGTGCCATATCTGTAAGGCATAATTGTATTGGATTGCTTTCTGTCTGATTACAGTCCATTAAAGATCATTAGACAATGGGTAAATTCAAACTCGCTTCCTAATTGGCTGAAAGAGTCTGGCACCCAGGCCGTTATTTCTTAACAACAACCCACTCAGAAAAAGTGCCAGCTCGATCATTTGGAACATAAACTTGCCAGCTGCCATTGTATTGTCCAGTTACTGAGACGACAGTTGCAACCCGAACCGCACCATACTACTAAACTAAAATGCCAGCGACAGCCTGATATGACCTCCTAAACTGATTGTATTCCTCCTCACCACCAGAAAAAAACAAAACATTGACTTTTAAATACTTACATTGCCAGCTTGCTCGACCTCTCGTAAGGTAAACATACCACTCTTCCATGTTCCGTTTCCCTTCACTGTCACGCTCCCTGTGAAACCCCTGCTCAGTTTTAAACCCATCTACAGACTTGTGCCAACTTCTAACCCATATCAAATGAAAACTAAAGTACCTGTTAAAAAAAAAAAATGACCAGTGTACATGTCTCCTGTTCTCAGACAACGGTTTTCAATCAGGGTCAGTCTGTGAGAGAGAGAGAGAGAGAGAGAGAGAGAGAGAAACACAAAGTAGGAGGGCATGCTAATTTGAAACAGCATAAAAAAATGCAGCAGCAACCTCTTGTGGTGATTCCAGCACTTCACACTATAGGAACTATTTTACAACAAACATTACTTCTACTTAGTTCTTAATTATTTTTTTTATATGTAGATTTTTTCTTATATATTCTTCCCAAAAATACTATCTCTAATCCATTATCTAAGTGTAATAATACCCTCCAGGGTGTGCGTTATGGGATATAATGAACTTCCAGGGGCTATAAGGCCCTCCGCCTGAGGCGTCGGGCCTCATTATGCCCCTGGGCGGTCCGTTATATCCCAATAACGCCCACCCTGTCGGGTATTATTACTTACATAGCAAATACATTTTGGTGAAATTGAGCTAAAGGATAGGAACATTTTCAGTGGGATAAAAATCATGTTAAAACACTGTTTCTTGTCTTTGTCTTTTTTTCAGTAGTTAGCTGTAACACTTTATTTTAAGTGTCATTAACTACACTATAACTACTGTATAACTACACTGTAACTGTGCTGCAACTACTGTGCAGTTACATGTACTTACTATGTAGTTGTTAATTAGTTTCACATTTGCTTATTGTGTAGTTATGCACAATTTGCATGAAGTAACTACACTGTAACTGTACTGTAACTACTATGTACAGTAGTAGCACCAAATTTGTCAAGCAATTTTGTGAGATTCCCTAATTTATCCTTCACAAAATTTAGGGGAAAAAATCCTCTAAAATTATTGTTGTTATACCTACAGAAAGAGGCCAGATCCTATTACAGTACTTAAGTGCCATCTGGTAGATTTTCAACTACACTATCAGATGAGAGAACCCTCTCTGGGTATCAGTGAGCACACTAACAAACAAAACAAAATCCCTGACTAAAGGTTTCACAGTTCTCAACAAGAATTTTTAAAAATCCTTTGACTAATTCAGTGCTACTACTGTAGTTGTTAACTTGTTTCACATTTGCATATTGAGTACTCACACAATTTGCATGAAGTAATAGTTACGTGTGCAACCACTACTGTCTCCCTTTCAGCACAAATCAATTCATTCTGACAAGTGTAACTACACATTTAATAGCCGTTGCAAAGTGTAACATAAAATATGTTGTCTAACTACCATTATATTTCTTCTGGCATTATGTAATTTGTTCTTACAAAGGCAACAGCACATGTAATAGCAATTGCAAATTGTAATGGCAAATCTAATGTGTAACTACTATGTTACTACTTTTGGCATTATTAAATTTGTTCTTATAAGTGTACCTACATATGAATGCAGGTCTTGCGCACTGTTTCAACAGTCTATGTCTATCTGACATTTATTTAGAGGGTAATCACGCAGAAAAAAATGCAAAGTGTAATCAGAAAGGTAACTAAAACATGATTACACTGTAACATCAGTCTGCTACACTGAAATGCACTGACTGGCAGCTCTGTGCATGGTAGAAATGCTGAGTATAACCATGGTTATTCATATATAAAATATAATGACCAGTTATTAAATATAGATAAGAAACAAGTGATACCCCCACCCTCTGATTGTCACCTCCATAAAATTTCTTTTCCTGTTGTGTAGTGGCATACCCCACTCTCCGATTCCCCTCAATGTAAATAATTTATGTATCCCTGCTGTCTGATTGTGCCCCCCACCCTCCCATGTCTGATCACATAACACTGCACTTTTTCACTGGTGTCTAGTGGCACCCTCTAACTTCTGATAGCTGTCCCCCTTGGTATTTATGCTTGCCCTGGTGTAGAGTGGCACCCCACCCCCCCACACACACACACACGATATCTCTCAGGGCCTGAAATGAACATCTCTGAAGAACATTGCTGAACATCTCATTTAAATCAGCAATGGCATTAATAAGGCTGAAACTAATTTAGATAGTGGGGGAATGTAGACTAGTAATTTTTGCACTAACCACTGAACCACCTAACTGCACTTTCTAATTGCCGTGATTCACACAAACACTGACTAAAACATACACATATATGCACATATTTATTTATTTCAGTTTTGGATTCATACCTTTGAGCCAAGGGATTTGTTTACAAAGGTTCCAAGTCATACAAATGGAGACATGACAAATAAACTCTGGTCAGAGCCAGCAAGGCTACATAATGCTATTTAATGAGGATTAGGAAACATCTACAGGGAAAATGTTTTTATATGAAACTTCAAGCAGCTCAATATTTCTTTCAAACTGCCTGCCAATAACAATAGTCCCCTGTGATTGCTGCCCTGTTAAAATTAACACATTCTTTGGTATCCACTGGTATATCCCACCCTCTGACTGCTGAGCCCTTTAATAAAAAATCATTCCCAGGTGTGCAGTGGCTCCATCATTCTCTGATCGCCTGCTGTGTTAATAAATAATTCCCTTGTTGCAGTATAAGGTTGGTCTGGTCCAGTGGTATGGAGGGATAAGGCAATGTGTGCCTTAACTCCCACTACATCAGTGACCCAAGCTCAGAGACATGCTCAGGTTGCTGAGGGTTGGAGAGAAGACTGAACATTCATCAGATAGCTGTCCTGTCCCTGGGTGGGAAGGCATACTGACTTGACTTTTGCGTCCCCCAGGTGAAGGCAGTAATCCAAGAGGAGGGGGAATGCAGAAATGGTTAGCACAGGCAACCCATCCACCTCAGTCACAAACTACCACCTGGATGACTGACTCAGTTCTAGATGTGAGTAACTGGTTGGGGGGAGAATGGATCTCCCCTTCCTGGCCCAGTCATATGGGGGAAATCCACGGAGAATTTTAGACTCAGTGGTCTGGGACAGGGAAGTGGCAGACAAGGGATGTAGGGACAGGGCTGAGAGCCTGCCTGAGTCAACTAGCAAGGCAAAAATGTTTATGAAAGGGGGGAAATGCTGTAGTATGTGTGACCTTAACACCATATACCATCACTGCAGTGACTCCCCGACAGCAAAGACCAGCACAGCACCAAAAATCAAGTAAAACCTGCCCGTCATTATACGGGTCTTTGCGGCAATCAGTACTGCATCGCTGGGTGATTGCCCCCCCCAGTCCAACTCTGACTCAGAGTTAGAATCCTAGGGGTGTGGGGGGGCAAAGCCCCCCAAAAAAGGGGGTTTGGCACAGCCCACCAATTGTGTGCACCGACATCCCTGTGGCTACAAGGCCGACAGTCGGCATTGTAGCTGTCACAGTAGGGGATGTTGGCACTAGCACTGTCGAAGCTCTATGGGTAAACCCCTTAACACATATACTCAGCCCACCCATAACGGGGGGGTTACAGTAAATCTATCAAGTATAGGTAATATGTATGGGATCTCCTACCAGGATACTATGGAGCCGAGGGAGGAGTCTTAAAGAGATGAGGTTTCTTAGTCCTGTAGAATAAGGATCCACAGTCCTTAGATAGTTACTCAAAAGGATAAGAAAGGTTAGATATATTATTTAACATATCTGATGGGGGAGGAGTTCATATCCTGTGAGACTGTGAAAGTAAAGAGGAAAAGGTTAGTATGGAGTAAATTCAGTAGTGGGAACAACAGAAAGGATAGAGATACAAAAGGAGTATAGTATAGTGTAGTGTAAAAGGTGAAGAAATATTGTTTTAGATAGAAAGTTACAGAATTAAATGAAGTAATATATAGAGGCATGTTTAATTTAAGTAGTATGCTAATATCATTAACTGTTTATCATGAGTGTCAAAAACAAAACACAAAAAACAGAATAATGAAATGTTCGTAGCCAAGTTACTCATGTGTTTTCAGCTTGACTTGCACATTGTTTAAGTGTGTGGTGTATATCACTTTAAAAGATCTGTATAAATGAGATGTACATTTGTATTTCTCAGACCCCCGAGGAAGGCCCATTGAAGAGTTGAAGCACTGGGGATAGTGGGTGTACACCAGCATATTGCCAGAAACTATATCTTGCACTGAATCTATGAGTGCTGAGCTTTCTTTTCTTTTCTTATTACAAGCTGGCTGCTTTGCTAATGCACCACCTTTACCAGTGTTCACCACTCTACACTACTTACACTATAGCCACAACACTGACCATCATAAGACTGACCCTTCCACCCCCTACAGTTAAAGAACTGTACCCCCCTCTGACAGTCACATGACTGAAACCTTCCACTGTCAGTCACAGCTCTGGGCACCCACCCCTGACAGTCCCAGAACTGATCCCTATTACCAACGGTCATGGTACTGCACACCACCACCATGACAGCACTGACCCCATACCCCCCCAAAGTCACATGGATGACACTCTCCACAGGCAGTTGCAGCAGTAATCCCCACCCCTAACAGTCACAACACTGTACCTCAGTCATAGCACTGAAGACCACCCCACACAGTTGAGACTGACTGCCCCCCCCGCCTGAGCAGTCGCTTAGTTTGGCACTGTATAATGTCTTTTAAATATAGGACATTGATGCAAAACCCAGTTTGCTCAGGTAAACTAGGATCTGCACCTGCACAAACAATTGAATATCAGGCCACAGCTGTTATACTCCCCTTCACCATTAACAGGACTCCAGACCAAATAGGTAGAGAGTCTTGAGGGGTTACCATGGCTGATAAGAGTTTATGGAAGGGGGATGGGGATGATGACCCTTCCCCTCTTGCCTCCCCCTATGGAGGGAATCAGTGGCTGTTCTGAAGATCCAGATTTAGTCCCTGGGATGGTGGATGATGTTGCTAAGTGGCTGTTGGCAATATGGTACTTCTTGGTGATGCAGAGCCTATAGAAATTGTGGCGCCATTCTGGCCTATCAGTTGCTATTTTCCTCTCATGTTCATGCCCATCCATTTCTTCTAACACAGAGTGTAGTCTAGTCAGACCTTGACATACACATCATTCCAAGTATCTCTGACTTCTACACCACTAAATGGTAGCATTAAACCTGCTAACAAGTTAATAACATGTTTAACTGACCTGAATGGACAAAGTTGACCTTCAGGCCACTGGCATTTTTTCACAAAGGGATGCACTGGCTAAAGTTAATCATTTCAGTGAGCATTTAATGGCACATTCCAAAGATGCAGGTGATGTAACCTTAGCTAGATATATATATATATATATATATATATATATAAATACACACATATATATATATATATATATATATATATATATATATATATATATTTATACAACGTATGTTTTGGGATAAATACGAGGATAAAAAATGATATCTAGACTGCCCAGTGAAGATAACATTGTTATCTTCATGTTCCTATACGTCATACATTTATCTCCACGTTCCTATACGTCATCCTGATGAAAGTGAAAATGTTTCACTTTTCATCACACACCTGTCTCTCTTTCCTCTGTCCCTGTACAAGTAACTCCCCCAAAAAAAAAAAACACATCTCTTCCATCTGGTTGATCCTGCCTACATCTTAACACAAATAATTAAATTTAAACATATCTGGTTGATCCTGCGACTTCCTTTCACCCATCTTCAAGTTTAGTGCACCGTGACCGATCAGAACGCATTGAAATGTAGCGTGACCGAGCGCAACAATATTGAAATCTCAGTTACTGTCAATTATAGAGCCTGTGCTGTAAATTGCTCAAAAACTGTGACCCTTTCCTAATATTGGCTATATTTTAACAGAAGAAGCTGCCGACAACAGTAAGAGAAGAGCGAGTGAGTCGGCAGCTTCAGAACAGCAGACGAAAGCATGAGTGTCAGTTGCCATAGCAACACATGCTCGCACTTTCTTATTTTATTTAAGAATATATGTAATCTGCTCTTTTGAGGGACGGGCTATAGAGAGTTGTATTGGGGTGGTCAGGGCAAGGTTAGCCAGAATCCAGACACATTTTGGCATAATAATTTTAAAGTAGCAGGATCAACTACATATATATTTTTAAACAACATATGCATCTGTTGTGCTGATAGACATACTGCAGATTTGTGTTGAAACAGCCAACATCTCTATGTAGTGCAATGTATTAAGTGCACATTTGGAGCTTTTGTTGAATGCAGCCCAAAACATACTTAGTATAAACTGAATATGACATGGCCCGACTGAAGATATCATATTTATCTTCACTCGCCACTCGTGAGATATCATGATATCATTGGCCTCTCGTGAAGATAAATATGATATCTTCAGTCGGGCCATGTCATATCCCCTATATATCGATCACTGGATAGTTTGTTGTATCAAAGCCTGTTAAACAGATGCACTTCGATAAATAAATGATAAAAAACCCTGGGAAGGCATATTGTTATTACAAGAGTGAGAGGGTTATTATTTTTTTTTTTACCAATAGTGGGTCTGAAATATTAAACTTATACAGTTATAACATAATGATATCAATATGAAACATAGACTAATAGACTAATAGGTTTTTAATTTCTTTCTTCTAGATTTTATCCAGCAGCAGTATAATCAATGAAGCATACTGGGACATTCAGTCTTAGAACTTCAACTGATTTTTCTGCTACCTGAGCTTAATTGCCCTTTAAGAGACTAGGCCTTTATTCGGGGCTGGGTATGCAGACTGTGCCAGGCAGTGGTTCAAGCCTGGGCACAGGGCCAGGTCCAGGTGATATTCAACGGGGATGCGCCATGGCGCAGCACCATTGAATATTGCACAGTCAGTACACATACTGCGCATGGTGCAGTGGCACTGCTAGAGTGCAAGCAACAGACAGGGAGCACGGGGATGTGCCAGCGCAAGTGCAGTTGCACTAGGCGCATCACTGTGATATTCAGCAGAGGGCATGCAAATGAGGCCATAACATATGCAAGGCACAAATGGGGCTATTTGCATGTCATTATGGCCCCATTTGTATGCCTCATGCAGGACAGCCTGGTGACTTGCACCTGGCACCCTGCACCGCATGACGTGTGCACAGTGGGGGTCCCAGGGCATCCCGCACCCTGTAGCGGTAATCGCGGTACAGCTACATAATGTACGTCCCTGGCAGTCTAGTGGTACCATCCACTGTCCTTTACATGTCAATGTAAACACACCCTGGTGGTCTAGTGGTACCCCTTCCCGCTCACCCGATCGCCAGTAAAAGTAGATAGACGCATTCCCTGGTAGTCTAGTGGACCTTCCTCCCTCCCTCCCTCCTGATCACCGGTAATTATAGAAAGAATCAGTCCCCGGTAGTCCAGTGGAACCCCTCACCCTCCCATATCCCCAATCGCCAGTGATCCACTGTATTAACAGTCCCTGGTTGTCTGGTGGTACCCCCCTCACCCATTGCTGCGATTGCAGTAAAACCCCATAATACAATTCCCTGGTGATCCAGTGGCTCCCCTACCCCTCCCACCCACACAGACCCCTTGCCCACCTCTCCCCCCGTCATCAGTGGGGGCTGCAATCCACCGCATACTGCCCAGCCACCCACCGATCACTGGTACAGTATGGGCTATAAGCCCATTGGTCCCCAGTGTGGACCAATGGGCTTGCAGAGCATACTGTACTAGATAGATCCTAATATGTGAATGAAGTCATTCACATATTTGGAAAGTATGTAGTACAGTATGCCCTGCAAGACCATGGGTCCACACTGTGGACCAATGGGCTTACAGCCCATACTGTACCTGTCATTAAGTGGGCCACTGAGGCGGTATGCGGTCAGTTGCAGCCACCCACCGATGATGGGGAGTGGGTGGGAAAGGGAGTCTGTGTGGTGGAGGGTGGGGAGGCTACTGATCACCAGGGAATTGTATTATGGGGTTTTACCATGATCGTGGCAATGGGGGGGGCTACCACCAGACTACCAGGAACTGTTCATTCAGTGGATCACCGGTGATCAGGGACACAGGAGGGTTGGGGGGTGCTCCACTGGACAACCAGGGAATGTTTCTTTCTACAGTTACTGGCAATCAGGAGGGAGGGTGGTCCACTAGACTACCAGGGAATGCGTCTGTCTACAATTACCAGTGATCGGAGGATCAAAGTAGTCCACTAGACCACTAGGGGTTGATTCATTCACCATTTACTGGCAATTGGGAGGGAAGGGGTGCCACTCGACCACCAGGGAGCTGTGGGTGCTTGTGGATGGTGTTCTGGGTGGGCGGGTGGCCACCCACGGCTGGTGGCTGCTGTGTTGCAGCCTGCAATACAACAGCCCACCTGTGGGTGGCTGGGATTTGTTGCCACTTTCCACAGTCTCAACTTTGAGCCCCCCAATGTGGCACAATGAGGAGTTTTGCCAGCATATGTGCCACATGTCCCAGGCTGAATGTCGGGATGTGCCACATTTGCATGGGCACGTCCCCTGCATCTGCGCCACATACAATTATGTTGTGCCCCAGCATATCAATACTGCACGCTGCACTAGGCAGCCTTTTCAATATCCCACCATGGCACACTGCGGGGTTGCACCGGTGCAACTCTGTTGTGCCATGCGTAACCCATTTGAATATCCGGCCTCTGTTTATATGATAATGAAGGTTATGAATGTTATGAATTTAATTGTATATATGGTAATGAATGTTATAATGTATTTTAACCACTTTGTGGCACTATTGTTATGTACTAGCACCTTATTGTTGTATTTGTACTGCTTTGCACTAATTGACGCTGTTTCATGATGTCATCATCTCTATGGTATAAAAGGCTTTGGCCTTTTTATTTTATCAGACCCTTTGTTGAAGGAACTTGGTTCGGAAACATGTCAGGGCCCTGCACAAGGCACCTAAAAATAGATGAAGCACCTTGTTTGACATTATGGTGAGCAGTCCTTTCATTCAGTTGGCAGAGTGCGGGTTTCTTCTGTTATATAAGACATTTTAGGTGCTTTATTAATAGAACACATTTTTATCAGAATAAATGGAACTTTGTGTCCCCAGTCTGTATAATTAACAGGCCTACAGCTCAGACACTAGCCACATCTCCTTCCTCTAGCCAAGACACTAGCCCCCCCACAGACCCCTCTGACACTAGCCCCTTTCCTATACAGCACCTGACATTAGCATGTTACCCTTACAGCCTCCATGATAGTAGCCCTCTTGAATGTACACCCTGCACAGTCCCCAAAACTTCTACAGCCCTCCCATTACCCTAGACAATAACCCCCTCCCTCTACTTCCTGACACAACCCAGCCACACCAGTCCTTGCCACTTTCACCACAGTCCATCTGAACACCCATCCCTCTCTAGGCACCCCACTTTCTAATCTCTGTAGATATCACCTCCTTCCTGTCCCTTGACTCCCAGAAGCCAAACCCCTTCCTCCTTAGCCATTCAAGAATCACCCATACCCTTGTTGCACACCTTCTCAGCAAGGTCCTCCTGGACATCACCTACTCAGACACCAGAGGCATGCATACATCCTTCCTTCTACACTTTCCCTCCATGTATCATAACACTAGCCCCCTCCCTTTGTCCAAAGCCCCTGACCACAGCTTATCTACCTTCCAAAGTCCCAAACACTAGCACCTCCCTTCCGCAGACACTAGCCCCCCCACCCTCAGCAATAACCCTACCTCCTTTGCTGGGGTCAAAACTGTCACCATCCCACTAGCAAATGCTGGTAGATTTTGTATACAGCTATTAAGAGTTTCCTTTCCGTAGCCCTGCAGACATGTGCTGGAGAGGGTAACACTTTGGAAAGCATGTCAACTGGGACAGTAGAAAATTCTGTGGGGATTTTCCCCAGTCACTAACCCTGCTGGCTAGGGGCTGCAAAATTCAATTTTGACCACTGAATTTAACATGACTTACCTGCTGTGTCCAAGTCACAGTGCACAGAGTTGTGTTCTTTTGGGTTTGGGATTCTCTGGTAGAAGCTAAAAAGGAAAGCACAGAGAAGGTTGTGGAGATGCAAAGGGTCTGAGTTACTAGAGTAGAGATTATAGTAGTCAGAATTAAACAAGATACTTATCTGAAAGGTAGATAGCCAACATCTGGCCAGACCTATGGAAATAAAGGTAAAACTAGGTAAGTATGAGGTACTTATAGTAGCATGAGTAGAGATAGGGAGCGGAGAGAAACAAAGGGTACTATACAGCATAGGAGTAAGTTGAAAAGATAGCTAAAGAACATATCTCTACTATAATAAAAAATGTAAAAACACTAGAGTTATATCGATTGTGTTTTAACTTTGTTTTGTAATTATTTTTCCCCCATGCCATTGGTCTATTAAATATTGTAGGTAATGGAGCACTTTTTCACTAAGTTTTTCAAAATGTATCTTACTCTCCCCTGCTAACCAGATTGTTGCTGTTTGTGATATCACAGTCTATCATGGTAAGCACTAAAACTCAAGGCACTGTGAGGTTAATAGGGGAGAGGCAAATGTTTTCTATACAGACTTTTCAGATGGACTGTCAAGATTTACTGTAAATTTTGGAAAGAAACATTGGCAATCAATAAAAAATGTATTTTCTAGTAAACTGTAAACAGTTGGCTCTTATTTATGATAAATCATGTACTGAAGTGTAGAGTTGCTCTTTAACAACAAGGTAAGAGCAACAGAGATATGGTGATAGAGGATAAAATAAAACAAGACAAACAGAAAAAGCATCAGTTTCCTGCATTCATTTTTGTCCCTCCCCCACATAACCCCCAGTCATGTTCTCTGACCCAGTCAGCTGATCAAACCATCCCATCCCAAAAACCTAATATCCTTACTGGCTCACACTCCATTCATGACAGAGAGACTGACTGAAAGCTGCTTTGCAGGAAGACTGGCGTATGCGTCTCAGTGCAGAGCAGACCTCAACAAAATGATCAAGCACCCCACCCCCCATTTTCAACACTGCCAACACAAAATCCTCTCCCTCCTAGCCCTAGCTACACCAATTGCACATCCAGCATTCACTGCAACCTCCCCTTCACCTACCTACCTACAACCTTTGAATCCCTCGTGCATCTGATTACCTCTTTAGGAAACTATTTGGGTTGCTATGGAAGTTGGAAGACAAATCCTCTCTCCCCAGGCTGCCAGCAATTGAAGACTCAGGCTTACTCTCAAATTCAGGTTGACCTCGTGGTGCAGTACTCCTGGGCTATCGAGGCAGCCTGTAACTAACCCATTTAAATGTTTTCAATTTATCTTTAAAAGAACTAAAGTAATAAGCAGTAACAGATCAATCTACATACCTGTAAGTATAGTTCTACTGTTGTCATTCCTTTCACGTTCAACTGTGGCAAAGGGAGGTTTAGCCTTTGGGTCTGCCACTCACTGGTGCAGCAGTTGAAATGGGAAAGAAAAGGAAAGGAAAGGAAAGGAAAGGAAAGGAGCCTAAAATGAAAAAAAAAAAAAAAAAGCTTTTTAAGGGTAGATATGAAATAAGCTAGATCCTGCATGGAAGGTGTATACCATCAGGTGGATACAGGACTTAGGGTGAAGGAATGTAGGTGAGGCACTATGGGACACTGCGATCTGGATGGCTGGGACTTCAATACAGCAGCAATTGTGGTTGGGCAGGAATGTGGGGCCCCATATGAATTCCATCCCCTTAAGTGCAGGCTGGGGATGTTTATATTTATTTAAAGGGGGTGCGGTGATGAAGCCCCCCTTCAATGGGACCAACATGCAGTTCAACCAGCAAGGTGCACAATGCAATTGCCGGGCACACATTTTGCCGTTGCCTGTTTTCCAGTGCACTGATTGCCTTCATCCAATTTGTTTTCACCCTGTTGTGGGTATCCCTATGTGAGGGGCAACATCTCAGCACTATGGCATGCAGCGCTTAACTCCCCCAACCCTGCTCTAAGGAGAGACCATGTAATAAACTGAGATCATGGTGATCACTGCTTCCCAGCTGCCAGCAGTTCAGTGCTGATTCATGGTACCCCACCTACCTCCAAACACATAGCTGTGGTTTGACCAAATGCTTATGTCTCAACACTTCTGACACTGTGCTGCTACATAGAAGTGATGGAGAGACCCCACTGCAATGTTTTATTGTCCTGAGCAATCACCACCACCACCACCCAGAAAAATACAGACACTTGATCAGCTAGTCAATACATCAGTGTATGAATGCATCATGAAATATCAATATCTCTGATAGTGACTACAGCTGCTAGGAGAAGGGAAGGCTGAAAATGCAGAGACATCAGACATCCCCAGCAGCACAGTACTACAAGGGAACTGGGAGGGTTGGCAAGACCCTGTAGATACTCAGGACTCCAAATTTGGGCCTGAAAAAAAAGTAAATGCCCGAAAAGTCCCCTGGGTAGCCTAAGGTAAGTTCTTAGGTCATTCACCCTCTTCCCAATGCAATCATTTCTCACCCTCCATCACAACCTTTTTTTTTTTGTTAAATAGGTTTGGTCCCCTTGCACTGCTTGCCAGAAGTCAAGAATACCTCCAAACCCAAATGAACCCTCGACCGTTGTCCTGTTCTGATGGTATAGATTATAGGTTAGTCAAACTTGGAGTTAGGTCTCTTGCTTTATCGTTGTCTCTCATTTATAATGCCTCCATAAGCTCAGGTTCTTTCCCTACATTCTGGAAAAACTCCATTATAAAGCCCATCTTTAAATCTGGTAACCCTAATCTTCCCTCAAGTTATTGCCCTATTTCCCTTCTTCCCCCGCTATCTAAGATTCTTGAGAAAATAGTTCTTGATCAGACCTCTGAATTTCTCCATAAACATAGCCTTTTAACACAGCATGGTTTTAAATAATTACAAAATACTGAGATGGCCTTGGTGGGGTTCACTAGCTGCATTCAGAGTGCCCTTGATAAAGGACACTCTGTTGCAGCTGTATTTGTGGACCTCACCAAGGCCTTCGATCTAGTTAAGCACTGCTTGTTACCTAATATTTTGTCAAGTTTGTATTTTTCTCAAAAAGTTATTTTATGGTTTTCCGATTATCTTAGTAATCGAACTCATGTTACATCCCATGAAGGTTTTCATTCCCATATTCTTCTATTGTCTGCAGAGTTCCTCAGGGGTCGATACTGGGACCATTGATCTTTTCATTATATATCAACACTGTTTCTCAGTATTTGTACCCAGACTTCAATCATTAGGTACGCAGACAATGCTGTGTTATACAGTACTGCTCCTAAACAAAATGCTGCTATTTCAAAGGTTCAGGTTGATTTTAAATCACTTCAAGATTGGCTTCATCAAAATCACATGGTATTGAATGTTCAGAAGACCAAATTCATGGTCTTCTCTAACAAACCTAGTGTTGAGGATCCCCTCACCCTTGTTGACTTAAACGGTTCCCCAACTGAGCTTATGGAGTGGAACCACAAGGGTCATCTACCAATCCTGAAAGTATACACCCTGAGTCTAGAGAGGTATTAAATAGGTATGCCAATGGACTTGCCAGGACCTATGCCAACTCCTTAAGTACCCTGAGGTGTATGCCATCCGATTCCTGTGCCTTGTCCACCCTCAGTGCCTTTAACCCCCTCTAGCACTCTACTTTCTTTGATTTCCCCATCAGTCACCCCCTCCGATCCTATCCTTCCCCCAACCTTAGGTATCCCCCTCTTTCTTTTTAGTAAAAACAGAGCAGAAGTAGTCAAGTGCTTCTGCCTTTTCATCCCCTTTTTCCACCCATTACCCCTCCTTCTTAATCCCTACTATTTGGTCCTTACAACCCCTTTTATGTACCGGAAGAAGTCTTTTTCCTCCTCTTTATTTCCATTCACCAGCCCGAGCTCCCTTGACACCTTTGCTGCCCTTACTTCCCTGGTCACCTCCTTTGCTTCCTTCAGGTACTCCTCCCCTGTTCTCCCTCCTCTCTGTTCTCCTGTATCTCCTATAGGCAACTGTTTTGCTCCTCACCCTGTCTATGACACCTTTGCTCATCCAACTAGGTTTCTTCGCCCTAGCCTTTTTACTATGGGCCTTGCTGCAGGAATTTGTTGCCTCCATTATCCCTAACCTAATGAATTCCCACCTCTGATTCATATTCATATTAGGCTGAATTCTGTCCAGTAACCCTTGTACAACTTCACCCATCTTTTTGAAGTCAGCCTTTCTAAAGTTTAGCACCTTTGTGCCAGATGCCCCCCTCTCCCTGCCCAGCTGCAACTGAAACCAAACTGTTCAGTATTCACTCTCTGCCAGTGGTTCCTCCACCTACAGATCCCTCACCCACTTCCCGTTAGACAATACGAGGTCAAAGGCATTCCCTTCCCTAGTTGGTTCACTGGCCAACTCTAACAGGAAGTTATCTTGGAAGGCATCTAACATTATCTGTTCCCTTCTACACTTGGTGGCAGGTGTCCGCCACTCCACTCCCAGCAGGCTGAAATCACCTACTATCACCACCCCACCCTTCTCACATTTCCTCTGGATCTGTTCTGCCAATACCCTGTCTGTCTTTTCCAATTGGGAGGGCAGCCAGTACACCACCCTCAGCCATAGTGTCCTAGTTTGTGGATCTTGGATTTGCATTCATAAAGCCTCTATATCTCCCACCTTACCCTCTTCCATAACACACTTTAGCCCCTTCCTCTCCCATGTAGAGTGCTACCCCCCTCCTTTCCCCTTAACTCTATTCTTGTGGAATAGTCTGTAACCTGGAACCACCAGGTCCTAGTCATGGTTTTGGGTGGCTCATGTCTCGGTGATGGATGCCATGACCACCTCTCCCTCTGCCATGAGAGTCTATAGTTCTGCATTTTTATTCCCCTGGCTTCTAGCATTTAAAGATACCACCCTCCATCTCCTTTCTTTTTGCCCTCCTCCTTCCTCTTCTCCCTTTATGGCCCTCCCTGTATTGTTTGCTCCTCACCTTATCTCACTGCTATGGGAGGCAAGCCCATATGGTTTCCCATCTTGAGGCCTCTGTTCACCTCGATCCCTTCTGCCACCCCCTCTCCTAGTTTAAATTCTTCTCAATACACTCCCAAAATGTTTGCATCAGTACTTTCTTCCCTTCTTTATTTAAGTACAGTCTATCCTTAGCATATAGACTGCTGTCCACCCAGGTCACCCCCCCCCACCCTCCTATCAGCCCATACCCTTTTTTATGACACCAGGTTACCAGTACTCATCCATTGACTGACAGCTCAGAGTAATAACTTTCCCTGATGGTTTAGTGGACCCCCCATCCCTATCCCTGTTCTGCTAGTATAATATGAAACTGTCCTTGATGGTCTAGTGAACTCTCCCCCACCATGGCAGGTGATGCCCCCCCACCTCGCTCACCCGTCCCATCCCTGAGCCACTGACCATCACAGCCCTCCACTCTCCATGATGGCCAGCTGCCAACTGAGCTGTCAATGAGCGTGTACAGTAAATGGGGGAGGCGGTGTGGTGGGACATTGCCATGCAGGGTGAGGTGGGGGGTCCACTAGGCCACTAGGGATGTGATTACTTTTATGAAAAAAGGGGACCAGTGCTAAGAGGGCCTCTAGCCACCAGGGACTGCTGTACATTTTACTGTATAGATGCCAGGTGGTGCAAGTTCTCTAAAGCCTCTCCTGCTTTGGGGTTCTTAAACCCTCCCATACGACACACATCTAAGGGTACTTTTTTTTTCCCTAATATACTTTACTGGTTTTTTTGAAACATGTTCACATACAATAAACAACACTGTATACAAACTAGGATGATTGTAATGCCTACAAAGTTACAAAGTCACACATTTACAGGAGTTACACCAGGACTATAAAAAACAAAACTCAGCAGTTTAACATGGCCTTGTCAGATGTGTTTACAGTTTTAATATGAAAGTTGTGGTGAGCTGGCCCATTGGAGCAGTGATAGGGATTCTGCTTGCGAAGCCGGCAACCCGGGTTTTGGAACAGATCAAGGTCATTGGAGGGCCGGCTGGGGGAGAAGGATCGAGTGTCCCTGGACTGCTCTCCTTCTCTGAGGTGAGGGGGGTGGACTGAGTGTTCAGTGCAGTGGTGACACCCGGTGGAGGCCAGATGTTCCACTACATACCAACACCAAATAGGACCACCAGGGGTGGGGCAGCTTGCATGTTCCCTTCCCTGCCTACAGGGGGAAAGAAACACTGTGTCCCCGGCAGTCTCCATGAAGGCCTGCCCCAGGGCCTCAATTAGCCTCTGCTGCCAGCTCCCCGACTAGTTACTAGCATCTCGGTGCTGAAAGAACCACAGCACCGATACCCCCGCCCTCTATGGGGCAAGCCAGGGGTGACTGGGGAGTACAGGCAATAGGCGGTGGTGGAGGCGAGGGGGTCTATGACCAGGATGGACACTGATGGCTTGGGAGCACACAAAAAGTAATAAATAAATAAAAAAGAAAGTTGTGGCATTCCCTCCCCCCTTCCTAGGAGGCTCTTTTGGCATGGAGGCAGAGGGATATGGGACATGTCCCTTTATTGTATCAGCTGGATCTCTCATCAGTTCGTAACTGATTTTCAAGGTAGAAGTAGAAGGGATTCAGGCGTGCTCATCTCTTAATGTAGTGTCCCCTACAGTTCCAAATGGAGCAGGCAATCTTTTCTATTCTGAGGGCCTCAAGTATGGCCTTGTGCCACTCTTAATATGAGGGGATGGTTTCATCTAGTCAGTGTCTAAGGATGGTTTGTTTTGCTATTGCTGCTATGAGTGTGATGTGGAATTTCCTGAATCCAAACACTTGGTTTAGGCCGAGTCCCAGTAAACATATTCTGGGTGTAAATGCACTTTCCAGCCCCAGCAAGGGATCCATGCATTGTTGGATGGATGCCCAAAGTGGGGTCATCTAAGGACAGTTCCAAAGAATGTGTTTCAGGTAGTCCTTATCCTGTCTGCATCTAGTACAGTTTGCTGATTGTAGGTGTCCCATTTAGTGTAGCCTATGAGAGGCATAGTACATGTTGTGGGCAATTTTCATTTGCATCAGCTTAAGACTGTCGACCTTGGTGTATCTGAAGATGTTATCCCACATTAATGTCCTACAGAAGGGGTCTTTGTGTTCTGAGAACTCCTTAGTCCAATATGAGCAGGCATCTATGTCTTCTGGAGTGTTAAGCACTGGGAGCTTTTGGTAGAGGTGCGAGATGGAGTGTGGCTGAGTCGCTAAATAGCTGAGTTTCTCCCAGGCCAGTGGGTCATAGAGTTGCATGTGCCCACATGGGAGTGCTGTGAATAAGGGTGCCTCAACTTAAAGAATGCAAATGGTGATAGTTGCATGCCTAAGAAAATGTTGGAAAAATTATCATATGTTATGATGGAGCTGTTCTGAAACAAGTGATTCAGATGCAGTGGGTGTGGGCTATTGAGAAAATTATTGGTAATGCTTTTGTATTGGATTCAGAAGTTAAGGTTCCCACAAATCAGCTGTGTTGAGGCTAGTATGGGAGTGGTCTTGAGAAGTCAGAGTAGTTGCCTGCTTACTAGATATGAAGTGCCCATTGGAGTGGGTTTGAGTGCGGCTGAGAGTTTTGCATGTGGAATAGAGGTGGGCGAAGTGGCCAAGGTTTGCTCCACAAAGCAATTTGTGGAGTAATATGGAATCCACGAAGTTATCCACAACACGAAGCGGAGTACTTCGCATCATAATGAGGAACGTGAAGTCCATTGATAACAATAACTTTGCCTTACTCCACCGTCCCCCAACCACTTCTGCACCAATTTTAATATGAAGTACATTGAAATCAATGTACTTCGCATCACCTCGCTTTGTTATTGAGCTACAAGGAGAATTTTGCAGTGTTTCATGGGATTGCAGGTCACAGGGTCTCTAGACTGTTCTGCACAGCCTTACTTCTGTGTAGTGTGTGTGTAGTGGTAGCTGGAGACAGTTTGCTCTCAGAGCTCTGTGATTCAAACCCTCTAAAAGCTGTTAAAAGAGCCTTTGAGCCATTTTGTTGCTCAAAATTTAGTACATCGATTGTAAGAAACCCTCCTTTATTTATTTATTTAGTTTTTGTTGACCGGGTAAGTGCAGTAGACAAATTCTGCCTATTTTCAGGCACGACCCAGGGGAGGGGGATACAGATGAATGCCAACTGACTTTGAACCAGATTAAGCTGTTGGTCATATTTTTCGTGAATGAGGGAAATTTGGCCTGGACACCGGGGAAATTCCCCTACTTCCTGCTTCCTGTGAGCAGGGGGGAACCATTTTCTGGTGGGACCAAGATGGCGGAGGAGGAGGACAATGGAGGAACTGCACATGGGGCTGCAATAGCACAGAGTAATTCCTCACCTGTTGATTTCACCGAGTCTGGAAATGCTGAAATGGTGGCTGGGATGCACCTGGGACGTGGCCAGCAAAACGCCAACTCAAGTGGTTCAGTTTCTGTTGCTACGCTGGGGCCTAGTTTGTCGGAGAAATAACGCTGTTTGGAAGATGAACTTCTTTGTGTGAGTGCATTATTGGCACAGGAACGTAGGAACCTCGCTGTTGAGGATGACAGGAAGTGGAAGAGATCAGAGGGTTCCCTGAGCACTGCAGCAGCAGAGAGGCCCAGCAAGTTGCATCTGGCTACTGAAAGTCCGAAAGTCAGCGAAGTTTCGACTTCTAAAGATTGGGGAGATCTGGTAGATGAATCCTGGTCTCCAGAGCATGCGCTGCGTGAGGCTGGTTGGATTCCAATTTTGGGTGATTTATGGAAGCCAGCTGATGGATCTTTAGCACTACCAGAGTCTGCAGAGATAAGTACTGTGGCTTTATCAGTCCCTTCTCCTGTTGTTTTAGTCTCTGAACTTCCAGCTTCCCTTTTCCTAAATCTACTACTAATTCTGGACTACCCTTGGACAGCCTGTCAGTGGAAATGGCTGCAGATGTGGCTACTTCCTCTGTCATAAAGAGGCCAGCTTTGGAACCTGTGGAAAAACCTTCCTATGCCAGTCATTTTAGGCAACCTCTAGAATTAGCCAAGTGGCGAAATGCCATTCGTTTATGATATGTTGGCCCCAGGGATAATCCCCCTGATAGGTTTTATGTTGGAAAAACTTTATTGAAGAAAAGTATGGGTTTTTCACCTTCTGAAGTCTACGCCTTGATCCATGTTCCTGGAGAGTTTACATTTGATGTCAGTTTTCCCACCCCAGCTCTTTTGGAACTATTCTGGAGTCACTATTTAAATCTAAAAACTAATCCCCATGGTCAGACTTTATTGTACTGACTCTTTCAAAACAGACCTTTAGGGTCATTACGATCATGTTCAGAAATGAAGGGGTTAATGTCGTAGATATTGTTAACTGGTTATCTAAGAGATGTGAAATACAGGGGAATCCTGTTCCTATCCTGGATGCAGAGGGATTTTGGAATGGGGGGTGGAAATTTAGGATTAAACTCTACTGATTCTGATTTGGTGCATCTCCCCAACTGTTTTTTTTGGGGGGAGGGATAAGGGGTTCCTTTTTTATCCAGGTCAGCCAAAGGTTTGCTTCAAGTGTGGGTCTCGGACTCACATAAGCACCTCTTGTGATGTGCTAAAATGTTCTTATTGTGGGGAGTCTGGTCTTCTAAATGCAATCTTTGTAATGTGGTGGGTCACACATTTGAACTTTGCCCTTTGGCAGCTAAAAACACACCGGATGCTGATTTTGGGGTACAGGACCATTATATTAGGGAGTCAGTTCGACTTGGCATTCCTACTGGAGGAAGGTTGGATCCCAGTACCTCTGGTGCTAGTCTCTCTTTGCCCGTGTCAGGTTTGATTAATAACTCTACCTCAAGCACAGACTCTATAGATATACCTGAAGTGGCGACTCATGAGGTACCAGAGATAGGACAAGGGGGGGTTATTTGCCAGGATTCGGTATTGTCTAGTTTGGATCCCTTGTTAGATGGTTTTACTATGGTTAGTGGCAATAAAGGGAAATCTGTTAAAGGAAAGGGGAAGGTGGGTAGGAAAACAGCTTTTACCTTCCATGCATGGTTCTATTGTTGACCCTAATACCTTTGCAGTATTGGTAGAGGCTCCAGAGGTGGTTTCGACATGTCTCTGCCTTCTGCACCCCCCCAAGGCCTGAGCCCTTGGAACCTGCTGAAGGACAGACTGGCCCTAAGCCATCAGATGGGAAAAGTGGAAGGGTAACAAGATCATCTAGCAAAGTAAAGTGACTTTACCCTTTCATTAACTCATGGTTCCCTTTTACTTTAGAGTGGCAACTTTAAATGCAAATGGCATTAAATCTCCTGTTAAATGTCAGAGCACTTATTCTCATTTTTCATATGAAAATCTGGACTGTGTTTTCCTGCAGGATGTTTGTTTGCATTCTCCTATGGAGATAGAGGCTGCCACTACTGGTTGGGTGTGGGGAGATTGTTTTTGGTCTTTGGGAAGTGATTTGTGTAGTGGGGTGGGGATTTGTTTTTTTCATTCACATATAAAAGTAATTCATCAGATAGAGATTTTAGCTGGTAGGGCCTTGGTTTTGGATGTTTAGTGGGGTTCCTTACCCTTATGGTTACTTAATGTTTATGCACCTCAATCTAAATTTGATCGAGTAACCCTTTTTAATTCATTATACCCTTCTCTATGCACATCTTATGTTACTATCCTTGGGGGGGACTTTAACTGCTTCTTGCCTTCCAGTGTTTTTTCTAGAATGAGGAAGAAAGTGCATAGTGATAAGGCAAGCTTGTCAAAACTTCTTGCAGATACTGATTTAAATGATGCTTTTGGGCCTACCTCTAATGGGTTTGGAAATACTTATTTTTGTGGAACTAGAGCTTCCAGAATTGACTATATTTTCTTTCACCAGGGGTTGTAGTGCAATCACAGTCCTTGCAGTAGGTGGCCACATCAGATCATAAAATGCTTAGATTAGGGTTATGTGACATGCCTGAAGTTCGGAGGGGGCCAGGTTTTTGGAACTTAAATGTTATCTTATTAGATATCCCTGGTGTGGCTGATGGTCTACATTCCCTTTTTTTAGCACGTCAGTCTGTTTTCTTTCTATATGAAGATTTAAATACTTGGTGGGAGGACACGAACTGTGAAGTCAGACTCTATCTTAAAACCATAGGTCATTTAAATGGGAGATTCCGGCATGATGGACTTCAATATCTTAGAGAACGACTTCATTTTTTGTCTACCTTCCGCCAGTCTTTGGGATCTGCAGGTCTGGATCAAATTAAAAAGGTAAAGGAAGAGTTGGATCATTTACAGTCTCAGGTTTTACAGGATGTGGAGAGAAAGCATAAATATGGGATTAGTGGTACAAAGAAGGATACTTTACCTTTTGAAAATCGGAAACTTCTTAAACACTCCCGAGCTATGATGTATTTAAACACCTCAACTGGGGGGCGTGTTACAACAAATACTGGTATTTTACATATGATATATGACTATGTTACTGCATCCTTTAAGAGTAGATTGCTCCCTGAGACCCTCATTAATGATTGGTTTCTTAGAAGACCACTCCCTGTTTTGTCTATAGATGAGCAGTCTACTTTGGTCCAACCCATTACGGTAGATGAACTGAAGACTGCAATTTGGTCTCTGAAGTCGGGAATTACTCTGGGTGCTGATGGATTGTCCCATGAAATCTATAAAAGTTTGTGGGAAGTTTTGGGTACTGACCTATGTCGGGTATTGAATGCTGGGTTACAGGCAGGGTCTCTACCTAAAAGCATGTTACAGGGTGTGTTGCTTTTACTGTATAAAAATAAAGGGGAGCGTGGGGATTTAGATAATTGGATGCCTTTGTCTCTTTTGAACACTGACTATAAGATCTTGATGAAAATCTTTTGTATTAGATTACAGGGTGTATTGGGTTCCTTATTACATCCATCACAATTTAGTGGGGTGCCACATCGAAGGGTTCAGGATGCACTGATCCTACTCAGGGAGCTTATAGCTAAAGGAGCATCTGGAGACATGTTTGGGCATCTGGTTTGTCTTGACCAGGCTAAAGCTTTTGATCAAGTAGAATATAGTTATCTGTGGGAGAGTTTGAGACGGTATGGGTTTCCCTCACAATTTATAAACTGGCTCTGTACCTGCTATACAGACATCACTCTGATACCTAGCATAAATGGATGGTTGGGAAGAGATATTGAGGTACATAGCGGAGTACGGCAGGGGTGTCCACTAAGTCCCCTACTCTATGTCTTATCCTTGGACCCCCTTTTGCATGCTTTAAATAATACAGATGATATTGTTGGATTATCAGTTGGTTATATGGACCCACAGATAGTGACAATAGCATATGCAGATGATTTGGTTTTAGTTCTGTCAGATAAAAATTCTGCTGTTGCTGCATGGACATTATTGTACACTTTTTCAGCTATGTCTGGTTTCTCAATTAATAGGTTTAAAAGTGGGATATTGCCTTTGGGGTATGGGGCCACTGATGTGGCATTGATTTGGGACATGCCTATTAAACATGGCTATAGGAAGATTCTTGGTGTTTATTTTGGAGGTGTGGACGATCATGGGTACAATTGGGAGAGCCAATTATTGGAGGCACGTAATAGGGTGTTACTCTGGAATAAAGGGCGAATGTCTAAAGCGAAGCAAATTTATTTGATTAAAACTTTTTTGTTGCTATATTTTTTGCTTATAGCTGCAGTTTTTTCCCCCTCCCCCTTCTTTAGAAACCTCTCTTTATGATGTATTTTTTCATTGTTTATGGGGTAATAGATTAAATCCGGTGAAGAGGGGTATTACTTATTTACCTATCGGCGAAGGAGGTTTGGGTATGGTGAATCCAGTTGTATTCTTGCATAGCATATTTATCTTTTATAATTTAGTTCCTTTGCTCAAGGGAGTTGTTAAGATCTGGTCCCCGTGGGTGGCTGATAGTACAGATCACCTTCTTAGGCATTGGGTTCAGGATTCCTTTTTGGCCTGGCAAGTATGGCTATGTGCATTGACTAGTCACTTTCATACAATGTTTCAAAAGTTGAAATCCTGGCATGTTGTCAGAAAATCCTTTCTTCTTCAAACACATCAGCAATTCTATAGTACTATATTGCAGGATTACTTTTTTGTGGAGCCTTGGTTTCATGATTTACCAGTTTCTGAGCAACATTCCAAATTACAATTATTAGTAAGCAAGAGGGTACCCCGCTATATGTGGGATTTTTTATGGCTATGTCTCCACAAGAGATTAGGGGTAAAAGGCAATATGAGGCATAAAGAACTCTTGGAGAGGTTTTGGCCCAGGGAGGAAACCTGCTTAGGGGCGGTTGAAACTATGGAACATTTTTTTGTGGATTGTCCCTCTGTAGTTTCCTTTTGGTCCCAATTTCAGGATGTGTGGCCTTTAAATCCTTTTTGGGATCCTACATCACAGATCTGGGTGGAAGGGGTTCTGCCGGGCTCCTGGATGACTTATGATGTAATCACTATGCACCTGTTAATGGGTCATATAGGCTTTCAGCTGTGGCAAGCACGGTGTAATTTGACACTTCGGCAGAAATTACTCTCTGCATCCCAGATTATTTATAACATTAAGAAGGTAATACTTAGCCGGAGACTTCAGGAAAAAGAAAAAGTACATCCTGAACTGTTTCGATTGTGGTGGAGGAAAATGAATTGGCTTGACACAGGGTAAAGGTTATGGTGCTATGTCCAGGCTTTCTTGAAAAGTGCTGGGTATCCCTGCTTGCAAGGCTAGAACCTCCTTTTTGGGGTAATTTTGGTGGGAATTGCTTTTTTCTGCATACTTATAAGTTTTGTTTTAGACCCACTTCCCCTAAGAAGAGGCATTTGTATCTTCTGGTACTATTTGTTTTTTTAATTTTCCAATCTTTTTATAATGCTGTTTTGTTGTTCCAGCTGGGTACTCGGTGATTCACCGCCCAAGATTGGATCGCGGGGGGGAGGGGGTAGCGGTCTGTTTCAAGACCAGCTTGGGGCTCATGGGTGTACCAGTTGAGGAAGCTGAATCCTCTGAGTATACCATCGTGGCTGGTGTGGGTTGCAGGATAGGCCTCCGTCTACCGTCCACCAGGAGACGAGAGATGATTCCTGCAGGAAGTGGCAGACTTAGTCACCGATATGGCATTGGAGTTGCCCAGACTGATGGTTCTGGGTGACTTCAATGCCTGGGTCAACGACAAACTTTCTGCCTTAGGTCAGCACTTCCTCCAGTTGATGACATCACTGGGCCTTACACAGATTGTTTCCTCGGCCATGCATAATCACGGTCACTCCTTGGATTTAGTTTTTCTCCTGGGGATTGAGGCCTCTGATTTGGTGGTGGAACCTGTCAGTTGGTCTGATCACTACACCGTGAGCTTCAATTTTTGTGTTCCCTTTCGTAGGTCTGCCCCTGTGGAGATGGTTCGATACCGCCCTTTATGGGATGTGTGCCCTGAAGACCTGATGGCGGTGTTGAACCTCTCAGAGTTTCCGACTCCCAGCTTGGGTCCAGAGGCTATGGTCTTGGCTTATAACCAGGCCATTTCCTTGGCTCTGGACTCAATTGCTCCCATCCATGTTCATACCCTCTCTCTTCGCCCTCGGGCCCCATGGTTCGATGGGTCCTTGAGGGAGTTGCGACATGTGGGACGATGGTTAGAGCATCATTGGAGGAAATCTGCTCTGGATGCCAACTGCCTTAGTTTGGAGGAGCATTATCGACTCTACCAATCAGAGATCTCCCATAAGAAGGCAGAAATCCTGTCCAGGGAGATCTCTGTTGCTCAGAATCGACCGGCTCAGCTCTTCAGAACTGTGGACAGGCTGTGCAACCCAGCCTGTCTCCAGCTCCGTCGAGCCTTTTCACAAAAGGAGTGTGATGAGATCGCTCAATTCTTTGCGAATAAGGTTGCCGACATCAGATCCAAGATCCACTCAACATGCTCTAAGGGGGAAGCTTTTGGTCGGCATTTGGTCACAGAATCCTCTGTCTCCTGGTGTTCCTTTGACCTGCTGACATTCAGTGATATTATGTGAATCATCCAGGGGATGCACCCTATGTGCTGTAGTTTAGATCCGGGTCCTACCTCCCTAATCTTGGGTTGTGTTGAGATCGTCGGCCCGTTTCTGGTTCAAATAATATGGTGCTCCCTAGAATTGGGTGAGTTTCCTAGCTCCCTAAAGGAAGCTGTGGTGACTCCCCTTTTGAAGAAGGCTTCTTTGGACCCAGATGTTTTTTCCAACTATAGACCGATCTCTAACCTTCCCTTTATTGGGAAGGTTGTTGAGAAGGAAGTGGCAAACCAGCTGGAGGACCATTTGACCATCCATAATATCTATGAACCTTTCCAGTCTGGTTTTCGTAAGAGGCATAGTACTGAGACTGCCCTGGTTCGGGTGGTCAATGATCTCTTGATGGTGAGAGATCAGAGGAACCACTCTATCTTGGTCCTCCTTGATCTCTCTTCAGCCTTTGACACTGTAGATCATGGGGTTTTGCTTGAACATCTGGAGTCCATCTGTGGACTGTCTTGTACAGTGCTCAGATGGTTTTCATCTTTTCTATCTGGGAGAATGCAGAGAATTGTGTCTGGGATTTTTCCCTCTGACCCTTTCCCTCTGCATTGTGGTGTCCCCCAGGGTTTGATGCTTTCCTCCATGTTGTTTGCAGTGTATATGCTTCCCCTCAGAGACATTGTAAGAAGGTATGGGCTGAGGTTTCACTGCTATGCTGATGATACCCAGCTCTACCTGTCTTTTGCCCCTGACCAGGTTAGTGCTCTCTCGGTATTTAATAGCTGCCTCGCTGAAATCCAGGACTGGATGAATGTGAGCTGGTTAAAGTTGAACGCTGGTAAGACTGAGGTTATGGTCGTGGACCCGGGTCGTGGGACAGGGGGGTTGGGGTCTGGTCAGCCCTCTGGCGTATTGCTGGGGGGGATCTGATCCTTACCTCTGAATGGGTGCGTAATGTGGGAGTGGTACTTGATGACGGGCTGACTCTTCGTCATCAGGTGTCAGCAGTCGTTAAGTCCGCATTCTACCATCTTAGGACATTGCCAGGGTGAAACACCTTGTTCCGTCCAGCGATTTACCCGTGTTGGTCCATGCTTTCGTGACATCTTGCCTTGACTATTGCAACTCCCTTTACTTGGGGCTTCCTGGGGTTGCTATCCACCACTTGCAGCTAGTGCAGAATGCTGCTGCAAGGTTAATGACAGGGGTGACTAGAAGGACACACATTACCCCTATGCTGCGCGATCTGCACTGGCTGTCTATACAGTGGTAGATCACCTTTAAAGTAGGTTTTTTGACCTTCAAAGTCCTGCACGGACTCGGCCCTGACTACTTGAAAGAGCTTCTGATTCCTTACTGCCCCGGGCGACAGCTCCGTTCAGCTGACGAGGGGTTGCTAGAGGTTCCGAGGGTTATATTGAAGTCTTCTGGTGCTAGGGCCTTTGGGTTCACGGCCCCAACCCTCTGTAACTCTCTGCCTCACCAGCTCAGAGAATGCACGACCGTGGAAGCCTTTAAGAGGGATTGTAAGACTTTTTTGTGGAGCAAGGCTTTTGTGGATTGATGCTGCTATGAATTGTTGATTTTATATGCATATTTTGATTTTATGATTCATCTGTACAGCGCCTTGGTGCTTGAAAGGCACTAAATAAATAAAGTTTTATTATTTATTATTATTATTATTGTGCATACTTGGTTTCTATGCTTTCTGTACATCCCACTTGTATGCTAGTATACTTGTTTTGTTTCCATTTGTTGTGCATTATTATTTCTACTGTATAGATTATTGTTTGATTGTTGCTTTTTAGTTGCAATACTCCCCTAATCCTTTTTAGTGGGGGGGATGTTTTCATATTATTTCTTTTACATTGCTCTGACATGGTATGTTGACAATACAAATTTTTTTTGTTTTCTATATGATTTGTTTATTATTTTATGTGACATACCACAGTTTATATTTCACTTTTGGTCTACTGTTATGATAATAAACAATTCCTACTATTTTAGTGGGGGGTTGGCACTGGTTAGTTTTTTTGGGTCGCTAAACTGCTGCTGATTTTTGAATATATGATGTAATACTTATTTCTGTTAATCCTTGTTTTATATTATGATTTTGTGTGCTGTAAACACTATTTTGTATATGTTTTGCTTTTTGGTTGTAATAAAAAATTCCCCTACTCTTTTCGATAAGTGCCATGGGATCTTTAACATCCACCTGAACTACCACCAATCCAGGCAGATGGGACCTCAATTTAACTTCTCATCTGAAAGATGGCACCTCAGAAGTGCAGCACCTCTCTCATGCTACACTACAGTGTCAGTATTGGGATATTAACCCAAGTGCCAGATGTGAGAACTGAACCCACAGCCCTCTGATTTCCCAGCCTCAGAGGTGTGTGCTACCTACTGAGCCACTGACACTGCTCATATCAAGTGTTTATTGTTTGTATGTGGATTTTGAATGTTAATTAAGAACATTCAGTCTGTGTTCTGACAGACACTTGAAGTGTGCTTTGGGAGAGGGGCGTATCCATGGTGGAGATAGATTACCTGGGAGAAAAGTGCAATCTTTCTGTTTTGGTTAAACTTTTCTTGTATAACTCTGCTAATGCACACACAGTAATATTTTCAGTAACTCTTGACATTTTTTTTGTTGACTGTTGTGGTGTAGCAGTGCATAATTTCAGTTTATTTAAAAGATTTGGTTATATTACTGAAGTTTTCAATTTGCTATGCATTACTTTAAGTTGTGTGTGAGTGTGTGTGGGACAC
This sequence comes from Neoceratodus forsteri, assembly GCA_016271365.2. Classification (NCBI taxonomy): domain Eukaryota; kingdom Metazoa; phylum Chordata; order Ceratodontiformes; family Ceratodontidae; genus Neoceratodus; species Neoceratodus forsteri. Next base: position 604,532,747 of record CM028129.1, read on the forward strand.
ATACCATCAAATCAGACACATTTTATTGTGTCACAGAGTAATTGCAGCAGTGTGAACCTGCTATCCATGGCACCGGCATGATTTTGTACTGCTTTGTGGTGTCTTGGTTTTGGACTGTTACTGCAGTGTACTGTACTGTACTCCCAACCGGCAAAAGGAATTATTTTCCAGATTGGATTGTGATTTGTGAGCACTGGTTAAGGTGTTGTTGTGACTTTGCATCTGCATCTCTTCTTGACTGCACAGTGCAGTCTTAATCTGTCTGTGCTTTGGCATCTGTTTAGTGCCCAATCTCCATCTGCAAGCCACAGTTGTTTTTTTTTTTGCCCTTCACATCCACCAGCCCAGACTGAAAGTTCAGAAATCTGTATTTCTTTAGAATTTTCTTGGTGATCCATCAAAGTGCCTGCAAAGAGATGTACAAGCAAAGCTGTTTCTGGCCATGGCACTGCTGCCAGTGGCATGATTGTCCATGGGTGTGGTAGTACACAGAAGTGCATAGCTGATGTCAGTAAAGGGATTTCTCCATCAATGTTTTTACAGTGCAATCTGTAGCTTCACTCATAATTGGAGGATATGATGTCCCAGCTGGTGGTGTTAGTACAGTTTCTGCTGGCATGAGTATTGCTGCCTCAAGTTCCACTTCTGACCAGTTAACCATTTCAAAAAATATAGTTGAGCATAAAGCTGTGACTGACAATGTAGATGATGTCATACTCCCCATTAACATCCTCATGGTAGTTGAACATGATTTTGATCCTGGCAACGATAACTCACAATGTCACATTTCTTCCAGTGCTGTTGAAGTCATCGTTTGCCATCCAATGATTCAAAGTGTGGAGCAACAATTTGGGGTGATGATGATGATGATGATGCTGTGGTTGGAACATGTTCTCCACATGACAGCATCCAAGCTGAAAATGTAGATGCAGATGATGTTGATGAATATGATAATGATGATGATGTCAGTAACCCCTGTTGGGAACTGGAGAAAAAGAAAATTAAGGTGGCTGTGTCTGGGGCTGTTGGTGTTAAACCCCCCTCCTCAAAAAAGTTGTGATTTAGCGGTTCCTGTTCATGATAACGATGATGACCCAGTAATAATCATAGGTAGTCATGGTGGTTGGTTGGATTCCAAGTGTGTCCAACCTGAAAAATCATGTAGCATAACCCCATTTCAGGGGGTAAATAACCGGAGTCCAATAAGCAGCATCAGGTATATGTTAAAAGTAGGCAATCACAATCCCTTGTTTGTTTGTTTTTTGTCCAAGATGCAAATGATGAGTCAGTTGCAATCTGCTAGCTTTGCCATGTACATATGAGTTGAGGTAAAAAAGGGAGTCATCTGGACATGGGGGACCAACATACAAATCTCAAGAACAGGCACATGGCACTGTGGATCCAGCACCAGATGGCAGCTAATGCCATAGTGGGGCATTCTCCCTCGTCATCAACCTTACTGAGCATGTTATCCCCTTCCATGAGTGTAAGACCAAGTAAGAATGTCTGCAGTAGTGATGAAATAACACCAGAGGATTACTACAGGCATGACGATGGGGAGGATTATAATTGAGAAATCTTGTCAAGTGGTGATCAGAGTAGCAGTGGTGGTGGTGGTGGTGGTGGTCAGTGCAGCATGTCTAGTCCAAGTCCTACATCAACCCCTGTATGTAAAATGAGGAAAATAACTTCATTTGTTGACTTGTCACCTGTGCAACCCTCTTCATCACATGTCCACACCCCACCCCCGGCCATTCACAAAGCACAGCCATCTGTCACCCCATGCAAAATGTGTAAGTCAGCCCACATTGGAGTGTTTTTTTTTCCCATAACCTCCTGCCTGCCTGCCTGAAGCATGTGACTTACACTGTGTAAGCCATGTGATGTGTGTGGGCTGCCTGAGAATTCTCACTCCACCTTAAAGCAGAATAAGGTGGAGGGCACAACGTGAAGTCATAATTACAATGCAAAGAGGGGAAGTGAGGGTTTAAAATGGGCATGTTGCATTGTGGAATACTAATGTGAAGTGGCCACTTTGTATTGACTTCATGGGTGGAATTTTACTTCGTTGCATCTCTACTATGGAATGTATAATAGGGACTCAATATTGATGTGGGCCGAGTGGCATAGGTCAAGCTTGATTTGATGCCAAAGTGGGGAGTATCCCTTAATGCTAGAGTTATCATTTGCTGAAACCCACCATAGGAATCTCCATATAGCAGGTGGAAATCAGGAAGTCAGAGTCCCCCTTGCCCTTTGGGGGGGTGAGCTTTATGTATGTTCTGTGCAGTGACTCGTTAGCCCAGAGAAAGGCGCAAAGCAGAGATTGGAGTTTGTTGAACCATGTGATGGGTATAAACAATTCTACCATTTCTTAAAGGAAAAGGTATCCTGGGTAGTATGTTCATTTTAATAGTGCTGACTCTGGCCCATAGTAACAGGGGCAGACTGGACCATCTGTTCAGATTGTGTTTGATAGTTGTTAGTAGTAGTTCTAGGCTTAGTCGATGGGATTGCTCCTTACTGCAGGAAATATGTGTTCCAAGGAAAGTGATGGACGTTGGGGACCATTTAGTACCCCAGTCTTGGAGTTGGCTTTTAGTGACCCAATGGTTCAGTGGCATAATACTGTTTTTTTTCCAGGTTCAATTTATATCCTTCAATGGTTCCATATTCCTTCAAGAGGGCAAGAACAGCTGGAATCAATGTGGATGGCATCTGTAGATGCAGGATAATAGAATCCATGTAGATGGTTAGTTTGTATCTGTGTTCCCCAGCTTTAGTTCCCAAAATGTCTACGTCCCCCAGAATTCTCGGTGTTAGTGGTTCCTGGTAGAGGTTAAAAAGGTATTGGAATAGTGTGCAGCCCTGTTGGGTACCTCTGTGTAGGCTAAAGGCTTCAGAGTTGAAGCCATTGCATCTGATATGGGCAGAGGAGTTGGAATAGATTAGCCTGATCCTTTTAATGAAGGCTTCCAGAGATCCGAAATCACTCAAGTGTGTGGAATAGGAATGGCCATGAGACCCTGTCAAAAGCTTTCTCAGCATCCAATAACAAGAGGATTGTGGGGTTGTTGGGAGTCCCTAGAGGCAGAGATAAGGTGGGTGAGTTTGCACAGGTGGTCTACTGCTCATCGTCCTTTCTTGAAACCTACTTGCTCAGGGCCTATTAGGTGTTCCCATACCCTCCCAATTCTACTGCCCATGATTTGGCCAGTATTTTGAGATCAGTGTTGAGCAATGAGATTGGTCTGTAGATGACTGGGGACTCTGGGTCTTTCCCAGGTTTGAGGAGGAGGGTTATGTGGGCCTCCTGGAATGAGGTATCTACAGTAGGTTGAACTTGTTAAGTGCTCTATTGTACAGGGTGAGCAGAGGGGAGTATAGCTCACTGGCAAATGTTTTGTAGAAGTTGTTGGAGAAGCCATCTGGTCCTGGAGCTTTGTTTAGTGGAAGGTCCTTTATGGGTCTCAAGATTTCATGCATGGATAGGTCAGCGCTAAGTTCCACTACCTGGGAAGGGAGAAGTTGGGACAATTGTTCTGTATCTAAAAAGAGGATGATGTGACACTTTGATGCCTCCTCCTCAGCCTTGTACAGTGTTTAGTAATAATTGGCAAAGGCTGCACCAATATCTTTGGGGTTAGTGAGGAGTGGGTCATGGGTGCCATGAGCACCCCTTTGATCATCCTCACTGCCTCCTGCTGTCTCAGCCATAAGGCCAGTAATTTTTCTGCCTTTTCACCCCGATCAATATATCTCGTTTGGTTAAATCTTGCTTGACTTGTTCTCTGAGTGTCTCCCCATGTTGTGCTCACAGTGAGTTGAGGCCCAACCAGTCAGTTGCAGGTGTTGAGGGTGATAGAGACCTCTCTAATGTCCTAATTTGTTGGAGCAATAACCTGGCCTTGGCCTCTTTTTTTTTTTTCTGGGTTGCAATTAGATGGATTAGTTCTCCACATATCGTGCATTTGAAAGCCATATGGTATTGTAGTTAGTTACTGTGCTTGTGTTGTCCTTAAAAAATGTTTGGATGCTTAGCGCTAATTTTTCCCAGAAGTCATCCAGTTGGAGTAAAGCGTTGTTGACTCTCCATAAGATGTCCCTCCCAATTGTGTTGCAGTTGGGGACATGGATAGGAGGATTGGGGAGTGGTCTGAGAGTACCATTGGAAGAATGCTGCACTAGTGAGTATTCCCCAGAGGACAGGTGAAGTGAGTAAGAAGTCTAGTCTAGTGCACGATTATGTATGGGTGACTGAAATGTGTAGTCTCTCTCACCTGGGTGCAGCACTCTCCATGTGTCAATGAGATCTAATGAGTCTTGCAGTTTTATCAGTGCCCTCTAGTTGGGTGCTAGGTTGGCTCTTTTCTGCCCTGTCCTGTCAATGCAGGAATCTGATATTGTGTTCCAGTCCCCTGACAAAACTACTGGGAGGCGCATGAGTTTGGTGAGTTCAGCAAAGAGTTCTGTGCTCATCCTTATTTGGGGAAAACACTGATGTTAAGATCACGTCAGTTCTGTCTAGTGTTCCTTCTACTATAACAAAGCATCCATTTGTGTTCTCTGTGGTTTAGTGGGGTTGGAATGGGGTTTTCCTATGAACTAGTATTGCTACGCCTGCTTTTTTGTTGCCTGACCCTGCAGCAAAAGCTTGCCCTACCCATTCCTGGAATCATAGCAAGACTTGGGTGGTAATAGTGTGTGTTTCTTGTAAAAGAGCTACGCTGGCTTTTTCCCTTTTTAGGTGTCTGAGGATTTGATATCATTTTTTCTTTGGTTTGTGCACCCCTGATGTTCCAGGTAATAAGAAGGTTTGTCATAAGAACACACCCCTTTGTTCCAGGCCAGGAAGGACCCAAGAAGGAAGAGGAGGCAGGGGGAGGAGACAAAGAGAGAAAGTGGGGTTGGGAAGTTAGTTTTTCCCAGGGATGGTGAGGTCACAAAGGGGGGAGGAACTATGGGAAGAGAGCAAAAGGATTGGCAGCTTGAGAGAGAGAGAGAGCGATAGAGGGAACAGAACAAAGGTAGGGGCAAGCAAGGGGCTTAAGAGAGCCTACACAAGGAGGATCTCCCACTTTTTGCTAGACTAAATAGAATTCATTTGGTTTAGCACATCAGTTGGAGAGTTCCTTGGAAGTAGGTATCAGTATTGGATAACAGCTGTGAGAGGTAAGAAGGTTTTTGTCAAGAATGTTATTTGGCTACAGAGGTTATATAAAAATAAATAAATAAATAAATACTGTAGTACAGATAAGTAAATAAGAAGAAAGGATTTTCTTGTTAGTTTGTTGGGACATTAAGTAAGTGTAATTCCAGTGACTGGTTTAAAATAAGGGATGCTTTTTCCAGTAAAGGATGATGGTTAGAGAGCAACTGTACTAAAAAGTTTGACTGTTTGGGTTAAAAAAAAAAAGAAAATGCATAGATCTGGTGAGCGTATTTGGAGCAGAAAGAAAAAGGTAGCTGGTAGCTGGGGGGGGGTGCAGGCAAAGAAATATCTCAATTACTGGTTGGAGCCTGTCTGGGGGCCAGACTCAACGATAGAAGGGATGACTCGCTCATCCAAAAAGTGAATGGAAGGCTATTTTGGAAGTGGGGGAAGCGGGAAGCAGGACTAGTGCAAGGCAAGCGGTGCCCATGGTCAGAAACTCAGGCAAGGCCTGCACGCTGGAGGGAAGGAACAGGGAATGGTCATGCTGCAGAGGGAGAATGGGACCACGTGGTCCACAGCGTGGATGGAAAAATGGAAAACTGCAGAGGGAGAATGGGATCGCGTGGTCCACAGCATGGAGGGGAAAATGGGACCGCTGCTGAGAGAGAATGGGACAGCAAGGTCCATAGCGTGGTTGGAAAAATGGAACCACATGTCTTTCAGGGAGGGGGACCTAGAGCGAGGCCTCATGGGGGAAGTGGCCATGAGAGATACTGCAATGGAGGAAAAAAAAAAGCAAGCACAGGAAGGCCTGGGGAGGGTACATGCGATCAGGGGAACAGGTGATGGCATTTGGAGAGTTACAGACACAAGAGGGGACACAGGAGGAGGGGGAGGAATGCTGTGCAAAGAGGGAGAAAGGCTAGTAGCACAAAAGGATGGCCAGAAGCACAAGGGCAGCACAAGGCCATGAGGCAGCTGCTACTTTGGAAGCACGTGGCGGCCGCCATCTTAGGAGACAAACGAGACAGTCACCATTTTCTAAGACCATGCGGTGGCCACCATTTTGGCTGTGGGAGCACCACAGATAGACAGAGGGGGAGAAAAATATGGGTGACAGGTGCGGCATGCATCACCAGGGATGGGACAGCCCCAAGGTGGGCGAGTGAAGAGTTTAAGAAAAAAAATATATATATATATATATATATATACATATTATATATATATATATAAATAAAGAAATAAAGAAAGAACGAGTAAGAATGAAAAGAAAAAATGGCTTGATACAGAGCACAGGTGGGAGATTTTAGTAGGGAGATGATGGTTCAGCAAAACACAAAAAGGTTTGTGGATTAGATGGGGGTTTAAGGAGGGAAATACTAAGTTTTTGGAAGCACAACAAGAACAGAGATGGGGTTGTTTTTCCAAAAAAAAGGGATGGAAGAAGCCCTATAGACAGACACAGAAAAAAAAGAATATATATATATACTGTATACAGTATATATATATATATATATATATATATACAGTATATATATATATAATACTGGAGCATTGAAGGCTGATGCCATAAGGGTCATAATGGACTTAGTAGAGAGGGCTCACCGGGTCCTGGAGGCAGTGGATGATTCAGAGGCAGGGAAAGAGCTACCAACAAGGAAAGGGCCAAAGAAGGAGGAAAGGTCAGGTGCAGGAGGAAAAGGAAATGGACCACACAATGGAAGGGCCCCAAGGGCACCCATCCCAAAGGGTCCCAGGCCTGATCTCCCTCAACCTGACCCGATGCCAGCTCCAGGGCCCGAACCTCTTCCCTTGCCGAACCCGGTGGCCCCTGTACCTGACACATTACCGGGTCCCTCATCGAGACCAGTTACACTACCTCTACCTAGACCAGTTCCATCTACCCGCGCCAGTGATTCCACTAATACCTCAACCACCAGGGCCAGCAGGACCAGCCCCAGGGACAGGGCCAGAGCCAAGTCCACAAGGACCTGTCCCACCCAGCCAGACAAGGTAGATCCAGTTGTCGCTCTGGCTCCAGCCCCAGTACTGGGGCCAACAAAGGACACACACAGTGGAAAAGGTATGGAGTTGACTCTAGAAAGTAGTATGAAGGAATATGTAGAACAATTGCTACTAGGCATGGGGGGGATGGCATTGGAAAATTACAAAAGGTACGAAGTGAATTAGAAAAAGGAAGTAAGAGGGGAGGAACAGTGGAAGAAAAACAGGCAGAATTAGAGGAAAATGAAAAGGGGACTAGGGGGGTCCAAATAGGGGATCAAAGGAAAAAGTATTGAAGGGGGAATTTGTAGACATATTCACCCTAGTAGACAAGAAGATGGCAGAAATGCACAAGGAAAAAGAGGGTTTTGGGAAATAGGAGCTAGCAGCAGTAGTAATGTTGGTCAAAAAAGGGGAGGATCAAAAGGGGCCCACCTGTAAGGGAAAGACGTGGGACATCTGGTCCCTGGGGTTCATCTATTACAATGCTATAGTGCAAGAAAAGAAGCCAGAGTTGGGAATCTCACTGCTGGCATACTCACTGATTATCAGGAATGCATATAAAATAATGGAAGGGACAAATTGGTTACAGTGCGATGAAATGTTCAGGGCTTGGATGGCTAACTATGGAGCAGATTGCAGGTAGGATTCAAGGCACAATGATCTATGGTAGGAAACCATGATGGCAGCCAGAGGGTCAGAAGGGGAGTGGGCAAAAGGTGCCAGTAGATACCAAAAATGTTGTTGGGGTTACAACAGGGAATACTGTTCCTTTCCGAGTTGCAGGTTTAGACACACATGCTCAAAGTATGGAGGGTTGCACTCAGCATCCAGATGCAGGACCTATGGAGATAACAGTGCCAATGGGAGACAAGGGAGGTATTCCTTTTGAGGAGGATGAGGGGCCGAGGGGAACACATTGGGACAACCCAGGACGTGGAAAAGGGCACTCAGGGGGAAGGGGGTACCAACAAGGGGGAAAATAAGACAGCTGAGGAGCAGGTATTTCCCTTGGCTAGAACCCCTATCAAGGGAAATGTGATAGAACAATGGATGGAAGGGTACCTGGACTCAACAGCTGGGCCAGATTTGATTACAGGTTTTCAAAGGGGTTTTAGTCTACACTATAGGGGAGGATGGGCTAAAATGTGGCACAGAATCTGAAATCTGTAAAAAGAAAGGAAGAATTACTGGAGAGAAAAATCAGGAAGGAGAAGAAGGCGGGCAGGATAGAGGGGCCAATTTGGGAACCCCCTCTACCATGCTTGAGAGTGTTTCCTCTGGGGTTCATGCCAAAAAACAAGAAAGGGAGTATCGGTTGATACACCATCTATCCTACATAGAGAGAGTATCGGTGAATGATTTTATTGCAGAGGAGAATAGCAAGGTGTCCTATGGGACCCTAGAGGATGCAGTGGACATTAGCAGGGTATGCAGAGAAGCATGGCTGGCAAAAACGGACATAGAGTCAAATTTTAGGCTACTGCCAGTCAGGAGGGAGGATTGGGATTTGGAAGGATTTCAGATCAATGGAGAATATTATTTTGATAAAAGCATACTGATGGGGTATTCATTGGCATTGCAAAATTTGAACAGTTTAGTACATGGCTACAGTAGATGTTGAAGCAGAGGTATGGACATGACACAGTGGTGCACTATCTGGATGAATTCTTATTTATCGGGGAAGGAAAGGGGTACAGCAGATGCTAGGCGATTTGCAAGAAATGTGTAGTGAAGTGGGGGTGCCACTGGTGAGGGAAAAGACAGAAGGTCCTAGCAGGTGTTTCGAGTTCCTGGGAATTGAGATTGATGCAGTAAAAGGGGTCTTCAGACTCCTGGAGCAGAAAGTAAGGAAACTGAGGGTGATGTTGGGGGAACTAGGGCACCACAAGAGGGTGACTCTACTGAAAGTGCAGCAACTGCAGGGTCACTTGAATTTTGCGTGCAGTGCAATAGGGCCGAGACGTGCGTTTACATGATGCCTGGCCAGGGCGATGTGAGGGGGATCAAGATCCCACCACTGGGTCAATCTAGGTGTGGAAGTCAAAGAGGACTTGTGGATATAGGAACAATTCCTAAGTTCTTATAATGGGATAGCCATTTGGCAGGAAAAATGGTTATTTAAAACAGACATGGAGCTGTACACCGATGCCTCTGGGGGATCGGGGTGGGGTCTACTTCAAGGGGCGATGGATTGCGGAACCATGGCCGAGTGAGTAGAAAAAAAGGGGACTGACGAAGGACATTACGTTCCTAAAGATATTCCCCATTTGGGTAGTGGAAAAACTATGGGGGGAGTTATTGGATAACCAGCAGGTGATGTTATGGTGCAACAACAGGGCAGTGGTAGATGTGCTGAACAACAGGGGGGCAAAATCAAGGATGATATTGAAGGTACTGCAGCAGCTGGTGCTGCAAAGCCTGAGGCTCAACATGAGCTTTAGGACCAGGCACATCATGGGTGAGCAGAACACTATAGCTGACAGCCTTTCCCACCTACAGATGGACAGGTTCCGGGCACTGGCACCCAGGGCAGCCCCAGTAGGGTAGAAGATCCTAGAGGAACTGTGGGAGATTGGTTGGAAGGAGCGGAGTTCCTTTTTTGCAATTCATGGGCAGACAGCACTCTAAAAGCCTACGAGAGTTAATGGAGGGCATTCCAGGCTTTCAGGGCATGTCAAGCCATGGAGGTAATTGGGCAGCCACAGAGGAGCAGGTGGTTAAGTTTGCGGTTATGGGCTGGCAAGAAGACTTGACCCATGACACCATGGGGGTATACTTAGCAGTGATAGTATGGGTGAGCATGATGAAGGGCTGGGGAGATCTTTGCAGGGGCATACTAATCAAATGAATGATGGTGGGGTGGCACAGAATAAAGGGCAAAGTTAAGGATAAGAGAAAACCCACATCAAGCCAGTTACTCACTCAGCTGCTGGCTATATTACATGACATTTGTTACTCAAGATATGAAGAGGTCTTATTCAAGGCCTAGTTTGCAGTAATGCACAAAGGAGCTTTTCGGGTGGGGAGAGATGGTTGGGCCAGTAAAACCTATGAAAGGGAGAGGGCTGGAAGAGAAGGATGTGCAGTGGGAAGGGGAAACCCCTTAGGATTTGCGTAGCAAAATCTAAGACAGACCAAATAGGACAAGGATGTTGGGTAGCACTGAAGTCACACCCTGTTACAGGGATTTGCCCCTGCCAGCTGGTGAAGGAGTACCTAGCAGTTAGGCTGGGGCTGTCTGGACTATATTTTAGACATGAAGATGGCAAGGAGGTCAAGGGGTGCCAGGTGTCAGGAGTGCTGAAAAAAGGCAGAACATTTTTAGGAATGGACCTAGAGGGATATTCATCCCACTCTTTTTGAATAGGAGCAGCATCAGAGGCAGTGGCACAAGGGAAACAGGCAGAAGAAATTAAGTCCATGGGGCGATAGACATAGACATGTTACAAGAAGTATGTTTGAAATGCCATGCACTAGCAGCTGTTCTTTTGTTTCCTTCCCACAGGAGAAGGCAAGGGAAAAGGACTGGAGGGGGAAAGGGGGGAGTGAGAGTGAAAAAGACACTCACTGTTTATGTATTGTAGATAACAGATGCAGAAAGGAGATATGGATTGTGGGGCAGTCCTACATCTACTGGGTGGAAAGGGAGGCGGCACTGAAGCCAGGTGGAAAACAATTAGGTTTTGACCACTGTGTAGTACGGATTGTCCGGAAAAGAATAAGAGGAATGAGATGGGGGCAATGTCTACCATTTTGGAGGAGATAAAAAAAAAACAACCAGGAACCGGGTCTCATCATTTTACACTTGGGAGGCAATGACCTAGGGTCCAGGCCATGGTTGGACATTTTCAATAACATCCAAGAGGACAACAGGATAATCAAGACATGGTGGCCAGGGGTCAGAATGATGTGGTTAGAGATGGTGGCCAGGAGGGTATGGAGGCAGGCCAAGAAGCAGGTGGCCATCGACAGATCCAGAAAACACATGAATAGGAGGGTGGCAAAATGTTTTTTACGATATGAGGGTATGAGCTTGTGGCATGAAGAGATAGGGGGGAAAAGTTGCCAGCCAGTATAGGGCTGACAGAGTACATTTATCCACAGTGGGTAACCATATATTTGTGACAGAACTAGGGAAGGGACTAGACCAATGGATGAAGGAGAAGGTCTAGGAAAGAAAAGAAAAAGGGGAAAGCCTGCCATCCAATGTAAGCTGGAGGCAGGCTAGTGGGAAAAGGAGGTGAATACTTCCAGGGAGGGGTCGAGAAAAGGGGGGGTGGACTTAACTAAAGAAGAAAGAAGAGGAAGTGAAGGGGTAAGGACACCCCATTAAGTAAACAGGGGGGCAGGAATTGGACCTGCCCAGAAGGAAAAAGTGAACAATAACTCTTTCAGGTTTACACCTGGTGGGTGAAAAGGAACAGAAGAAGACACCCTCAGGTGCTACACCTGGGGGTGAAAGTAAAGGACAGTGAGCAAGATACAATGGACTTTATCTTGGGAAAATTTATGGATATAATAAAGAAAGATGTGGAAATATAATAAATGAAGGATGAAAATGTAAATGTGTAAAAAGGAACTCAGTACTGATGACATATAAAAAGATGTTAAGAATGTAAAAATTTTAATAAAAGGTATTGCCGGCTGGGCAACCAAATAAAATACTGGGTGTTGGACTCCTTCTTGAGGGAACGGGCTCTGGAACAAGAAGGTTTGTCATAAGGACAGGCCCCTTTGTTCCAGGCCAGAAAGGACCCAAGAAGGAGGCATGGGGAGGAGCCAAAGAGAGAAAGGGGGTTGGGAAGTTAGTTTTTTTCCAGGGATTGCGAGGTCACAAAGGAGTGGGGCCCTCACAGAGGGGAAGGAGTAACAAGGAAGGAAGGACATCACTAGTAGGGGAGGGAATATGGGGAAGAGAGCAAAAGGATTCTCTTCCGGGTGATGAAGATCACAGTGGAATCAACGAGTCCCTTTGTCTGTGCTAGCGGTGTGGTGGTGGTGAGTGGGGGAATACCTGGTGCATCCTTGATCATGAATTTCTCCAAATCTAATGTTCAAAGCTCAGTATGCTTGCCATGGTTAAAATGGTTAGAGGACATGAAGGAGTAGTGAGCAGCCACCTTTAATCTGACCCGAGTGTTACGGGACCATAGCTGCAGACAGCTGAGGTGTCAGGGATATAATGCTTGATCGACCCTTGGTGAAGCCGGATTTTCTGTGCTCCAGCTGTTCAGGGATGAGTTGCACTTTTCAATGTGTATTTGTTGATTCTTCTGTCTGTGTGAGCTGCCACTGCTTGGAGTTGCGAGGCCAGCCGGATGGGGAGGTGAAGGAGATGGTGGCCCACCCTTGATCGTGAATGATTTAGGGCATAGTTTCTGGTGGGAGCATCCTGGACTAGATGAAGAAGGAGGGTAAACAGTTCTGATGGAAAGGTAGTTGTAAAAGCAAAGAAGGAACCCAGAATATGAGTGGCCCTCTTGTTGCACAGTTCCATGTATGTTAGTCGCCCATGAAAGCAGACCGATGAGAGGAAAGATACCAGTTCTGAAATTAAGATTCTGAGGGTCATGGCACCTCTGGAGTGGTCCAGTGATATTTATATGTTCTCTCTCTCTCTCTCTCTCTCTCTATATATATATATATATATATATATATATATGTATATATATCCCTTCCCAGAGTCTGGAGCAACGCAATCGAGGGGGTAGCAGGTGGGTGTAGGGTTTGAGCCAGTGGTGATTAAAGTGAGCGAGCACAAGTTAGTCAGGCTATTTATAAAAGAGAGTATGGAAAGTTAGTCAGAACTTCTAAATGAACTCACCAATTTGCATCAGCTGGAGAATTTGCCTGGGGTAATTTTCTGTGGTGGACTGTCGGGGGTTGGAATAGTTTGCGGAGTTATTTGTGAAGTTCCTGCTTGACCATCTCTGCATTTGGAAATTCTGTGCTTCACTTGTCCATAATTATGACTAGATGAGCTGGGTGAAGCATTTGGAAGGAGACTCAGGCTTGGTGTGGTGTGGACTTGATGGGTTGGTATGCTCTTTACCTGTCCCTCACTGCTGGGGTCACATCATTGAAAATATGGAATTTCTGTCCTCTCCATAGTAGTGTGCCTTTCTTCCTAGCTTGAGCCATGATATGTGATTTGTCCTGAAGGTTCTGGCAGCAGAGGATGATGGCTCTGGTGCAGGTGCTGCTGTTGGGCTGATGCTGTGTTCGGGCAGAGCAGTGAGACCATTCTAGGTTGTAAGTTGGGCTATGGCTTGGTGGCCCTGCTACCTCTGGCAGTAGTTTCTAAACAAATGCCACGATATTGCTCCCCTCTGTGTTCTCGAGGATGCCCGCTAGGACAAGGTTGCTCCGCCAGTATCTGCCCTCCTGTGCCTCGATTCAGTCTTCTAGCTTATTGATTTTTTGTCTCATATTGATTAGTTCCTTTTCGTTCCTCACTTGCCGGTCTTCCACAGAGCTGACTCTTGCTTCCACATCTATAACTCGGATAGCGAGTGATTCCAACATTGGTTTCATTATTTTTATATCTGATGCCAGGTCACATATGATCACTTTAACCTTGGAAAATCCTCAAAGAAGTGCTCCAGTTTATCCACCAGGGATTCATTGAAGTCTGCTTCCTGAGCATCCGAGCCCTCTGGATCTGATTTCATTCTTTTAGCTGCTTGTCAGGGAGTGGGGCAGCCACGGTATTTGTCTCCATCTGCTTTTGTTCCCACGGATCCATTTCCAGATCTGGCATGATATTTCATTTAGTTTTGTTTTACTTTAATGAATTCTGTCTTTTGTGGCCGAATTCCATTATTTTAGACAGTTTGCCTCGGTTTTTAAAGTGCAGCTTTACGGAACTTCAGGACAGCCGTCCGCTCACTCCAAGTGCATCACATGACTCCTCCTGGTCTAAGGGTACTTAGATGTGTACCCTTTGGCAGAGTTTTGAGAACTTCAGAGTAGGGGATATGGCAGCTTGCTTCTGCTGCAAGCTCCCTAACACAATACTGCAGCCTATGTGTTCCACAAGGATGGTGGAAGCCCGTTTTGGAGCATGCAGCCTGCATTTAATGCAGGCTGTATTTGACAATTGCTTGTGGTGCAAACTCCTTGTGCCATTCAAGGAGGGTTTGAAAATCCTACCCAGTTACTTTAACTGCTGCAAATAGTGCAGGATTAATGCAGTACCTGCAATCTCAGCTGTGTGGGAGATATTTCCACACCACATGGAGAATCTGTTTCATTTTATGGCATAGTTTTTACCTGAGGATGGTTTCCTGGCCAGTTTAAGGACCTCCATAACCTTGGTAGAGAGATTCATTTTGAGAATGCTATCTCTTCGGGTATCATGCCTTCAGGTAAACTGATTCCAAGTCTCAGTAGATCACCAGACCTTTTAAAATAGTCAGCAACTCTCAACATAGCAGCGGTGTGTGAGCCATTTGTGACATCTGGAGTAGTGTGGTTCAGATAGTATCCTAGAAATCAGGATGCCAACAGATACCTCCAATTTGGCCAGATAGTTGCTGTTGTAAGATAGTAGTACTATCTGACCATGGATCCTACCAACTAGGATACCTGGATCCTAACCAGGATCCATCACTATCTGGCCCTGGATCCTAACTATCTGCCCTAGGATCTATGAAGCCTAACCAGAATCCCTGGATCCTAACTAGGATCCATTACTATCTGACCCGGGATCCTGCATCTGTCTTTGGCAGGATATCTGGTAGGATCCAAGTTAGAATACCAGCACTATCTGACAGATAGTGGTAGGATCCACAAAAGCACTATCTGAACAACACTAATCTGGAGTAATGGTGAGTACCACGGTTGTCTGTGCCAGTCTGTTGCCACTAGAATCATGGCTATCTATTTCACTCTTACTTTCAGGAGAACATTCTGCATTGTGGTAAAAGTTGGGGAGGTGCAAAGGAACCTGTCTCACCAGTGCATACTCAGAGCATCCTCTGGCACTGTTCCCAGACAGGGGGCTCTGGTGCAGCATAGTGGTAACATCTTGTTCTCCCATGGTGCAATAAGAGCAATCTCTTGAATACTCCATTTACTGAAAATGTGCTTGATGACAGTTTGTTTCAGGGATAATTCATGACTGACAAGACCTGTTCTGCTTAGTGAGTCTTCTAGGATATTGTCCTTTCCTGCTACATGGACTGCAAAGCTACATACTCTCATAGCATATGTCAGATCCCAAACTTTAGTGCTTCATTGCACAGATTTGAAAATCTTGCACTACCCTGTGTGTTGCTGTACAGTAGTACATTTTCGTGGTATTGTCTATTCTTAGCTGCATAATTTGGTCCCTGAACAATGCTGAAAATGACTTCAGGAAGAAGAATACTGCTCTGAGCTCTAAGAGATTGATGTGCTCCTGTATATCTGCTAGGCTGCTCTCTCCCTTGCTGTGAGCTGTAAAATATGACCTTCTCATCCTAGGAGGGAGGTATCTGTAGTCAGAATTACAATATGTTGTGCATTGCTTTCAAAAAAGGAACACCTATACTTAAGTGTTGCACCTGCTACAACCACTTGGAGCATAAGAGTCTCTTTTGCACTGGTAGGATAATAGCCAGAGTCTAAGTTGGGATGACAATTCCTTCAGATACCACTGAATTTCCCTCATGGACTATTTTGCTTATGGTACCACTGAGTTTGTGGCTTGCATGAGGCTTAATAATCTGACAAACTCCTTTGCATTCTTCCTTGTCCTTTAATGAAAGGAAGCTGCAATATGGATCAGTATCTGAACCCTTTCCTATGGGAGGAAGGTCCTTGCTTTAACTGTATCCAGTCCTGCTCCAATAAAATGTAGCTTTTGTGTGAGTCCCCGGCTTGATTTCTCTTGATTCTGAAGGAACCCCAATTTTTATGTTGTCTTGCGCATGTGCAAGCAACATTTTGTGACAGCTTGCTGGAGTAGCAGGATGTGGAGGTACGGTGGTGGTGTGGCCAGTGGCACCACTGCTTTTTTGGGCTGGTCTCTGTGGCACCAATGAATGAGCACACTGTCTATGACAGCAGTTCAGATGCATGCCACCAACATGAAAGAATTTCGCCGCTGTAATCAGAATCAAGCTCATCATGCAGTGGCAAGGATGACACGTCTCTACTACCTGTCTTGCCTCAGTAACATTTCAATAAACGTGGCAGCGGCTTTGCTGTCCACCTCGTGTTTTCTTCTGGTGCAACTACATGCACAAGTAGGGTCTAGCAGCTACCACCAGGAGTGGGAGTTGCATGCGCCCGCTTCTTACGGGAACAGTGCCTGAAAGCAGAAAGCTTTTTTGAGTCTATGCATCATCTCAGCATGAGGAGGGAAGAGTGGGCAAGAATGAGCATTGGTAGAGGGAGGTGGTTTGTAGGCAGTGGATGGGGTTTTCCCGGGCTGGAGGCAGGGAGTCCGCAGAGCTTGGAGCGAGAATCGAGTTCGACCACTGGGCACCTAGTAAGTTACAGCAGGAGGGGGCAATTGGGGAGGTGAGGGATTCTTTTCGATGGCAACCAGAGGGAAACTAACCTAAATAACCCACAGACTTATATCTCAATCCCTGCAGGCTGCAGTAACTAGTAGCTCATAAAAAACACCACGACAAGCAAAGCAAAAGTTATGATGACTGGACGAGAGAGACCAGAGTCCCCGTAGGAGCCCAGGGTATACCTTTCAGCTTGGAGGTGGCGCTGCTGCAAAGGGAGTCCATGCTGAAGTCGTCTTACTGTCTCGGTATGAGTGCTGCCTTTTGTCTCCACCCTTACACCAAACTCCTCGAAAGAGCCTGCCCCCGGTCAGTGTCTGAGCTGTGTGTGTTTGGGGAGGAGGGTTGCAGTACCACACAAGAAGCCCCTCTCTCTCAACTTTAAAGTAGCAGCAGCAGCCTTTCATGTCCTGCCTCAGACCCCCGCTCTCTAATCCATCCCCTCTGCTGCCCCTCCTCGCTCGCGCTCACAGCAACATATTTTCCACACCAACTACAGTCCCTGCAGTGTCAGCTGCAGCCGAGCAACCCCCACCAATGCCACCTACCTGTCCCCTCCATTTCTCTCACACTGTGTCCGGTGAGCACAGCTGCTGATCGGTGCTCTCAAGTCCAGTTACAAACTGTTGTTGACCACGCCGTGATTTGTGTTATATGTCTCTCACACAGTGTCACCTTGTCTACATAACAGTGCCAGGACAGAACCAGCTGATCAAGAGAAACATGTTGCAAGCACAGTTCAGATGCAATATGTACCGTTTCCCCCTTTTTTGTTACAATTTTCTTGCTAGACATCATGGCCCAGATATTCAAAAGGGTTGAGCATGGCGCAACAGTGTTGCACCATGAGCAACCCACTGATGTGCCCCAGCACGATATTCAAAAGGGAAAAGGATGTGGCACAAATCCTGATGTGCCGGAGCGCATCAGTAATGTATGCAGGCGCAGGAAGGGGGGGAGTGCCCATGCATACCCGGCACAGCCCTATATTCAGCCAGGGATGTGCAGATCCATGCATGTGCAACCCCTACCTGTGCCAGCACAAAGTTGATCCAAAAAAAAGGAACAACTGATGGCCACCCACAGGTGAGCTGCCACATTGCAGGGCGCAACATGGCAGTTGCCACCTGTGGGTGGCCACCCAAGCTCCGGCTGCATCTGGCGGCGCCCCATGCCTGATCGCGGGCATTTGTAAAATAAAAGAACCCTATCATCCTGGTGATCCAGTGGACCTGCCCGCCAATCGCAGGCTAAGTATAGTGGATATTCAATATTCCTGGTGGTCCAGGTGATCAGCTCACTCGACCACGGGCTAAAACGATATCCCCATTGTCTTGGTGGTTCATTGAGCCTCTCAGCCCACTCGACCCCCACCACCCGCCCCTCGCCAGCGGCGGGTGGGCAGCACCATTCCAGCCACACGCCGCCCGCCGACCGACACGGTTGCAGCGCATTGTCGACAGCATGAGCCACGGGCATGTAGTTCATACCGCATTATTATTTTTCAGATATGTGAATGGGATCCCATTCACATATCTGAGAGTGTAGTACGGTATGCTGCACACCCATTGGCTCATGCTGTGGGCCAATGGGCGATAGCCCCACCGATGGTGTCAGTCGGGCGGGCGGCGGGTGGCAGGCGGTGGATGCTGCCGCCCACCGCTGATAGGGGCGGTGGTAGGGTGGTGGGATTCAGTGGGCGGGTGGGTGGGGGTCCACTGGACCACCAGGGATATTGGGGATATAATTTTTACTGAGCCCGCGATTAGGTGGGCAGCGGTCCACAGGACCACCAGGGATATTGGACAGATTTCTTATTTTTTTTACAAATGCCCATGATCGGGCAGGCAGAGGTCCACTGGACCACCAGGGATATTGGACGAATTACTTTCTTTTATTACAAATGCCTGTGATCGGGCAGACAGCAGTCCACTGGACCACCAGGGATCTTGGACGAATTACTTCCTTTTATTACAAATGCCCGCGATCGGGAGAGCAGCGGTCCACTGGACCATCAGGGATTTCTGACTTTCCTCCTTTTACTGCAGCCCGTGATCGGGCTGTGGAGCACATTGCCAGCTGCAGGGGGCTTCGGCCCCTGACGGCTGCTGCCTAACAGGGCACCAGATGCAAGTCGTCAGGGATCGGCGCACCTGCATGCAAATGTGGCCATAATGACATGCAAATGGCCCCATTTGCACTCTTTGCATACATTATGGCCCCATTTGCATGTCAAGTTTTGAATATCGCCGTTGCTGTGCATAGCGCAATGGAACTTGAGCTAGCGCATCCCCATGCTCCACTCTGGCCACTTGCGCTGGCACAGTGCCACTGTGCTATGCACACTGCTGGTGGCCAGGTTGCGATATTCAATGCTGCTGAGCCATGGCACAACTCCGTTGAATATCGCCCTGTCCACACCCCTGCACAGCCAAGTTGAGCTGTGCCCAAGCTTGCGCCACAGCCTGGCGCAGTTTGAATATCTGGGCCCATGTTTCTTTAAGTCCGGAGGTTTAGACAAACACATACTGTGCTTTGCTGTTGTAGAGACTCAAAGCTTTTTTGGTTTCAGCTTTAAACATGTTCCACATCTTCTGACATATGCAAATAATTGATAATGCTGTTGTTTGGCTACTGCATTAAATAGGCTTGCACCATTGACCCAGCTTTAGAATGGTGAGTTATGAAGGAGGGAAGGGGGGGAGGCAACAGGCACTTTCTTCTGTTGTGCCCATGATTGAAGCCTTGGACTTTCCACATGGGCATTCCCCTAAAGAGCTAAGAAATATCATAACCAACTAGAGCTTTCTTTAAAAATGAACTTGTAACTTATTGGATCCTTAACTGACCTGTGCAGACCACACCACTTTTATACTATTTGTCACAGCTCGATTACATATTGGTTCTGAGCTTTGCCCTACAGTGCTAGTATAGTAGTAGGTCTATCATTTAACACAACTAAATATGGTACACATATGGTGACCA
This sequence comes from Neoceratodus forsteri, assembly GCA_016271365.2. NCBI lineage: Eukaryota > Metazoa > Chordata > Ceratodontiformes > Ceratodontidae > Neoceratodus > Neoceratodus forsteri. The sequence continues at coordinate 604,552,397 of CM028129.1, forward strand.
GTTTGGTTTGATTATTTGATGTCATTATATATAGTATGTTACACAAAAGTGTGTGAGTGAGTGAGTGATGGGGTAGTTTGCTCATACTTAATACTAACTGCTGGTTCGTCCTCTGTTCAGCTACTTTAGGGGTATGAGGAATATACTGACATGCAATCAAGTCTGAATCCCTGTACATATACTACTCTACAAAATTTGCTTTTCACAAAAAAAAAATTACCCTGTCCTGGAATAATAAATGATGAGAATAATTTGCTGTAATTTACATCAGGGAGTCATCAGGAGTTTGCGGTACTGTGCTTCCAATGGTGCATACATGTAAACTGAGTAAGCTTGAAAGAGTCAAAAACATGCCTTCAACATGTGCCAAGTTTGCTGTTCATGCAGAGATCAAAATGAAATTTGAACAAAGTATGACACATATGACATTCTTTTACAGTTTGGAATTTGTGAATGACATACTTGGGAGTCCTACAGAGATTTTTTTTGTATACAGTAGCTATGTCATGCTATAAGCTGCATCCAGAAATAAAAAAAAAAGTTCAAAAGTTTATTGCAGGATATAATTCCATTGAATGCACTCATTCACAAGGATGTCCTGGTTTACATAGACAATATTGACAAATATAGACAGACTTGTACAGGCAGATATAGTAGAAAAAATGCATTAACACGTTAGTAATAGGTGTTTAGGGTACACAAAGTCAAGGTTCAGTGGGTTGACAATCACACTAACTAATACATAGAGGAGTGACCATCTATGAGGGGTAAAACAGATTTTGCAATGTTCATTCACATATAGTTCTAGGCAACAACTTTCCAGATACTGTAGATACAGATAAAAGTGTAAGGTGATTAAGTGCAGTGGGAGTTTTACAGCAAGACAAAAGCAGGGAGCTGTTCATGGAAATGTAAGCATTGCATTGATGCAGTATGCCAATATGTGATATAAGGAGGGGAAGTACCATAATTTAGCCATGATGAGGAAGATGTGGGGTCACTGGCGGCTGAGACACTGCACTAGGTGCTCCTATTTACAGAGGAGCCTGCTTCAGTGCCTAAGAGGAATCAAATGCCAGACCCACTGGGGCTGAGTGGGACATTGCAACTGCTTAGGTTGTGGACTGAATGAAAAAGTGGATACAAGGGCACCTCCAGCTGTTAAAATCCCATCTAACCAGGCTGAACTGGGCAGTGCTTGACTCCCTCAGTGACACCAACAAAGCTCTGGACCTATTTATCAAACGTTTCAACGAAGCCTGTGACATCTATGCACCAGTGAAAAAGATGAAGGTCAAAGGACAGACCAACCCCTGGGTTACTACTGACCTTTTAACTCTGCTGAAGCACAGAGACCACCTCTGGCATTGTGCTCATGCAACTCTGACGCAAGTAAACATACAATTATACAAAACAGCCAGAAATGATTGCACTCGAAAAATACGGAATGCTAAATGCAGCTATTACAAAGAGGCTCTGACCAACTCTTGGGGCCAGGAAAACAAATTCTGGAACAACATGAAAGAACTCACAGGCAAGGATCCTAAAGCACCACCCACTATGCTCAACCTTCATGCACTCCTACATTCGACCTAGGTACCATCACCAGCACTTTTAATAATGTATTTACAAACCTGGACAGTGTCCTTCCACCAAATTTTTTTCGACAACCTCCTCCAGCTCCTCCCAGTTACCCCCAACTAGAACGATAACCCCAAGGTTTTTTTTAAGGAGGTCCCACCACAGGTAGCTAGAAAATACATTCAAAAGGCCATCGACAAACAAGGGTACAGTAGTGACTCCCTTGACCTGAAACTGCTGGCACAAGCACTCGATGAAGTCTTAGAACCACTTACAAAGATCTTCAATCCCTCGCTTAGATTGGGCCATTTCCCCTCTCTCTGGAAGAAAGCCACTGTCACACCGGTTCACAAAAGTGGAGACAGGACACTGCACACCAATTATAGACCTATCTCACTCCTCCCCCCACTATCTAAAGCGCTGGAGCGAATAGTGTCAGACCAACTAGTTGAATTCCTGGATAAGTACAATGTACAGTGCCCAGAGCAGCATGGCTTCAGAAAAGGGCACAGCACCACCACTGCACTACTGGAATTTACAACCTTCATCCATGCCACGCTTGACAAAAAGAATTGTGGAGGGGCAGTATTTATAGACCTTACTAAGGCATTCGACACAGTTAACCACCCCCTACTCCTCAAGCAACTGTCCTCCACTGGGATCTCCAGCGATGCCCTTCCATGGTTCACCAGCTACCTTGATAGTCAGATCCAACGTGTAAGGATTGCAGGGATCTCTTCGGATGAGAAACCAGTCCACTCCGGAGTCCCCCAGGGGTCTATTCTGGGCCCTCTACTCTTCTTCCTCTTCACCAACAATCTCCCCAGTGCCTGGCACCAAAAACTATTACTATACGCAGACGATGCAGTCCTGTTTTCCAGCCACCATGACATTACAGTCCTTGAATCCCAGCTGCAGCTTGACTTCAAGCGCATTGAAGACTGGTTCAATTCTCATAAACTTGTCCTGAACCACAGCAAGACTAAAGCCATGTCCTTCTGTAACCGACGGAGCAGGCACAACTCTCTGTCCCTCACCATCAAGAACCACACTGGGAACCCACTCGAACATGTCAAGGAGTTCAAGTACCTTGGGTATTACCCTGGATAGTACCCTCTCCTACACTCGGCATATTGACACTGTTGCCAAGACTGCCAATATACGGATTTGACTACTACGTAAACACAAGCACTGTATGCCTGCAGATGGCCTTAAACTAACCATCTAAAGCTCTGTCACATCTATCATCAACTATGGCCTTGCCATCTATGGCTCTGCCTCAACAAGCGCCCTCCGCAGGATCTCAGTTTCTCTCAACAAAGCCTGTAGACTACTAACGTGTGCGGCCCGACAAACTCACACCTGTGATCTCTATGCACAGGCCAGCTGGCTACCCCTATGCAACAGAATACAATACCAGACCTGCTTACTTACCAAAAAGATTCTCCTTGGTCTCATGCCACCTGGTGTTAGCTCACTTCCTTACTACCTACAGTGGCACTCAACAAACACGTGGTGCCCAATCTCTAATCTTTCAGGTTCCCAGATGTCATACCTCCATGGATTAGCGGTCCTTTATCTATAGAGCCGCTCAATGGTTCAATTTCCTTAATAAAGAAGCACTTTCCTCTACTGCACTTGGACCCTTCAAAAGGAATCTCAAACTTTACCTCACCTCTACCACTCAATGTGACTGCTTCTCTGAACAGAGATCTCTCTAAACACCTCCCAGCTCACTCATGTCTCACAACTCGCCCTTTCCCAGTCTCATTCCCTCTGGCACCGGGCCTTCCTTGTGACTCCTTTCCTGTTTCACATCTTCACTGGTACAAGACATTTTCCACCACCATCGGACAGTGGCCCATTAGCCTGCCAACTTCCTCTCCCAGTCGCACGCCTGCAATACTAACTGCCTATGGTGCCCTCTATCTCTTATTGTTACCGCAGCCAGCTGCCTACTCAAGCTGCTTGTTATATGAATATTATCTCAAAGTATGTTATAACTGAGTATCTTTATTTTTTCTTTTAGTTGTTTTGGTTGTTTATTGTGCATTCTTTTACTACCTCTGTATGTATGTTGACCCTCATCCTTTGACGTGGAACCTTTGTAAACGAGCAGTTTCTGCTCAAAGGTATTTGTAATCCAAGAATTTAATAAACAAAAAATAAAAAAAATAAAAAATACTGCATGTAGTTGACAGTCCGCATTGCACTGCTACAAGATTTACTCTGTGTTTCTGATGGAGTTACAAATGTTGACCCTTGTTCGTGCATAGGTTAGCCTTGGTCTGTTGGATACAGTCTAATGCAGTATTTGTGTTTTCTCCTCTGATTCATTTGCAATAATATGCCCTTGTGTCAGTCTTGCTCTGTAGAGAATAGAAGCACTCTGACCTCGGGGCCAGGAGGTCATGGGGCTCACAACCAATGCTGACACAGCAGTACACAACTAAGGGGGTACTGAGGTTCCTTTCCCATTTTTGGTGATTGTCTAGGAAGAAGTTAAATATCCTATGTATTTTTTTTGGGGGGGAGAGATGTGGTGGTGTTCTGGCCAGTGCTTCTGGTGAATATTTACTACAGCACTATTTCTACCTCTTTGGCTGTGGAAGTGCTTTAAGATATGTTGGGCCAGATATTCAAAAGAGTTGAGCCATGCACAATAGGGTTGTGCCTGCACAAGTCCAAAATGCGCCATTCTGCGATATTCAGCAGGAGGCAGTTGCGCCCCCCAAATCATGCTGAGCAACAGCGCAATGCTAATGAAGGCATGCACAACTGAAGGGGGAGGAACCATGCATAAACTGCACAGCCCGATATTCCAGCCGGGCCGCAGAGAGTTATGCAGGTGCAACCCCTACCTGCGCCCGCACAACTTTAAGCAAAAAATAAGGATCAAGTTGAGGGCCACCCACAGGTGAGCTGCCGCATTGCAGAGCGCAACAGCAGCTGCCCTGTGGGTGGCCCTCACCTCGTTCAGCGTGGCACCCCATGCCCGATCACGGGCTGAAGTGCCCCATTAGCCTGATTGTGGGCATAGCGTTATTTACCCCCATTAGCCCGATCGCGGGCAGAACATTATTTCACCACCCCCATTAGCCCATCTCTGACAGAGACATCAACCCCCAAAGTCCAATATCCCTGGTGGTCCAGTGGACCATGAGCCCAATCACAGGCATAGCGTCAACCCCCTCCAAAGTCCAATATCCTGGTGGTCCAGTGGACGTGAAGCCCAATCAGCGTGCATAACGTCAGCTCCTCAAAGTCCAATATCCCTGGTGATCTAGTGGCCCCCCTACCCACCCACGGGCCCACCCCCTGCTCCCCCTGTCAGCGGTAGACAGCAGCACCCACCCGCCTGCCACCCGCCGACGCCGACTGACAGCTCGGTGAGGCTGCACTCCCATTGGTTCAGAGCAAGAGCCAATGGGTGGCAGCCCGCCATACATTCATTCACATATCTGGACTGCCTTGTGTGGTATGGGCTGCATGCCCATTGGCTCTTGCTCTGAACCATGGGCGGCAGCCCTACTGAGCTGTCAGTCGGCGGGCGGGCGGCGGCAGGCGGTGGGTGCTGCAGCCCGCCGGCTGATGGGGGACGGGTGATGGGGCTCCATGGGTGGTAGGGTGGGGGCCACTAGATCACCAGGGATATTGGACTTGGGGGCTTGACGTATGCTCGCGATCGGGCTTCGTGGTCCACTGGACCACCAGGGATATTGGACTTTGGGGTTGACGCTATGCCCGCGATCGGGCTACTGGGGGTAACAACGCTATGCCCCGATCAGGCTACTGGGGGTAATAACGCATGCCCGCAATGGGGCTAATGGGGGAATGGAACGCCTGCCCACAATCGGGCTAATGGGGACCACTATTATGCTCACGATCGGGCTGCAGGGGGCGCCGCCCTGACGGCTGCTGCCTGGCAGGGCGCCAGGCGCAAGTCGTCGGGGATCGGCGCACCCGCATGCTAATGGCATGCAAATGGGGCCGTAAGTAGATACAAATGGCCCCTGTGCACCTTACATAAATTATGGCCCCATTTGCATGTCACCTTTGAATATCGCAGGTTTCGCGATGGCACAATAGAACTTGCGCACCGTGATCTCAAGTGCTCCACTCTGACCACTCTGCAGTGGCGCAAGTTCCACGCGCCATGCACAGTGGTTGTGGTTAGGGGCAATATCAGAAGTTGCTCCATAGTGCAACTCCATTGAATATCACCCTGGTCACACCCCTTCGCAACTTTTTTGAGCAGCGCAAGGGCTTGCGCCACAGAATGGCGCACTTTGAATATCTGGCCCGTTATGTGCAACGCTGTTTAAACTTGGTGGGGATACTATAAGGTATTAATTTTTTGACTTCATTATAGTGTGCCTCCCGTAGACACGGAAAAGATCTTGAACCTCCCCTGAAGATGGACATCTATAGAAAAAAAATACCTTACTATTCAGTACTTTGCACCATATACCAGGAATAAAGTTTAACAACTTGAGTTTATTCTCATGTTATTCAGCTTATTGCCCCCCCACACACACACCAGTTTGCACATTAGGAAGTCATCTGTCAGCACAGTGGCAACCTTGCCACTTGTGATGCCAGAGACATGGGTTCGGGAAAGAGCCTTGGCCATTGAAAGAAGGGTTGCCAAGCATCCCAAATGATCAGGGTGGGAGTATTGCTGCCTCTGCTACAGTGCTGCTGCAGGGTGGTAGTGTCACTGCCTTTGCATCAGTGCTGCTGTAGGGCAGGAGTGTTGCTGTCTCTGCTACAGTGCTGCTGCAGGGTGGGAGTGTCGCTGCCTCTGCTACAGTGCTGCTACACAGTGGGAGTGTCGCTGCCTCTGCATCAGTGCTGTTGCAGGGTGGGAAAGAGGGCAGGAGTGTCACTGCCTCTGCTTACAGTGCTGCTGCAGAGTGGGAGTATCGCTGCCTCTGCTACCATGCTGCTGCTTGGTGGGAGTGCTGCTGCAGGGTGGGAGTTTCACTGCCTCTGCTACAGTGCTGCTGCAGGGTGGGAGTGTCGCTGCCTCTGCATCAGTGCCATTGCAGGGAGGGGATAGTTTCTGTCTCTGCATCAGTGCTGTTGCAGGGCAGGAGTGTCACTGTCTCTGCTACAGTGCTGCTGCAGGGTGGGAGTTTCGCTGCCTCTACCACAGTGTTGCTGCAGGGTGGGAGTGTTGCTACCTCTGCATCAGTGCTGTTGCAGGGTGGGAGTGTTGCTGTCTCTGCTACAGTGATGTTACAGGGCAGGTGTGTCACTGCCTCTGCTACAGTGCTGTTGCAGGGTGGGAGTGTCACTGCCTCTGCTACAGTGCTGCCACCTTGATGACCACATGTGGAAGCGCAGGAAGCAGAATGAGGAGGGTGGATGCTAACCAGACTCTAGGACAGTATGCTGTCATGCACATTTTCTTCCCCATGAGCTCCCTGTGTGCTGACATCCATGGGGTTGGGAGTAAATGTAGAAACACCACCCTGACTGTGGATGCCAAACCACTGACTGGTGCCCTTCCTGAAAGGCTGGCTTAAGATGATGCCAGGGGCGTAGCCTGTCAGCCCTGATAAACTGAGCTCTGCCATGGAGTGGGGCAGGTGAAGGGGTATGTCAACAAGGAGGGGGCATGAACAGTAAGTTACAGAAATAGTCACCAGTGGATGACTCACTGCTGCCAGCAGTGTCCCCATGATATGCTTGCAGGGGAAGAGATGTGAACGGCAGACAGAACACTTCCTCATGCCCCCAGGAGTGGACTACATTCCATCTATAACAGTGTTGGCCTCAGTGCGAGATTGCAGTCTCCCAGCACAACTGTTTTACTGATATGTTAAGAATTGGTCTAAGGACCTTCAGCTTCATGTCTGAAAACTTATCAGACTGGGTCTAGATTTTAATGACACTGCATCTGAGGTGCTGGACTAGCCTGGTTGATAGTGGGGCTAGAATCCAGTTGCATTTGTCATTAGAATGACTCTGATTTGATCCCCAGATGTGACTCTTTTTATTTATTTTTTTCCCAATTTCTGTTTATACCCCATGCTCAGCCTCCAGTCCTGTCACCCAACCTACCCATCCAGCATCCCCGGCCCGGGAGGACCCCCCCATCCTGCCATTGATTGCCCCCCAGGTGGGGATGAAGTGGGGAGGGGGGCCCTGGGTTCAACCCCCCAGCCCTGGACTGACCTAGTGGCGCTGAGGGTTGAGGAGCTAAATGCCACACCTTGCGCCATGCCAGTGACCCAAGTTCAGGAACTAATTCAGGTAATTCGGGGGCCAGCAGGGGAGGTAAAAATTGAGCACCACAGCTCTCCTTCCTCTGGGTGGGGGGCTTGTGCTGTGCACAGCAGCACAGCTAGAGGGGCTTGCCCATGCCCAGGATGCTTGACTGCCTCTGTGGAGGCAGAGACAGCTGCTGTGCCCATTGCACAGGACAAGGGAGCAAGGGGAGAAAAACAGAGGAAAATGTCAGGACCCAGGATGGCCCCATTGTGGCAGGAATACTTACCCCTTCCAAGGAGGAGGTCGTAGGCTCTGCCGGGTCCACATCGGTGGAAAATAATATTGCAATAAAAAAATAAATACAGCCCCGAACCATATCTTAAATCCCATCCATGTCCTTCCCACAGCCGAGGCACTGATGAGCGAGGGCTTGTCTCCACCCTCTCATCGGTGTCAGGCCAGGGCAAAGCATTCTTCTATTTACACTCCCCGATGTGACTTGAGCATGATGTCAAGACAGAAGCCGGCGTCAACACATAGAGCAAGCCTTCCACCTTTACTTGCTGTAGCCTACCTGACAGGTAACAAGTGAACCAACTCGGCACTGGACCAGTTATGCCATGGCAATTTAGCGTGCCTAGGAGTAGAGTATGATCAACTGTGTCGAATACTTTACTAAGATCCAGGAATATAGCCCCTGAGATCTGTTTTCTATCCATGCTAAGAAACCAGTTGTTTGAGACTGTGGCAAGGGCAGTGATTGTACTGTGGGCTGGTCTGAAGCATGATTGGGATGGATTCATTAAGTTTGTTCTATCAAGATAGTCTCTTACTTGGACATTTACTAGTTTCTATAGGAGTTTATAGAGGAGGCCTAGAAGGAACATGGGGCGGTAATAGTTCAAGTCTATAGGGTCCCCTGATTTGAATAGGGGAAGTACGTGTGCTGTTTTCCAAGTTTCAGTTACAATGCAGGATGTAACAGACAAGTTGAACAGGTGTAATATGGGAGCTGCTAGGCACTGAAACCCAGATTTTAAGGAAATAGTGGCCTAGCCCAGCAGCACCAGCACTTTTTTTTACATCTAGGTGAAGCACAAGGTCTTCTACCTGCTTATATTGAAACGGGCTCAATGTGAAAGTATTATTGGTTGGTGTGAGGGATGTTTTGGGTAAGCTAGAATTCAGGGTAGCAGCTTTAGAGGAATCAAAGGCTAGTCCTGCAGTAGAGAAATGGACGTTGAAGCTATTCAAAATTTCTGACTTATCAAAGTGTTGTTCCCTGGTAGGTGATCTGGCCGAGTAGCACAGAGGAAGGTTTTTTACCCTCCACTGATTTTATAATCCCCTCCCAATTTACCGAAGTTACCCATGGCTGATTCGAATGCTGATAGGTAATAGCCCTAGTAGACATAATCAGTTTAGTACATTCATTCCGGCTGGCTCTAAAAACCTCCAAGTCCGAAGGGTGTTTGGTCTGCCTGGCTGTGGTCCATAGTCGGTCCCGTTTCTTTAGTGCCGATTTCAGGTCTGCATTGAACCATAAACAGGAGTGCTTCTGAGTTCTGTATTTTTCTATAGGAGCATGTTCTGTTGATGATACCAGCTAGGGTGTCATTGAAAATAGTGGCCTCCTCACTAATGTTCAAAGCCAGGTAGAAGTCCCCCCAGTTTGTTTCTGAGGTCAGCTAGGTAGTGGGCAAGGCTGAATTTATGGAAGCTCCTTTTCCAAATAAAACTGCTGTCTGACTTAGTTGCTGACGAGCCACTGGAATAGGCCACTGCACAGTGATCACTGACATCATTGTGAAAGGCTACTGCCTGGGTGTGCTTGTGGGGTCTGTTAGTGAGGATCAGGTTAATCAAAGAGCTATTCACGGAGTTCTCAGGGTTGGGGTGAATAATATCGGATATCAGATGGGTGAAGCCTGATTTGTCGCAAATGTCTCTAAGCTGTGTGCTTTTGTTGCTGGTACTGGACCAGTCAAGATTGAAGTCACTGAGAATTATGATTTCATTCCATTTCAAGTCCAACAGTATACGCTAGTAATTTAGAAGCTCCAGGCCCCCTTACGGTGTTCTGTAGCAACCAACCACAGTTAACAACTCTACCAGTGAGACAACCAAGTTTAGAGCCATAGACTCAAATTCCTTTGGTGTGGTGACATCAGCTAATGCAGAGGCTGTGAATTTGTCTTTGAGGTAAATGGCTACCCCCCCCCCGCCCCCGGACTGCCTATCACCATAGAAAAGATAGGAAGGCAGTGAAAATCACACTGTCTGGGATTATTTGCATAGTTTTTCTTCCCTGAGCCTGCCCTATTCAGCCATCCTCTCTTTCCCAGCCCCATCACCTGCTGTTCCTTAGACTTACCACCAACCTGTAGAGTGCTCCACTGTCCACCCACCCCCAACCAGCAGAGCCTCCTGGGTTCTCCAGGCCCAGGAGGTGTTTAGTCAGGTTGTGATTGCCAGTGCAGTGAGCACTGTGGAGCCTGTGAGGGAAGAGAGAGAGAGAGAGAGAGAGAGAGAGGGTGGTGGCATCATTTTGCCATGCTCCATGGAGGCTTTTCTTTTCTCCTTGTTCCCACCCTAAGTGCCTCGTGAGAGAGGACTGAGCATGCATTTGCTGGCAAGTGTGCAGACATCTTAGTCAGGAGGCTTTCTGCCCACCCATAGCAACTTTGCTCTCCCAGCCACCTGTTGTCACCCAAATGGCAGTGCTATAGTAGAGCACACTGCCTACCACCCTGGAGGAGGACAGCTTCCTTTGAAATGCTCAGCTCCCCCGCAGCTCCCCCCCCGGGCAGGCACCAAGTGACTTGAAGTTGCTTTCAAATGCAGGTCACTGATGTCGCAAGCTGTACTGCTATCACTGTATTGACAGGCTGGCACTGCATAAATAATTTTAAAGCAGCAGTATTTGTTAGCTTGCAAATAAAATGTCATTGTATAGTTCATTTTTTTCCCCTTCCCCTCCAGCTCAGCCTGCCTCCATCCACCAGACACAGCAGCCCCATTGCCCCAACATCTACCAGGACTTACCGGACATCCTGGCAGGGTCAATGGGGTTCCCCAACCCCCATAATCACTCAGGATCCAGCTCTACTGGTGGAGCTCAGCTGACTGGGTGCAGGGCCTGCGGATGTGTGGCATCTTGCGATCAGCCAGTGTTAAATTTTTCCCCTGAGGGGGCATGGCATGCAGTAATGTCATGATACATGCCACATGCATCAGAGTTTGCTGTGTCAGCCCCCTGCTCTGGTAGTGCTGAACTGCCTTTCCCCCAGCTTCTGGGGGCTAAGAGTTCACCAGGCTCTGTGGTCTTCAGCCCCCCCAAGGAAGAGCACAGTCCTTTAAAAACTCGATATTCCAACTCCCCCCCTTGACCATCAAATGCTGAATTTGCTATCAAACCCAAGTAGTTGGTGGTGCAGATGGTAATGCTACTGCTGCACCAGAGAGCTGCCTCATAGAAACATAGAATTTGGCAGAAAAGTACCACTTGACCCATACAGTCTGCCCAGATGCTCCCCTGCCTTATTAGTCTCCACAGACCCTAACTGACCTCTGGCTACCCTTCCTCCCTCCTCCTTGCCTGTTTATCAATAATACTCCTGTGTCTATCTCATACATGCTTGAAGCCTCTGATTGTTTTCGCCTCCACCACTCCTGCTGGCAGTCTGTTCCAGGTGTTTACCACTCTTCTGTAAAGTAGTACCCTCACATCCCTTTCAACCTCCCCCCCCCCCAGCTTCATCACATGCCCCCTGGGCCTGTTGCTCTTTCTCCTTTGAAACAGACTCTCCTCCTGCACCCTAGTCACCACTGTGATGTATCAGTGGGTTTATCACGTCCCCTCTCACTCTCCTGTCTTCCATAGTATACGTGTTGAGATCCCTTAGTCTCGACTCAGGGCTTCTTGTTCAACCCCTGCACCATTTTAGTTGCCCTTCTCTGGACTGCCTCCATTCTATGTCTTTGCTGAGGTGCAGCTTCCAAAACTGGATACAATACTACAGACTGGGCCCCACCACAGAGAGATACATTGGCAACATCATTGTCCTCCTCCTGCTGGAGATACCCCTCCGTATGCACCCCAGCATCCCATTATCCATACCCACTGTTTTGTCACACTGCCCTGCCACTTTAAGGTCATCAGTTGTGATAGGCCCAGGATCCTTTTCCTGCCTAGTGACTGTCAGTAGCCCTCCATCCTGTACTCAGCCCGAGTGCCTATGCCCTAGATTCATGATTTTTCACTTTTTGGCATTGAACCAACTGCCATGCTGTTCACCACTCCCTGAGTTTTCCAAGATCCCTGTGTTTTCTTTCCACCCCCTCCTGCATGTCTACCCCATTGCATTTTTTGATATCATCCACTAAAAGGCATACCTTCCTTTCCAGTTCTTCTGCAGTGCCACTTATGAAGATATTGTAGAAGACTGGTCCCTAAGCCCTGTCACACCCCACTGGTCACTCTCCCAGGGGTCTGGGTTTCAAGAGCCCAGGTTCAATAAATGCATTTTGTTGAAATTCACTGATTGAACTGCATTCATTTTGCAAGAGAGTGCTGCTTGTGTAAGCCATGTCCACTATCCTCCTCTGATCTATTTCCCTGGTCACCTAGTCAGAGAAATCAGATTTGTCTGGCATGACTTCCAATCTGTGAATCCATGCTGATTATGGTTTTGCAGCCCACTGCACTTAAGATACTCTACAGATCTTACTTTATTCCTGTACTTCTCCCACCACTGAAGTGAGACTGACTGGCCTATAGCTGCTAGCCCTTCCTTGCTGCCGCTGTTATGTAAAGGGATCATGTCTGTACTTCTTCAGTCCTCCAGAACCTTGCCAGTTTTCCAGTGTACTATTGAAAAAGGCATTCAACGGGGAAGTTCACACTTCCCAGAATTCCTTTAGTACTGCTGTGTGCATCCCATCTAGATTTGTAGCTTTGTCCACCTTCAGAGCTGCAAGTCCCTTCAGAACTTTCTTCTGAAAATGGACTTGTGTCCACTGTCACAAACCCACTCAGCAGGTCAGGCTCTCTACTCCCAAAGTGCCAACCTCTGAGCTCAGTCTTGTGAACAGTTTAACAGAACAAGGTAACCTCCTTGTTTGTTTTGTGAGTTCGGATCAACCTTTGGTTTCAGGTCTTGGAGAGATTCAAACTGTGAACCTCTTGCTAGCGTACCCAATGCACAGGCTCAGATATTTCTGTCTTCGGGGGACCAGATATCTTTGCCTATGGGCAACTAACCAGGTATACAGAGATGAACCCTTAAAAACTTTAATAAAGGCCTCAGATTTAAAATACTTCTCTTTCCAGTTTGGTATCACCATTCAGCTAATGCTTAGTGTCTGCTATAACCATATATACTTTTCTTACAAATGAAAAGAAATCAAAGACAGACTAAATATGCTCTAAAAAGAGTTTTACTAAAATAGATAAAAATATGTAAAACACAAAATACTGAACTTTTATATCACAAGACATACAAATCTTTTAAAAGAACAAGGTTTAAACAGTGCAAAATCCTACTTACAGTACTTAGATTCTAAATACCTGCTTAAAGTGCTTACAGATGTGTCCTTGTCAGAGTCTAGATAAAAGTATGTAAGTAAAACAGAATATTCCTTTAGCATACTGTATTGGCCAACCCCTTTTATGTGAGGTCATCTAGCTCCTCCTCTGTCAGATTATATATAATAAATATATATCTTATAAAAAAACAATATGTCTTTTCAAAGTATTAATTCTGCAATCTTCAGCATGACTCATGTTCTTCAAATGACATTTTCTTTTATCTCATAATAAGCTTCCCCCTTCAGGACATGAAAGCACCTTTATGATTTTCACACTAATACCTCACAACCTGCTTTTCTTCCTTTGGAACATCATAAAATGGATATGCTCAACTCAAGCTTCTTCCATTCTGTAATTAGGTTCAGGCCTTCCGCGTAACACCTGGTATCTAAAAACTGAGTGTGTGTGATCTCACATGCTGTTTTCAGCATTTTCTCATGGCTTTCATCTTTCAGCTGAAACCTGGGGGGTGAGTGAGGTCCTTTTAAGAGTACCAGATTTTCAGCAGAGACAGTCAGTAATACATTTTATATTAAAAAAAAATGATACAGCACTCAGAACTGGCTGTCCACATCACAATTCCTCCCCACCTAAACTGCATTTGGGGGTTCTATCCCCTTCATGGGATGAGCTTCCCAAATCAGTTCACTCCTCATAGACCCTAGACAGCCCATCTGAGTTCTGGTTCTTCACTCCAGCCCTATGTACGATTTTTAGATCATACCCTTGTAAAGCAAGTCTCCATCTTAGTAGTTTGCCATTGTTTTTCCCCATCTGCATCAGCCAAACCAGGGGATTGTGGTCAGTCTGCACCACAAAATGCTGCCCATACAAGTATGGCTCTAGCTTCTTTAGGGCCCACTCTATGGCAAGACATTCTTTTTCCACCATGGAGTAAGCTTGCTCCCTGGGAAGTAGCTTCCTGCTCAGGTACATTACTGGGTGATCTGTCTCTTGGCTGGACGTCTGGCTCAGTACTACCCCAATACCCAGGTCTGAGGCGTCCTTCTGAACTATAAAGGTTTTACTGTAGTCAGGACTTGTCAAAACAGGAGCACTGCACAGTGCCTCCTTCAGTCTGGTAAAGGCTTCCTCACAGGATGGACCCCAGGTAATTTTCTTGGGGATCTTTTTCTATGTCAGGTCAGATAGGGGAGCAGCCAGGGCACTGTAATTGGTTACAAATGTTCTGTAGTACCCTGCTGTCCCTAGAAAGCTCCTGATCTGCTTCTGGGTTTCTGGTCTGGGCCACACCTGGATCACCTCTATCTTTTTTTGGTAAGGACGGAGCTGTCCCTGGCCTGCTACATGCCCGAGGTATGCCACTTCTCCCATGGCCACCTGGCAGTTCTCGGCTTTACAGTGAGCCCGGCCCTCTGTATCCTGACCAGCACTTCACTAAGGTGGGATAGGTGTTCCTCCCAGCTGGTCCTAAAGATGGCAGTGTCATCCAGGTAGTCCTCAGCACCATTTAACCCCTGGTTCACCAACCTCTGGAAAGTGGCAGGGGCATTCTTCATTCCGGAAGGCATTACTTTAAACTCAAATAAGCCTATCAGAGTGATGAAGGTCGACTTCTCTCAAGCTCTGTCTGTCAATTCTACCTGCCAATAACCCTTTGTCAGGTCAATGGTCATACGGTAGGTCACCCCTCCCAACTTGTCCAGGAGTTTGTCTGTCCGGGGCATCGGGTGGGTGTCAGACTTTGTGACTGCATTCAGTCTATGATAGTCCACACAGAAAGGAGTTGAGCCATCTGGCTTAGGTACAAGGACTACAGGTGAGGCCCAGTGGCTGTGGGATCTTTGGATTACCCCTAAATCCAGCATCTCCTCCACTTCCCTCCTAATGTACTTTTGGACAGCCTCTGACACCCAATATGCTGTCTGCTGTATTGGCATCTGTGTTTCTGTCTCCACATCATGAGTCACTAAGGGGGTTAGTCCAGGCTTTGCCCTAAACAATGGGACAAAGTCTGCTAAAACCTCCCTTACTTTATGGATCTGGTCCGGGGCCAGCTGGGGAGACAATTTTACTGCCTCCACAGAGGACTCCCACTTACTTTCTTCCAGCAAGTCTAGAAGGGGGTCTCCCTCATCCGTCCCCTCCCCCCCATGACTACACACCAAAACACCATGTCAGTCCTATTTGCATATGGCTTCATCATGTTGACATGGTACATCCTTTCTGTCTGTCTTCTGTCAGGTAACTCCACAATGTACAGTAGTTCATGTCATTTACCTTCCTAACCACTTTGTATGGTCCTGCCCACTCAGCTTGCAGCTTGTCTTTCTGGACCGGAATAAGGACCATGACTTCCTGACCCACCATGTACGAGCAAGCTCTGGCTCTGCAGTCATACCACACTTTTTGTTTCTGTTGGGCAGCTGCTAGGTTGCTCTGGGCTGTCCCCATAAGCTCCTTCAGCCTTTCCCTAAACCTAAGGACACAATCCACAATGGGAGTTCCCTTGGTGGTGTGCTTGCCTTCCCAGTCCTCTGGGATCAAGTCTAGGGGCCCACGTACCTAGCCTCCATATAAGAGTTTGAAGGGGAAAAAATCCTGTCGACTCTTGGGTCACCTCCCTGTATGCAAACAACAGGTGGGAAAGGTATTTCTCCCAGTCCCTCCCATGCTGTTCAGCAAACTCCCGGAGCATTGACTTTAGGGTACCATTGAATCATTCCACAAGTCCACTGGCTTGTGGGTGATATGGTGTTGTGCATCTCTGCACCACCCCACACTTCTCCCATAAACATTTCATCAGGTCTAACATGAAGGAACCCCCTTGATCAGTGATTACCTCCTGTGGAAACCCAACAAGGGACAAAATCCCAAGTAAGGAATCTGCCACTTTGTCCATCCTCAGTGAGGATAAGGTGACTGCCTCTGGGTACTGGGTGGCATAATCCACTACAGTCAGGATGAATCTCTTCCCTGAGGAGCTGGGGGTATTTAAATGCCCCACAATATCCATTACCACCCTCTGGAATGGCTCCTCCACTTTGGGCAAGGGGATCAGGGTTGCTGTTTGGGTTTTCTTGCCCGCCTTCCCTATTTCTGGTCACCGGTGACAAGACCTGCAATACTCCTTCACCTGCTGGGTGAAGTTAGGCCAGTAGAAAAGTCTGGGCTAACTGCTGCATTGTGTGCATGATTCCCAGAAGAACAGACAAGGGAATATCATGTGCAATTTTGAGCAACTGCTCATGATACCCCTGGAGAATGACAAGCTGCAAGCCTAGCACCCCTCCTTCTGTCTGTACTGCCTGTGTATACATAAGTCCATTTTCCAAATAAACCTTATATTTGCCATCACCTCCCTGTGCACTGTCTGAGTCTGCCCAAGCCCTCAACTTCTCTAAACTAGAGTCACTCCTGTGAGCAGCTGCAAACCCCTCACACATTTCCAAGGCATGGGACAGGTTCCCTTCAGTCGCTAAACTAGGGTCCCTAGCACTAGCATCAGGGCCCTCAGGATCACTGTCAATCCCAACCCTTTGACAATGGGTCACCTCTCCCTGTTCACAGTAACCTTCTGTAGCTGTGTGGTTACTTGCTACTGGGGGAAATTTCTACCCCCTTTTTATCAGTCTCGCCATCTGGAGACACAGGCTGGGGACTCAGCCTCTCAGTGGTTTCCGCATTGGTTTCTGTGTGGTTCAGGGAATTACAATTTTCCCTTGCCCCTTGGCTACAGGTAACAGCACATGCCATCCCCTGTTGGAGATTGTTACCCAGGATCACATCCACTGCTAATGTTTTGGCTACAGCCACCTGTTGCACAGTTCTCCCTGTTTCACCCCAGTCCAGGAGAGCACTAGCCAGTGGCAATGTTTTCTCTTCACCAGTAAACCATTGGACAGTGATGTATTTATTGGGTATACGGTGACTAGGCTGTACCAGATCCCCCTTTACTAACATCAGGGATGCCCCTGTGTCTCTTAACTCCTGCATCTGTACACCATTCACCATGACTGGGTGCATGTGTTCACACATGTACACTGGCATGCTTCCAGAGACACACAAACATCCCACTTCTTTTCTAGTACCCGGTTGTGAGTTAGGGCTTGCCTTTTTGGGACACAGTCTGGCAATATGCCCAGTTTCCTTACAAAACCAGCATTCAGTTCTTCTCTCAGAGAAATCTTTTCTCTGAAACCTGAGGCTAACTCATTTCGGTGGAGGCAGTGAAGGTTTTAGCTGCCCTGAAGATGCGCTTTTCCCTTTCTGCGCTGCCACACCTGCCCCATTTGATCTCAGAGCAAATCTGCTCTTGGCATAGTGGTCCGAGAGTTCAGCAGCCTCTTGCACTGTTTTGGGATCTCGGTCCTCTAGCCAGGTTTTTAGCTTTGCTGGGCAAGCCCAATAAAACTGTTCTAATAAAATCACATTTTCAATTTTATCAACAGAGTTTGCCTTAATTCCTTCCCACCAACGTTTTAAAAACTGACGTTGTTTCAGGGCTAGCCCCTCTTAGCTCATATCAGGGTGTCTCCTGAGCTCACGGAATTTAGCTCTGTATGATTCAGCAGTTAATTCAAACTTTTTTAACAGTGCAGCTTTTAGCTTACTGTAATCATTGTTGTCCTGATTGTCCATTTGACCCAATGCATCCTGAGCTTTCCTGGTAAGTAGCGGGGATAGCTGGAAGCTCCAGGACTCTCTAGGAATTTTAGCCTGAATACAAACTTTTTCAAAATAATTTAAAAAGGCATCCATATCCTCCCCCTCTTTAAATTTGGCTATTAATTTGGAGTTCAATTTGTAACCCAGTCCTGCAGTCCCAGTTAAACCCAAGCCACTTACCTGCACTGGTGCCGCTGGTCAGAGTCATATCTTCTCCAGTTCGTGTTGCCTCTGGCACTCCTGCTCCTCATGGTCTGCATCTCGGCGTTCTCATTCTCTCTTCTCCTCTGCAACTTGCTGGTGGTCATGCTCCTCATGGTCTGCTTCCCTCTGTTGCCGCTCTGCCTCTCGGCTCTCTCGCTCCCTCTTCTCCTCTGTAGCTCGCTGGCACTCATGCTCCTCACGGTCTGCCTCCTGCTGTTTTCACTCTGCCTCCAGTTCCATCCTGTGCAACTCAATTTGCAGTCTGAGTACCTCTGGATTCAGGATACTGGTGACAATCCCCTGCCACTGTGGCCCTTCACTGGCAGTGGCCCTGCTTTCCTCCTCACTGGGCCTGGACACAGCACTGGTAGCTAGCCCTACCACACTCGAGGTCTGGTCCCTTTCAGTCACGGTCTGTGACTTGCTGCTCTGGGCATCTGCTACCATCAGGGCCTCTATGAGGTTCTGCTTTTTGGCTGTCACCTCGAGCAGGACTTCTCTGTCCCCTGGCTTCTTCAAGTAATCTACATTGTGCCTGCATGGTCAAGCCATCTTCTTCCCTGATTACAGCTACTCTGACTTGCACTTTAGGAAAAAACATAAAACAGGTAGGAACTTGACAGTACGTAAAGTGATAAATAGTTCTGTTTCCTTTTTAAAATAAAACTCTGCCTTTTTTTCTTTCTTTGCAGGAGAGCTTACGGTCTCAGCTGACACAGAACAATACAAGCTTGTGATACCAAAATTATGCCACCGCTGCCAACCAATCTGTAACAAACCCACTCAGCAGGTCAGACCCTCTACTCCCAAAGTGCCAACCTCCAAGCGCAGTCTTGTGAACAGTTTAACAGAACAAGGTAACCCTCTTGCCTGTTTTGTGAGTTCGGATCAACCTTTGGTCTCAAGTCTTGGAGGTATTCAAACTGTGAACCTCTTGCTAGTGTACCCAATGCACAGGCTCAGATATTTCTGTCTTCGAGGGGCCAGATATCTTAGCCTATGGGCACCTAACCAGGTATACAGAGATGAACCCTTTAAAACTTTAATAAAGACCTCAGATTTAAAATGCTTCTCTTTCCAGTTTGGTATCACCATTCAGCTAATGCTTAGTATCTGCTGTAACCAGATATACTTTTCTTACAAATGAAAAGAAATCAAAGACAGACCAAATATGCTCTAAAAAGAGTTTTATTAAAATAGATAAAAATATGTAAAACACAAGATACAGAACTTTTATATCACAAGACATACCAATCTTTTAAAAGAACAAGGTTTAAACAGTTCAAATTCCTACTTACAGTACTTAGATTCTAAATACCTGCTTTAAATGCTCACAGATGTGTCCTTGTCAGAGTCTAGATAAAAGTGTGTAAGTAAAACAGAACATTCCTTAAGCATACCGTATTGGCCAACCCCTTTTATGTGAGGTCATCTAGCTCCTCCTCTGTCGGATTATATATAAAAAAATATATATCTTATACAAACACTGGATGTCTTTTCAAAGTATTAATTCTGCAATCTTCAGCATGACTCATGTCCTTCAAATGACATTTTCTTTGATCTCATAATAAGCTTCCCTCTTCTGGGACATGAAAGCATCTATGATTTTCACACTAATACATCACAACCTGCTTTTCTTCCTTTAGGAACATCATGAAATGGATATGCTCAACTCAAGCTTCTTCCACCCTGTAATTAGGTTCAGGCCTTCCATGTAACACCTGGTATCTAAAAACTGAGTGTGTGTCATCTCACATGCTGTTTTCAGCATTTTCTCATGGCTTTCATCTTTCAGCTGAAACCTGGGGGGTGAGTGACATCATTCTAAGAGTACCAGATTTTCAGCAGAGACAGTAATACATTTTATATTACAAAAAAATGATAGAGTACTTAGAACTGGCTGTCCACGTCACATCCACCTCCTCCCATTCACTTTGTTCCTGCTACTCCCTGTGGTCCCCCCACAACCACCACACACACACACACACACACACACACACACACACTGGGAATGCAAAGCAGAAGTGTCTGTTTAGGATGGCAGCTTTTTCTTGGTCATCTTCTGTGCAGTCTCCCCTTCAGTTCTTGTAATCCTCACTATCCCTTTTTTCACTTATGAATCTGAAGAAAGTCTTATCCACTTTAGGCATCCTTTCCTCTGTCTGTACCTTTGCTCTCTTCACTGCCTTTCCTGCTTCCTTCTGTCTTATGTGGTACACCTCCATGTCCTCCTCCCTCTGTGATTCCTTATACCTCCTGAATGCCACCTTTTTTTTCCTTCACCAGCTTGGCCACTTCCCTAACAAACCATAACGGTTTCCTTTTTATGTTGTCTTGCACTTGCGCAAGCAACATTTTGTGGTAGTAGGAGAAATGCAGCGGTGTATCAGTGTTGGCGAATGCAGAGCATGCTTTAGTAGGTACATCTGTCATTCACCAATTAGCCAGCATGCTAGCACTGAAACACATTTATACAAAGTGCCACCAACCTGAAACAGATGTGTGCCGCTACAATCAGAGACAAACTCGTCATGCAGCAGCACAGATGACACACCTCCCTTCATTCCTTTGCTGGTGAAACATTTCAGTAATCATGGTGGCAGGTTCAGCTGCTGCCACACAATCCAAAAGAAGGCCAACATCGGGGGATGCAAACCCCATGTTGGCACATCTGCCACCCACCCATCCAACATTGTGTGGCACACTGGGAGCCCACCACAGTGTGTTACCATGAAAGAAAGCCGACCATGTTGGCATATTCCTCCACCTGGCCCACCCACATTTTACATGGCAGACTTGGAGCTCTCCTCAGTGTGGCCAACATCACACACCCCCAAAAGTCATGGGGCACCCTGGAAGCCCACCCCAGTGTTCCTAACATGTGTTTTAATTCACCTGTAAAGAAAGAAAATGGTCCCTTGAGGTCCAATTATTTTTGTGTGTACCTGAAAAAAGAAAATGGTCCCTTACTGTCAGTGGTGTCCCCTCCCCAGCCCACCCTCTGTGCACCACACCCCCTAACCCCATACTTGCCTCTGGAGGTCAGAGTTGTGAACTTCAGTGGGGCAGGAACACATATGCACTCTTTAAAGCCAACTGCAAATTGAAGAAATTACAAAAGCTGTGTAATGGCATAAATGGAGGGTTTCAACTTAGGTGCATATCTCAGGCGTTTATTTTGAATTTTGACTCCAAATTTTCAACATGGGGTTCTTGGGACCCCACCTCATGAACACATGCACTATCATCTCATTATTCTGTCCTGAAAGGTCATTTTGCCGTCACTGCGCAGAATCACCTTTCAGGAGTACTTAACGAAATGACAGTGCCACTGTTCATGGGCTGGAGCCCAAAAAGCCTATGTTGAAAATTTGGTGAAAAAATTCCACAAAATGACTGTTACGAATCGGCATTGTGCAGTTTCCATGCAGGCTTGTAACTTTGACAATTTTTATTATTTCACCCAGATTTTCAACATTGCCATTTTTCACCCCTTATGAACAGTACAGCTGTCATTTTCATGTACTGCCTGAAATGTGTTTTCACACATGTGCGCACAGTGGTGCAGTCGCTGTGAGAAATCAACATTTGGGACAGATTAACAAAATCACAATGACACTGTTCATGAGCAGAGGTCCCAAAATGCCTCTGTTGAAAATCTGGTTAAAAACATCCCCAAAATAATTGTGTTACAGGCATGTGTTGTGCAGTTTCTATGTACACTTATGACTTCACCAATTTTTCATATTTTCACTCCAGATTTTCAAACATTGCTATTTTTTTATACCTCCTTATGAACAGTATGGCTGTTGTTTTTTTTACATCCTGCCTGAAATCTGTTTTTGCATATGTGGTTCAGTCACTGTGGGAAATCAGTGTTCAGGACAGATTAACAAAATCACAGTGACATTGTTCATGAGCAGAGGTCCCAAAATGCCTATGTTGAAAATTTGGTTAACAAAATCCCCAAAATGATTGCGTTATGGGCATGTGTGACTTCAATTGTCCATATTTTCACTCCAGATTTACAGCATTGCCCTATTTTTATACCTCCTAATGAACAGTACAGCTGTCATTTTTCACATGCTACTCAAAATGTGTCTTCACACCCATGGCACCAAATGGCACAGTCGCTGTGCGAAATTACCATTCAGCTAACAAACTGATAGTGTCGCTGTTCATGAGGTACGGTTGCAAAAAGCCCATGTTGAAAATTTGGAGTGAAAATACCAAAAAACCCACAGGGCATTGGGGTTTCCAACTGTAATGCCCCACCATGTAGAGACTGACAGGCATCAAGGATGTGACTTGTGATTGTCAGCTGTAATGCTCAGGCCATTCCACCCCCACCCCCACTCCCAACCTGCAGCCAGTGACAGGCATCACGGTGTGCCTTGGGCTCTTTGGCCCCAAAGTTCACCCCATTCTCCTATACTGCACCCATCTCACTGTATTTCCTGATGGAATGGGATGAGCATAAGGCCCAAAGACCCCAAGGCACAACATGACACATATCAGAGTCTGCAGGGTAGGGTGAGGAGAAATGGCATGAGCGTTATGGCTGACTACCAAAAGGCATGCCCCAGTGCCTGTCAGTCTCTGCAGGGCTGAGGTGGGTTGGTGTCAGTTTAATACTTCACTACCATTCCTATTATGCATCTCTCTAACTCCTGCACTACCAATGCGATTGCCAGCAAGACAACATTCGGCATTGAAAAATGCTTGTTCTATCATGAAAATTGTTTGCCTCATTCATGACTGGGACAATTTCTTGGTTCTCCCATACACTAACAAATCATCTCAGTATGGAAAGACTGTGACTCCATTTCTTTAAAGTGAAGCTGCTACTACAGTACAGCCATGAACTTTGTGAAATTCCTCATACTGTTCTAGACCTACCCTGTACTGTAGGTGTTTCCTGTGGGTTGCTTTTACTAGCTTGTAGAACTATGCTTCATTTACTGTGGATCCAGTGAACAAAGCCAATCTCCTTCCTGTAAGGATAGCATTACTGCTTGACAGGAGATCATTTTGAACATTTACTTTCTTATGTGCCTGTTTAAACACCTTAGGTCGAGAATTGTCTGCCACATTCCTAATTTTCCGTTTGTGAGAAAATACCTTAAAAAAAATATTTTCCCATCTCTTATGGGTAACTTCTCCACAGCATCCAGAGCCTGCACCTTTTTGACTTCCAGTTTATATTGCTGCAACCCATATAGTGAATTTGCTTTGACATTTTTGAAGTTCTTCAGTTTTGGACTGGTTACAAAATATAGGCTAATGCCTTCTCTCCCAATCTCCAGCACTCCAGTGTTGACAGTAGGATAAGCGAGGTAATATTGCCCCATACACAGATCCCTGGTGAGGCCTAACCTGTAGTACTGTCCTCACATGAGAAAGGGCATAGACATACTAGAGTCAGTGCAGAGAATGATCAACCAGATTATTCAAGTCAGCAAGACAGCCTATGAGGAGCAGCTGGTGGCCCTAAGTATGTACTAGATGGAGGGCAGGTGTAAGGGTACACTGCAGTGCACCAGGGCCCCAGCATTAGGATGCCGAGTCACTATGGTGCCATACCCTGAATCTGACGCCCCCTCCCCGAGGTCCACTTCCGGAATTTGTATATATAGTTGGGGGTACAGCCCCCCCCGCCCCCACAAAAAGAATGGTGAACGACATTGGCAATTGACACCATAGTGACTTGGTGCCCTAGCATGTGCGTAATCCAAGGGTGGGACAACAAGGGGGAGGGCATGATGGAAACATATGTTTCTGAGGGGTATAAACAGAATGAATGGCAAGGGCCTGTTTGTGAGAAATTGGGATGCAGCCACAAGGGGTCATGGATGGAGGTTTGCAGGGGCAAGTTCAGGTGGGACATAAGGAAGCTTTACTTCACTGAGAAGGTGGTAGAATCATGAAACAGACTGCCAATGGGCATGGTTGGAGTAGGTGCCACAAATGGGTTTAAACACTGTTGGGAGACTGCATGGGGACTCATTGTTCCTAGAGGACACAGTGGATTTGAGGGGTGAGGGAGCAGGGGAAGCAGAAGACAACCCACCTGTGAAACAGGTCGGTGGGTTGAGGCAATATAATAAGGGAAGACTTACGTTTTTGTAACCCCAGGTGGTGCTATCCCAAGGGCTACTGCCCCTGCCTGCTTAGTTGGTAGCAGGTTAAGGGGCCTGAGTTCTGAAACCGGTGCCTCCACCCAGAGGTCAGGGTTGGTAGTGGTTAAGTTAACCTGGGCACAGCCCTGTGGGACACTGTAACCCCCCTCTTCCTTACTAGTGGCCAGAAAAATACACAATAATCACTTTCACAATACCCCTGATACACCACACAAGTACCCACACTGTTTGCACTTTCCAACAGGGCTTTCCTCTGGTTCAGTCCTTGGGACCCCCTGTAAAACAAGGTTATACACAGCAAATAACAGCAGTACAGTACTCTTGCACAAACTGGAACCACAGGCAGGGTAAATGCAAAGAAGAGTTAGATCTGATTTATTTAAGGGACTTGAACAAGGGAGAGGTGTAATCAGGTTAATTTGCTTAAAAACTTTATCATTCAAATAGTTATGCATGCACTTCAGGGTCCATAAACAGACACTCACTCTGGGTACCCAGATGGAGAATGGTGGGCTAGCCAGTAACATTGCAGCTGGTTGGGGCCCTGTGATGGAAGAAAACAACATGCACAACACACACTATTTGTAATCCAGAGCCGGAGGGCTCAGTTCGTGAGAAGAAAACAACAAGACAATCAGATGACACACTTTTAGATTAGGTTGTTGTTGCAGGGAGCTACCCTGATGATTACTCACGATACCCAAGACTGGACACAGCCTGGACAAAAATCGAGACAACAGGTGGTTGATCTGGAGTGCCAGGAGAAGCAGGGCCCACATGATTTGCCGAGGCATCATTCCTGTTCAAGCGTGGAGCAGGGGGCTGATCTCGAGGCAGGTTTCTCATCGGTGGCTTTCTCTGTGCAGTGGGGTAGTCTGGCAGGGCCAGCGTGACCTGGCCCAGGCCGAGTGGAAAGGAATGCGGATTCAGTCTGATTAGGCTAGATAAAGCTTCCAGCAAGCAGAACACAGTTCACACAGTGGGTAAGCAAGTCACGGCCCACTTTCAATACACAGTACATTTCCACGTAAAGGATATTCTACTGTACCAGGCAAACCACTCTCCAGTCACGATTGCAGAGTCTCTGCACAAACCGGGGATTCAAAAGCAGCTGGAAATCCTGAAAGGTCAATCGCATTCAGCAAAATCTTCAGTCTTCCTCAGGTATGAGCCTGGTAAAAAATCAGTGGCTTACTCCGTTCTCACAAACTTGGATTTAGTCAGAAATAATTCTCTTCTCTCCCTCTCAGGGGCAGCAGGCAGACATGCAGGCCACAACTCAGGCCTTTCCACAGTTCTCCTGCACGAAACTACTCAGACGGCTGCTTGACTGTCTCAAGCTATTGCTTCTTCAGCTCCCAACTTAGTTCTGACTCAACTGCCAGCAAGCCTGGGAATTTTCCCCAGAATCCAGAAGGTTCGGTTGGCTGATGTGTCTGTCAGTCACAACAAAGGCTCCCCCTTCAGGTGCAAAAAGGCACTAAAATCCCAAAACTACAATTCCTACAGATTTTGACTCCAGACAGCTCCTGTAGTCAGGCTCCATTTTAGGTCCCACCAGTACTGATTGGTCCAATTCACAGTCCCGGGCCAAGACAGTGGAGATAAATAAAACAGTCCTTGCTGCAAAGAAGGCAGGTTAGACAAACTGCATTATCATTATCACTCTAAATGATTTCAGCAAACAGTTACATCTTTCAACAGAGCTCCCTCTCAGATTACTTATGACTGCAGTTCAGGCAGCTCTTCAAGAGACAGTACACAGAGGCTATACAGGCACTGTCTGGCAATCACATTTAAACTGCTAAAATGCAAGACACCAGCCTGGCAGTGAGCATTTAGGCAAGCTTGAGGAAGACTTTTCGGGAACCCCCATTTGTAGGGTGGGATTACATTGTATTTTATTTTATTCTTTGGTAACCAGGTAAGGCCCATTAGGCATGTGTCTGTTTTTAGGGGGTGACCTGGGAGCAGTGTGGTGGTTAAGTGACTTGCTCAGAGTCACACAGTATGCATGTGGATGTTGTGGGAATCAAATCCAAGTCTGCAGGATGTATCAAGTTCATTCACAGCTCATTACTCTAACCTCTAGGCTATACTGCCAGCACCATGATGGACCATTAGTCTCCTTTTGCCATTAGATTTTTCTCATCTGTCTTATATAAGAGACTACCAGTGCTGGAAGTACTGAAAGAAGCACCCCCCACTTTGAGTTGGTGACTTACGTCTTGTCAGGGATTAGTTTTAGTTTGCTTTGGATGTGCTGGGGCTGTTGCCTGCATCTTGTCTCTTCTCCTTCTGCATTGTTTCAACCTCTGGGTGCACTATATTGCTGATGGTGGTACTGTCTATTGTAGTACCCCCTTTTCATGCCTCCCCTTCCATAAAGTCTGTAGTACCCTGTATGCATTTGTTGTTTCTTGAAAAGGTTCTTAATTAGTTCTACTTTTATCAACCTTATCCATGTAACTCTCTGACTGTTCTCTGAAGAGAAATGTGTTTTGATTGGAGAAGTCAGCAGCTTTATTTTGCGGTTCCACAGATAAACCTGTGGTTCTTAGTCATGCACACCTTCTAGTTAATACTGCACTTGCCATGGTTCTGGTTGCTATATCAGTTATGTCTACATCAGTTTACAATTGGTTCTTGGTAGTATCTAGGACTGTTTTTTTTTTCAAGCTGTAGCAATCATGATTTGTCATCAGCGGTCACGGTGTCACAAAAAGGTAACATAGCTTCCTGGAGTGCATCCTGGTAATGTGCTATGTAACTTATAGAGCACCATTTCTAATCTTTATGGAATTTCCCCCCAGAAACAGCAAAAGACCCTTACTTGCCCCAAAGTTGATTGCTGCATAAATCATAATTTTTATGTGCTTGCAATTCAGGAGGGAAGAGATCATAATTTGAATCCATGTTGCCGAAAGCCCAAATCCTTCCACGTCCTAATTTTGAGACATGCCCCTGCACTTTCATGTTTTGTGATGTAATACTATGGAGAGCATTGGGGCACACTCCATAGACTTATATAGGGACCATTTCTCAAGTTTTTTTAATTTTTTACCATTTTTGAGTGCTGATCTGAACAAATCAAGGCCACTACTTAACTAACAAGGCTCTTTTTAGTTGTGCAGTGGCCTTGATTTATTCAAATTGGCACTCTAAAATGGTAAAAAAGTAGATAAAAATGGGTTCCTAGTCACATCTATGGAACATGCACCCATGTTCTCCATAGTGTTACATAAAAAAAAAAACATAAGAGCAAAGGGTCATGTCTCCAAATCAGGAAATAGAAGGGACTGGGCTCATGGTTCCATGTAGCCAAAATATGATCCTTTCCCTCACAAATTATAAACACATAAAAGTATGATTCATGAAGCAAGCAGCTTTGGGGTAGGTATGGCTTCTTCAGTGTTTTTAAGTTGTGTACCAGAAAGGTGCTCTTTTTTTTTTTTGGTTATTCTATTTTTCCGCCCCCCGTGCTTTCTGGTCCCCTCTCTCCTTTGGGCTCTGCAAGTTCCCCCCTGCTCCACTGTCCTTACTCAGCCCTTCTCTGGTTCCTCGTATTGCTGCCAATCTCTGGGATATCCCGACATATCCCTTTGCCGGGCGGGTCCCAATCCTCTGAGGGGGAAGGCACCAGGGGAGAGGGATGGCTCCAGCACATACTTCTAGGGCCCAAGGATGCTGCCAAGGAGAAGGAGTCCCTGGGAAGGCACTGGAGGCACTCAGGGAACAGAGGGCCATCATCCGGTGGCCAGTGAGTGATTTTCCTGGTTTCCTTGAGGTGCGTGATGCCCGGACATCAAGGCAAGAGCTGACATCTGCCACGCACCACCCAGCAATGATCCTGATGTGTTGCCCTACCCCTGGCCTCCACCAGTGGTCGCCCAACACTTGGTCGCAGTCCTCCCTCCCTCCCTGAAGACAACGAGCAGTCGTGGGATGCTCAAGTTGTCTACCCCCAGCTGGCCCTCCAGTGACCTGAGCTCGTTCCCAAACCCGGGTCGCTCCCATCGCAAGTGGAAATCCAACTACTGTGCCAATGGGCCAGTGAAAGGTGCTCTTTAAAAACACTGCACCCCTTATAATGAGGGTAATAGAGGAGTAGGATCTCTTCACAAGTGTGTCAGTTTTTCTTGACTCCTCATCTGGGGTGCACTGTCTTTACCCTTTCACAAGCAACAGCCTTTATTAAACCTTTGGGATTTGAGTGTTAAGAAAGATATCCTGACCAAGTCCTGGTTACTATGTACCTTTTTCCACTTTCCTATCAACAGTTATCACAGATGCAGGCAATTATAGCATCCTTTTGTTAATTTTATTAAAGGTTTTATAAGTGGGACTGCTGACTCTGACTCTTGTAGATGTCAATCACAACATGCTTAAAAAATCTCACTCACCCAGTGCAGAATCTGTTCCCACAGCAGGAATATTAATAATGTCTGCCATCCTCCGAAGGTAAACATACAAGTATGAGAAACCTTCTATAGGATGTGGGAGTGAAGTTATCTATGTTGCCTTTTTTTTTTTATTTATTTATACTAGGATTACAAGTTCCTTTGAGCCAAGGCTCTTTTACAAAGGTTCCACATCAGAAATAACAAACAACAAGGAAGCAACAGTGAAATAACAGTAAACAATCCATGTAGAACAGTGCTATTGAGAGGGGTCGACTATAGGAAGAGTAAAGTGTAGAGGAGGAGGAGGAGAAGTGTAGGTAGTTAACAGAGGCAGCTATAGTAAAATGGGGAACACAGCTAGGACGCATGTGCCCACAAGGAATGGGTAGGGTCAGGTGCCTGGCGATGGCAGAGAAACAGGGATGAGAGAAAAGGGGGAGGATTAAGATGCAGCCAGAGGCATTTGCTGGAAAATAAATGGGAAGGAGTGATAGAAGAGAAAAAAGGGGTTTGGTGAGGGGGAATAAGTGCTATAATGGGACAAGGAGAGACTAATGAGGTGGTATGAAGACCTGAGATTTGAAGTGGCACTCAGAAGCTGGGGGGATGGGGACTGAGGGGGGCTGGGGTTAAGCAGTATATAAGTTAGGATTAAAGCTGTGTAGGTCATCATCTAGGAGAGGCAGTCACAGGAGCTAGAGGCAATGAGATGGGCCTGGAGCCTGGTTTTGAACAGATCTAGTGTTGAGGCAAAGGAGATGGTGTGGCTGAGACCATTCATCCATAGAGGAGCCCTATAGGTGAAGGAGCGTTGGCCCTACGTAGTTCGACAGTGAGGAACTTGTAGAATCTGGGTTGTCGAGCTCCTGGTGTTCTGTCTGTTGGTGTTTTGATGTAACAGGGCAGTAACACCAGGAGGTGTGAGGCCAAGGTTGATTTTTCCCACTGTAGCACATGTGAAATACTTTAGACGGTTGGAGAGTTGGAGCCATCCAGATTGTTCATAAAAGGCACAGGTGAGGTGGTGGGCACCAGTTGTGAGTCGGCATGCTTTGTTAAGTGCAGTTGTTATACATCAGAGGGTGGACGTCATGGCGGAGCCATAGATAATGAGGCCATAATCAATAATTGACACCACAGAGCTCTGAACGGCAATCTTCAGAGCCTCTGGGGTGAGGTGCTGCCTGTGCTTATAGAGTAATCCAGCACATGTGTTGTCAGCTTTAGCCATGTTGTCAATGTGAGCCATATAGAAGAGATTGGGGTCAAGCAAAATCCGTAGGTATTTGAATGAGTAAACTTGTTCAAGGACAGTCCCTTGCTTGGTGGAGATAGCAAGGGGTTTTTGCTTGTAACAGTTATGTGAACTGCAGAATAGCAATGACTTGGTTTTCTTGTGATTGAGGACTAGTTTATGATTGGAGAACCATGTTTCAACGGCACCAAATCCAAGTTGGAGGCTGTGTTGTAGTGGTGAAAGGTCCTTGTGCATTCAAAAGACAACAGCATCATCCACATACAGGATGATTTGTTCTGAGCAGGATTGTGGTAGGGAGTTTAAAAAGAGGCTGAAAAGGAGAGGGCCCAGTATGGACCCCTGAGGGACTCCGGAGCGGACAGACAAGGTATCTGAAATAGCACTGGCAATTTTTACTCTTTGAGAGCGGTTGTCAAGGTAGCTTCTGAACCAGCGGGCTGAGTCCGGTGCGATGCCAGCAAGGAGTAGTTGGTCATACAGCAGCTGATGATGGAATGTGTCAAATACCTTAAGGGTGATATTTTTCTCCTGTTCTTCAAAATAAAATGTCCTCTTCTGTGACACTATGTGGTAATGAGGGAGGTATTTTGATTCTTTCATAGTCTGAAAGAATTTCCACATGTGTTTGAATTCTTCTATAGTAGGCATCTAAGCAACACCGGCAGGCTGGCCACTGAGCTCTGTTGCTTTTTTTCTTTCCAGGCTCTAAACTTTTTTCTTTTCTAATTTTCTTAAGACTAGCATGAGAGGAAGACTCCTTTATCTGCCTTTTCTTGAAGTCCCTTTTCTTTGAATGTTCCTCAGCTGATGGCCTGTGTTCTTTTGTTGGCTCCCTTGCAAACTCTGTTTTTGACTGCTATTTAGTGGAAACTGCCACCAGGCACTTTTAAAGAGATGTTCTTGGCCTTTTTTAAAAAGTAGGTGAACACTCTTTGGAGCTAGACAGAGAGGTTGGAGCTGATAGTGACTGCATTTACCTTGTCCCTCTCTCTGTGTCTTAGCGCAACACTTTGCAGAGATCATGGTTAAGTCAATCATGATCTATGGCCAAACATTTGTAGGACTCTGAATGCATATCTGCCTTAGGCAAGCAGGTACAACACTTTTGGCATTTTTTAAAACCTATAGTCCCAGTATGTTTTTTAGGTTTCTGTTTTCTTTGTGACTCAGACATGAGACCAGAATAAACCACCACAGTAATGGTTACGACTTCAATAGCTGAGAGTCTGTAATATTTATGTTAATCACAGTCATTATGAGTGGATTAATTTATTTTACTGAACCACAGTCACTGTGAGCTGAAAACAGCAGAAAACTGTTGTAAAATAACTAGCAAAAATTATTTTTTATTGACCACAGTTATTGTTAGCTGACAGTATTTTTCTAATCTTATGTTTATTGCCTCCTGGATCTGCCCTGATGATACCCCGCAGCCCTGTCACCGACTTTTTCACAGACATACCAGTGATCCACCACTTACACTGAACCCTGTGGGTGAGTGTCCAGCCATACAGGTTATGGAAGAGCCTGCAGGGGGTACCAGCAAGGAAGAGCATGGTATCCATGTACCCCCAGATTTTCTTCCCTGAGCTGGATCATCAAGATGCTTGCTCCAGCCCTTCCCCTCACCAGCATGCTCACACCCACCGTTGTACCACCCATGTACAGTCCCTGCAGTGGTAACTAGTGCCTCCCTCCCTAGAGAAGGTGAGCTGCCATCGGATGATCGATCTTCTGATCTACTAATCTATCTCTTTAGTGATTTGGAAAACCCAATTAAAGGGAGGTGGAAAATATTCCAATTTGGAGGAAGGCTCTCACTCAAACTTTCTAGCGGGAATGCCATGGAAAGTTGCAAGAAAACTCTGCAACAATAAGTGCATCCAAGGTGCAGGAGGAGAGCAACAACTGCTGAGGCACTCACCTGGCCTACCCACCCTAAATCAAACCAGGTGAACTAGAGGCAGTTGTAGGGAGAATGCAGTGGAGGTACCTTGCTAGGAAAACCACTAAAGTCAATGGCTAACCATTATAGTGGAACACTAGAGCCAAAGGAGATTGTCATAACCACCCTTCATCGCTAGTCTTAAATTCTACACCAGGAGCTGCCATCGCATAGCAGGGAGCTAAAGCCAAGCCCGGGGTGCGAACATTCCCATCTATGGGCCAGGTGAGAAGGATCCCACCCCAAGTTGGACATGCTTGAGATGTGGACTAAATGCAGAGCGAGACCATCGGCTGCAGGAACCCTGCACCAGATAGAATGGCTGGCATGCCCCAGAATTGATTGAGAGCTGAAAAGCTGGTGAGCTGAATGAGCACGGCATGCTAAGATCATAATGAGCATTGAGCACTGAGACCTTGCAAGGTCGAATGCAGATTGAGTGCAGCAGAATCCCAGAGGCTAAAGCCGAGGGGATGGCAGTAGGCATGAAGCAATGGTGTGTGTAAGCAAGGAGCAACGGTTGTGTAAGCATGTGTGGATCTGCATGTAGGTCAGTAAACAGAGTAGTAATAAGTGTACCTCTAGATAGGTCTGCATAACATAGGGCAAATAGCACTGAATAGAGGGGCAAGCCAGTCAGGCATTTCAAAGCCAAATGAAGGTGACAAACTCCGAGGATTTTTGGAGGTGAAGACAGGATTTAGAACAGAAATAATTAGCCACATTGGCCACAACCCTCCAAACACCTCCCAGTCCCCGCTGTAGGACAAACAAGGAAGCAATGGAAGGGCTGAGAACCACATGCAGATATAAAAGCTAATTTAATAGTCTCAGCAGGAGCTTTAGCTAACCTCAGAGTAGAATAAGGTACAATAGCAATGGGAGTAAACAAAGCAGTAGCAGGAAGCAATTAGACCTGTGCAGCAGTAGGGAAAACAATCGAGTACACTGAGTTGAAACTGCAATAAACAAAATAAAAGGAGTCACAATGCTCTGAAAGCACTATCACCAGGCAGTGCAATGTGACTGCTGCAATGAGGTAATTAGAACAAGCATGAGTGAGCTGTATAGCCAGGTTCAAGTAAATCTGAGTCAGATGAAAGTAGTTGAGTATGCAAGATGGAGCAGCTATAGTTGAGCTGAAACACACAGATCAGGTTTGCAGGTGCAGTGCAAGTAATTTGAGAGTTGTGAGTAACTGAAAGCAAGCAGTATGAGCCCTGGAGTAGTAGTATGCTAGGAGCTTAGAAACAAAGCCCCCTCCCCAAAAAAAAGGAAGAAAGCACACACAGCCAAAGAAAAAATACAAACCAGAAGCAGAACAATAAACACAGAAGCCCAGCAGACACAAGCAGCAGCATCGGGGAGGCACAGGTCCCAGCCAGCCAGGGAGGCCCAACCAGCTCAGAGGACTAACTGACAGAGCCTTCGGCTGCAAAGAAAAAATGCTTCACAATGAGGCTAAGCAGAACTGCTTATATAGCTCAGGAAGTGGGAGTGGCTGAGATGGGATCACGTGATGAGCTGAATCTGTTCAGATGTCTCCTGTGCTGCTCCAAGGCCCTACAACAAATAAAAGGCATTAAAATCTCTGGGACCAGCTCAGTTTGAATTGAAATACATTTAACTGTTCTGAGAGGTGCTGTGGGCTTGATTTTTGAGGATCACGTGGAAAGTTTGTGAGAGAAGGAAGCGAGGCGATCCAGAAGATAGCAAGTGTCTGGCTGTAACACTAGGCCGATTCACGGCACCGAGATGGAAGCTGAAGTTGTTGAGCCTCTGGCGGCGAGAACCCCAGCTACCAAAAGACCAAAGCCCCACTCCCCTACTCCAAACGATTAGGAGGATGAGCCAGGAAAGGAGGGGGGTTCATGTTCGACCACTGCGGATATCCAAGAAATTAAAGCAATGCTGCAGGGACTTGTGATAGATTTTTCAGCAATAAAACCGGCGTTACACTCACTGGTGCAAAGAATGGGGGATGCAGAGGCTCGGATTTCCTCACTGGAAAGGAAGGCATCTGTGATGGAGCAGGAGTTGGTGATGGTCAGAAAGCAGGTTAAGAGGCTTGAAGAAAGAATAGAGGATCAAGAATCAAGAAGCAGGCAGAATAATTTGATAATAGCAGGGCTACCGCAGAGGGCCAGATTGTGTTGTATTTATGCAGGACTTGTTGTTTAAGCTGCTGGGCCCTACTCCATTTGGCGAAGCATACAACTTAGAGAGAGCCCATAGGGCATTAAGGGAGATGCCACCCCCTGGAGCGAGACCCCGGGTGATAATCATGCATTTTCTTAACTATAAGGAGAAATCCCATGTGCTGCTCGCTGCTAGACAAAAGAAGATGTTGCAGTGGAATGGTGCTTCGCTCTGGCTATTTCGGATCAAACGCTCGGGGTCAGAGAGAAACAGAAAGAATATTCAGAAATTAAGAAGTTGTATTTGGCAGGAATTAAATTCCGCCTGCAATACCCAGTAACCCTGGTTGTATGGCTGCAGTCAGGGGAGAAGATGTTCCTAACTGCAAAAGATGCTGTAGAAGGGTTATGGTTGGAGGTCCCTGAACTATTCAAGTCGTCAACCTGAATGGGTCCTGAAGAGAAGGGGGTTGTCCTAACCTAAAAGACTGGGACTGGGGAAGCTGAAAGGAGCTAAAAGTTGATAATGTTTCTCTTGTTACTCTGGTTTATTGGATTAATGTTATAAATGTTGGATTCAAGGGGTCATCGAGGTTGGGGGGATGTAGAGGATCTATTTCGGGATGGGGGAAATAGGTGTTTTGACTCCGTGTTACTAGGACTGAATAGAGCGGATGTTTAATAGCTGCATAGAGGGATGGGTTATCAGGAGATTGGAGGTGGAAGAGCTCAAAGGAAATAAGTATAGGCGGGTATTTGAAGGGGACCTGCCCCATGGAGGTTAGGACAGGAATGCTAATGGAAAAGGAGTGATGGTTGTTATTACAGATACCGGGGAGGAGAGACAACGCTTCTAAAGGAAGACAGATGAGTGAATACCGCAAGGTGGCGAGCAGTAAGGTGGGGGAAATGCATTGGTGCTGGGTAGAGGGCGGTTGGAGAGCCCATGAAGGAAATGTGGA
Source organism: Neoceratodus forsteri (assembly GCA_016271365.2). Lineage (NCBI taxonomy): Eukaryota > Metazoa > Chordata > Ceratodontiformes > Ceratodontidae > Neoceratodus > Neoceratodus forsteri. The sequence continues at coordinate 604,587,466 of CM028129.1, forward strand.
CAATGGCGATTGCCATTTTTGAAGCGGGGAAACCGGCGGAAAAGAGCGTAGAAGCTACTATGCCTGTGCCGCTTTTTAAATGAATGCTGTCTCTCGGAGATGGGGGTGCCCCATGGGAGCTGCAATAAGGTATCAGCAGAATATATCTCACTATATATGGGGCAAACAGTTAATACTATTGCCCCTAGAGGGTATCATCTCTGAGGTGTGCGAATTAATACTGCATCTTTATGTAAAGTAAAGTAGATGGTACTTTGCTGCAAAGTTATTGGGGCAGAAACATTTGGAAAGTATACTGAGGGAGACCTGGGCCTAGGAGTCCTTTGGTGGCCCCTAGAGTGCAGGAGGGACTACCTATGGGGAGTGGGAAATAGGGAAGGGAGAGTCGCCTAGGTTCGTTAGGTTATTAAGAGGTGGGAGTTTGGAGGATGTTGATCTAACTTAACTATGTAGAAACTAGGGGCAGTCCCTAACCATTGTGGGAAATGTGTACTGTATGGGAGGGGCAACATAGGAAAAGAGGAAACAAAGATATAGGGGAAAGGAAGGCTCCTAAGCATTAGTCATTCCGTGGGCTTTGGGCTAGGTCTTGGAGTTACTAAGATAAGGGTGAGGGCAAGGGGGCTAGCACAGGAACGGGTTCATCCATGATTTGATATTTGGCAGGTGGACGATCTATGGATAGGAGACTGGTGGGGTGGGGGGTTACTAGGGGCTGGAAAGAGAGATAGTCCAATATAGAGAGCAAGGTGGATACAGACCTGGAGCGGACGAAGAGGATGGGCTTAATTAAAATAATTCTGACGTTTATCAATGTCAATTATTAAAATAATTTCCTGGAATGTTAAGGGACTCAGGGGTAGACGTAAGAGAATGCTGATTTTGAGGCATATTGAGCAAATGGGGGCTCATATTACTGCTTTGCAGGAGACACACTTGCTGACAGAGGAACTGAGTGGTCTTAAGAGACGATGGGTGGGACAAGTATATGGGGTAGGTAGGGAAAGAGCCTCGTGGGGTGGTGATATTAATAAAGAAATCAGGGCCATATGAGGTGGTGCAAGTGATTACAAGGGAGGATAATAGAGGGATATATATCTTGGGCACACTGTTGGGTAAGGCAGTTTCGGTTGCCTCTATATATCGCCCAACGCTCTCGGATACTGGGTTCTTAGCCTCAGTAGAAAGGGATATAGCTGTTCTCTCATCACATTCTCTGATTCTGGCAGGCGACTAGAATACCTACCTTAGTAACCAGGAGGATAGAACACCACTGTCTAAGGGGCCTTTGACCAAGGCTCAGATTGCCCTGAACAGGTTACTGGAGGCAACAGCATTGGTAGATCCGATTAGGATGCATTTGAAACGGGGTAGGAGTATGACATTTTATTCAGCAGCCCATAAGAGCCAATCCCGAATAGATTTTTTCCTGGTTAACAGGGAGGTGATCGGGGAGATTAGGGAGGTGACAACAGGGGGTAGAACCTTTTCAGATCACTCTCTCATCCAATTGTTGTGGGAACCTAGACCCATCCTTCCTAGGCCGTACAGGTGGAAGCGGAATGATTCCCTATTGACAGAGCCTTCAGTGCGGGATAGGTTGGAGGATGCATTACTGGAGATCATACAGCAGCAAATACCCACACTGCAAAATAGGAAGCTGGCGTGGCCCACCTGCAAGGTGTCATATGCGGGGGTTGCCCAGGGTATTACAGCACAAAGAAGCAGAGAGAGAAGAGTGAAAGAGGAGTTTATTTTGAGGGCAATTGACTCGCTGACGCCACTGGAAGGGTCCTCTGGGGAGATTGACGCTGAACTTAAAAATCTGAGGGAGGAATTGGCAGATATTATTAATGGTAAAATAGAATTTTGGTTAGAAAAGATTAATGCTAGATACCTAATGCAAGGAGATGTCCTGGGGTGGTTACTGGTGGCTAGAGTTAGGGAATGGGAAGCAAGTAGAACGGTTACTTCTATTCAGTATGGGGGAAAACTCTTAACCGATTCTCAAGAGATGACGGATGCTTTTGAGTCATATTTTAAAGAAATTTACCAGGCTAGAGATCTGGCTGGGCAGAAAGAAACTGAGAGTTTTTTAGAGGGGATCCCCTTACCAGCCCTGGATCCAGTACAGGCCAGGGAGTTAGCGGTTCCAATAAGGGCATCGGAGATTATTGGGGAGGTGCAATCGTTAACCGCTGGTAAAACCCCGGGGCTGGATCGTCTTACAGCTAAATTTTATCAGGTACGTATACAAACTATACTTCCTATGCTCCAGGAATTATTTAGTACTATAATGCAGGAAGGGGTGCCTCATCCTCCACTGTATCAGGTGTATATCACACTAATTCCTAAACCAGATAAGCCCAGGGATATGCCCGGTAATTATAGACCCATAGCCCTAATGAATCAAGACATTAAGATTCTTACAAGAATCATAGCAAATAGAATTTTGCGTATCGCTCCTAGTCTAATTAGTCAGAAACAAGTGGGATTTATGCTGGGGAAGGGTGCACATGATGCTCTTAGGAAGTTACATCATATATTAAGCTATGCGCCCGATTCTCAGTTACCCTTAGCCTTGATATCTTTAGATGCGGAAAAGGCTTTTGATAGGGTCTCTCATCCTTTTCTTTTTGCTACAATGGAGAAGATGGGATTCTTGGAGGGTCTTCTTAGGGGTATTAAGAACTTATATGCTGCGCCAACGGCCAGGGTATTATGCAATGGCTATGTCTCGCGCGAAATTCAGTTGGAGAATGGGACCCGTCAAGGATGTCCTCTCTCACCGATATTATTTAATATCTATCTGGAGCCCCTTCTGAGAGCTATTAATAGGGATGTACATATCAAGGGGATTAAGATAAGGGGGAGGGAGCTGAAACTTTCAGTTTTTGCAGATGACATACTGCTGCACTTGCAGGATCCAGTATCTAGCTTTAAGAGAGTAACAGAAGTAATAGGGCAATTTTCCAAGGTCTCTAACTACAAACTAAACTTGAATAAGACTCAAATTCTCCCTCTGACACCGCACGTTTGCAGGCAGACTTTGCACCACTGCAAATACAATGGAGGACAGATAAAATTAAGTATTTAGGTATTTGGATCACTGCGACTATGGAGGGGGGAGCGGAAACAAATATGGGGGGAATTGTATCAGCAATTAAAGGGGATATAGTAAGATGGAATAAACTACCTTTAAACTTTATGGCTCGATTGGGTCTTATAAAGATGAATTTACTACCCCGATTGTTATACCCGGTGTATTTAGCCCCATATAGCATCCCCCAAAAATGGTTTAGTATAATTAGGAAATTAATTTCGGAATTTCTATGGAATGCTAAGCCCCCTAGGCTAAAGCATAATATTTTGCGCTTATTGCATAAAATGGGAGGGGTCAAACTACCTGACCTTCATATATATTATGTGGCAGGCCAGCTGGGCCTGATGAGTTGGTGGGTTAAAGAGTTCGATGGGGAGAGTTATACTCCAACTTGGCTCCAAATGGAGAAACAAATGCTAAGAGACTCTGGCCTTACCCCGGAAGCAATGCTGTATGCCAATGTTGGAAAAACTTTCAAAAAAGGGTATGGGAACCCAATTGCAAAAACGGCAGATGCTTGGTGGTCATTTCTTACTCCTGTGCAGAGAAAGGGCCAAATGAGGGCTGGAGACCAGCCTGTGTTGGGTAACCCTAATCTGGTAATTGGGAATCGGGTAATTAGCCTACGGTGGCTAATCAGATGCTGGGTCTGGAAAGTTAGGGAAATCATTCAGGAAACAGAGGTCCTGCCGACACGATGTGATGGAATGTATTTTTCAAGGTTACAAATTAAGCATATGATAGAGGTGTGATGAAGAAGCTGGGGTGTCACGGACGAATTTTTCCTGGGGTAAGCTTAAGGAAGTTGATCAGGAGCTAACTCCCTATCACAAATATACAAAGTACTCTTGATTCTTTCTTAGAGCTCCTAGGAGAGTTTATATTGGGAAAATGATGGTCCCTCGAATTTAGCTTGGGATAATATTTGGGAAAGCAGCAAGTATAATATTATACCCAAATAAAAGAGTATGCAATTTTTTATTGTCTCTAATTTGTATTTTACCCCTGTGAAACTATGTGATAGAAACCTTAGACAGACAGACCTGTGTTTTAGATGAGAGAGGGGAGCAGGTGACCTCTTACATGTGATGTGAGGATGTAGTAAAATATCGCCTCCTTGGGGTGAAATTAAAAGACATATGGACCCAATGCTGGATTATTCAGAATTTATAACACCAGAGATATGTGTCTTGGGTGATTTTTCCTAAATCTCGGGTTTTATGCCTAGATACCACCTCTCCTTGATGGCGGTGGTAGTCGAAGCCTTCTTATTAAAACATTGGAAAGATGATCATGTATATGCTTATGATCAGTAGGTAAGAGACTTAATGGGGACTTTGGATAACATAAAGAGATATTTATACCTGGGGGGGAGAAAAGGGTTATATGTTATAAGATGGGCTGCGTTAGATGCGATTTATTCACTGCAGGTCACAAATGTTCAAATACAGGCCTGTCTGTCGGATGGTGATTAACGGATGGTAATTATCTTGGAGTGTGAAACTGCTATTTCTGGTCCTATTCTGAGTTACATGGGGATGATTATGATCTAAATTCAAGGGTAGTTCTATGATGGTAAAGGTCTGCTGGGTTAAAAGGGGGGATAGGGGACTCTCTCTCTCTTTCCAGGGGACACAGCAGGATGCCACCCTTTGAGGGAAAGGCTTCAGGTAGTAAATGGTGCTTTGATGCTGATAGTGAGGTTACAGCTGTAATTGGATTTAGGATACCTATGGGTAGAGTAAATTTATATACGGACCCATTACGTTAGGGTATGGAAGATATGGAAGATTCTGACTGTCCTTGGGGTGGCTTTACCTGCTGTGTATGTATATAGGTGGGTTGTACATAGTTTGCACGGTCAGTTTGGGACTGTGTACCCTGGTTTTGCCAGGTATGTGTATGTCTGTCTATCTTTTCTTTGAAAATTGAATAAAGATGGTTTTAAAAAAAAGGAAGTGGGAGTGGCTGGCTGCTTGGCTACTGAAATCAAGGCAAAGCCTTTCCAAATCTGCACAGGTCAACCCCACTGGAGCAGCTGGAGGGTGCGTATAATACTTGGAAAAATATTAATTTTCACTAAGTTTATCCACCCAAGCCAAGACATAGGCAATCTGCTCCATTTGCTAGGACTGAATGGATGTAGTTCAGGAATTTTTGTTTTGTAATTATCCATGTAAAGGGATTGAATTGAGGGTGCACCTTCTTACCCACAAAGTATTTTACCTGTAGCTTTTTTTCTGTCTTAAATGGGAACAATCCCAGTTCTACATTGTTTTTTGCAATCCCTACTGGCAAGAGTTTGGATTTAGTAAGAATAATGCGATACCCAGAAATTTTTAAGAATTGATTCATCACTTGGATAACTGCTGGAATGGAAACCTTCAGGTTGGAAACAAAAAGCAACATATTGTTAGCTTGACCAGTATAATAAGTAAAATAATGGAGGAATAAATAAAAGAACAAATAGACCAACAACATGGTTTTAGGCATCAGAGATTGTACCAGACTAATCTTTTTCGTTTCTTTGAACCAGTCAGCAAGGCACTAGATAACGGGCTACCGGTGGATGTGATCTACCTGGATCACTACAAAGCCTTTAATTTAATCCCTCATAAGGAGCTTATCATGAAACTTAAAGAACTTAAGTTTAACTCAGTCATTATTCAGTGGATTATAGCCTGGTTAAGGGACAGAAGACAACATGTGTGTATTAGAGGTTTCATGTCTCCTGTGTCCCATAACATGGACTAGACTTCTCTTAAGCTTTTTTTATACTACCGGTCCTGGCTGCTTCCCACTCTCAGCCCCTGCTCCTCCTACTCTTTTTCCTTTCCTTCCTCCTTCCCCTCATATGTTTTGCTCAATCCTCCTGCTTATCCTCTTGTGGTACCGGGGTTAACCTAACCAAGCCAATCATAACCAGCAATTCCCACTGCTTGTCTAATGTTATGCACCTCAATTGCTCTCTAATCTTTTGGACACATTTGTTTTAGTTTTTATACTAGACTGCCATCTGCCGGCAACTTCGCTGTTGCCCAGATCTCCAATGCACTTGTATTGTACAAATTTAACTGACTGTATAACGTTCCTTGTATTGGTTCCTGTACTTATACCTGTACCTGCATCTACACATGCCTTTGCTGTTATGTACCTGCATTGTATCTGTTGCTCATTGTGTGTATTCTCCTTTTGTATGTTAACCCCAGGTCCACCTCGAAAATGAGCTTGCTCAGTGGTGCCCACCTGGTTAAATAAAGATTTTGATTGATTGATGTCTGACTGGGGAGAAGTGACCAGTGGGGTCTCACAGGAATCTGTCCTGGGTCCATACCTGTTTAATATATTTGTATTGTGGTTGCAGACATCAACAACTCCTGGTTGTGCAAGTTTGCTGATTATGCTAAACTGGGTGCAGTAGTAAACAGCGAACAAGTTTTTTTTTTTTGTAAACATATTTGTTATTAATTTTCACATATAATAACAATGAGATAAGTATTTCAGTACTGGAAAATAGGAACATAGGTTACAATATTGAATTACATACAATTGGTATAGTCATTTCATACTTGAATGAAAAGTTTTCTCACTATCCCTTCCACCTCCCCCCATAACAATCCTTACAGGAAATGTTTAAAGGGAGTGTTACATTAGAAAATAGGAGCATATGGCCTCTCATATGGGACTATATTAAAATATTACATTTTGGTATGCTTAAATTAAATTCATTAATGGTAACATCATGGCTTGCCATTTAGTACCACATTTATCATCTTTTGAGTCCTCTATATTAAAGATTAATTCTTCCATACAAAGTGTTTCTTTAAGTGTATACCACCAGCTGAACATATCAAATTCTAAACTTAGGGGATTTTTCCAGTTGGCTAATATAAGTCTTTTAGTAGCCATTGTTGGCAGTGCAAATTTTCTATTATTGATATCATTTATGCCTAATGAAAACGTATTATTAAATAAAATAATTTCATGAAAAAATTGAATATTTATTTTCAATAAGTCTTCCATAATTATCTTGGTCTTATGCCACCAATTACTGATTTGTGGACAAGCCCATAAACAGAGATATAAGTTTCCTTTCTGGCCACAATTATGCCAACATAATTCTGAATAACTCTTATTAATTTTTGATAACTGAGAAGAGGTTACATAAGCTCTGTCAAATATTTTTCCTTGAATTGTTTTATTTTTTTGCAGAAACATATAATTTATTTCCACTAATCCAGAAAGATCTCCATAATTTGTGAGATAAATTTAGAGATGACTCATTATTCCGTTTGTTATTTGATTTATTCATGCTGGGGCTACTATCATAACAAAGGCCCAGATATTCAGAGCACTTGCATAAGGCGCAAATGAGTTGCACCAGCACAAGTACCAATATGTGCCACTGAGCGATATCCAAAGGGAGCTGTGGTGCAGCACAAATACCATTGCATCAATCCACAGCCAAAACATATGCAGCACAAGTGCAAGGGGGCATTCCCATGAATAAGTGGCACACTGGCATATCCAACTGAAGAGCACGGTGCAAGGCAGGAGCAAACTCCAGGGTGCACCAGGCAGACTTGAGCCAATAAATATAGGCTCAAACAGACAGACAGCAGATGCACAACACTGAGCCCAGTGAGAGAGGGTGGGGGAGAAAGAGAGAGAGAGAGCACCAGAGAGGCAGAGAGGCAGAGAGACAGACAGACAGGGAGAGAGAATGACAGTGACGACGGGCGGACTGACAGAGTGGGAGTGGCACGCAGGGAGACCCAGTGACTGAGCAATGAACAGTGGCCCATTCCTGATGAATGTTGTAATGAGGGGAGTGAGGAGGCAGGAGGATCAGTGGTGTGGCCAACAAAGGGCCCAGTGGAGGTATGTCTGACATGGGTGGTACCATGTCAGGATCACATATGAGAACTTTAGTGACACAGAGATTGTGGGCTGGTACCACCTGAACAGGGCTGCTCAGAGGCAGCTCTGTGAGCTGTGTAGTGATGAGATGCAGGCATCCACGAGACGTAGTCATCCCATGACAGTGGAGACTAAGGCGACAGCAATGATGTGCCTGCTCACCACGGGCACCTTCCAAAGACCAACGGGTGATACCACAGTCATCACCCAGTCGGCCACGTCCTGCCTCCTCACCCAGTTCCTCAGTGATCTGCTGCCACATGCTTCCGAGTACATCCAGTTCCCCAGCATACATGCAGAGCATACAGCAAACATGCAGGAGTTCCACCAGGTGGCAGGCATGCCAGGCATGATCAGGGCACTAGACTGCACCCATGTTGGCATCCATACACCACCAGCCCAGAAGGTGTGGTGTACGTCAGCCAAAAGGGATACCCATCCATCAACTGTCAGGTGGTGTGTGATGCCATGGGGTGCATAATCAATGTCTGTGCCACACACCAGGAGTGCACACAATGCCTTCATATGGCACTGTTCTGCACTGTGCCATAGGTTTGAATGGGGAGACTTCCCCATGGGCCACCTAGTAGGTGAGTAGGATGTGTGCCAGGGTAGCTGACAGATGCAGCCCCAGGGGCGGGTGAGGGATGATGGGGCGGTGGGTGATGTGCATGTGGTGGCTGGGAGAGAGTGGGTGGCAGCACAGCATAGCACAGGGTTAACTATGTTGTTATGCACACTGGCGACAGTGCATAGCCACTGAGGCCATGGCTGCCTACCCACTACCAGTGACCATCATCCCCCTTGGAAGACTGATACAGTGAGGCACATGCCAGCATGCGCAATATCATCGAGCATGTCTTTGGCATGTTAAAGATGCGATTCCGTTGCCTAGACAGATCAGGCGGTGCCTTAGAATACAGCCCATCAAAAGCCTGTGGCATATTCCTGGCCTGCTGCATCCTGCACAACATGGCCATTGATCGTGGAATAATAGTCAAGGTGGATGAGGGCGACAGCAGTGGGGACGATGGTGGAGGAGTGTCGGAGGGTGGCAGGCTGGTGCCACATGGCAGAAGGAACCCCAGACTGGTGCAGGAGGCATGTCAGCACCAGGACATGATCACAAGGGAGCATTATGGACAACACAGGTGAATACACAGACACACAGGCATGGCCCACACAGCATAGCGCACACCACAGGGGATGGGATGGGCACAGTAGTAGTAGGCATGCTGGGATGGGGGTGTACATCAGACAGGGCAGGGCCACAGACACATGGGCATGTAGACACACACACACACTGCAGCACATGCACAAGGTGAGGGACATGGCATGGATCAGACGCATGACACCCAGTGCAACTGCTATGACAGAATGGTGCGGGGGTGGATGTTCAGCGATCTGCGATGGGGGGGCACTGCAGTCATTGTTTACTACTGGGTGGTCTGTTGTTGTGGGTGGGACCTGGCAGCTGGGTTGAGGGGCACACCGACTACCAAGCGCATTGCCTCATACTGTCTACTTGTGATATGCAGGATGGCATTAGTTTGTGCATGCCGACATTGTCGGCCACGATGTTTTGCCCACTTTATATTGGGCCGCAATGATCGGGCAATGTTGTTCCTGGCCGGATCCAATAAAATTCATTAGATAAACCATCTAAACCTGGGGATTTATTCTATGGCAATGATTTTATGGTTTGAATGATATCTAATAGTGTAATTGAGGTGTCTGTAAACTGAATAGGGGTAAAATTAATATTAGAAAAGAAATCAGAAAGCTTAGTAGGGTCAGGAATAAAGTTATTTTGGTATATTGATTTATAGTATTGGTTTATAATTTCAGATATCTCTTCATCTGATTGTTTTATGTTACCTGAAAAGTTTTTCATTGATGTAATAATGTTTTTTCCTTTTCTTTTCTTAACAAGCTTGATAATAATTTGCCCTATTTATCAGTGTTGTAATATCTAGTTTTCTTAATGGAAAAGTATATTTTTTTTAATTTCTTGTTGAATTAAGTCAAGCTTTTTAGCTTTATATTTATACCACTCTTTTTCGTACCTTTCAAAATCTAATATAATAAACTCATCGAACTCTTGTAATCTGTTATCTACTTCTGTTTGAGTTTGTTTCCTTATCTTATTTATTTTAATTTGGTATGATAGAAATATTGCTCTTAAATAAGCTTTGAAAGCATCCCATAATTTAAGAATAGTAGTTTGTCCTATATAGTTGTAAAACCAATATTCCTTAATGGATTCCTTAATGAATTCCCTGAATTCTATATTTTTTAGGTAATCATTGTTAAATGACCAATTTGTTGTCAGTAATAATCGTTTTTTATCTTCAGTTAAAATTTCCATTGAGATTAATACTTGATCTGATATAAATATAGAGTCAATTCCAGCTGAAATAATATTAGAAATAAAACTTTTTTGATATTAAGAAAAAATTGATTCTGGAAAAGTTTTTTTTTATCAGAATGTGTAAATTTAAGATCCTGAGGGTAAAGCAATCTCTAAATATCAACCAATTGTTCTATATTATAAAATGACAGCAATTTTCTGGAGATTGCCTCATTACCTCTTAATGATGGGGAGGATTTATCTAAATTTGGGTTATTTAGGGTATTAAAATCCCCCGCCAAAACAGCGCTCGATGATGTTGAAGACCTGCTGATACCTTTGCTAAGTAATCTGAGTAATGTTCAAAAGGAGCATATAAAGATCCTAATGTTAATTTTTTATTGTTAATTTGAATCTTTAATATTATTTGTCCTTCATTATCCCTAAATAAGTCTATCAATCGAAAAGGTAAAGATTTCCTAATCAATATAGCCACTCCTCTACTCTTCTTTGTTCCTGAACTAAAATAAATGTGTGGAATCCATTTTCTTTCAAATTGTATAATTTCTTTATCCACAAGATGTGTCTCTCGTAGTAACATAATTTGTGCTCCATGTTTTTTTGAAATAGGTTAGCAATCTGGGGGCCAGATATTCAAAACTTTGTGCTGGGCAAAAACCGTTTGCGCAGGTTTAGTGTGGGATTAGCACAGGTCTGCTACATTCAAAAGGCCAAATAGTGAGGGCAAACTGCATTAGAGCTGGGCAAAATCATAATGTATGCAAGGGACAAACTGACATGAATACAGGCACAATGCTATATTCAGTAACTAGAGCCACACAAAGTGGTTTTGCATGACTTAGCATGACACTTAGCACGGTGCACATTACCACCGAGGAAAAGCTTGTCTTAACCCTGGGCAATCAGCTTTGCGCGACACTATGGCTTTGCATGGTGTTTGCACGATCCTAACAAATACAGAGGCCAGATCTCCTAGCACTATTATCCTGTGTTCTAGAAGCTTTTAAATATTGTATTTAGAGTGCTTACCTTCTGTAGGATTGTATAGAATCTGTAGCATGTGTGTCCACCATCTTGTGCATGCGCAGTAGCCATCTGTATCCCGACTCAGTCCCAACAGTTGGCGCATGCGCAGTAGGGTCCTGAACTAGCCCACTGCATACTAATGTAATTCCTTTGTTTCCCTTCATAGGGCCTGAAGCAGCCCTCTCCCCTCATAACTCTGCCCAGCAGCAGAGCCTGAACTTGGGGGATTACCACAGCCTTTAAGAGGTAAAGCCCTCCTCCTGCACTACAGCCTACCTGTTGTGTAGTGTTTTCTGCCCACCCTCCCACAGGCAGCACTTCATTTATTGCTGCTGGCAGGTCCTGTGTCACATCACCTACCCTTCATTTTACTAAGTGTCCACTTTCCCATTTGCAGCTTATACACTCCAACCACTAGGGGTTGCTGCACTTTCCACTCTGGCACCTCTATCCACTCTCTACTCCTTCCTAGCAACTATTGCAATCCCTGTCCACTAGAGGTCTCTGCAGTTCCCTCCTAATCCTTTCTGCTATCTTTTTTCCTCACTCCTTCCCTTCAGCCCACCACTAGGCCCCTTGCAAGCCTCAAACCTTGCACCCCTTACTCCAAGGTCTACAGTCCAACCACCAAGCCAATATCTATCTCTAATATCAAGCTTTTAACTCTTCCTTCTTAGAAAGAGAGATTTCTGTCCTCTGTCCTACAGCTGTTCTCAAACCCAGTACCCTTACTATCAGAGTCAGCAGCTCTACCTCTTAACCATTGTATCTGGCTATCTTATTCTTACTTTCTAAGACTTTCATAGTCTCTGACCCCCCAGTCTGCAAAAATATTTCACCATTTCTCTCTTGCTGCCACTGCAGGCATTGAACCCTGCACCTTCACTATTTCACTCAGCCGCTCCACCACTCAGCTATCACATCAGACTATTGTTTGTGATAGGTTTTAAGACTAAAAGCCTCTAACCCTCATAGTCTGCTAAAATATTTTCAGAGTACTACTGCAGGCTTTAAACCCTGCTCCCTGCTGCTGCAGCTACTGTCCCAGGACTTTTTCTGTCACCCTAGGCAAGCCTTAAACCTGGTGCCCTGTGCATTTGAGGCAGGGGCTCTTCCACTGTACCAAGGTGGCAACTACGCTTATGGGTAGACCTTTCACCCTCTTCTACCCATCTCATTACTGCTCTCTGCAAACCCATCCTGTTGTCCCCCCTTACCCCTCTTCTCACCTCTCCCATCCAAATCCAGCCCCTACCATCTTCCCCTCTATCATCTAAGTTCCCCCATTTTTCTTCACTTCAGCTCTCACACCCTTACCAATCATGCCTGCACACCTCCTGCCTACCTGCCTCTCTCTCCTCCTCCTCCTCCTACTGCCTTCTGCTAACCCTAATGTCCCTGTTAACCCTCAGCCTCACTACTCTAGTGCTCCTACCTGCCCTGCTGCCCTTCCCTCCTTCTATGCCACTGCCCCTTCCCCTCCCTCCTCCTCCACTCACCCCATATGCTCATCTCCACCTCACCCCCCATCTAGACACTCTTTTCCTCCCCTTTGCTCCTCGGGCATCTTATCACTCAAGCCTTCCCAGCCTGTGCTGCCCTACCCACCCCTGTGCTGAAACCCCCTTCTCTTCCTATCGCCCCAGGTGAACTCTCCTTCTGCCACCTCTGTCCAGAGTGGCTCTCCTCCTTCTGCTCCTGACTGGTAACATACATCCCAATCCTGGTCCAGCTTGCAAAGGCTCCTCAAAGGAATCCACAGGCTTCATATTGCTTCCATGAACCTATGTAGCCTCCTTAAAAAAATTCGACTCTCTCAATTGCTGGGTTGAGGTTCATAAACCTGACGTTATCTCAATAGTTGAAACTTGGCTGTCAGACTCTACCCCTGACTCCCCTGGTCTCACTCCCTGGCTACTCCCTCTATCGGGAGGACTGTGTTGGTAGGCGAGGTGGGGGCTGTGCCATTTATGTCAAAGACCCTCTCGTTGGACTAGCCCTCCCAGCCCCGGTCCTTGACTTCAGGGCTCAGGCCCTAACCCTAAAACTATCTCCTGATCCCTCTAGGGGTCCCATCTACCTGACTACAGTGTACATATCTCCAAAAAATCAAGCACAAGCACTAGGCCCACTAATTGATTATCTTACCTCCCTACCCCACTCCTCTGACCAAATCCTTATGGGGGACTTGAACATCAATTGGCTTAGCCCTTCATCCACTTCCTCCCTTGACACCTTTGCAGCCATCGACCTAACCCAACTAGTCTCCCAACCCACTAGAGTGAATCCTAGAATGAGCTCTAGCACACTCCTGGATGTGGTCCTCACAAACCGCCCTAACTGCATCCGCAATATCCAAATCCTCCCGGACTGTCTTAGCAACCACTCCCCCTGTTCTCTTCTATTGGTCAACCTCCTTGCCCAAACCCACAGCACAAACTACCCTTCAGTGATGTCTTAGACCTGGTGGGCTGAAAGGCCTTAAGCAACTCCTAGCCCTCATAGACTGGTCCCCTATACTAAACGCCCCAGATATTGACATGGCCCTTACCTTCTTTATCCACACCTTCAACTCTGCTTGCAACATTTTTGCACCCATAACTGCACGCCAGTCCAAAGTAAGGCATGCCCCTGGATTACCCCCACCCTGCACCAACTTCTTAAGCACAGGGACAATCTATGGCACATTGCCATGGAAACAGGCCGCCCAGCTGACAGGCTGGCCTATGCTGCTGCCTGGAACAAATGTACATGGGCCATCCGCAAAGTGAAGGCTGAGCACTATCAAGCCTCCCTCACTTCCTCATGGGGGAATGCTAGGACCTTCTGGGACAACATTAAGCAGCTGAATGGTGGCACGCATTCCCCCCACCTTCACTTATCAACATTAATGGTTCGGTCTCCTCGGACTCTGTCCTTATTGCCAACCACCTCAACAAATCTTTCACAGACCTTAGCCCGGTGCTCCCAGATAATTTCTTCACCCCCCCCTCCCTCCAGGTCTGTCCCTATTCTTCCACGCCCCTTGTTCTACCTTTGCCGAGTCACTGCCCAGGAAGTCAGACCTTACCTACTCAAGGCCTTAAAGAGTAACACAATTGGCAATGACTCCCTTGATCCCAGTCTTCTCCATTAGGTTCTGGATCTGGTTATCTATCACCAGTCTCTTTAACAAATCCCTCTGCCTAGGGCAATTCCCCTCTGCCTGGAAGATAGCTACTGTCACCCCAATACACAAGGGTGGTGATAGGACCCTTCCTAGCAATTATCGACCTATCTCAATTCTCTCTCCTCTCTCTAAGGCCTTAGAAAAAATTGTGGCCACCCAAATCTCTGAATACCTCGATAAATATAGCATCCTCTGCCCATAACAACATGGTTTCAGAGAAGGTCACAGCACTAATACTGCCCTCCTGGAGTTCTCTAACTTTCTTCACACCTCACTGGACTCTGGCTCCCTAGCAGGTGCAGTGTTCATTGACTTATCAAAAGCCTTTGATACTGTCTCCCACCCCCTCCTGCTAGCTACCCTTAGTCACTTAGGCTTTGCCACTGGGCCTGTTTCCTGGTGCTCCAGCTACTTGTCGGCCCGCTCACAGCCTGTGAAAATCAACAGGAAACTTTCCAGCACCTGCCCTATCCGCTCCGGAGTCCCTCAGGGCTCCATTCTTGGGCCCTTGCTCTTTCCTTTTCTCAACTCCCTGCCCAGTGTATGTACTGGTAAAATCCTTCTTTACAGAGATGATGCTGTACTCTTTGCCTCCGACCGTAATCCCATCTCACTTCAGGATTCTCTGCAGGAATCCTACAATGACGCAGAAGCCTGGTTTACTGAGCACAGGCTCATAATTAATCTAAAGAAAACCAAAACCATGCTCTTTGCCCAACCCCAAAATAAATCCAGTAACTATCCTCTCACAGTCCACTCCACCTCTAAACTCCCTATTGAGCTAGTTCACTCTTATAAATACCTAGGTATAACCTTTGACCCTGCCCTCTCTTTTCATGCCCACATCTCTGCCCTTGCCTCAGCCTCTAACACTCGACTGGGTATCCTCTATCGTCATAAAAACTGCCTCCCCACGGATGCCCTCCGACTTGCAGTCACATCCTCTGTTCTATCTCTGGTAGACTATGGCCTACCTCTGTATGGTGCAGCAGACCAGACTGCCCTGCACAAGATCCACCTCACCTTAAACAAGGCCTGCAGGCTCATAACTGGTGCTCCTAGTCTAACCCACACTTGCCGTTCTTTACACCATGGCTAATCTACTCAACCTAGATGAGTGCCTCAAATAACTAACCTGCCTCCTAACAAAAAAAATCACTCCTTGGGCTATCCCCACCGGGTCTGTCAACCACTATCCACCATGCAAACCCTACAGTGCATACCCGCATATCCCGCAAAACTGCACTGGTTAAACCGAGGGCGAGAACCTCGAAAGGTCAAAGGGCTTACCCCTACAGAGCCCCCTGTTGGTATAATGCCCTTCCCGCCGGAGTCACTGATGCCGCCTCGTTATCTAAAACTAGTCTTAGAAATCACCTGCTCTCAACATGCAGCTGTACCTGCCTCTAAGCCTCCTCCTATCCTCCCAGACAAGGCTCACTGGGCCGCTCTGTTCTTCCTGTCCAGCTCTACCTTTACTTGACTATCTTCCCACACTCCTCTTCGATGTCTTCCACCCAGCCTTACCTTTATCTGCCCACTGAATCAATCTCCATGTAACTACTGTATATTGTCTACTCTGTAAAGCGCACATGTAAGCCTGTTGTATACTGTGTTTGACAAATGCCTGTATTTTTGGCTGATTCCTAAATGTACTCAGATTTTTGTCTGCCTTGATGTTTGTTTCTTGCACTGTTTTGTCCTCTCTTGACGAGTACCTTTGTAAATGAGCCTCTGGCTCAAGGTTGATAAACTGATGTTCTAATAAATAAATAAATAAATATGACACATTGACAAAGCCAAACATAAGGAAACATGCTGCTAACTGATGGCATCACAATGGTGCCATCATCTGCTCACCAGACCAGCCATGCTAGACAGTAGTGGTAACCCTGCCACCAGTGGACAGCATGGCAGTGTGGCCATACAGCACACACCTGTGGACCACTCTTCTGTGGACTCCAACAGATGCCAGCACACACATGCAGCACTGTAGGCATGGAGGATGTTGAGGGGAGAGTGTATGGGTGGCCAGGCTATGCCACAGACCAGGTGTGGCCACAAGGCTGGGACACATCATGCAGTGCACATGGGCCGATATTGGGCATACCCCAACACCTGTGTGCCTTTCTGATAATATATGCCCCCGGCCACATACTGCACAGCTGTACAACTGCCATAGCACACAAAGCTGGACATGTATATGTCACTGTGAGCATCCCATGCCAGAGGTGCAGCATCTGTGGGTCACACAACAGTGTAACAGTAATGTCCACTGTCAGTAAACACCTGCAGGTTGGGCCTCTCACTGTGTATAGTACAGTCATCATCACTGCCCTACACACCATAGGCATTGCTGTGTCCACACACTACTGGCCCCCTTGCTACTGTAGTGTCTGCTGTGCACTGCAGCATGACCTACAGTGTGACAGTTGCATGCAGCACCACCACCATCTGTGCCTATGCTGTGTTGTCCCAGTACAGATGCAGGCAGCAGCACATGTGGAAGTAGTGTTCAAAACTGTATAATATTCCCCAAGCTGTTTGCGCAGCGCTAACACGTTTGCGCAGGTTTAGCGCAGGGCTAAACCATTAGCCTGGCACAAACAGCATGCAAATCAGGGCATAATGAGATGCTGATCTGGATTTTTGCCCAGAGACTATGTAAGCAGGCTCATTTGCATGTCACTTTTGAATATGGCAAACTTTAGCACCAGGCAAACATGTTTGCACCGGGCTAACGGTTTAGCCCTGTGCTAAACCCGCGCAAACATGTTAGTGCTGCGCAAACAGTTCAGGGAATATTTTATTGTTTTGAACACTACACTTCACATACGCTGCTGCCTGCAGTCAGTAATTGTCCACGTGACGGTTGGCACACACATTGGCCACATAGTTCATCTCTACTCTACCTTCACATCATTGTGCACTGTTTTGCTGTTGTGGTTTGCACTTCCTGGTTGCCATATTCAGAGCTGTCTTATTCCAGGGCTAATTTTGCCCTGCATTCCCAGACCAGTTTCCCCAGCCTCATTCTCATGCTATATTTAGAAGCTGTTTGCCTCAGGCTGTTCCTTTTGAATATGGCTTGCTTTGTGCTCTGGGCTAAGTTCGCCCGCTGGGCAGTGCTAATTTAGCCCCGGGGCAAAATTTTTAATATCTGGCCCTGGATCTCTTAATAGGTGAATTCACACCATTGACATTCAGGGAAACCATTTTTATGTTATTTTTAAGTTGTGCTATTTGTGAGGTTCTCATTATACATTATAATATAAGGGAAGCTCATATAAATGTTGTCCACTACTAGTATTAATGTTTGTTCTTCCCATCTTTTACCATTGTTCCCACATTTTTTTCCCCATATCATCAACTTGTTTCCCTGAGTAACACTCCCCCCAAACTCTGAAATAGATCCTTAATACTTTCTAAACCCCCAAAACTCCTTCTTTTGTTTATAAAGAAATCAACTTCACTTTTGTGCCAGGTCAATACAGTACTTATTTTTACCTTAAATTGTAAATTCACAATTTTATATAAACTTTTGGGTATATCCAGTATGGTAAAAAAAGACTTTAAATTACCATGAACAGAAGACTTCCTATACCTAAAAAGCAAAAGAAACATGAAAAATATAAAAATCAGAGACATCCCTAAAGTGTTGTGGATCGCTACATCTTAACCCCCCCCCCTTCAATCTGAGGTTCTCTATACAGTTTCTGTTTAGCATTGTTCAAAAAACATCCAGGAATTTAAACTTGAATTCAATTATGGCTTCTTCCACAGAGTCATAAGTATAACAAACACCATTGATCAGAGTTTTTAACTTTGCAGAGAATATCATTGTGGACTTAATACCTTGTGACCACAGTTTGTTTCTGACCCAATCAAATTTTTTCCTGGCTTGTACCAGCTCAGGTAGAAGATCGTTAAAAATTGAAACAGAAGCTCCCAATACTTTCAACCTCTTTTTCTTATAGACTGCTGCAATTAATAGCTCTTTATCTTTAGATTTCATAAACTTTATTATAATTGGTCTAGGGGGAGCTGCATCTTCTGGTTTTTGATGTAGACCCATGTGTATTCGATCAATTTCAAATGTTATATTACTTGGGTCAGTCTCTAAATAACCAGCTGCTACTTGATTAAAGGATTCTGTTAAAGTTTTTTTTATTGTCCCAATTTTCAGGTATCCCAATCAATCGAATGTTTTTCCTTTGTGCTCTGGTTTCAAAGTCCAGCAGTTTCTCTTTAAATACTGTGTTTGTCTTTTTTAACTCTGAAATTCTGCCCATTAATGGAGTATTGTCCCAGATTCCCCCCTTTTCCCTCATAAAAAGACAGAGACCATTGTTGTTGTTGTTGTGCTCAGATTGGCAATTAATTTATTTATAAATCATAATTTCATGTTCCATTTTATCATCTTTTATTATTATATCTCTCTCAATTTCATTTATTTTCATCCATATATCAATCTCTGATCATCCCTCTTTCTTCCTCTTTTTGCTCCCCCAGGTGAAAACCTGAGTGACTTCTTCTTCTCCTTTTCTGTTAGGTAACGGTGAAAACCGAGACTGCTTTTCTCCTTCAGCTTTTTCCTCTTTTCGTCTTATCCCTATTCCTTTTCCTTTTCCCCCCCTTCCCTCCTTTCCCTTCCCCTTTTTCTGCCATCCACCTTTGGCAGTCAATAATCGTTCTACGGACAAATCTGTCATCCACCTTTGAAAGACCTACCATGCAGTCCTTTTTGACAGTCTTCCCCTCTTGCTCTACATTGTAGGGTGGGTGGGAGGGATCAAAACTCCAGCAAAAGTGGCTGAACCACTCCTGTGTTGCCCATTATGCACCTCCACTTGCCCTCCTTCCGTTGCTTGGCCATTGTTCTATCTCTTGGCCCTCCCCTTACTTCCCCCATCCCCTTCTGAGCACACCATCTTGATGGAAAGGGAAGGGGTGCACCAGGACAACCTGGTCTGCCCCTTAAAGGGCAAACTCCATTGTTCCGGATTCCCCCCTTTTCCCTCACAAAAAGACAGAGACCACTGTTGTTGTGCTCAGATTGACAATTAATTTATTTATATATCATAATTCCATGTTCCATTTTATCGTCTTTTATTATTATATCTCTCACAATTTCATTTATTTCCATCCATATATCAATCTCTGATCATCCCTATTTCTTCCTCTTTTTGCTCCCCAGGTGAAAACCTGGGTGTCTTCTTCTTCTCCTTTTCTGTTAGGTAATGGAGAAAACTGAGAGTGCTTTTCTCCTTCAGCTTCTTCCTCTTTTTGCCTTATTACTTTTCCTTCCCCCACTTCCACCCCTTTTTCCGCATTAGCCAGTCTCCAGCTTACATTGAATGATCAGCATTCCCCTCCCTTAGGGTATGTTTTCCTATACCTCAGGGAACCTCCTTCCCAGCCTCCTCTTTTTTTTTATCCTCCATTTCTTGCATTCCTCCTCCATGCTTCTATAAAACCCATCATTTCTGTATTAAACATGTCTATGGCTAGATCTGACAGATGCACGACATCCGACCTGTAGAAATCTTCTACCCACTCTTCCACACCCCGCAATATTACCTGTCCTCCCATTCTCATTATCAGTGTCCCTACCCTTCTGTTCATCTTTCTCCTTGCCCTATCCACAGCTCTATGGCTGTGCTCATGTCTCCAAACTCTCCTTGGTATCATATCCGACCAGGCAAGGCATACCCTTGACCACCACTGTTGTATTGTCTCTAAGTCCCTTTTTACCTGCATGTATGTGTCCACCCACGGCTTACCCCCAAGGTCATTACCCCCTAAATGTATAAAAATTAAATCTGGGATGGGTCACCGCTCCTTCAGTTCTTTCAGGGTAGGAAGCAGCTGTGCCCATCTCATCCCCCAGATGCCGCGCCACACCAATCTACATTGTTTCACATCTTGGTGAAGCTGCTTTCCCCCAGCCCTTTTCTCAGCTCTCCTTTCTGCCCAATAAATATAAGAGTGGCCACAGATCCAGACTTCCGTAAACCTCCCTCTTCCTATAGGGTTTAAGCAAAATAAATGTCTTATATATGGTCTTAGTTTTGTTCGCATAATATCCCCTCTCCCCGTTCCCCCCATGTGGCTCCAGATCTGCAGCAAAAACATAGGTGATACATTAATCTTCATACTGCAGTGTTCGAATGTATCTCTTATAACTGGCAGACTGACAGCGCCCCTTTTCCAAAATCTTATTCACTGTCTCACCTGCTGCCCACTGTGAGGAAGCCCCTATCCAGAAGGATTGGGATGAATAATTAACCAGGTCCTCCCTCAGGAATTGTATGCCTTTTTTGAGTAATGCTGTGACTTGATAACTTGTGACCCTTTTCCCATCCCCATGCACAAATAGTCTCCCTGTCCTATTCCCATGCTCTGTGGTGAAAGCCCACAAAGCCTGCACTGGGCACACTTCGCCCTCTGCATGTTTCCTCAGTGTCACCATGCAACCCTGTCCCCTTTGATCCATCTTTGACCTCTTAATCAAGATCTGTATCTCCTTCATCCCCCAGCTTATATCTTCCCATTCTAAGCCCCCCCTCCTTGTCTTTCCTGCCATGTCCTACCACCTCACTCACCCTCATGGCCCCTGAAAACATTATAACATAAATCATGTGGAATAGCTGGGCCTTGGCCTTTGTTCTGCATATAACCAGCAATACATCTGTTAGTCTCATAAGTCACTGCTCCCCTATTGGTCTTCTCTTATCCACCATCCCTTGTTTTAGCCTACCCCAGCCCTGCATCATTTCTTCTAATGAACATTGATTTTGTCGGGTCCTTCCATCCTTTTAAACTGCAAATAACACTAATTCCTGCCAAACAGACCCCCATTGTGGTATGGGCTGTTCCTTTTCGCCATTTCTCCACAGTGAACTTCCCCAGTTGTTCTTCTGTGAGTGGCCTACTTACCTCCATATGGTATGTTGCCCTGAATGTTTGAAACACTTGTCAGGCCCCATCGTAAGCCTTCCGAGTCCGTGGTGCCCATGAACTGCGAAACAACAGTTCTGCTCCTTCTTGACAACGTCCCAGATGTTCATTGGTATGGGTGTTTTTTGTTCCTCCGCTGTTGGTGCCAGTTTCCAGAAATGATTCAGCTGCAGACAGGAAAGGCTGTCAGCCAGGGTATTGTGTACCCTTTCTATGTGTTTCGCTCTGAATGACATGTTCAACTGCAAGGCCCTTAGCACAAAAAGTCACAAAACTTGCATGACCATTTCTGACCTGGCTCCCCTGTTGTTTAGGACCTCTACCACTGCTCTATTATCACACCAGAATGTCACTTTCTGATTCTGCAATTCTTCCCCCCAAACCAGGGTGCATGCCCAGATGGGCGTGATGTCTAGCAATGTTATATCTTTTACCTTACCGTCCTTCACCCAGTCTGATGGACACGGTTCCACAAACCATCTGCCCTCAGATAGCCCCCCATGCCTAGGCCCCTGGCTGCATCTGTGTAAAGAGCAAGGTCTGTGTTATACACCCATTCCTCCTGCCAGAAGGAGCAACCATTATATTCCCTGAGGAATTCCTCCCATACTTTAAAGTCCTCCTTGACTCATTTTTTCATGTCCACTCAATGGTGTGGTCTGGTCACTCAGGCTGTAGCCTGTGCTAACCTTTTGGTGAAAGCCCTCCCTGGGCCAATCACTCTGCAGGCAAAGTTCAGGTGCCCCAACACCTGTTGTACTTGTTTTAGCTATACTTTTCTTCTGCTGGTATGTACTTGGATCAACTCTTTCAGTTTTCCCACTTTTTTGTCTGGCAGCCTGAATATTTCCCCTGGAGCATCTATCTCAATACTCAGAAATTCTAGCACCCTGCTGGACCCTTCTGTTTTTTCCAGTGCCAGAGGCACCCCTAATTCCTTGCACAGCTCTTGAAATTTGACCAACATTTTTTGTGTCTCTTTTTTCCCACTACCGATAAAAAGGAAATCATCCAAATAGTGAATGACCATTCTATAACCAGTTCTTTCTTGAAATATCCATTGCAAACAGGTGCTGAATGCTTCAAATATTGCACATGCTATAGAACATTCCATAGGCATGCCTTTGTCAAAATAGTAGTGTCCCCCAATTTTGAAACCCAAAAGGTCCCAGTGTTTTCTCCTAACTGGCAGAAATCTGAACGTGGATTTGATATCTGTTTTTGCCATCCATGCATCACTGGTAGCCCGGATCATCTGGACTGTGTCTTCTAGAGTAGCATATGTCACTCTACTATATTCTTCACCTATAAAATCATTCACTGAATCCCCTTCTGGAAAGGATAGGTGGGGAATCACCCTGTATTCTCCTTCCTGCTTTTTGGGGACCAATCCCAGTGGAGAGACCCTCATGTTCTGCAATGGGGGCTATCAAATGGTCCTTCTACTCTCCCCGCTGCCTTTTCCTTCCCTATCTTTCGTCTTAACATTTCTTCTCTCCCTTTTACCAAACCCAAGTTGTTTGCCTCTCTCGCTTGTCTGGGGCCTTTGCTCTGCAATGAAAAACCTGTGCCAAAACCTTTTTCAATCATCCCCAATACTTTCCTATTCGGGTACCTGTCCAACCAACCCTTCCATGCCTCTATCCTGATGGGGGTTCTAGCTGCCTTAAATTGCTCCCTGCCTTTCTTCCCTTTGCCCCCCAGATTCTCCCTCTCTGCTCAGTGCTTGGCCTTGCTGGTCAGTGATTTTGACTCCCTCTATTCGTATGCCCCCTACACCTCCCCATTCCATGCCTGTCCCTTATATCCCTGTCCCTCTTGAAAGGATTGTTGACCTGAACCTTGCTCCCCGGATCCTTGGGCTCCTTGGACGCATGCCATTCTGTATCTGCTTGCCAGATGTGTTCCCCCGCATTTCGAACATTCATGCTGAAAACGACATTGTGGCCAGGAACAAAAGGCCCTATTGTATGCCCAGCAACACCTCTGGGGCATAGCTCCTTTCCGGCCCCACTCCCCTTCAGGTGTGGACTGATCAGTTACATAATCCGTCCATAAGTCCAGCTGCTTCATGTCCCATCTTACATCCCCATATGTGGCCATTCTCTGCCGAAAAAATTCATCGTAGTATAAACACCCCACCCCACCCTTCGCCTTTGCCTATCTTATTATTAGGGAGTATGTGATGAGTGGGATGCCCAGCTCTGGTTTCGGTTCCAATACAATGGCTGAAAATGTGGCAAAACCCACAAACCACCCATCCCAAGTCTTCCCTTTTGTGAATTTGTCCTCCTCCTTCTTTCCTAACAAAACTACCGCTGCTGCCATTTCACACTTTCCTGTGTTCTCTGTCTCTTCATATTTTGCAGCCACTTCCCAGCTAACTAAAGTGAATATATCCAGATACTCTCCTTTCCATATCTTTTCTTTCGTGGCCAGTGGCACATGTCCAGCTACCCTCATCCCAGGGGCACCTATCTCCCTTGTTCCTTTTCCCTCTTTCTCTGTACTCCCTTCCTTCTCTTTTTGCACTGCTTCCCCTGTCCTAATCTCTGCCAGTGCTGACTCCATTTGCCCTAAACCTCCTGTCCCAAGTAATGACACAATTTGACTTATATACTCCTTGATACTGTCACCCACTGAGCTGGGTGTTTTACCTGTGTCCTTGTCTGTTCCTTGATGCCTTCCATCTTCCTGGCACCCCATTATGGATCCCTGTGGTTGAGGGGCTGGTTGCACCACTAGCCGTTGCGGAGGAACCATTACGTCCTGGGGATCCAGTCTGGGTTCCCCTGTGGGGACCCTGACTTGCTTTTGGAGAGGTACTGGTGGTATCAGGTCGATAGGTTGCAGAGGTACTGGGTCAGCCACCTTGGTGGGTCTCCCAATCAATGGCTGTACCCTGGTTGGGCTGCATGGCCCTCCAACCGGCCGCTTTCCTCTACCCCTTTACCCTTCCCCGCTTTCCTTTTCTCCCCAGATCTCCCTGGTTCCTCCCCTTCCACCAGGTCCCACATTTTGTTGGCTTTTCCTGCCAATTTGACTATAGCCCTGTAAGCGTCTTCCTTTGAAGTCCTGTTCTTCTTTGGTGCCATGTCCTCCGCTACTTTCAAACTGTGAAGACAACTGAAGGAAGGAAATCAAAAACACATTCCATTATTTAATTTCTGTCTAAACCCACCCCTCTTATGGCCAGGCCCTTGCTTTGACAGTCGCTCAATGATCCCGAGCCTTGTCCCTCCTTTTTTTTTGTGGCTCCCACCTCTGCCAAGGGCCTTCCTTCCTCGCCAGTGTTCACCACAGGCCCCCTTTTAGGTGATCGCATCAATCACCCGGTCTCCCCTGCTTTTTTGTCCCTCCTTTTCCTTCCATTGCCTGCCCAGACCCCTATCTCTTGCCCTGCCTCACCCCCATGGGCCTCTGGATGGTCACGGTCTTCGCACGCCTCAGGTGCTGCCTCTTGTGGGCTTCCAGGCCTCAGCCTCATTCCCCTCTTAAGCCCCAGGCTGATAAGAGCCCTCGCAAGCTTCTGGCACCACCTTCTGCATTGTTCCCTGCCTAAAACTGGTAAAACTTCTCCCCCTCACATGCTCTTGCATGTCTCTGGCTGTTGCCCCTTTAGGACACATGGTGCCGCATGGCCTCATGGCCTCATTCCGAAACCCCCCCTTTGTCTCTTGTGTCCCCTCAGCTGCCTATCCAATGAGGTCCCTTAGGGGGCTGTGCCTCCCCCTACCCTGTGTGCCCTCACATACCTCTGCTTGCCTTCCACTACCCTCCTGACCATGCCTGCTTGTGCTGTCCCCTCTCCCCCACAATGTGCATTGTCCCCTTGGGTAATAAGGTAACCCTGCTACCAGCTTGCTTGAAAGGACAAACCCACCCCCCAAATGCGTGCTGGTTCCTTTTGGCCCATGGTCCTGTTACCCCTTGTAGGCCAGCCCCCCCTTTCTGGTTGGGCCACATGGTCCTGCAGGCGTGTGACATCACGCCATCTGATTGTGCCATGCTAGCCTGGGCCCATTCCTTTTCTTAAACCTCAGGCCACAAATTACCTGCCTCACCCTTCCTTTTCCATTCCTGAGCCTCTCCCTCCCCCCTAACTCCTTGTCCATCCTCCTTGCTTCCATTTGTAGGCCCTCACTCGCTTTGCAGCCTCCCCGTGGCGTGTGACGTCACACCATGTGGCCTCCCGCATCAGTCCCTTGCAGTTCCTTTCTCTCTAGGCCCTTTTCCCATCAGGCCTATCATGCACTGCCAATTCCCCTTGATTTAAGCTCCCCCCTCCCCATAACCAAACCAGCCTGTTGCGAGCTGTTTAGGAAAAACTTCCGCATGGCCATTGACTCGGTAAGGCCAGCTGGAGCAAAAGAGATCCTTCTCCCTCTTATCATTCCCTTGGCCCCTGCTCAGCCTGCAAAAACTCCCCCAATCATCCACCCACTGCTAGCGGTTCCTTCCTGCATCAAAATGCTCCCTGTAGCTGTGCGTTCTGATTTCGGTGTCAAAAAGCCGCTCTATCGCTGGCAAAGCCCTTTAGGCTCAGTCCCCTCTCTGCAGCTCTTCCTTGCTGCTTCTCCACATGCTCCTGTCCCTGCTACCGGCACACATGCTAGAAACTATGCCTCTACCACACGATTCAGACAGTACTATAGGCAAAAAAGCACAATGCAAACTGTGCCACTACAATGAACATCAGCCTCCTGCATAAGGCTTCCTCTACTTCACCACTTTACCATTTATACTCATTGCAGTACTGCATCTCAAATGTTATTTTTTCTGAAATATTCCAAATTACATTAAACTATACCTCTTTTTCCAGTACCATCTACCCAGCTTCAAAACTTCTAGCTCTTGTAATTATTATATATTATTCTGTGGAATATTATGTATCATATATATATATATATATATATAGTATACTTTTTTTTTACATCCTCTTCCATATTGTTTGTTTCTTACTTCTTTCTCCTAATGCACAAACCTTCCAAATTAATCTGCCAATCCATTGTGCGGTAGTTCCAATTAGATCGATCAAGATCAAAACTCCAGCAAAAGTGGCTGAACCACTCCTGTGTTGCCCATTATGCACCTCCACTTGCCCCTTCCCTTCCCGTTGCTTGGCCATTGTTCTATCCCCTGGCCCTCCCCTTCCTTCCCTCCTCCCCTTCTCCCCTTCTGAGCACACCATCTTGATGGAAAGGGAAGGGGTGCATCAGGACAACCTGGTCTGCTTCTTAAAGGGCAAACTCCATTATCACTTTTGTAAAAATTCTACAGTTGTTTTCAGTTGGATCATCTCCTGTTTTAATTCTACATTTTCTTTTATCAGATTCTGTGTTACTATAAAATAGTTTTCCATTTTTTCATGTTGTGAAAACAATAAAGACATCTGTTGTGCTAACTGATTTAATTGTTGAAACAATGCTTTTGCCCATTTTGGTGGATCATCATATGTTTCTTCCCTGGAACCTTCTTCCGATGCTGAACTCAATTTCATTTTCTTTTAAAAAGATTTTCTTGATGCCTTGTTCTTTTTGGCAGATATCATAAGAGTTCATCACTGGCTGCATAAGTATATTCATTTTCCCTGTTTCTATATTTGTAACTGCAGTATTTATTAAGTGTTTTTCTCCTGTGACTACTTTATCAGAAATAGAATGGGATTTTTAGTTCCTTACCCCATTTTCTGTTGAAAGATCTTCTTGAATCATTTCGGCCATACTCTGTGCTCCACCTGGCATACTTTCGTCTGATGGAAAATTCACTTTTTCCTGTCTAGGTTCTACAGCATGGTTCACTTTCTGAGAGAGGTCCACTGAAGTTTCAGTTGTGGTTACCTCCAGAGGTATCCCAGCACACTCTCCTTGTGTTTCAAGCTGGACCTCTTCAGAGTCGTTTTGTTCCTTTTCTGACTATGCCGATGCATCATTTTCAGATCTGGTATTTTGTTTTGAAGAAAGCAAGGGAAAAAACCTGTTCCCACTGAGTCTCCTTACTACTGAGGTAATGTTTTTTTGAGACCATTTAACATTTTTAATTTTTGTCGTAAAAGCATTTGACTTCCTCGTTGTCATGGATCAACAAGTAGGCTTGCCAGATTTTGGCTTTGTTGTCACCACTGCAGGTTTTAAATCTCTTTTAGGCATCATGATACCAAAGTTCATAAAGAGTTTTATGGTCTTTGTCAAGTTTGTCTTCAGAAGTTTCTGGAGTAGCGTTTGAGTTCATGCCCTGATTCCTTCATTGAAGTGTTGCGAACCTCAGTGCAGGTACATTCGAAGGGGAAATGCAGTGTCTTGCACTCACGGCATTTTCTCTCTACTCGCCATGATGCTCCTCCCTCCCACGTGAGTGGTCTCCTTCAGTAAACAGTGAACAAGCAATAAACCAGTTTCAAGAAGATCTAAATCAAATAGGTATATGGGTGAATAAACATAAGATGTCCTTTAATATTGATAAGTGCAATGTCATGTAATTTGGCACGAAAAATAGGCTAGCAAAATACTTCCTGAATGGTGTGAACTAAGAACTACTGATAGTGAAAGAGACTTAGGAATAGTTATTAGAAAAGATTTGTCTTTCAAACAACATACTATGGAAATGGCCAAGAGTGCAAACAAATTGATGGGCTGCATACTTCAAAATATTAGAAGCAGGTAGAGTGCAGTTTTGATGCTGCTTTATAGGACATTGGTTAGGCCCCAATGGAGTATTGTGCTCAGTTCTGTGCACCTTACCACAGGGGAGATATCTGACTCTTGGAGGGAGTACAGAGGAAAGCAACCGAGAGAATAACACAATTAAAACATCTCCCATATGTGGAAAGATTGCAGGAGTTGGGACTGTATACCTTAGATTATAGATGACTTAGAGGTGACCTGTGCCTTGAATATAGAGCTTTTAGGAACAGAGACCTATAGGAATGCATGGGTTTGGAAGCCAAGAGAACAGACAGAAATAATAGAGAATATAAGTATCAACTGAGGGGAGAGATACATAAAACTAACAAGAGGGGTGCCCAGATAAATCAGAGGGTGGTGGCACTCTGGACAGCTCTCTCTGCAGAGATAGTAGCTAGTGATACCATTGATATCTTTAAAAGCAGGTTAGATAATTATGTTGGAAGCACATTGATCCATTAATATAATGGAAAGTCTGATTGGTTAATGCTGTTCATTTGTATCCATCCTATAAATTCTATGACTGCAGTATAATAGAATCATATGCGCATGTCACCAACTGTCTCATATTCCCTCAATGTTTAAGACTCTCTCTAATAGATATAGCTAAAGACTCAATCACTAGGGCAAATAATAGTGGGAAAAGGGAAAGTCCTACAACCCTGCCTCATACTAGTACTAAGAGATATGTCCTTTATGAAACCCTCATAAACCAAGACACTCACCATGGGGGAGCTGCAGTATATAGCAACTTGACTACTCCATATACTGTATGTCTCACTCAGACTAAACCTTACCAGCACGTGGAACAACTATTGCAATTCTATGTAATCAAATAACTTCTGTGCATTCATGGAGAGCACAGATGGCAACTCCAGGATGCCATGAACCTCACTGCACCACATTAAAGATATGTCTCATATTGTGGTAAGAATAGCAGCCAAGGACAAAGCTGGCCTGGGCAGGATGCATTAGGGATGGAAAATCCCTTCAGTCTAACTGACAGTACCTTGGTCAAAATTTTGAAATCCTAATTTTGAGTCTCTCCCCCTCCAACACAACAGATGACCAGGGACACATTACAGGTGCTCTGGAGACCCACAGCTTTAATGAGGATCAATTCTCTCCCCTCCAGCCTAACGGACAACCAGGGACACATTGCAGGTGCTCTGGAGACCCACAGCTTTAGTGAGGGTTGAGTCTGTCCCACTCCAGCCCAACGGATGACCAGGGACACATTGCAGGTGTGAGCTACTGTACTTGGCATCCAGCGCCATTTTAAAATCTTGCACTCACGGCTACCTGGGGACTTTAAATGACTCATTAATTTACTGCTGAACAGAGCTGATTGTTTTTGTTTTCCACAGTTGTGCTAGGCTTGGAAATGTGTAATTTAAAGCTGTTTTGTTTGTTACATTGTGTCCTGTAACTGTGTAAGGCTAGGAAACTTGTTATTTTATGCCTTCTTATATGCAGAGCTATGATTTGCCAGAGGTTTGATTGTTACTGTGAGGAACATGTATTGTGCAGTTTAATAGGGTTTATGAATGGAGATTCCTAAGCTCTGATTCCTGCCCTCCCGTAGTGCTGATGCAGGGTGTTGTGCCTGAGCACTCAGATTGCACCCCCTCCCACTACAACGTTCTGTCCCTGCTTACCTCATCTTATTAACTCGCTCTCCTCCTTTTTCCCCACGTACTCTGTAGACTCACAGTTTAGTAAGAGTTGAGTCTCTCCCATCCAGCCCAGTGGAGGACCAGGGAGACATTGCAGGTGAGAGCTACTGAATTTGGCATCCAGTGCCACTTTGGAAGCCTGCACTTCCTGCACCATGCTACCGTGTGGCACTATTTAGTCCCTTCCACCCAACCCACCACAGCCACCCTCCCACCCAGAGATGGTGCTACTTTTATACCTGTAGAAATAATCAGCCTGCTTCTGCACCCCACCATAGCCATGAGATGGATTTTCCCACCCCACCATCAAGCAACCTCCACCACAGTCCCCCAGTGGAATACTGTAGCCTAAATGGTTGGACCTACCTCCCCACTATACTTACTTATGGAGGCCCCACACTATTACCCCTCTTCACAGGCGACACACCCGTTGTTAATTTGTCTGTATATCCAATTTACCCTGGTCAGTCAGGAGGTTTTCAGCAGGTACAGATACCAGTGGTAGTGAATGGAGGGTGTGAGATTTGAACCTAGGACTGCAGCTGCCTCACTTGTATGTAGCCCACTGCTTGAGCCTCTGGGCTATACTGCCAACAAATGATACTGATAAGGAATTGTATTAGCAATCTTTAGTCGTATCCTCTGCTCAAGGTACCTCCTCCCACCACCAGAAGTCACTCGGGAACATTTCTCCTCTAACCTTCACACTAAGCCTATAGCAATCCTGACACATTCAAACATGAAACTTTAGATAAACCTCCTTCTTTCACTAGCTATACTGCTCCCACTACTGAACACTACACCACCACAGCATATACACAATAACAATCTACGAACCAAGAGCTCACACAGCGAAGCCTCTCAACACACATTTTAGCTATTTTAAGTGAACCCTAACCAACACACCAGATCTAGGCAGTCACAATAACCCCCCTTCCCCCTAGATGCCACACCCATCTTACATTCTCCTAACTGCCACGTACTGGATTGCGTGACTAAAGATAGTGACTACATCCTCTAAACCCACACAGGCACTTTGCCAGTATACCCGAAGGAAGACTATGACCCAAGATTTCCAGAAAACAATAATGCTGTTACTGCTAATGTCAGGCAATATCCTCCCCAACCCTGGCCTACCCCATGCTGTACATTCACACCCTCCCCAATGGACAGGTAAGAATAGCATCCCTAAATATCTGTAGCCCACTCACAAAATTCACCCAGCTGGAAGCCTGGGTATGCCTGATTCAACCAGATATCATATTCCTGACTGAGACCAGGCTCACCCCTAAAATCGCAGACACTGAAATAACACTGCAAGGCTATTCTGTTTTTAGGCAGGACAGGGCAAGGAGGTGGGGTGGAGGCTGTCTGCAATACATTTGCACAGATCTACAGGCAGAAAAGGTGCTTCTGACACACCCCACAACTGGATGCGATGGGCTAGCTACTAGGCTACACCTGGGTGGGGTGTCATGGGGTTTAAGAAAAGACTTTTGCAAGAGACAGCATAAATGGTACAACATACCTTGAATAGGTATGATTTTTATTCAAAAAGAAATAAATTTGAAATAATAAAAGTTAAAGACTCACTTTGTTCAAAGTAAAGAAAACAAATACAAAAAGCACAGGTTTGGCATGAACAATTAGAGCTATTCTACCAACATCAGACTGTGCCTGACCTCTCAGAGATCTCTCTGGGAGAACCAAACAGGTCCTCTCCCAACGACTATCTGAATTACAACATCAATTCTGCCTTGATATAGGACTGTGATCCCACCCACAAATTGAAACTCCACCTATCAATTAATACAAATACTGAATTTATACAGATAATTCCAAGTACTAATTTCCTTTTTACATACAATCTGATTCTCCTATAAGAATAATCAATATATACCATTATGTTTATTTTAAACATTGGATCTTGAGTGATTTATTCCTTAATTATGGGAATATGAGCTGTATTAGGCAAGGTACCGCCCACTTAAATAGAAGGAGGGGTTTGGCTCATGTTTAAAAATGACCAAGATGTGACGCTCACTCCCTCCCTATAGGACACACCTGGAGAGTCAGAAGGTTTCTTCATGAAGATACAGGGTTACCTAGCTTGCTAACAGGACTTGGCTCACAAAGAACAGTAATGTATTTCAACTTCTTTAATTCATGTACTCACAACACAGAATGTACAAATGTGCACGGAAATACTACTGTGCTGATTGAGATGCATAAATAAACAAAATGAAGCTCGGTGGAGCCATTTGTCTTGTAAGTCAGCTGTGCTCACTAGGGAGTTAACCTTTCTTTTCTTTCCCAGACTATACAATCTTAAGGGAGCTCATACTTTTACCATAGGGATGCAGGATAGACACAAGATAAAATATTAGTATGGGATTATGAGCTTGTTAGCTTGCTCTGTGTCACCCGTTTCCCTAGACTTTTCAGAATGCACTGAAAAAAACGCCATACATTCATATTATTTCTTTTAGCTTCCCACATAGGTATGGCAAGGGTTTTACTAAATAGATTTATCCCGTTTTCCGTGTCCATAATCATGGAATGCACTAGGCCTTAGAATTAGCTGTTTTACATTACTGAAGAACCTGAAGAGGAACTGAAAGGAATAGATTTGATAGCGAGTGGCCAACACGCTATTTAATTAGGAAATAAGTACAGAAGTACAGACATAGAAGTAAGAGAGAAGGAAGGGGGAGAATTTAAACAAAATAAATATGCTGTTGCGCAACAGTCTAAAATATATATATATATAATAGGAGAAAAAGAAACTTCAGGTCATAGTTCTGCACAGTTTTTTTTTGGGGGGGGGAGAGAAAAATACCATCACATGGGGGTCATAAAACACTAACAGTCATGACTATCTACATCCCACCAAGAATGCCTCAAGCAGAGTTAAAGGATTTCTCCCAATGCTACCATGAAGTCAGCACCAACCATGAGACTCTGGTGTCAGGGACTTCAACACTGACTGGGCTGCAAGCTCCAGCAACCCATTTAGGAACACAGTAAAAAACTTGTACCTCATGCAGGTGGTAGGTGAAAGTAATGGGTACAATTACCGAACTGGTAAGGGCACACTCATAGACTGGGTACTGACAACCAAGCCAGAGAGGATTGCCAAAGTACAGGTTCTGCCCATCACACTTAGGGATCACTCCCCAGTCCTAGTTGAATGGACCTCCAAGTCCAAGAGACAGCCGGCAAAACTCATTGCATGCAGAGTAATGCTTGATAATTCCTTAGAAGCCTTTAGGCAGCACTTGGCACAAGTCTATTAGAGCCACATGGAACATAGAAACATAGACTTTGACGGCAGATAGGGACCGCTTGGCCCACCTAGTCTGCCCATTTCTCTATCTATCTGATAAGCTGCATATCCCAGTTAACCAACAGCCTGCTTCTTCGTACCCCCCACCAGAATTGCCTTATGTCTGTCCCACGCATTCTTGAATTCCCCCACTGTTTTTGACCCCACAACCTCTTCAGGAAGGCTGTTCCATGAATCCACCACCATCTCTGTAAAAAAATACTTCCTCACATTGCCTCTGAGCCGTTCCCCATCTATCTTCAAATTGAGTCCCCTTGTTCTTGCACATCTCTTTTTCTGAAAGATGCTACCCTCTTGGACTTTGTTGATTCCCTTGAGGTACTTGAAAGTTTCTATAATGTTCCCCCTCTCCCTACATTCCTCAAAGGTATACTGTACATATAAAGCTCCTTTAGTCTTTCTTTGTATGGCTTCTGTTGCAGACCCTGCATCATTTTGGTTGCCCTCCTCTGGACTGCCTTCATCTTGTCTATGTCCTTGTGGAGATGGGAGTCTCCAGAACTGCACGCTGTACTCCAGATGGGGTCTTACCAGCTGTCTGTATCTGGTACAGAGGGATAACAACTTCCTGTTTTCTACTGGTGATGCCTCTCCCTATACTTCCCAGTATTCCCCCAGCCATCCTTACTGCCTTCTCACATTGCTTGCTTACCTTTAGGTCATCTGATATGACTACCCCCAAGTCCTTTTTCATTTTTGTTGTTAATACCTCCCCCCACCCACTGTGTACTCTTCCCCTAGGTTTTTGTTTCCCAGGTGCATTACTTTGCACTTCTTTGCATTGAATTTAAGCTGCCATACTTTTGACCATTCCTCCAACTTTGCCAAGTTCCTTCTCATCGTTTCCACCCCCACTTGTGTATCAGCCCTGCTGTAGATCTTTGTATCATCTGCAAAGAGGCATACTTTTCCTTCCAGTCCCTCTGCAATATCACTTATAAAGACAATAGAAAGGACCGGACCCAGCAGTGAACCCTGCAGTACCCCACTAGTAACCCCCCTTTCTTTGGAGTGGATTTCATTTACTATTACCGTCTGTGTCCTATTGTCCAGCCAGTTTTTTACCCAGGCTACCTCCCTGGTACCCACTCCCAGGCTGGCTAATTTGTTTATTAATCTTTTGCATGGGACTGTGTTAAATGCCTTGCTAAAGTCTAGGTAGGCCATGTCCACAGCCCCTCCCTGCTCTACTACTTTGGTCACCCAGTCACAGAAATCTATTAGATTTGTCTGACATGACCTTCCTGCTGTGAATCCAAGCTGCCTTAGGTCCTGTGTCCCACTGGCTTCTAGGTACTCAACAATTCTTTCTTTCAGAAGTGATTCCATCATTTTCCCTACCACTGAGGTCAAGCTAACAGGTCTGTAGTTTCCTGCCTTTGCTTTGCTCCCACTTTTGTGAAGGGGAATCACATCCACCCTCCTTCAGTCCTTAGGTACCACACCATCTTCCTATGATTTGTTAAAAAGGGTAGTCAATGGTGTCACTAGTTCTCCACTTAGTTCTTTTAGAATTCTGTTGTGAATCCCGTCAGGCCCCACTGCTTTGTCCACCTTCAGATTTAGGAGTTCTTTCAGAACCCTTTCTTCTGTGAAAGGACTGGTATCGACCCTCCTATCCAGAGTGTTTCTATTGATTGAATTAAGTACCTCCCCCTCCTCTTCTTTTGTGAATACTGAGCAGAAGTATTCATTCAGTATCCCTGCTTTTTCACTGTCCATCTCTGCCCACCCACCCTTCCCTTTATTAAGTGTCATCATCCCTCCCTTGGTCTTTCTTCACTCCCTAGTGTACCTGTAAAAGGTTTTATCCCCCTTTTTAATTGAGTTGACTATATTTGCCTTGGTTTGGGCCTTTGCTATTCTGACTGCCTTCCCTGCTTCCTTCTGCTTTAACTGGCACAGTTCTCTGTCCTGCTTCTTCTGTGTTTCCTTATACTTCCTGAATGCTATCTTTTCCTACCTATCATTCCCCACTGCCTCTTCTGAGAACCATAGTGTTTTTTTCTTCCATTTTGATTTATTTGCTTCACACAAAGGCTTGTTGTCTCTGTAATGGCAGTTTTGATGTTTCCCAATTGTTTCTCCACCCCGTCTTCTTGCCTGTTTGCTAGTGCTTTTCTGAGGCGCTCTCCCATTTTGACAAAGTCAGCCCTCCTAAAGTCCAGTACCCTCACTTTTGTATGGCTTGACTCTGCGGCTGTGTTTATCGTGAACCACACTGTTTGGTGGTCACTTGCTCTCAGATGTCTACCCACTTCTAGATCTGAGATCCTCTCTCCATTCTTGTTTGAGAGTACCAGGTCTAAGATTGCTCCTTCCTGAGTGGGTCCCAGCACTAGCTGTCTGAGGCATGCCCCCTGTAGGGCATCAAGAATGACCCTGCTCTTGGATGTGAGTGAAGCAAAAGTGCTCCAGTTAACATCTGGCATATTCAATCCCCCCATCAGCAATATCTCACCTTTTTCTGCCATCCTAAGGATGCCTTCTATGATTTCCTTGTCCATTTCCTGCCCCTGAGATAAGAGTCTGTATACAACCCCTGCATGGATTGTGGTGCCATTTCTGGTCTCCAGGGTGACCCACAGTGCCTCCTCTCCTCCCTGTTTACCCATTAGTTCTATTGCTTTGATCCTTTCCCTTATTTAGAGAGCTACTCCTCTTCCTCCTCTTCTACCCTCCCTCTCCCTCCTGTAGATTGTGTACCCTGGTATGTTGACATTCCAGTCATGGTTATCTGTGTATCACGTTTCTGTGACTGCCATGATATTCAGGTGTCCCTCTTCCATCAATGCCACCAGTTCAGGGATCTTGTTACCTAGACTACAGGCATTGGTACTCATTACCCTCCATTTTTTCACAGTCTTATCCCTTTTTGCCCCATCCCTGTCCATACTGCCTTTGCCTTTTTCTCCATTTACCCATGCCCTTTTCCCTGTCAATTTCTCTATCTTGGTGTTTACCTCACTAGCTACCCTGATTTTCTGAGGGGAGCTAGGATTTTCCTGCTCATTTTCAGTGCATCCCCCCTTGGCTAATTTAAATGCTTGCCAATGAAACATTTAAACCTATCACATAGGATTCTGGTTCCCCTCCTGAACAGATGCAGATCATCATGCCAGTATAAGCCTGAATCCCTCCAGGTGGACCCCTAGTCCCCAATGAAGCCAAAACCTTGAACCCTGCACCAGTTTTTAAGCCATTGAATGAATCTCATGGTGTGGAGCACCCTAGCCTCACCATACCATAGACAGGCAGCACCTCCGAGAAGGTTACCATGCGTGCTACTTGTCTAAGGCCTTCCCCAACTCCACAAACTCCTTCTGCACTGCTCTGGTCACTTTCCCAGCCAGGTCATTTGTCCCTAGTTGGACAAAGACATCCAGCTTCATCCCCTATGCAGCTGCTCCCATGATACTGAGGATTCAGTCCCTGTCCCTCCAAGCCATGGCACCAGTCAGACACCTTAAGTTCATCTCCCCCCCAGTTCTACCCTCCTAACAATGGAGTCTCCCCACCAGGAGTTGTTTCCTTCCCCTGTGGGGTCCCATGCCACCCTCCTGTGGGTCTCCTTTGTGGAGGTTCCCAGCATTCTCCTTTTAGTCTCCACTGCAGGTGCCTGTATAGAGGAACCACACTCTGCTGGAATGGCATATGAATTGTGGAGAGGTACAACTGGAGGGATGCTCCTCTGTTCCACCACCCTCACCCTTCCTGAGCCCACTGTGGTCCAACCCCTCCTCTTTCTTGGCAAACTTTGAGGCAGCGGCAGCCCTGGTGGTCCCTTGGAAGGACAGTAGGTCCCCCAAATCCTGGTTAACTCAGCCTGGAGACGAGCAGCCTCCTCCCTCAGCCTAGAGAGGTGCCTGTACATGGGACAACACTGCATCCTCCAGAATGTCTCCCTGAAGACTGCCGCTCCATGGCCACTGCACTGCACCACTCCCATCCCATCATGTCTTATTTGTGGCCCCTTAAATGTTGTTTTGTATGCTTACTCTTTCCTCTCTCTGCTTATTTTTTTTATTTTATTTTTTTCTCCCTACTTTCCTACTGCCTTCGTGCCCTTAAAGCGCCTGCTTTTCCAGTTCTGGGACAAGAAGTTCCTGTATTCCTCGGTAGTCTCCTTCTTACTTGCTCAGAGTCAGACCTCCAGCAGCTGGAGGGATGGAGAGCTACTTTTTTCCATCTAGAATGGTGAGTCTTTTGTGCCTCAGTGATCACTCCCTTCCTGCTCCTAAACAGGAAGTTCCTGTTGTCAGTCAAATCCTGTGCCTATAAAAGTGGAACTGGCTAAGGGTTGGGGGATGGAGGGGAAGGAGGACTATATAGTCCCAGTAGAGTAGTAAATTTCTAACAGAACCTCCTTCCTCTTGCTGTTCTCTGCTGAAAGCTATCCAGGGCAGTTTTAATCCAAACATCTGGCTTCCTGCTGCCTAAGCCACTTCCCCTAATTCACAGTTCCCTTCTTCACCTTGCTAACTGCACAGAAAACAGTTCCCTTCACCCAACTCAGACAAACACACTAACTCTTATTTGTTTTGTTTGTTTGTTTTTAACCTAAATTGAAGGTCCTAGTAGTAGAGTTCTAGTTCTTAAGTCTCAGCAGAATAGTAAAGTTCTAACAGCACCTCCTTCCTTTTGCTGTTCTCTGCCAAAAGATATCTATGGCAGTTTTGAATGTAAACACCTGGCTTCCTGCTGTCTAAGCCACTCCCCCTAGTTCACAGGTCCCTTCTTCACCTAGCAAACTGCACAGATAACAGTTCCCTTCACCCCTCAGACAAACACACTAACTCTTGTTTTTTGTTTGTTTGTTCTTACCCCAAATTGAAGGTCCCAGTAGTAGAGTTCTAGTTCTTAAGTCCAAGTAGAGTAGTAACATTCTAACAGTACCTCCTTCCTCTTACTGATGTTGACCAGGCACTGGAATTCCTTATAAAGGAGTTCACACATGCTGCAGACAAATATGCCCACATCAAAAGGCGTATGATCTGAGGAGCTCCACAGAATGGCTCACCTCAGATCTGCTAGGACTAATGTACCTCTGAGACTATGCATGGGTTAGAGCATCTGGTAACCCTGTGGATATCCAGACATACAATGTGGTCCACAACAAATGTATCCACTCAGTTAGGGAGGCCAAAGCCAGCTGCTACAGACAGAAACAAAACAAACTCTGGGGGATGGCAACAGGTTCTGGAGTTCACTAAAGGAACTCCTTGGGTACGCTGACTAGGATGCACCTGAACTGATTACACAATGTAATTCCCACATCTCTGATCCCAAGAAAATTGCAGACATCCTTAAAACAGCCTTCACCGACCTTAGTTCCTACCTCAACACTGTTGACTCCACCCCACAGCATGCCTCCTTCAACACCCCACCGCATGCCTCCCTTAACACCCCATCTACCGAGACCACACATGCTGACCACCCCAAGTTTTTGTTTAGAATAAAAACAGAATTGGAAACTGCTAAATTTGTAGAATGAGTACTAAATAAAACCAGGGTAGGCAGTGACACAATAAGCATGAAGCTTCTCGCCTCAGCACTTTACATCCTGGAAACCCCATGTACCAAACTGTACAATCTTGTGCTCCTTTACTCCAAATTCCCTGCCCTCTGCAAATCTGTGATCATCGCTCCATTGCACGAGGTAGGTGATAAAGCATGCATCACAAACAACAGACCAATTTCCATATTCTCCCCTCTATACAAGGCACTGGAATGAGTAGTCATGTATCAGCTGGTGGACTACCTCAAAAGCTACAACCTACTGTGTCCCCAGCAGCATGGCTTTCGATGAGAGCACAACACCATCTCAGCTCTCCCTGAATTCACCAACTCACTATGAGTCACTTGACAAGGGTGAAATGGTTGGGTCAATTTTCATTGACCTAACCAAGGCATTCGACTTCATGAATCACACACACTGCTAATGGAAAACTCATGGGATTGGCCTATTTGTGGAAACTGTGAGTTGGTTTGAGAACTACCTAACAGACTGCACCCAAAAAGTAAGTCAGTAGAGTCCTTTCTAACTCTAAGACAGTGTCAGTAGGGTGCCGCAGGGATCAGTATTGGGCCCACTACTGTTTAGCCTGTTCATGAATGACCTGGCTAATGCCTGCAATGGAGCCCACATTCTGCTCTAAGCAGATAATGCAGTTATCTTCACCAGTAGCACTAAGCAGCAAGCTGCCAGCCATAGCCTGCAGCACAACTTCTACTCCCTTGAACACTGGTTCCTATAGAACAAGCTGCTTCTCAACCACAGAAAAAAAACAACAAAAAAAACAAAAGCAATGATGTTTACCAGCCTACAGAGGAAGAATAAACTTCTAACCCTTTCCATCTATTTTTTTATAACATTTCTATTTCTTCTTCTGTGGAGCAGATCCCTTGCAATCTCTGGCCGCTGACACCCGCATCCCACCCCGGGCCCGGACTGGCACCCCCCCACAGGGCCGGCCTTTAATCACTCACACACCCTGTATGCAGGATCCCCTCAGGTACTGCGGAGCACCAGGCATGGCCATCAGCTGCCAGGATCGTACTCAGCCATTTTCCGCCTGTTTTTTTCCCCCCCGAGAGCCAGATGTGCAATGGCATCCAGGCACAATGTGCCGACTCCCGTTGTGTTCTCCCCCATTCTGCTGCTCACTACTGTACCACTGGCCTCCACCAGCTGTCGCTACAGTGGGCTGCAGTGCCCTAACCCTCCCCAAAGGAAGGAGAGCAATCATGGGACACTCAATCCTTCCTCTCCCCTGCCAGCCCCCAGCAACGCGAGTCCATTCCTGAACCTGGGTCACCGATGTGGTGCAAGGTGTGGTGTCCAGCATCTTAAACCTCAGCACCACTGGGCCGGCCACCCCTTTCCATCTATAACCAAAATGGTGAGGTACTAGAACAACTAAACTCCTTCAAATATATTGGTATTGCCAAGACAGCACAATAACATACACCCAGCATATTGACCATGTCATTAGTACTGTAAACAAAAAACTGGGGTTTCTTTATAGACACAGGCACTTTATGACACGAGATACTAGGAAACTTACTGTAGCCTCCTCAGTTCTCTCCATCTTGGATTATGGACTGGTAATCTATAGATCTGCAAAAGACACAAACCTCAACAGATTCAGGACCCTCTTAAATAAGGCCTGTCACCTTGTCCTTGATGTGCACAAGCTCACACACACACATGCAACCTCTATCAGAGTACAAAATGGCTTACACTAGATCTCAGAATAAAATTCCAAACTTGCTGAATTGGGAAGAAAGCCCTACTAAGGCTCACCCCCCACCACTTCCAATCCCTGCTACATGCATCTTTCAACCACCACTCTACTAGGAGTGCTGCACGAAATACAGTGTACATCCCATGATGTAGGACCAGTTGATCCATGAGGGCTTTCCCTTACTGAGTGCCAACCTGGTTAAATGAACTCCCCACTTCACTGCTGCAGTTACCCAAACTGAACCAATTTAAATTGTCTCTGAGAAAATATCTCGCTCAACAATGTATATGCCAATGCAATCACTAGACAGGTCTCTCTAACAAAGTCTCCCCTAGCTGTGATACTTGGCATGCCTGGATTCCTGTAGACAAATTTGCTTCCCTGCAATTGCCCTAACCTTAGATAATGCATCACCTGCTGCTACTGCAGCTTGTATTATTCTTGATCATAGGAACTAATTTCTGATTGATGCTCTGAATATTGTAAATATTTTAAATGCTCTTGGATCTTGCATGGTCCTTTCATGCATGTTTTTACACAATGAACTGTACCTGTACACTACCTATATTTCTGATGTGGAACCTTTGTAAATGAACTCTGCTCAAAGGTGTTACTCTGAACATTCCAATAAATAAATAAATAAATAAATTAGCTACCGTATGAGACTGGGTGGTATTTGCTTTTCCCGGAAATTGTGCAAACAAAACACAATCTGTCTTAGTGAAGCATTTGCTGGTGGTTTCTGCACCAAAGCCTTGTACTTGCTATCCAGTTGAATTTTAGTAAAGTTCATCCTAAGCATTTGGGGCAACATTTCCAGGAAATACATAATCAGCAGGATTTTCAAACACTGGGGAAGGACTGAGGCTGCCAGTACAGCCATGGTTTTCAGCATAGCTGTTGCACCTAAAGCATTTGACATTCTTGATTAATATTTATGAATTGTATGACACATATGCTTTATGGCTTCTTGTATCAAAGTGTTGATGCAAGAAATATAGCAGATTTATGCCAGCAGGGCTGCTGCCAGGAATTTTACAAGGGGTCTTCTTTTTTTTTGCTGTCTGTGACTTTTTCAAAAAAGGTGGAGACTGGGGGCCACCAAGCCACTAGAAGAACTGGGGTCCTAGATGCTCTGTGGTGCATTTTTTTGGCATATTTTGAAGCTAAACAACTCATATCTGACCTCTCCTCCGCCACTTGCTCAGAGGAAAAGTGATCATTATATGGCTAGCTGCCGGCTGAATACTCAGGTGTATTTAGTACCTGAGGCTAGCAAGATGCTGATAATATACTGTACCTGAGGCATGCAGTCTGTGGGTATTATTAGCTGAATGTTGTACTACCTTGCTGCTGTGTCTGCTAGCTTTTATGCAAGGGGTCTGGGGAATGCTTGGCTCCCAGAAGCTCTGGTGTACTAGATGCTCTGTGATGCAGAGTGTGTGTGTATATATGTGTGTGTGTGTGTGTGTGTGTGTGTGTGTATGTGTGTGTTTTGAAGCCAAATAACTCATCTCTGAGCTCTCCTCCACCCCTTGCTTTAAGGAAAATTACTACTATCTGGCCGGCTGCAGGAATCATGGAAGGGGTCTGTGGTATTAGATGCTCTGTGGTGCATTTTGTGGGTTATTTTGAAGATAAATAATTCAGTCTGAGCTTTTCTTCACCCTCCAGCCAGCTAGATAATAAGCATTGTCCTTACTGGAAGGGGTGGAGAGCCCAGACTGAGTTATACACCTTGAAAACAACCCACAAAATGTGGCACAGAGCATATACTACCCCAGGGAGTATCTGGGAGCCTAGTAGCCCCCAGACTCCTGCACGAAGCAG
This sequence comes from Neoceratodus forsteri, assembly GCA_016271365.2. NCBI lineage: Eukaryota > Metazoa > Chordata > Ceratodontiformes > Ceratodontidae > Neoceratodus > Neoceratodus forsteri. The sequence continues at coordinate 604,629,797 of CM028129.1, forward strand.
GCACAGCAGCAAGCTAGTACTTGCACAATACCAAGCCAACCAGAGCTGCAGACTCTGCCTGTTGATTCTTCATTTAGTTGCAGCAGGGGAGATGGGCTCTAGCTGGTGAGTGTGTGACTGTGTTTGTAATTGTATTTGAGGTATTTTCTTAACTGCCATTTCTGTGTGTTTTTCCATTTAGTTTGAGCAGGATTGGGGGATTCTAGCTGACAATTTTGTGATTGTATTTAGAAGTGGCTATCTGAACTTTAAGTGTAGGCATCATATTACAGGGATTAGTGTAGTTTGAATGTGAGTTTTTAATTGCCATTTCATTTCATTTTTCAATTAGTTGGAGCAGGAGGGAGGGACTCTAGCTGGTGAGTTTGTGACTGTGTTGGTCATTGTATTTGAGGTATTTTCTTAACTGCCATTTCTGTGTACTTTTCCATTTAGTTTGGGCATGATTGAGGGATTCTAGCTGACAAGTTTGTGACTGTGTGTTTGAAAAAGGCTGTGTTTGAACTTTTAGTGCAAGCATCATATTACAGGGATTAGTGTAGTGTGAATTGAGGTTTTAACTGTCATTTTAGTTGATTCTTCATTTAGTTGGAGCAGAAGGGAGGGCATCTAGCTGGTGAGTTTGTGACTGTGTTTGCAATTGTATTTGAGGTAGTTTCTTAACTGCTCTTTCTGTGTCCTTTTCCATTTAGTGTGGGCAGGTATGAGGGATTCTAGCTGACAAGTTTGTGACTCTGTGTTTGAAAGTGACTGTGTCTGAACTTTAAGTGCAGGCATCATATTACAGGGATTAGTGTAGTTTGAATGTGAGGTTCTAACTGCCATTTCAGTTTATTCTTCATTTATTTGGAGCAGGGGGGAAGGGCTCTAGCTGGTGAGTTTGTGACTGTGTTTGTAATTGTATTTGAGGTATTTTCTTAACTGCCATTTCTGTGTGATTGTCCATTTAGTTTGGGCAGGATTGGAGGATTCTAGCTGACATGTTTGCGATTGTGTGCTTGAAAAAGGCTGTGTCTGAACTTTTAGTGCAGGCATCATATTACAGGGATTAGTGTAGTGTGAATGTGAGGTTTTAACTGTCATTTCAGTTGATTTCTTTATTTAGTTGGACCAGAAGGGAGGGAGTCTAGCTGGTGAGTTTGTGACTGTGTTTGTAATTGTATTTGAGGTCTTTTCTTAACTGCCATTTCTTTGTGCTTTTCCATTTAGTTTGGCAGGACTGATGGATTCTAGATGATAAGTTTGTGACTGTGTGTTTGAAAGTGGCTGCGTCTGAACTTTAAGTGCAAGCATCATATTACAGGGATTAGTGTCATTTGAATGTGAAGTTTTAATTGCCATTTCAGTTATTCATTTAGTTGGAGCAGGAGGGAAGGACTCTACCTAGTGAGTTGGTGACTCTGTTTGTACTTGTCTTTGAGGAATTTTCTTAACTGCAATTTCAGTGTGATTTTCCATTTAGTTTGGTCAGGATTGAGGGATTCTAGCTGACAAGTTTGTGACTGTGTGTTTTAAAGTAGCTGTGTCTGGACCACAGTGAGTGGAGTGAGAAGTCTCTGCCAGAGGACTCCTTGGATGATTGTTTTTTGATACAGCCTCTGGTGTAGTCCCACCCTTCCTCCCACCCCAGGTCTCACACTACATTTATTGGGTGGGTCGCATAGGGTCTTGCAACATCCTGTATGCATACAGGAAGTAGTGAAGAGAGGAAGCATAACAAAACACAACAGAAATAAAACAAATATTCAGAAGATAAGAAATAGATGTCTTATGCAGGCAGTTGATTGAGGAGGAAAACAGACATGATGAGAGTGGTGCAATGCAGTGGTTGTGGAGCAGCTGTCTTCAGGGAGACATTCTGGAGGCTGCAATGCTGCCCTATATGCAGGCACCTCTCTGGGCTGAGGGAGGAGGTTGCCTGTCTCTGAGCAGAGCTGGCCAAGCTGAAGGTGGCATCCATCACCACCCAGAGACCACAAGATCCACAACGTGTACCTCAAAGAATGCCAAGGAAGAGGACTATGGTGGGCTCAGGAAGGGTGAGGGAGAGAGGTCAAAAGCATATCCCCCAACCAGTCCCGCTTAGTAACTCCTACACTGTTTTGGAGGAATGGGAAAGCCACACTCAGGAACCCAAGACTGGGACCAGGGAAGATGGGACTGCCCTCCAGGATGGAGTCACAGAGAAGGGAGGAAGGGAACCCCAGAGGAGGAGGAAGCTTCTCCTAGTGGGGGACCCTATTATCTGGGGAGTGGAGTTAGGTCACCTAACAGGGGAGAGATGGAGGTCAAGTACCTCCCAGGAAGCACTGCTTGGAGGGATGGGAAGCTGATCCATAGAATCACTACTGCAATACCCAGGAGGGAGTGGCTGGATGTCATTGTCCACCTGGGGACCAATGACCTAGCCAGGAGAAGGGTTTGAGTTAGCCAGAGTCCAGGAAAGTTTCAGGAAGCTGGGGGAAACCTGAAACAGATAGCACGTTCCAACTCATTCTCGGAGGTGCTACCTGTCCAGGGCACAGGGGAAGCTAGGGCACTCCACATCTGTAGCTTACACTCCTGGTTGAAGGATTGGTGTGGAAGGGTGACTTTTGGCTTCATAGGGGACTGGGGCCTGACCTGGGCAGATGCAAGCTTATATAAGGAGGACAGCTTGCATCTGTCCGAGAAGTGGACCTTGGTCCTTTGTGAGAAGTTTAAATGCTTCAGCTGTGAGCATTTAAACTGGCCAAGTGGGAGAGCCAGGAGGGTCAGGAGGTTTAGAAACACCCCCCATGGGAACATGCAGGAATATAATTTGAATATGGTAAAAGCTAAAGCAGGCAGGGAAGGGCAGGCAAGTGAAGAATGTATGGTGAGTGATACGAGGGGCAAGAGCACATAGTAAAGGAAACTGGGGTGGGGGCAAGATTCTGGAGAAGGAAAACAAGAGCAGAGAGAGAGCACACTGTAAAACATGGAAGGTCATGCTAGCGAATTTCCTGTAGCCTAGGAAATAAGGTTCCAGACCTGGAGGCCTTGTTGGCAGATGCAGACCTTGACATAACAGCAATAACAGAGACATGGTACTCTGTTAATCATGGCTGGGAAGTCAATGTACCAGGCTATACACTGTTCAGTAGAGACAGGGAGAGTAAAAAGAGTCGGGGCCAGCCCGCCAGCACAGCGGTTGGATTTCCACTTGCGACACCAGTGACCTGGGTTCAGGAACGAGCCTGGGGAGCTGGAGGGCTGGCCAGGGAAGAAGGCTTGAGCGTCCCTAGGACAGTTCACCTCTCCAGGGAGGGAGGGGGTCGACATCTCGGTACAAGACTGGCCCCAGGTGGAGGTCTGGGGCACAGCATATGCTAAGATGCAGCAATGGGAGGACATTGTGGATGTCAGCACTATGTGCCTTGATGTCAGGGTTCATACAATGTTCACAGGAAAAAAAAATGAGGAAAAAAACTCTCCAGGCTCCAGGTAGACGGAACCCCAGAGCAGACCCCTCATGGCTCCTGTCTGCCTGGCTGATCCCAGAGCCCGACGAAACAGGTAAAGCTTGGGGTGTAAGGGCCCCACCTCATCCCCACCCAGCGGGGTAAAACCGAGGCTACATGGGGTTCATGGATGGCACAGGTAGGTGGCAGAAGCGGGGGCAGGATTCCACTGGGGACTCCTGAAGAAGCGGAGCCTGGGGATGGGAGGAGGGTAAAAAACAAAGTAAAAAAAAAAAGGGTGTGGGAGTAGCTGTGTATATCAGAGATGGTATAAAGGCTACAGAAGTTCAGGGAAGACAGGGGAGGCCGAGGTAATGTGGGCCACCCTGGAGCTAGGGAATGGAACAGCAATATGCACAGGGATAATCTACAGACCTCCAGCACAGAGGGAGGAAGCAGACGGGGAACTAGTGGAGAACATACATGACATGGCAGCTAATGGCGAAATCCTGCTACTGGGGGATTTCAATATGCCAGACATGGATTGGGCCACCGAGATGACTGTTTCAGCCAGAAGCACAGCCATCCTTAAATCCCTGCAGTGGATTGGACTCTGGCAGCTGGTGCATAAACCAACCAGGGACGAGTCAATTCTGGACATGGTATGGACCTATGGGAACAGAGTCAAAGAAATACAGGTGAAAGGGCAGCTGGGGTCCAGTGATCACCACACGGTGTGGCTCAACATGGAGACATGGACTCAATTAAGCCACAGAAGGGTAAGAGTATTAGATTTCAGTAGGGTGGATTTCAATGAAATGAGTGGATGTATACAAGCAGTACTGGGGAAGGGAGCGGTAATAGAGGGGGTGGAAGAACAATGGGAGAAACTGAAAGGAGCCATAGTGGATATAGCAAACTAATGCATTAAGATAGTGGCTGAAGGAAAAAGAAGAAGGACTCCACTATGGTTCTCCAAAGAGGTGGGGGACAAGGTCAGGGCTAAAAGGTTGATTTTCAGGAAATATAAGGGGAGCCAAAGGGAAGAGGACATGGAAGTGTTCCTTGATTGTCTAAGGGAAGCAGGGAAGGCTGCTAGGAGGGCAAAGCTGCAGACAGAAGAGGGCTTAGCACAGTCTGTAAACAAAAGGGAAAAGGAATTTTATAGGTACATCAGTGAAAGAAGAAAAACTGGGGGGGTTGTGAGGCTCATAGGGGAGAAGGGAAAGTGTAAGGAGAGGGATCTGGACAAGGCAGAAATATTAAACAAATATTTCTGCTCGGTATTTACTAAGGAGGGGGAGGGTCAAGGACCACAGCTGGGTTGCAATGCCAATGTGGGAGAAGAAGTGGACACCAGTCCATTCACAGTGGAGAGAGTTCTGGAAGAACTCACAAAGCTGAAGGTAGATAAGGCCTTGGGGCCAGACGGCATCCACCCAGGGATATTAAAGGAGCTGTGAAGAGAACTAGCAGCACCTCTGGCAGCCCTGTTCACAGAGTCACTCAGTATGGGTGTCGTTCTAGAGGACTGGAGGAGGGCACATGTAGTCCCACTGCACAAAAGTGGCAGTAGGGAGGAGGCAGGGAACTACAGGCCAGTCAGCCTCACCTCAGTGGTGGGGAAGAGCATGGAGACACTGCTGAAAGAAAGGATAGTGGCATATATGGAATCCAGCAGTGCTCAGGATCTGAGGCAACATGGATTCATAGCAGGATAGCCATGTCAAATTAATCTAATAGATTTTTTTGATTGGTGGACTAAGGAACTAAATCAGGGAGGGGCAATAGACTTTGTCTACCTAGATTTCAGGAAAGCCTTCAACACTGTCCCACATAGAAGGCTGATTAAGAAGATGGATAGTCTGGGCATTGGAGACAAGGTGGTAAACTGGGTTAGGAACTGGTTAACAGAGAGGAGACAGAGGGTGGTGGTTAATGGGGTACAATGTGGGGAGAAGGGGTGACCAGTGGGGTACCACATGGATCAGTACCAGTCCTGATCAATGTCTTCATCAGTGACATTGCAGAGGGGCTGGAAGGAAAGATCTGACTGTTTGCAGATGACACCAAGATCTTTGACAGGTTGGATACTCCAGAATGGGTGCAGAAAATGAAGAGGGACCTGGAGAAGCTTGAAAGATGGTCAGAGATGTGGCAACTGAGGTTCAATGCAAAGAAGTGCAAAATAATGCACCTGGGTAGAGAGAACCCTGGGGAGAGCTACAGGTTGGGGGGGACCTGACTGTCACCAAGGAGGAAAGGGACCTAGGGATTATCATCTATGATGTTCTTAAGGTATCAAAGCAGTGTACAAAGGTGGCAGGGAGGGCCAGTGGCATGCTGTGGTGCATAGGCAGGGGTATCGATAGCAGGAGGCAGGAGGTGGTGATGCCATTGTATAAAACATTGGCAAGGCCTCACCTGGAGTACTGCATGCAGTTCTGGAGGCCACACCTAAGCAAGGACATAGCTAAAGTGAAACTATCCAGAGAAGGGCAACAAAGATGGTGCAGGGCTTGCACCACAAAACATATGAGGAGAGATTAAGGGACCTCAATATGTACTCACTGGAGGAGAGCAGACAGCGGGGAACATGATTGAAACTTTCAAGTACCTCAAGGGCATAAACAAGGAGCAGGTACAGGACCTTTTCCAGTGTAGGAAAAAGTACTAGAAAAAGGGGGTACAATGTGAAATCGGAAGGGGATAGATTAAGAGGTAATGTGAGGAAGTTTTTCTACATAGAAAGGTTAAACACTTGGAATAGTATGCCACAGGCGATAGTGGGGGCAAGCACAGTGGAGGGGTTTAAGCATGCCTGGGACAGGCACAAGGGCAGCCTGAGAGGGGAGGGAGTGATGAAAAGCCATTGCTCACATAGGGTCAGTGGCCACATACAATGTATAGGGTCTATGGACAGACTGGATGGGCCTAGCAGTCCTTATCTGCTGACAATTTCCATGTTTCTATGCCTCAGGTACAGTACATTATCAGCATCTTGCTAGCCTCAGGTACTGGACACACATGTATGTATTCAGCCTGCAGCCAGACAGATAGTAAAAATTGTCTGTAGAAGAAGGGGTGGAGCAGAGTGCAGAGATGAGTTATTTAGCTTAAACACACACACACACACACACACACACACACACACACACACACACACGCAAAATGCACCACAAAGCATCTAGTACACCAGGGAAGGCCTGGGTCCTAGTGGCCCCCAGCAGACTGGGCAGTGAAGAAGGTGTGAGAGAACTTCGCAGGCTGTTGAATGGCTTAAGAGGAAATCAGTGGTCTGGCAGTTGAGATTTAAGGCCAAGAAGTGCATGGTGATACACTTAGGGAATAAAACTCCACGCACAGAGTACTGGATGGGAGGGGTTCAGCTGGCCTCTTTAGCAGAGGAGTGGGATCTGGTTATCATTAGTGACTCATTCAAGCAAACCAGCCAGTGCAATAAGGCTTATGGCAAGGCACCTAGGATGCTGGTGTGTGCTGGGAAGGCTTTTGACAGCAGGAGGGTGAGAAGATACTGCCCCTATACAGATCATCAGTGAGACCCCATATGGAGTACTGTGCTCAGTTTTGGAGTCCTCATGACAGAAGACATTGATAGGTTGATGTACGGTTACAAAAGTAATTAAGGCCAGCATGACAAATCCTATGAAGGATGTCTGAAAGTGCTAAATATGTACTTATTGGAGGCCAGATGAGAAAGGAGGACTTGATAGAGATTATAAGTTCATAAGCGGTGTAAATAGGGTAAACCGAAAAAGACCTGTTTGTTAGAAATTGAAATGCAGTCATGAGAGGGCATGATTGGAGACTAGGGGAAGGAAAATCAGGAAGAATGGGAAGAAGTTTTTCTTTACAGAAATGGTAGTGGAGCCTTCATATTCCCATTTTGGAACCAGGGAGGGGGAGGAAGCACAAGGGGGGAAGGAGTAAATAACACACTACAACACTAAGGTAGTAATAAACGGCCTGGCCAGAGACCCAAGTGTGATGCAGAATAGACCACATAAATGTGGTCTAGCAGCATGTCTCTAAGCTACACTAATGGAAAATCCCAAAGTTGTGTAATACAAATTCTTTGCACCAAACAATATGACACATAAGGACAGACATCAAATAGATCGCTTCAAAAATCCTGCTTCTTGTCTTAACTTTCTTTACTTTCAGGCAACCATCTTATGCATAGATTATTCCTATGCTGATTGTTCTCTAGTTTGTTTGTTAGATCATGAAGTGCTTACTTCTGCTCATATTCCAAGGATGTTACCTTTTCTGGGAGCCCCTCCACTGAGTCCTCCATATTGGACATTCACACTTTTTGACCCCATCCAGACATCCAGCATGCCTAGTAGTTTGCTGTATAAAGGCTCCCAACTTGGAAGCCAGATTGTCGAGTTTCGGCATTAGCACAACCAAGACCAAGACCAAGTCCAAGATCATCTACCCCACTGCCGCCATTGCCAAGACCTCCTGGACAGTGCAGGGTTTTGATTTCAAGCCATATCCAGCTACTTGGATGGACTCTTGTCTTTCTATCCATGGGAAACTTTCCCCGAAGCTGAAGTAAGGTATTCATCTATTTTTGAGTAACTGCCTATTCACCTACATAGGGTTATGTTTAGCTTTGAATTAACAAACAAAGAGATATTTTTTTAATCAAATTTCTGCTGGGTAGTTAGAGCACCACACTAAAATGTCTAGCTGAATCTGATATGCATGCTCAACCTTATTTATTTTTTATTTTAGAATTTTGGCTGGAAAAAGCCTGGTGAGTTGAACAGGTCAATCAATCAATCAATCAATCAAAATCTTTATTTATTCAGGCGAACATCATTGAGCAAAGCTCATTTACAAGATGGACCTGAGTGGTCATACAAATGAGGATACAAGTATTATTACATAGACAAGAATAGAATAAATAGCAATACAATGGCATGAAATGATTATATACAACAATTTACATATATACAAGTAACAATAGAACCATTTAGCCTGTAGGAAAAAAAGGACAAAGGTATAGCAGTCCTAAAATATAAGTTATATGGTCTAAACTAGTTTTAAGTGAATATAATAGGTGATTCGGAAGAAAGAAATGAGTTAATATAATGGATAGAAAAGGAGTTTAGTTGGGTCAGATTGGTGGGGATTATGCTTTATAAAAGCAATTGCAGAGCTCTGGAAAAGGGATGAGAACAATCTTTTGAAGGATGCCAGAGTGTAGGCTATCTAGCTTCATGGATTTTTGGAGAGAGTTCCATGCAGCTGCTAAGGAATAGCTGAAGCAGCCCTCCCATACAGGTGCAGGCATTGGGGACCTTTAATGTGATGAGTTTACTGATCCTTAAGGTGTATGGCCTGGTTGTAATTTGGGTAAAGCAATCAGTGATATAGGTCGGTAGTTTGCCTGTTAGCGCTTTGAGTATCCAGATAACAGCATTCCTATTTCTTCTGTGTTGCAATGATGTCCAGTTGACTGCCATATAAGGAGCAATGGAATGGGTGTTGGAGAGGAAGGTCAGTAATAAATCTTATGGACCTGTGATACAGGGTTGTCCAACTTTATGTAAGATGACTTGAACAATGGCAGCAGAGAAAATCAGCATAATCAATGAGGATAGGAATGAGGCCTGAATTAACCTTTTTTGGAATCACTGTTTAGGTAATAATGTTTTATTCTAAAAATAGTCCGAACCTCTGTCTTAGCTTTTAGTAACTCTTCAATATGGACAGAATAGTCAAAGCCTGTTATCTATCCAGACTCCAAGGTATTTGAAGTTATCAACAAATTCAAGTTTCTCTCCAAGTAAGGTGGATATATGTAGGGTGTTGGATGGGTAAGTGGTAGTACAGCTCTTTGTGGTAAAGAACATAGCTTTTGTTTTTTTGCATTTAGAAGTAGTTTTGTCAAGTAGATTTGCCAGAATGGAGAATTCGGATTGTAAGTTCACAGGCTTTGAAAGGTGAGGATTGCTGACATACAATACAGTATCATCAGCAAACAGATGAATGTGTTAGATTGGAGTGAGGTTGGCATCAATATTGTTTATATAAATAGCAAAAGAGGATAGGCCAAGAATAGAGCCTTTGTGGTACACCCCTTAGCAGAGGGTTTTGAGGTGGATAGGTAATTTCCATTTCTAACCAGTTGCGACCTATCATCTGAAAGGTAATCCTTAAAACCAGTTGAGTGATAGGGAATCCAGGCCTAATGAGTTAAGGAGGTGAGTACAAGTCATGATCCACTGTGTCAAAGGCTTTACTCAAATCCAGAAACACAACACAGGTAAAATTTTTTTGTCCAAATTAGTCTGCCAATCGTTGCTACTCTTGGCTAAGGCAGTAATGGTGCTATGCTTTGATCTAAATCCAGATTGTGCAGAATTTAGAAGGTTATTGTTATCCAGGTGACATGGGGTTGAGGACTGAGCTAGTACCCGTCAAAGTAGAGCTGCATGAACATTTGCACAGTGAATTGTGGCCATGTCATCTCTTTCCCAGCTGTTATACTGCCTGTTACATGGAGTTACCTCACTGTCAGAGTCCTGCCTGTGTTACCTGGTGTCTGTGACTTCTGTTCCATGCTTTGATAATTGACTGAGTCAGTGTCTGCCACTGCTTGTGGATCTGGTCCCTTTGAAGTCAATCAGTTGTGTGAAAATGAGCCCTAAATATTGCCTGGCAATGGGGCAGCTGATGAAGGATCTGAGGTAGGGCCCATCCATCTCCAAAGTGGAGCCACATGAGAAGCTCTCCATGAAGTGTCTCTTTGTATACAAGGTTCCTGAAGGAGTGGTGAGAGTCCTCAGCAGGTGTCATGGCAGAGGCACAAGGAGGCATGAAACATTGACTGACAGTTGCAATAATTAGAGATAAGTTAAAAATACAAAGGGTTTTATACCATGGATAAAAGTTTAGTAGGGATTTTTGGTTCTCTCTGTTTGACATCCCATTGCACAGAAGGATTTAGGAAGGCTATTGAGAGTAGAATTATTTGTGTGGTTTGAACATTCCTAATTAAAGAAACATAATATTTCCCTGGCCTTAAGTACTTATGAAAGTTTCAATAAAATGAATCCCAACTCTTGCAAGAATTTCTTTGGTAGAATAAGAGTAGAACTGATGTTTGGCAAGGTATTTAGATTAGTCCCTATTCCTCTCAATTTAGGAGGCTAACCCATGCTAGAAAGTTTGTTCTTTGGGTGCAATGGAGAAATCAGTCTATGCCCAATAAATCAATATATTCTGTGTCCCATATCAATGATCATAGTTTAATTTACAAAACAGATCAAGTGAGAACATGGATAACATGTACTGAGCCAGACATAATGGAAGTTTCAAAGTCCTGGTTAGATAGTGCTATCCTTGACTCTCTCTGGTATAGCCATTGATAGGTGCCAGCATGTTTGCATGGCTAGAATTAAGAGTTGGGGAGAGTAATTTTACATTTGAGTAAGAAACCAGGGTCATTCCATCTAATAACAGGCAGCAAGATTGGTGGGGGGGGGATACTATGTTTTGTTTGAAATTACCCAGCTAAAGATGGCAATAGGATACATCTATTCGCCAACAAATATCTGGTCAATTCAATGTCATGATTTGGCTTTTTTTGGGAGAGGAAAATATGCCCATCCATGATGTTTTGCTGATTAACAATTTTTAACACCAATAGTATGGGGAAAGCGGTAAGAGATTAGAGAAAGCCTTTAGAATAAACAATTATAGACCATTTTTTTAATACTACAATGAGATTTTTTTTTATTCTGTCTGAAAGGTGATTTCTTGGTGAGACTGTGAAAATGTGTTTCAGAGAGGATTTGAAAAATGACATGCCATGTTGATGAACCTAGATAATGAAAGGGCTATGTTGAAAACTTGAGGCAATAATCTGTAAAAATTACGTTATGAGTAAATGGTTGAGAAATTCAATGTTTCTTCATAACTTCATTGCTTCTTGACCACAAATTTTCAACATACTGTAGTCTGTTTATGAACCTATCTTATGATTAAGATAAGTGGAACTTTCTAAATCCCTCCTGAAACATAATTTTGCAGAGCAACTGTGAAAACAAGCATTTTAAGGGGGTTTGAAAAAGTACATAGAAACATAGAAAGATAGACTTTGACGGCAGATAAGGACCACTTGGCCCACCCAGTCTGCCCATTTCCCTACCTACTGGATAAGCTGCAGATTCTAGTTAACCAACAGCCAATTTCCTGCCACCCTCCCACTACAATTGCCTTGTGTCTGTCCCATGCATGTTTGAATTCCCCCACTGTTTTAGCCCAAACAACCTTCCCAGGAAGGCAGTTCCACGCATCCACCACTCTCTCTGTGAAAAAAGATTTCCTCACATTACCCCTGAGCTGTCCTCCCTCTATCTTTAAATTGTGTCCCCTTGTTCTTACACATCTCTTTTCCTGAAAGATGCTACCCTCCTGGACTTTGTTGATTCCCTTGAGGTACTTGAATGTTTCTATCATGTCCCCCTGTCCCTCCTTTCATCAAGGGTATACATATTAAGCTCTCTTAGTCTCTCTTCTATGATTTCTGATGCAGACCCTGTACCATTTTAGTTGCCCCTCTCTGGACTGCTTCCATCCTGTCTATGTCCTTGTGTAGATGAGGTCTCCAAAACTGCACACAGTACTCCAGATGGGGTCTCACCAACTGTCTGTACAGAGGGATAACCACTTCCCTTTTTCTACTTGTGATGCCCCATCCTATGCATTCCAGTATCCCTCTGGCTCTCCTTACTGACTTCTCACATTGCTTACCAACCTTTAGATCATCTGATATGACTACCCCCAAGTCCTGTTCCATTTTTGTTGTTGTTAGTACCTCCCCTGCTATTGTGTACTCTTCTCCTGGGTTTTTGTTTCCCAGGTGCATTACTTTGCACTTCTTTTCATTGAATCTAAGTTGCCATATGTCTGACCATTCCTCCAACCTTGCCAAGTCCCTTCTCATCCTATCTACCCCCCTTGTGTATCAACTCTGTTACACATCTTTGTATCATCTGCAAAGAGGCATACCTTTTCCTTTAGACCCTCTGCAATGTCACCTATAAAGATGTTAAAGAGGACTTGACCCAGTACTGAGCCCTGAGGTACTCCACTAGTGACCCACCTTTCTTCAGAATGTGTTCCACTCACCATTACCTTCTGTGTCCTGTTGTGCAGCCAGTTTGCAACCCAGGCTACCACCCTGGGACCCACTCCCAGGCTGGCTAACTTGATTATTAATCGTTTGTGCAGGACTGTGTCAAATGCCTTGGTAAAGTCTAGGTAGGCGATATCCACAGCCCCCCCGGTCTGTTACTTTGGTCACCCAGTGAAAGAAATCTATTAGATTCATCTGACATGACCTTCCTGCTGTAAATCCATGCTGCTTTGGGTCCTGTGCCCCGGTAGCCTCTAGGTACTCAACAATTCTTTCTTTCAGAAGTGATTCCATCATTTTCCCTACCACTGGGGTCAAACTTACAGGTCTGTAGTTTCCTGCTTCTGCCTTGCTCCCACTTTTGTGAAGGGGAATCACATCTGCCCTCCTCCAGTCCTCAGGTACCACCCCATCCTCCCATGATTTGTTAAAAAGTGTGGTCAGTGGTGTCACTAGGTCCCCCTTAGTTCTTTTAGGATTCTGGGGTGAATCCCATCAGGCCCCATTGCTTTGTCCACCTTGAGTTTTAGGAGTTATTTCAGGACTCTTTCTTTTGTAGATGGACTGGTGTCAACCCCCGTACCCAGAGTGCTTCTATTGTCTGGTTTATGTAACTCCTCCTCATCTTCTTTTGTGAATACTGAGCAAAAGTATGCATTCAGTATCTCTGCCTTTTCACTGTCTCCCTCTGCCCACCTCCCCTCTCCCTTATTAATCTTCAATATTCCTCCCTTAACCTTTCTATGCTCCCTAATGTACCTATAAAAGGTTTTATCCCACTTCTTAACTGAATTGACTATTTTGTCCTCAGTTTGGGCTTTTGCTATTCTGACTGCCTTCCCCACTTCTTTCTGCTTTAATTGATACAGTTCCCTGTTGTGCTCCTTCTGTGATGCCTTACACTTTTTGAATGCAGCCTTTTTCTCCTTAACCTTCCCTGCCACCTCTTTTGAGAACCATAGTGTTTTTTTACTCTGCTTTGTTTTCTTTATCTGTTTCATACAAAGGCTTGTTGCCTCTATGATGGCAGTTTTGACTTTTCTCCATTGTTCTTCCACCCCTCCTTTTTGCCCATTTGCTAGTGTATTCCTCAGGTATTCACCCATTTTGCCAAAGTCAGCCCTTCTAAAATCCAGTATGCTTGTTTTTGTATGGCTTGTCTCCATGGTTGTGCTTATTGTGAAGCACACTTTGCAGTGGTCGCTTGTTCCGAGATGTCTACTGACTTCTAAATTTGTGATCCTCTCTCCATTTGAAAGTACCAAGTCTAGTATTGCTCCCTCCCGAGTGGGTTCCAACACTAGCTGTCTAAGGCCTGCCCCTTGCAGGGCATTGAAAATGACCCTGCTCTTGGATGTGGCTGCAGTCCATGTCATCCAGTTAACATCTGGCATATTCAGGTCCCCCATCAACAGTATCTCCCCTTTTTCAGCCATTTTGAGAATGTCCTCTATCATTTTCTTGTCCACTTCCTCCCCTTGAGATGGGGGTCTGTATACAACCCCTGTGCTGATTGTGATACCATTCCCTATTTTCAAGGTGACCCAGAGTGCCCCTTGTCCTCCATTTTACTTTTTAGTTCTGTAGCTTTGATCCCTTCCCTTATGTATAGAGCTACTCCATCTCCTCTTTTCCCCTCCCTGTCCCTTCTGTAGACTGTGTACCCCGGTATGTTGACATTCCAGTCATGGTTCCCCTTGTACCATGTTTCTGTGACTGCCACAATATCCAATTTTTCATCTTCCATCAAGGCTACTAGCTCAGGAAGCTTGTTTCCCAGACTACGGGCATTGGTACTCATTGCTCTCCATTTAATGTTGGCTTTATCCTTTTTACCCCATGCCTGCTCTTTTTGCCCTTGTCTATTTTTCAATTTACCCCGTCCTGCCCTCTGTTGAGCTCTGTACCTCAGTGTTTACCTTACTACCCGTCATGTTTTGTGGGGGGAGGCTTGAAATTTCCTGCCTCTTATTAGCACCTCCCTGTCATGTTCATAAGGTGGGCTAACAAAAGGACTATGTTGAAAATAGAAACATAGAAAGATAGACTTTGATGGCAGATAAGGACCACTTGGCCCACCCAGTCTGCCCATTTCCCTACCTATTGGATAAGCTGCAGATTCTAGTTAACCAACAGCCTATTTCCTGCCATCCCCCCACTACAATTGCCTTGTGTCTGTCCCATGCATGTTTGAATTCCCCCACTGTTTTAGCCCAAACAACCTTCCCAGGAAGGCAGTTCCACGCATCCACCACTCTCTCCATGAAAAAAGATTTCCTCACATTACCCCTGAGCTGTTCTCCCTCTATCTTTAAATTGTGTCCCCTTGTTCTTACACATCTCTTTTTCTGAAAGATGCTACCCTCCTGGAATTTGTTGATTCCCTTGAGGTACTTGAACATTTCTATCATGTCCCCCCTGTCCCTCCTTTCATCAAGGATATACATATTAAGCTCTCTTAGTCTCTCTTCTATGGTTTCTGATGCAGACCCTGCACCATTTTAGTTGCCCTCCTCTGAACTGCTTCCATCCTGTCTATGTTCTTGCATAGATGAGGTCTCCAAAACTGCACACAGTACTTCAGATGGGGTCTCACCAACTGTCTGTACAGAGGGATAACCACTTCCCTTTTTCTACTTGTGATGCCCCTTCCTATGCATCCCAGTATCCCCCTGGCTCTCCTTACTGACTTCTCACATTGCTTACCACCCTTTAGATCATCTGGTATGACTACCCCCAAGTCCTGTTCCATTTTTGTTGTTGTTAGTACCTCCCCTGCTATTGTGTACTCTTCTCCTGGTTTTTGTTTCCAGGTCATTACTTTGCACACTTCTTTGCATTGAATCTAAGTTGCCATATGTCTGACCATTCCTCCAACCTTGCCAAGTCCCTTCTCATCCTTTAACCCCCCTTGTGTATCAACTCTGTTACAGATATTTGTATCATCTGCAAAGAGGCATACCTTTCCCTCCAGACCCTCTGCAATGTCAGCTATAAAGATGTTAAAGAGGACTGGACCCAGTACTGAGCCCTGAGGTACTCCACTAGTGACCCCCCTTTCTTCGGAATGTGTTCCACTCACTATTACCTTCTGTGTCCTGTTGTGCAGCCAGTTTGCAACCCAGGCTACTACCCTGGGACCCACTCCCAGGCTGGCTAACTTGATTATTAATCTTTTGTGCGGGACTGTGTCAAATGCCTTCCTAAAGTCTAGGTAGGCCATAACCACAGCCCTCCCTGGTCTATTACTTAAGGTCACCCAGTCAAAGAAACGGCTAGATTCATCTGACATGACCTTCCTGCTGTAAATCCATGCTGCTTTGGGTCCTGTGCCCGCTGACCTCTAGGTACTCAACAATTTTTTCTTTCAGAAGTGATTCCATCATTTTTCCTACCACTGAGGTCAAGCTTACAGGTCTGTAGTTTCCTGCTTCTGCCTTGCTCCCACTTTTGTGAAAAGGAATCACATCTGCCCTCCTCCAGTCCTCAGGTACCACCCCATCCTCCCATGATTTGTTAAAAAGTGTGGTCAGTGGTGTCACTAGGTCCTCCCTTAGTCCTTTTAGGATTCTGGGGTGAATCCCATCAGGCCCCATTGCTTTGTCCACCTTGAGTTTTAGAAAATGTGGGAACAGAATCTGTATAAATCACAAAGTTAAGAAGTAACATTGAACAAATTAAATATATGTACATAATTTAGTTGTTTTTTGATATTTTGACCCCAAATTTTGAACATAATATTTTTATGACCCTATCTTATGACCAAGACAGGTGCATAGTTTAAAATCCTGTCCAAAATGTGATTTCGCAGATAAATTTGAAAACAGAGTTCAGAGGGGATTTGAAAAACCTCAGCTACCTGGTTTATGATATGGGGTAAAATGTATACATTGAAAATGTGGAGCAAAATATTAAGAAATGACAAAGGTATGAGTAAAAGTTGAAAATGCAATGAAAAGCATTTAACTTAACTTACCTTGGTTTCAGTCACTTCACAGTTCATGTTGGAAGCAGGGGAATAATTGAGGGGCAGCGCTGGACCAACCAGATTGTTAAGTGAGCATGTGGGGGATGCTGAAGGGGTGGGTGGGGAGGAAGGGGATTCAGAAGTTGTTGAGGGACATTTTTTTACAGGTTTCAAAACAAAGAATCTATGATGGTCAGTTTCCTTTAGTTTAGGTACTGACACTGAGGATCGGGCACCCCAGTGTTAGTTTATGTTTTGTGGCACTGGGGGTGGGCACCCCTGCATCACCTCCTGGTTGGAGGTGGGAGGGGAGCAGGATGACAGAGGGTGGTGGCTCTTGGATGGAGCTAGCGAGCTGTCCAGTTGAGTAGGAAGTTTTGTGTGTGCCTTGCCATTACTGCCATAGCCCTGTGTGTGACTGTACAGGATGGAGCTGGTGATGCTGTTTGGCTTGACGGGTGGGATGGAAGCAAAGAGAGGGAGACAAAGAGAGAAAGAAAAAGAGAAAGAGAGAGACAGAATTTCTATAGCAAATGTATTGGCCAGAGCCAGAGTTGCTTTTTAGATGGGGGGTTGACAGAGAGAGAGAAAGAGAGAGAATTGCCATAGTGGGTGCACCTGCCAGAGCCAGTCTTGATATTTGGGTGGATGGAGGAAGACAGAGCCACTGTATGCACAGGTTGGAGTTGTGTTGCTCTCTGGGCAACCTGGAGGGCCAGTCACTGGAGCTGCTGTTTGGCACAAGGTGAAAGATTGTCCTATGTGGCCCAGAGCTCTTTGCAGAAAAGGGGAAAAGGGAATGTATGGACATGGAGGGAAAGAGGACAGGGAGCAAGCTGAGTATAATGGTGTTCGGCTAGTGACATGTTTTACATGAAGGGAGGAAGCTGCACCCTGATAGGTACAGATGCCTCTTTTCAACTACATGAAGTTTACACACGTCAGCCAGGCAAAACACCATCACGAGCAGCATGCTCCTCATTGGCTGTTAGTGGCAAGCCTCCTGCAGCCTGAGCAACCATGGATGCTACACTGCCACACCTCTTTAGCCTCTAATCTCCTGAGTAGCTACAAAATGTTCAAATTGCACTTGTCATAATCAAACTTGAAAATGGTGCATTTTGTAAATTTTGCAAATTGGCTCACTTAAATATCAAAATTATCAAGTATGAAATTCTTTGATGACGATGCTGGTCTCTTATCCAAAGCATCTACCCCCAAAAGCTATGAAGCAACATCAAGATGATATTATTTTTATTTGTGAAAACTGGTTAAGCATAAATTATTAATTGAAAGTAAAAATAAGGGGCACTGGAGAGCCGTCTTACATGCAGGAAGCATCTCAGCTGAACTCTCTATCTTAGAGCCTTATTTTTGATAAATATATGAACATCTACTATGCTGCAGATCTGGATTCCTGTTCTTATTCAGAACAGCCATACAGTATATAAAAATTAAAAATATGGTCCACCCAAAACAGCAATCCACATTGCAGCAGCATTGCAAGGCCTCAGAGACAGCAGGTGGCACCAGAGCCTACAACCACCAAACCCCTACTGGCAGACCATGTTTGAATCCATGTGGTCACTGGATTAAAAAATAGAGCGAACACTTTCCAGACTGGAAGCCCATGTCCTCCAGATAAAGTAGCTTGTTTCAATCATAGCAGATGTTGAAGAGTGGACCAGTGGGCTACTGAAATGTCAAATCAGTCACAGACTGTGTTGTAATGGATAGTGGGATCAAATATTAGAGACATGGTTCTAGCAGCAGAATGGGCCACATATCATTTCTATGTTAATGGCAATGATATTAAATTCTATCCAGACCTGCCCTGTGTAATCAAGGCCCAAAGGAAGACATTTGACTCAATGTGGCAAAGCCTGTGGGCTGTATTGGCTCTCTCTTGCTGCCAGCCCATCTGTGGATTGTATACAGTGAAACAAACATGGTAGTATGCTGACTATAAGGATACAGGTTTCTGGCTGGAGAAGAAAGAGGCTGAGTTTGGGGCTAAGAAAGACACTGCAGCAGAGGTTAATGAGGAGGCTTCAGATGAAGAGTGAATATAAAATTTTCTTTTGAATTTTTTATTGTGTGCATAATAGACAGTTAGGACTCCATGTTAGAATGTGCTGGAGAGTATTCGTCTCCGTTTAGTGGAGGGGACGCTGTTTTGGGGGGACTGTTCCTTTATTTAATATGGAGGGACTGCAACAGGAAGGTCTTGCTTGTAACATTTTCATTACTTTCTGATATGGTGTTAGGCAAGAGCTTACCTGTACAATAGCCAGATCCATTGCTGTGAGTGCATGTATCACAATGGCTAGGAAGTTTATTCTGTATACTTCATTTAGATTAGGGCATTGTCCTCTCTTCATTAATTAACACATGCACATAATAAATGTGTTGATTCTTTCACTGTTTAGGTTTGGTTTGTATATCACTTCTGAGAGGAAATGACTTGTGTTCTGTGGTCTACTGTAATAGATTACTGGGACAATTGTGTGTATAGTGGCATCCCCCAGGATGAAACCCACTTTTAAAGCACTCTGCAGTATGCTGCAGCAGACCTACTGAATAAAGCATTGTAATTTTAATGGCAATTAGTCCATTGTGTGATGCAGGAAATTGTGGCATTCACTTCATCTGGCAGTGTCACATTTTCCTGAATGATAAAAAGGGCTAATTGCCATTGAAATTATATTGCTTTATTCAGTAGGTCTGCTGCAGTATTCTACAAAGTGCTGCAAAATGCTGCAGAATTGGGTTTCATCCTGGGGGACGCCACTGTATATCAAATGCTTGACAATTTCTATTACTTGTCTGCTGCTACTGTATTGATTACCCTGTATGAGAAATTGATATTTTTGTATCTGAATGTGACAAGAATAAAATACAGATTAAAAAATTAAAAATATTAATTTAATGGTATGTCTAAAATTCCAGTTTGGCTGAGTTTGAATTAGTGACACCTGAAGGTACTAAAACTGTTCATGTGGGAAAATAAAAATACTGTGCTTAAGGGTATAGGTGTACCCACACTTACAATTTATTTTTTATTTAGACCAGGTATGCTGTAAAGTCTTGCAATTATTGGGATATTTGATAAGATTGTCTTAATGTTTGTTCAGACATACACCAGGAAATTGTAAAACAAATCCTGCATTCTTTAATTGACTATGGACGTTCAATGTAGTGCAAAGCTTAAAGCATGGGCCTTTTGAGATTAAATACAAATTTATTACGTGATTGAAAGGTTTACTTTATGCTGTACTGGTCCTGTTACTTATGCCCACTACTGATATCTCCAGCTGGACATTGGGTGGGTTTCTTTGTCCATCAGGAGAGAACTACAGTGGTTAAACATTTTTATTTAAATGTTTTAGTGACATGGTTCCCTCTTATATAAATGAGCAACTTGTCCCATTGCATACCCATTATCTATCTTGAAAGGTATTTGGACTTTGTGAGGCTTTAACTAAAGCCAAGGCTCATTATAGTCAAACGACTCTCATTTACACCACTGCTTCTTCATGGAACATGTGAGATATTCAGCATGCAGATTCTCAAGCTACTTTTCATGATGCTATCAATGCTTTATTTCCATTTATATGTACTTGTACTGTATGTGATTAAAATGTTATGTGTGCACAACTGACAATCACAGTATGCAGTATGATTCCTGAAAACATGCTGCAGCCAATGAACCTCGCCTCTATAATAATCAACAACTGATTTGAAACATTTCAACAAACATTTTCCAGGTACAAAGGGGTTATGTTACTTGGTTAGGGTCACACAGTATGCCAGTACTGGTTAAGGGATTCAGTCCCAGGTCTGTTGGCTGCCACGTTTCATAGCTTGGTGCTTTAAGCTCTAGGCTAAACTATCTCTCATATATGATGATTTCAACCATGAAAATAAAACAATGCTAGGTGCAGCTAGACACAGGAAGACAATGATTGTGGATGAGTCAGTCCTGAGGTACAGTATACAGACAAAAATATTTGCTGAAGAGACACAAAGAATGCCAGATTGTGTTACTTGCCAGGTAACTACAATAAAAATATAATGGAAACCATTGACATGTTTGAAGCTTCTACAGTAGGAGATAAACCACTGTCAGTAGTACAACCAGGGACAAATGAAACCTGTGGCAAGAAGTATTTTATAATGAAATATTTTTTGGACCTGTAAAAGCAGATTAAAGAATGAAAAACAGTAGCCATTTTGGGACATGCTACTTGTCCACTCAGAAAATTAAAGAACCAAAGTCAAGATTAAGTGTACAAATTGTTGGATCCAGTTCCGGAGCAAGGTGGAAGGAATCATATTCCTTAGAAACTGGCATTTGATGACAGAGATGACCCATTCAAGAAAATGGACTATACCTTAACTGTCAAGCAATGACATTTTTGAGGAAATCATGGAGATTGTAAATAATTAGGGGATATACACTGGACAAGGCTAGTACAGACAGCATCAGAAGATAAATGGACAAACATAGAAATAATTCAAAGGCAATCAGGTAAACAGGTTAAATCAATGATGCAACCAAAAGAAATGTGAACAGTCAAAAGATACAGGATTGGAACTGGAAGCTCTTCTATACAAATGTAAACCGCTTGAAGAAAAGAGGGGAGAGCTGAAGACACTGAGCTCTTTGGAGAAGCTATACATAAATGGAATAACAGAGACATGATGGGATGAAATTGATCAGTAGGACAACTAAACAACTACACTGTTCAAAAGTGATAGACCAGGAACAAAAAGGAGGAGGGATGGTATTATAGTTCAAGGTAGCACTTCTGATGAATTGTAGTACTCCTTTCCGCTGCACATGAGATGCTGTTAATTCTGTAAAGTGTATGATGTGCAGCTGCCCTGCCATTTTTTTTAAAATTTAGTTTATAATAGATTAATCTCAATCAACAATATATTAAAACCACTACAGAGACAACTCTGGTGTAGAGATGTGCAAAGTCCACAAAATTTGTGAATTTCGCAGAATCTGCGGAGTAATTTTTGTGCACGTCACACAATTTGTGGCTTGCAAAGTGTGCAAATTCGCAGGCGAATCATGCAATTTCTCCCACAAATTTTGCACTTCACATGCAGATTGTGCATTTTGTGCAAAGAACTCTGAAATATGGCACAAATTTCACACCAACCTCACAAAGCGAATTTTGAGGGTCAGCCAGAGCTCCACAAATTTTGTGAGAAGCACAAAACATTCACACTTCACCTAACTTGACAACACCTCTACTCTTCTGGTTGTAAGAGTGGTCTCACATACATCACACCAACCCACACTAGTCAACTCCCCAGCCCAGGGGTTACCCACCTACCCACACTAGTCAACTCTCTTGCCTACAACTGTTATATTGCATTTTTCACAGTAATATTTGACTTCCTTGCCTGTACGTATTGTATATACATTTTTTTACTGAGTATTCTGTGCTTTACTTGCTCACTGGACGATGCAGTCTCACATTGTACACTGTGCCTATGATTTGTTTGTTTGTACCAAGTCTTCTCATGTCTGATATTGAAACCTTGTATTCACTGTTCTCAAACTGACCTATGCATCAAACCTGTATATTGTGTCTGCTATTGTTGCTTGTATCAAATCTGTTTCATGTGTATTACTGTTACCTTGTACTCCACTGTCACCCTGTGCCATGTGTTATGGTTTGGGCCATGCCTGAAAATGATCCCTGGGATCAGTGCACTCACCCTGTTATCAAAGTCATAAATAAAAAATAAATAAATAAAATCCTTTGGGTATCAGAACCACTCACCTTCGGTTTGCGGTTCTCGTATATTAAGAATGTATGCCAGACTATTCTTACAACTATAAAAGTAGTATCAATGGTGGTATTAACATACATTATGTCAGATGCCAGTCACATGCAAGTCACATGTACTTGAAATAAATGAACTTGACTTCCTGTGTGGAGGGCTGCAAGATGGCAATGTGAAGAGAGAGCTCCCTTGCTCTCCTGCATTTCATCATTTGGATTGCTGCAGATTTCCCCTGTTCGGACTAACTGCTGTACTGAGCTACTTTTGGAATCCTGTGTGTGTGATCAGGTGCTGGCCTGGACTCGATTTCTTCATATTTTTTATTGATCAAGTGGTGTGCGTCATTAGGTCTCTGCTCTTCTGTCCAACGCATTATGGATCCGAAGGAGGTGGTGGTGAACAGACAAGACCCCTTTCATATTTGGGCCATGCTACACACATAGGTTCAAGACATTCCAGTCCTGAAGGCTTCAGTATCCCAGTTGGAAAACAGAGTTGAAGAGACAGATCAGCGGACTGCTGGGGCAGAACTTCATGTTATGCAGGTGGATTCTGCGGTGGCCTGGCAAAACGACTGGCTGGCAGTCCTTGAGGAACAAGTCAAACAGCTCTTCCTGAAAGTAGACAACCTCATGAACTGAGGTCATTGGAACAATCTTAGAATTATTGGTTTGCCAGAGGGTACTGAGGGAGACGACTTATACCAGTTCTTGCAAGCTTTTTTCCAGAGATATTTAATCATGCCTGGGCTGCTTCATTGGAAATTGAGTGGGCTCACCGCTCTATTGGCCCCAACCAGCTAAAGGAGCCCCCCCCCCAACACACCTTAGTGTATTTTCCTCGATTTTCTGCGAAGGAAATGGTTTTATGTCTGGCTAGCCAGAGAGCGCCCTTGAAATGGAATGGCCACTGTCAATATTATTCAGGACTATTTTAAACTTGTGGCTGAGCAACGGAAGGCATTTGTGGCTGTTAAATGAGAACTAGCTGCCCGAAAGGTAATTTTTCATCTCAACTATCCTGCTGTTCTGAAGCTGTGATGGGCTGACAAATGGCATGGATTTCCTTCCCCACAGGCTGTACAGGACCTTTTTAACTCAATTACGAAATCTTATCAAACTGGCTCTCATGTGGAATCTTCTACTTTGTATCAAGAGCTGCAAACTAGTCTTTCAAACAGGGATCATCTTCTGGAGCAGCCTTCAGTTTTATCTCCCTTGGATGTGACACAGTCCCTTGGAGCTGCTTCTGATGTGTTGGGCCAGGGGCTTAGATGCTGGGATCAGGGTCTGGAGGGGCATATCCTAAGAGACAGTGAGAACCATGTAGTATGGCATGGTCAGAGGTGCAGCAGTCTCTTGTATTGGATACCATGCCTTCTAAATCTGCCCCAAGCCCTCCAGCACCTTCAACTGAGCAATCACCCACTCTGGACCCTAAACATCCAAGACTGTCCCCAGCTTCTTCACCAGAGCATCCCGTAATGGACCGGGCAGATTATTCAGCAGAGGACCTCCTAGCAGCTTCACAGGTTCCCCTGGAATGTGAGCCTGCATTGATTCAAGCCAGAGGACATCCTGCATTGAATCAGGATGCTCCTCTAGTGCAGAATACCATGCTGCAATTGGTGCAGGCAGCTAACGGGGATTTGGTAGAGCTCCCCTTCACTTGAATCTGCTTATGGTGACTGTTCTTTTTCATACTGGCTGGGGATCTGACAGTATTCTTCAGGTGATGCCTTTTTAGCCCTAGTTCTTTCTTGTTTTGCGGCTCATGCTGGGACTGCCTTGCAGTGAGTAGACTGTGCGATCTGCTCCTGCACCAGATATATGGACTTTCATTTTACAGTTGG
This sequence comes from Neoceratodus forsteri, assembly GCA_016271365.2. NCBI lineage: Eukaryota > Metazoa > Chordata > Ceratodontiformes > Ceratodontidae > Neoceratodus > Neoceratodus forsteri. The sequence continues at coordinate 604,654,024 of CM028129.1, forward strand.
GACACTAACGGGGGGAGGGGGTTATTTTCAAAAAATCTAGCATGGGGTTATTTATTGATTATTACCATCCCTCTTAATGTGTTGTATTAAACGTCAGTGTCAGTGGCTCAGCAGGTAGCACACTCGCCTCTGAGGCCAGGAGATCAGAGGGCTGTGGGTTCAGTTCCCACATCTGGCACTTGGGTTAATATCCCAATACTGACACTGTAGTGCAGCATGAGAGGGGTGCTGCACTTCTGAGGTGCTGTCTTTCGGATGAGACATTAAACCGAGGTCCCATCTGCCTGGATTGGTGGTAGTTCAGGTGGATGTTAAAGATCCCATGGCACTCATCAAAAAGAGTAGGGGAATTTCCCCGGTGTCCTGGCCAAATTTCCCTCATTCACTAAAAATACCACCAACAGCTTAATCTGGTTCAAGGTCAGTTAGCATTCATCTGGATCCCCCCTCTCCCGGATTGTGCCTGAAAATAGGCAGGATTTGTCTGGTACACTTACTCAGTCAACAACAACTAAATAAATAAAATAAATAAATGTGTGTGATAATATGGCATTATATTTTCTTGTTTGCCTGGGGTGTTTTAAAAGGACTTTTCTTTGTACAGTTGTAGGGTTACTTCTTCATTACTCTTGTCTTGCTGTTTGCTTACCAGTTGGGGGGATCTCTGCTGTGTTTGGTTTTGGGGGCAGATGGGTATGGGCTTGATCTGGTGAGCATTAAGTATGTTGGCTCTGCCCCCTCTGCACCAGCTGGGGTGTGGGAGGGCATTGGTGGGGGGTCCCACTGGATCTGGGGTATCCACTCCCCGTGCTCATCACAGGGGTTGGGGGAGGGAGTGAGGGGTTGGGAGAGCTCTGTGTGTGAGTCTTGGGGTGAGGAGGGGCTTTCTGGGTATTGTAACACCCCTTGTTTGGGTTTGTGCTTGGACTATAATACTAGATTTTGATTATGGGGCATTTTTAGATGGAAGGTGTGGTTTATGGGACTTGCTTCAGTCTTGGGGATTTTCTGTTGGGTCCTATTTTATTTCTGGAGGATATACAGTTCTTTTGATGTTCAGAGATGTTTTCTTCTTACCTGTGCTTTGTTCAGTGTGACATTATTCCTGGGATGGGAGGAACTTGGGTGGGGGTGGGGAGGAGGGAGGAAACTGTTTGGAGGGCTTTATCATTGTTGGAATTTGAGGGGTTATACGGCTTGACTTTCGATGCCCCTTTTTGGGGAATTGTAGGTTACTGTGGAAAATCCACCTTCTTATTTAATAATGTTATGGGTATGTTTTCATGTGTGCTTCACTATGATTGGTTGCATACTTATACATGGCTCAGATTTTTATAATGTCTTGGAATGTTTAAGGTTTAAATGTCCCCATGAAACAGAACAGGTTATTTCTTTTTTAAGATCCTCTGGTTGTGATATTATATTTCTACAAGAGACCCACATGTTAAAGAGGGATGTGGGCTGTTTGGAGAGGGGCTGTTTCTATAGGGCTTATTCCAACTCTTATAGCTCCAAGAAACACTGGCTGTCTATTTTAACTAGATGTGGGTGTCCCTTAGTTGTGGAGCAGTAGGAAGCAGATAAGAAGGGGCGATGGATTCTGGTTCTTGGTAAGTTGGATCACATTCTGGCATTACTGTTTAATGTCTATGCCCCTAGTGATGATGCCCTGATTTTTTTGTGGCCTTAGCCCAAAAGGTATTGGATTGGTATACTCCACCCATGGTGTTGATTGTAGGAGGGAATGTTAATTTGGCCCTACATCTGGTTTTTAATTGAAACCCGGTTGAAAAAGGGCCCCCTGCCCATCAACAATCTAGAGAGCTGTTATGCTGGATTATTTCTGAGTTCAGTTTATCTGAATGTTGGAGGATTTTTCACCCCTCTTCTAAGGATTTTACTTTTTGATCCCCTAGATTTAAATCTTTTAGTAGATTATTTTCTAGTTAGCTCTTTCATTTTATCAGATGTGTTGGCTGTTCAGCATCGCCCTATTTTATTATGAGACCATGCCCCCATTGAAATGGTCTGGACCCCTTGGCAAATGGTAGCTCAAACACCCCAGTGATGATTTAATCCCATGCTTTTAGAGGTGGAGGACTTTAAAATATGGCTCGGAGAAGAAACTGACTTTTTCTTTAGGTCCAACTCATCCCCGGAAGTCTCATTCTTGATGGTGTGGGATGCTTTCAAGCCATACATTCAGGGCTGGATTATTTCGTATGCTTCCCATATTTATAAACAGAGGCAGGGGGGAGTGGAAGTTCTCACCACCCAGATTTGACAATTGGAAGAGCCTTTTTATGCCCCTTCTGGGGTAAAGGATGACTGCATGGCCGAGCTTCTTCGGTATAAGGAGTGTTTGAATTCTATTTTCCATCAACAGATGACGAGGGCCTTGTTTTTTCTGAGGCAGACATACTGGGAATCTTGGGACAAGGCACGGAGGCTATTGGCTTACCACCTAAAGAAAAAATCTCTAGATGCCCAATTCCTGTATTTATGGGGGATTGATGGAATGTTGGTCTCGGACTCTCAGCTGATGGCTGAATAATTCAGGGGATATTATGTTAAATTGTATGCCTCAGCAGTAGATCCTACCCTGGACCAGTTGGACACTTTTTTTGCTGACCTTGCTATGCCCTGTTTACCACTGGAGGTGGTGACTTTGTTGGAAGCAAACATTGCTGTATCGGAAGTTCAATGGGCTATCATGACCATGTCACTTGGTAAGGCACCTGGTCCTAATGGCCTGAGTACAGAATTTTATTGGCAGTTTTAATGGCAATTGTCACACCATCTCGTGGAGTTGCTGACTGAGACCTAGTCTACTAAAACACTTGCAGACTCTAGGCAGGAGGCAACTATCACTGTCAAGCCTAAACCTGAGAAGGACATCCCAGTATGTGGTAATTTCTGACTTATTTTCTTGTTAAATGTTGACTGTATGATTTTTGCAAAAATTTTAGCTATATGCTTGGAGCGTTTCCTTCCCCTTTTAATCAGTCACTCTCAATCTGGGTTTATGAAGGGTAGGCAGGGCAATGATAATTTCAGAACTGTTATTAATCTCATTCAGGAGGTGATAAGGGGTTCAGATTCTGCAGCGCTTATAGGGTTAGATGCCAAAAAGGCATTTGACTCTAATGAGTGGCAGTATCTACAGTTTGTTCTTACCCACTTTGGATTTGGGGCAAGATTCCGTAAATGGGTGGGGTGTCTATATTCTACCCACAGAGCTAGAATTTTAGTTAATGGGGTGCTATCCAAGACTTTTCCCCTGTTTCATGGGACAAGATGGGGTGTCCCCTTAATCTGTTATTGTTTTTGTTGGCCCTTGAACCTCTTAATTTGGCCATATGTCATTATCTGGGTATTCAGGGTGTTCCAGTGGGGATAATTTTTATACAACTTTGTTGTATGCATATGATATGTTATTGATGTTGGCAAAAGTAGAAACTTCACTCCCGGAAACTTGGTCACTTATTCGGTCATTTAGTGCCATACCGGGGCTCAGGATTAATTGGGAGAAGATGGAGATTATGCCTCTTTATGTGGCAAACCCTGTTAGGTTGTCACTGGGCTCTTTCTCCATGAGGTGATCGCCTGACAGGATAAGATATTTGGGTAGGTCTATTTCTAGCAATCTCAGGGGCATGTGCCCTAGCAATTTAGATGTGGGTTGGAAGAGCTCAAGGTGATTTTTTTCAGGTGGAAACAATTAGGCCTCTCCCTCCCAGGTACAATTGCTGCTATCAAGATGATGGCTTTTCCTCAAATTTTTAAAAGTTAAATAATTTGCCCTTTCAGATATCTCCAAGGGTTTGGCTTACTTTGGACAAACTATTTTTGGATTTTATTCAGGAGGGGCTTCCTCCATAATTTAGTAGGATGCTTTTGCATGACCCTATGATGGCTGGAGGCTGGAACATGCCCTGGTTGTGGGCTTATCATCTTTGCCTGGGACTCAAATAAGCTTTGGGATGCTTACATTCCAAGGACTAGGCTGTGCCACTGTGGGTGGAGATAGAGCAGGCATTGGCCAGTAAAACTCCCCTAGTGCTGGCTCTAACATCCTGAAAGTTGTATAATATGACTACTTTTGCAATGAGATATTCTAGATGGGCATGGGAAAGGTACTGTAAATTGTTGGGGTGGGAGTTTTCCTCTTTTGGTAGGTATGGACCCTTGTGGCATAATTCTCATATACAGGTGTGGGAGTGGGACTCTTTTCTGGCTAGGCTGGGACTCTCAATGTATTCAGATGGGGTGGATGTTATTGATCCTGGTTCAGGTCACTTCTTATCATTTGCAGATATACGGGACAGGTATCATCTCCCCTCTAATTCCTTTAGGCAGTATGGTAGTATTTTCAATTAAAACATGCTTTATTTTCTACCCTTTTTCAAAGTGGCAAATCCCTATGGTTAATTATATTCAAAATTGGTTTCATCTTACTAAAGGCCACCTTAGTGGGTTGTATAAAGAGGTGCAACAGGTGTTTATACCAGACTGGGAACAACACCAGCATAAATGGGAAGAGGACATGGGTACAAAGTTAGATGTGCAAGCCTGGCTGAGATGTTGGGTCACTGCTCATAGGGCCTCCCTAGACCCATGGCATTAGTTGATCTAAAAGAAGATTTTAGGCAGATGGCACCATATCCCAGTCCACTTGGTAAAAATGGGTGTTCTGGGTTCTGATTTGTGTTGGCGGTGCTTCCAGGTTCCAAGAACAATTTTCCATATTCTGTGGGATTGTTCTTTGGTACAGGGATAGTGGGATAAGATTATTTCAAGTTGGAAGACACTCTGCAGCTGACTTTGTCCAGGTCCCCATCTTTTTGGATTTTGGGGGATTCTTATTTAGTGGACCAGAGGTTACTGGTAATTAAAGATTTTTTGTTTGCAGCAGCCTTGGAGGGCAAGGGACTTTTACTGATGCATTGGAGGTCAGTAGACGTTCTAACCCTACTAAAATGGCAGCAGACTATGGATAAGGTGGCAGCTTTTTGTAAAGTTCTTTTTTGATGGAAGCATCAGCTTATACGGTTTCTTAGAGGGTGAGATGTCCGGGTAAAGGAAGTGGATGTTTCATGAGGGAGCATACAGAGTGTCTTCTAAACTCCTTATTAATGTTTTTTCTTTTATTTTCTCAGTAAACTAGTGGTATGGTAGATGTCCCAGGTAGTGCAGTGAAATTATGAAGGAAACTGTGTGACGTGCTACTTTGTTTTCTTTGGATCTTCTGTTTGCTCTCTTGTTATATGATGCTTATTCTTGCATTTGGTAATGTTTTTCTTTTAGGTAACATAGTATGTTCCATTTCTTTTGCTTATGTTTTCTGCAGCCTTTGCTATACATTACTGGTTGTATTCTATGAAACTTTTTAATTAAGTGTTTATATACAAAAAATTAATAAATAAACTTAACTATTAAGGGATCAAAACACTCTGGATGAGTACATCAAATGAAAGGAGAGACATAATTACAATTGGTTAATGCTACGGACCACCAGATCAGAAGGAGCATTAGTACCTAAAACTCAAAAAGGTGATCAGGAATGTTTCAGTAAAGAGAAGCATGCTGTTAAAAAGGGGCTTTGACTACCCAGGTATAGCTTGGAAGGAGAGAACAGCAGTGTCCACATGTAGTTTGCAATTTATGGAACATTTTGAGGACTGGTACTTCACACAGTGTGTCAAGGGAACCACTAGAAATCTAGCAACACTTGACTTAATTCTTAGAGATAAGGAATACTGAGACTGAGAAGGGAAATTAGAGAAGCAGACTTAACCAAAACACTCTTCATACAAAACTGAAGAAGTGCTGGCTAAAAGTTGGAAGGCTATTCCTGTAGTTCAATGGGGTGGCCAATCAGCCTCGCCCCCTTCCTGAGCTTTCTAAACAGTTCCTCCCCTCCTACTTCTGAAGCATTTTTTCTTTGTGACCAGAGGCTCTGCCTGACCTCTCTTTGGGCTCTGCCTTCCCCCCTTCTGCTGCATTTGTCTTCTACCTTCCCTTGTGTTGGATTTCTGCTAGCTTGTACAGGACTGTATGCCTGGTTTGTGCTTCTCCTACTCTAAGTCAATATTTGCTTCTGGCTATTGTCTGTCTGTGCTTACTTCTCAGTTGTTTGTTTCTGCTATCTCCAGCTCATGTGCAGTGTTTGCTTTTGTTTATTTCTTTTGGACTTTTCCAATTTTTATAGTGTCCCATTTATTTTTCATACTTAGCAATCCCTAAAGTTTATCTGCAAGTGTTATTTATATGCTTCAGCTCAACCTGCTGTTTTTCCTGCCTCTGCTATCTCTTTGCTTTTTCACCTTAATTGTTTGCACCTGGTCCGGGCTTCATCCTGCTCACAGCTAGCTGCCACTCCCTGCTGGACTGTGTCTGTTGCTCAGCACTCCCTGCTCTGCTAGGTCTATTTCTTAGCAACTCTGCTCAGTTCATTCAGTATTGCTATTTAGTGTGCTCTGCTCAGTTCATTCAGTGTTTGCTCAGTCAGGCAGCTACTACTCCCAACTTTCAATGTGTACACTGCTCTAGTATTTTCCTATTGCCGTATTACTATACTGACATGATATATAGCTGCAGGCATTTTAGCAGTACATTTCTGAATTTAATTATTCTGTACCTTTCAGTCATTATTTTGCTTCAGGTTGTTCACATTACTCTGACAGCTTGCTATCTTGTGGCTCTGTCCTTAACTAGGACCTTACCTGTAAAAGCGCCTCTATTTTTGGAAGTCCAGCCCTACCAACAGTACAGTTGCTGTTTGGACTCATGGTGCTCAGCTTGTGGCTTCCCTGTTAGTTCCACAGCGGGGGACTGTGATGTCACAGCGGGGTATCATGGCTCCAAGTAGCGGGAGCATGCTTTTATGTAGACTATATGATTTTACCCTGCTCGTTTGCCTACATGAATTTTCAGTTATCCATGTATAAATACATTTACCTTGCAGCCTACGTGGCTCAAGATATTCATTGTATTTCATTATTACATTGCAAATACAGTGTAAGCCTGTTATAACAGACGCATCTGTGCACACAAATTGGGTCCATTATATCCAGTGTTCATTATATCTAGAGGAGGTGACAATGTGTTAGGTGTGTCTATGTGTGTGAGCAGGGGCCCAGAGTAAAAGCCTATTATGATACATTATAGATTACTTAGAATCCTGCCTAGCATATATGTTTCTGTACTTTTTGTGTATTTAGAGTTTTTTATATGTCAGTGGACATGAGTTTTTTATGAAGTTTATTGCAGAAGGTAAGGAGAAGACAGTATCCCTAGTGGCTGGATGCTGGGGTTCTAGGACAGCAAGAACAAAGGCAATTGTACTGTATTTTTTTTAAGTCACTTCCTTTTTAGTGTAATCAACCAATACAAGTTTATGCAGCTTTTGGAGAATTATTTTGTAAGATATTTAGTCTCTGTAGCTCCTCCATCTAAATTCTATATTTGCAAATCTCCTCACTAGCTCTGCATCCCCCCCCAAAAAAAAAAAAAAATTGCAGGTGAAATACCTATAAAAGCTTCAAAGTGTCCATTATAAGCAATGCTTCTGTCCATTATAACCAGAGGAAAATGCATTGGATTTGATGCATTTGGTTTGGGAAATCAGTTTTTGTCTACTATAACCAATTGTCCATTATAACAGTATACGTTGTAATTGGAGTGCACTGCCTTGCAAATGCTCCTTACTGGAATAACCTAACTCTTCCTTAATGGCATTTAAGGTATCTGTGCCAATCATATCAATTCAATCTTCATGCTGAAATTGTAGCAATCATCTGCTAAACCTCATTGATTCATTTATGCTAAACTTCATTGAATCAATCCCTGGCATCACAGCCTCTCACTGCCAAAACACATACCTTCTATGTCACCATTAATTTGGCTTCCTTAATGGAATTGTTTGGCTTGCTTTCTGCTGGTTGCTACTATTTTCAGATGGTTCTCACTGTAGCTTTTTACCTCTCCCAGGCTGCTGGCTTCACCCAGCGTCTACATCTCTAACCTGCTACCTAATCTATAGCCTCTGGTTCCACCCAGCCTCCTTATCAATAACCTGTTACCTAATCTACAGCAGCCAGCTTTGCTGGTCTCCTCCTATCTGGCACATCAAAGTTGCTTTGTTCTCTCACTCATAAATCAGAGGCATGCCAACTATGACCATTACCTTTTCTGGCTCAGGGCTTGCCCTGCAGCCAACAGTCACACTTTGCACTCACAAAGTCTGCATCTTCGGCATGTAAAATTCATGGCGGGGGCCATCTCATCTGGCCCAGAGTGGGAATTTCCTCACTCTGGGTGGAGCTTCAGTCATCTAGCTCATTGGTGTTACCTCTTGATCTAGAATTTAATACTTCAGCTGTGAGGTGTGGTGCCTCATCAGTCTTGGTCCCTTTAGATGGCCAAGCAGGTTTGGAGGCACCTTCTAAGCTATTCTCCCTATGACCTCCTCTGGTTCATCTGGTCTGTTCTTAGATCAGAAGGCCAGCTGAGTGCCTCAGCAGTCATCACTCTCCTTCCCCTGCCTTGAAGGTGGTATCGTATCATGTATCCCATGTTGCAGAGGTATCTTGCAATCTTTCAAGGTGTTCTTCATAGAGGGATATAGTGAGAATTGTCCACCAAATTAGAATATTTTCCAGCCCCTGGATTGCCTTCAAAGTTTCAGCAGCAGAGCTGTCACTAACCAAAATATCCTAAAGCCTAGAGGGAAGACAACCTAGGCCTCAGATCCCCAGAGGTTTCCTCCTTTAATAAGGGTGTTTTCCTCTCCTCCAGGCCAAAGGTCATCATATGTAAGTGGTTGTTAATAGTATATGCCTTAGTTTCCTTAGGTAGGTTCTGCTGTTGGATTGAGATGGATGGTGACCTTACTCAGCATTCTCTCTCTCTCCTTAGGAAGCCCTTATATCATCAGTGCAATCCATTGTGGGAGGAAAACTCTGAGGCACTCCAGACCTTACTCACTGGGTCTCCAAGCCACCTGATAGGCTTCAATGCACTTGTGACTTCTAAAGAAGTTCAGCCCCTGCCAGACCCCTCCGCTGTCCCTTCTTGGTCAGTTATTCATGTGCATCTGATCAGGCTACATGCACAGGATGCAGCTCCTGACCAATTTAGCACAACTACCTCCATAAGGTAAGAGCAACCATTTAATTAATAACCGCTCATTTGGCAGGCTTTCACTAACTCCTAGGCTATTTATTATAAATCTGAGCAGGCCCCATTCTGTCTCAGAACTGCATTATTGCATTGACCCAGAAATGAAAGGCAACAGTTAATGAATACTCCAACAACAAAAACTCACAGAGAACAAGGGAACCCATCAACAGTCCCATTGGTATCCCTAGCCCAGCGATCCTCTGGGAATTCAGGCTTCAGCTGCATTTGACCAGAGCACTCACCTGCTAGTGGGGTACTCAGGGATTCCTGGCATTGCGGGAAGCACTGCGCAGTCCCTGCTAACAATTACACAGAAGTCCACCTGCCACAAGAGAGGACAAATGAAGAGAAGAGCTCTACCTGAAAAGTCCACTTCTTCTCCATGGCAGATGAGCTGTAGGGGATTCACCAGAGATATGATGAATCCATGCTGGCACCCCTGGCATATTCGCTGGATTTGTTTGGCGGGTATGCTTGTGCACAGGGCTATACAGTGACCACACATGCGTGGCCCTCGCCAGCTTACAGATGGCAACCTAGTACGCACACATCTCTCTCATGGAGGGGTTGGGAGGCACCCTCCCCACACTTCACTCTTCCACACCAGAGGGTCCCTAAGAGAGTGCAAAGATTCTGTCAGAAGCAATGTCATATAGGAAGGGGCAAGCAGAGCTAGAACATCAGAACAGGTGGCCGTATTTGTAGTCCAATAGGGACTACTCTGGAGGCCATTTTGGTAGTTCCACAGGCACAATCTAACAGACATACTAGCAGCAGCCTAGAGAAGCGCAGAGAGAGGCAAGGGGGCTCAATCCAGGTTAGGAGTCTAAAAACCTTCTCCTTTTATATCTCCCCTGGTAAACCATGGTCAAAACAAGGATTTGCAAGATGTGCAAGATACCACTGCTCCCAGCTAACCAAACTGACGATGCAACACAATTCTTGCACCCCTCCACCTACATGCCCCAGATAAAGTGTTCCACAGCAGAGAATCAAACCAGGCACAACAGAGAACTCAAGGAGAATAATAACTCAGAATACTTTTATTCCATTAAAAACAGGATCGCACACTGCTCTGGTCAGCTCCCCTCAAGTGTATAGGTCTGATCGGGATGTGAAGGCTCCAAATTAGTGGTTCCATTAGGAGAACTGTGCAGAATGTCATCCATAAAAAGAAAATAATTGAAATCACAGTTTTGCATATCAATGTTTATTCAGGTAAAGTTAAATGTGGCTCATTTGGAGGCACATCTTTCATTTCTGCTACTTGGAGCATTACTAACTGTTGCCAATTAGCAGAACATTTCTGCCCCCTTTAACCCATAACATAAATCCACTATACATTTACTGTAGCCTGGAATGCCCATGTCCCTCTCAGGAGGGCTTGTGTGAAAGGCTTCCACCTTCCTTGGGTTTCTACCAAGATAATTACCTACCTCAAAGCTCAGGATGCTGCCTACAGCTTCCAAAATACCAGTGGCTCACCAGATGGCTTTTTTTTACTTACATTTTATTCAGAGAGGAAAAAATGTAAAAAATCATATACAATAGATTGTCATCTGGAAAACCTACACACATAAGACATTCAAATGAAAGAATGCAAATACAAAAATATATATATTTTTTGAGGATTAAAATTATATACTGCAAATACATTTTTATTAGGTCAATTTTAAATTGTAAACTTAAGAACAATTTCCCATTTTATGGGCCAAGCTGTGTCATCCCATATAAAAAGAAGAATTCATAGAGTTAACAAAACATCCTATCTATACCTCAAAGCCAAACAATAACATTCTAAGCAAGAAAAGTGATACCAGGAGAGTCCTTATGTTATATGTTATTAAAGTCCAATGTTCAAAGACAATGTCCAATGTTTTTTATTTAATGTCACCTACAGTATTTCTTGTCTTGTCAGGGGCAGGGTTCGAGCCTGAGTACCAGCCAGCATTTTGCCTACATTAACCATTTGGACTCTTTAATCCTGAATGGATAGTTTGCTCTGAGAAGTAGTATTTTTTATTATGTTTCTGTATGAATTTTTATCAGCACTTTGGTATGGAATAAAGTCTCTTCTGCACTGATATTCCCTTTGAGACTACCATTCCTACTTATGTGAATCAATGTGTACAACACAAAACTTTTGGTAGCTGCCAATCCCCTGCTTTGCTTTCAATTAAGACAATTCAAGAATTACTTATACATTAATATTGACTTTATTTAAGGCTTACATGCTCTTTCATTTGAGTATTCCCCTCTCAGTGAAGGAGCATGAACATCTTAAGCCTTATATAAAGTCAGTTTTAATGTGCAAGTAATTGTTGCATTAAATCTCATTTGTGCAACCTTTCTCCTATTTTCTTTGCAATGTATGATAGAACATGTTTTAAGAAGGAAAACATTAAACATTCAATTAACTTATTGTACAACAAACAGTGATGGAAAAAACCAAAATATTTAAGATACAGTAACAATCTATAGCACACTCAAATTATCTGCAGTAAAACACACAGGCTAAGATACATGGTTTATATGTAAATTTGTAGAAGTTTTGGAATGCTGCTGTTCTTTCAATTGTTTGTTGTATGATTTGGACTGGCTAAGATGCCAAGACACATCAGCAGACTACTCCCATGCACAGCAGATGACTGGCAGCTGTACTGCATACACAGCATCACTGTGCTGTCAATGTATTCTTAGTATTATAGAAAAGTTGCATCATATTCTATATAGAGAAAAAAGTGAGGATAGTCATAAACTCTGTTTCCGTCAAGTGTTTCTTATGACATTATAGACCATGAAAGCACACTTCAAGGGTCACTGATGCCATCATACCCTCATGCTGAAAACTCAGCCCTACATGTTTCTTGTTTTCCATGTTTTGTTTTATTATACACACCTGTGAATATTGGGAGGTGTAGAACAGAGCTTGTGTGACTGAAAGCTGACAATCATGAACAGCTGAGCTGCACACTTGGTAGCTCTCATTCTCTTTCTCTCAATGCCTTTTTAAACAACCTAATGCCTCTGTTGAAAGCCGCTTCCAGTTAATACTGCCAGACATCTGTCACCATAGCAGCCTGAGAATAGAGGTGTTATAAAATAAAATTTTGTCTGCGAAATTGGAAGTTTCACAGTGGAAAGCTTTTGATGAAATTGTGGCGAAATGGTGAAATTTCACCTGCAATTTCACCCCAGCAACTGAGCATCTGCATCATTAAAATTGGTGTCTAGTGGTCCCCCCCAGCTGCTCACCAGCCCAAATATTTAAAAAATAAGTTATTTCTCCATGGAGTCTAGTGGTCTCCCCCACCTCCCTGCTGATCACCAGCTGAAACTGAATAAAGCCCCACCCCGAGTCTTGTCCTCCTTGTAAAGAAAATCAAATCCTCACCCCTGGTGTCAAGTGGGCCCTCCACCCCCAACCTCTCATCACTCAAACAGCACCCACTTCACACCCCATACCCCAGTCGCATCACTGGCACAGCCCTCCACTCACCTCCATGGCTGGCAGCCCGACTAAGCACTTCAATGAATGGGCGCATGCTTGTAAAAGCAGACACTCATTCATTGACGTGCTCAATCAGGCTGCTGGCCATGGAGGTGAGTGTAGGGCTATGCCAGTGACCCGATGGGGGTACTTGGGGGAAGGGTGGGCACTCTGAGACTGATGAGAGGGTGGGGGTAAGGGTCCACTAGATACCAGGGAGTGGGGATTTGATTTTTTTTTAACAAAGAGGATATGATGAGGGTAACTGGGGGTGGGGGACTTTATTCAGTTTTGTCCAGTGATTGTCCAGGGTGGGGGGGACCACTAGATACCAGGGAGAAATAACTTTTTTTTCAACATCCGGCCAGTGAGTGGCCGGGGATTCCACGTAGTCTTATGTGGTGAAAATTATAAAATGTTGCTCATGTGTTGTGAATTTTCACCAGTAAGCAGCAAATTTTGATGGTTTGCTGGCAAAATTTTGCTTGCCCCAGGGGTGAAGTTTCGCATTTTGCCCCATGAATTTTGAGAAATATTTTGCAGGGCAAAATTTTCAATTCTGCATACCTGAGCACAAGAAAGAATTCACAATTTCAAAAATGAGTGTTTTTATAATTATTTGCATTTCCTGTTATGACCTTATGAAGAATGATACAAATTTGTGGAAAATTAACTGATGTACAGACGATACTAGTGTTTTGACAAAACTTGTGACATTACTTCAGAACACTTTTAAAGTGATAGTTAATGCTTTTAAGAAACTACTTTGAAAATAGGACACACTGGTTCGTGGTCACTCCCCAACAGATCCTTGTGGCACAGCTACATATATATAAGGGATACACAATGGCATTACTCAAAACATAAAATAGTTATAGTGCCTGTGCTCCCCTTCCCCAAAGCTGCTTAAAAGTCTGCAATTTATTCAACTCAATTCATTTTTCTTATTTGGTTTTCATTCCATGATTTTAACATTTTGAGGGTTTTTTGGTCTCATCATTCCATTGCATCAAGGTCAGCCTTACCACCAATGGCAAGGTGACCCACTCATCAGTCATGAAACTACACTTTAACTTTTTAAAATGCCAATACGAACTGAAGTCTCATTGCCTACTGTCTTTGTTGTCTGTAAACTAGTCTCTGGCTTCATCTTTTAACTTTAAATTTATCATGCCAATATGAGCTGTGATTCCACTGCTTTCTCACTTTCCTGTGTGGAAGCCACTCTCTGGCTTCATCTTTTATATATTGTGCTATTGTCCATAAGAGGCTCCCAGGTGACCATGGGGGTGATCATCAGTTAGGAGAAGGCCACATCTCTCCTGTTTGTAATGCAGTGTTAAACGTTTAGCAAGCTCAACCCTAGCTAAAACTCAGAGATTTTATCACATATGTTATATATCTTTCTTATATGTTTTTAAATGTTTAGTGGGGTGCACCTAATGTGACCAAAATTAAAATCAAATAGCAATAGTAGCCAGCCCAGTGGCATGGAGGGCTGTGGCACCATGCCTTACCTCCTGCTACACCGGCAACCCATGTTCACAGGGCAAGCAGGTCCTGGGGATCTGCCGAGGTGTGAGAGGATCAAGCATCTAGAGGACAGCTCTCCTATCCTAGGGAGGGAGGGGCATGGAGGCTGGTTCACATCTGACACCTAGTGGTGACTGGGTGTTAGAGTGCCTGGGTTCTGTACGTTATGAATGGGAGTGGTGTCGTTGACCAGCATGCTGTGGGCAGAAGCACGCACAGCTCGGCCATTGCTGACCCCAAAATGATCTGCCTCTGGGGCGGTGGGAGGGAGAAAAGCCAGAGGAGAAAATTTCCTTGGCAGCTTTATGAATGCTGACCCCTGCAGGTGCTGCTCCTACAAATTGCAGACACCTCCTGAAACCAGATCCATGTTGGCAGGTTGAGGGATCCCCACTGCACCACCATGAAGGGTAAGACATGGAGGATGACAAGAGGTGCACTGTGAGCAGGGAGCATGGGGCTGTGGGGTTGTCGAGATGGAGGGCCACCCAGGATGAAGGATAAAGAAAGTAAAAAAAAAATAGTACCAGTGCTGCTTCCCTCCAAAACTGCTTAAAAGCCTGAAATTCATTCACATCAGTTCAGTTTTACTTGGTTTTCATTCTATCATTTTAACATTTGGAGAGGTTTTTGGTCTCACCATTTGGCCAAATCATGATCAGCCTGACCACTAACAACAAGGTGACAAACTCATCAGCCAGGAAATTGCACTTCAAATTGTAAAATGCCAATATTAGCTACAGTCACACTGCCCCCTCTCTTTTTCGTGTAGAAACACCACTCTCTGGCTTCATATTTGAACTTTAAATTTCACCATACCAATAAGGGCTGAGGTTCTACTGCTTTCTCTCTTCCTTGTGTAGAAACCATTCTCTGTCTTCATCTTTTATTTAGTGTGTTCTGTCCCATAAGAGGCTTGCAGGTGACCAGTAGGGATCTCACCAATTAGGAGAGGTCACACCTCTCCTGTTTGAAACACATTGCTAAAGGTTTAGCAAGCTCAACCCTAACTAATACACAGAGATTGTATTTATCACATTTCTTATATATCTTTCTTATTATTTTTAAATGTTCACAGGGGTGCACCTGGTGTGTGGCTAAAACAAAAATCCAATAGTTATACTACCTGTGCTTCCCCAAAGCTGCTTAAAAGCCTGCAATTCACTCAAATCAATTCAGTTTTCTTACTTGGTTTTCATTCCTTCATTTTAACGTATAGAGGGGTACTTGGTCTCATCATTTGGCTGAGTCACACATAGGCTAATCACTGACAGTAAGGTGAACCTCTCATCAGTCAGGAAAGTACATTTTACATTTTAAAATGCCAATATCAGCTGAAGCCCCACTGCCCTCTCTCTTTTTCTTGTGTGGAGACCACTCTTTAGCTTCATGTTTTAACTTTAAATTTTACTATGTATGAGCTGGAGTTCCACTTCTTTCTGTCTTTCTTGTGTGGAAACCAGTCTCTGGCTTCATCTGTTATATAGTGTGCTGTGGCTCATAAGAGGTTTCCAAGTGATCATTGAGGAGCTCTGTCACAGCATGCGTAAAAAAAACTTCAGACGAGGCAAATTTACAGGTTTAAAACACATTGTGGTGTGATATTTATTTTTCAAATGTTAGAAAAATAATAAATGAAAACAAACAAAAAAATGTCAAAGAAAATCACTACTTCACATCAGTAGTTTCTCGGATAATACAGTCCTGGATCTTTCAACTCCTAAGACCCTTCTCATCTGCATTCAACAGCTTGTCTACAGTAGCACCTCTCTCCTTCACTCTCAAGGTTGAACTGTACTGGAATGAACTGAAGTGAACTCAGTGAAGTGGTTTTATATCATTTGGTGGGGTCACCTGACTGAGCCCTTTCTATTTACATGTCTGGACATGTTGTTTCAAAACCAAGGTTTCCTTTTTTTTTGTTTCAGGGGACTTCCTGGTTCAGTTAAAGGTACATTGTATAGCTCCACAGATATTGACTCTATAACTCTGATCCACAGTGACTAAGCACTTTCATAAAGCATTCCACATTCTTTTGTTCAGCCTCACACATAGAACATTATACAGTAACAGGTTTATAGTGTGAATTTATGAAAATACCTTAAGGATTTCTTATAACTGTACTAATCATGAAATTATTATTGTTTTATATGGCTTCGGAATCCTGTTTATTTCAAAAAGGCTTTATTAATTATATGTATACCTATTTAAAATAGCGTTCATGTTTTTTGTACACAAAATGTACTTATGCATTTTACACAACACCTCTCCGGGTGTTTGGCATCATTCCAGGGACTGGATGGATGGAAATGGAAAAATAATGAAAAGAGAGAACTAGTAGGAAGTTTAGTAGGGATAGTAAAGAACTATGCTAGGTGACCAACCTAGGGTGGGGGGAATTGAAAAGCAAACAGAAAAGAGTTAACTGTTGCACAACAGAAGTTTTGTTAGCTAGGAAATAAGGAGATGGAAAAGTGGTCCATCAGTCACAGCTGAAGGTGTAGCCTAACTCTGCCACACATCTCCCTCCTTAAGAAAAAAACAGCTCTCAAAACTATACTGTTTTTCAAGAACCCCCTCTCAGTCATAATAGTCTACCAAAACAGTAGAATGGGGATTGGTTGAAACTAGGGATGGGAGAACTCAGTGAAGTTCTGAACCTTATTAATTAAGAACCAGAACACGGTGAACTCTGGATTTATCCTGATTAGTTTTGATTAGTTCTGATTTATTGACCAATATTTGAAAAAAACTGAAAAAATGCATAGAAGTGGATAGTGTCGCTCACATTGGACACAGAGGCCCAAAGGAAATAATGTAATGGATTATTTGTATAAAAATTAAATTAAAACTGCTAAATAAAAAAGCAATCTGTCACTACTAGCCCCTTCATGGCTGGCCTATAATGGTGGCATATCATGCTCGGGCCCGTGACATGATTGTGCTGGGACAGACTGAGAGAGAGACAGACAGACAGATGCAAATACCTACAGTATATCAAAGCACCACCAAGCACTGCAGGCACTGCCAGGCAGGTAAGATTTCTTTTTTTATTAATGGTGCTGTATGGGTATTATTTTGATGGATGTTCCAGTCAGAGATGAACAAGCCAAAGAAATGGTTATGAATGATCAAATGAGCAGCACTAAGAGAGCCCACCTACTCTACCCATGTGAATGATGCAACTGCTTTGCATGCCCCAGTGTACTGGGGTACATGGTACACTACCTGGTCCAAGAGGTGGTAATGTTTTCGAGTACTATGACTATTTCTACTAAATCTGATCAACATGCTGAGGATGTTGAACCCTTAAAGAAGAAAAATGAAAGACATAGTGATCACCACCCAGGAAGGCAGTCAGTTACACATTGCACTGGTCAAGTGCAGAGCAGTCATAAAAAAGTTTGCCACTGACACCTGAAGAAGACCTGATGACACGCAACCTAACACAATGACATCCTTCCTAGTTCCACGGTTGCTTGCTGCCAGCCACTGCCGAGTAATTTATTTATTTATTTATTAAATTTTGGTGACTGGATAGGCCCACTGAGCCCTGAAGGTCCCTTTTTCAGGGGCGACCCGGGATAACAATACAAGATCAAATACAGTGGAGAAAAACTTTTGCTTACATAGGCTGTTCAAGCATAAGGTGGTTATAGACAGTGGTTACAGACATGATTATCATCATGACACAGTTTTGCCTTGGTACTACTTGGCATAGTGATATACATGAGGTAGCATTGGTCCCTAGGTGTTCAGATACTAGAAGGAGGTACATGGTCGGCTCACCTTTGGGAAGGTTTGATACAGAAAAAGGGGATACCTTAAGAGCCATGGCAGTGGCATGTACTTGTGGCCAGTATAAGGGACTTCAGCCTGGTGCAGAAGTTCGTGAGTGAGGATGCGTCCTAGACTGGGGGGATCTTGTTCCATAGGCTGGGGGCTTGGAAAGAAAAGGATCTGCCACCAGCATTGGTCCTTACTCTGGGGACTTCTGCTAGTGTTCGTTCTGTTGTCCTTAAATTCCTAGGGTTGTGTTTAATGGCTATGGTTCCGGCTATGCTTGGCGGAGCAGGGGATTTGAGTAGCTTGTAGGCCTGGACAAGCAATGGGTATTGGAGGCGAGCGGCCAATGTGGGCCACCGGAGCTGGGCCAGAATGTCACAGTGGTGACGTCGCGGGTGGTCTTGCATAGCGAACCGAGCTATTTTGTTGTATAGGATTTGCATCCTGGATATCTCTTGCTTTGCCATGCCCTGTATAATCAGGGCTGCATAGGTCAGGGTAGGGAGCAGGACACTTGTTGCCTGGCCTCAGGGATGAGCTGGTCCCTGAGTTGGTACAAGGTACCGAGTTTGCAATGTAGGGTCCTGGTGACCTGGTCCATGTGGTCCTTGTAGGTGATAGACTGATCCAGAGTTAGGCCTAAGTATTCTAGGGAGAGAACTACATTAATGCTTTTGCCAGAGAGTGTGGTTAGTTGGAGGGATGAGGACCTGTCAAGTCCCAGTGATCTTGGCCTAAATAACATTGCCTTGGTTTTGTCTGCATTAAGTACCATTCTGTTTTCACACAGCCATGTCTCTAGGGATGTGAGGTCCTTTTGGAGGAGTGGACCAAGAGCGGCCACATTGCCCAAGGGTCGATAGATGACAGTGTTGTCACCGTACTGTACAACCGAGCTCTCCCCAGAGTAGGTACTTAATTCATTGGTAAATAGGGAGAATAGGAGGGGGCCTAGTATTGAACCCTGAGGTGCTCCCTGTTTTAGAGGTAGTGGCTCTGACATGGCCCCCTTCCATGTGACCCTCTGTGTCTGGCTTGATAAATAACTCCCAAACCACTTGAGGGCATGGGGGTCTAGGCCCACATTGTGCAGCTTCTGTAGCAGAAGAGTGTGGTTGACAAGGTCAAACACCTTGGACAGGTCTATAAAGACTGCACCTGTTGGTATCCCTTTGTCCATTGCCCTGAGCACTTCATCCGAGAAGTTAGTAGTTTTTCCCTGAGTCCACCTTTGTGGATAGGGACTACATTGGCATGTTTCCACTGGTCAGGGACTGCTCCTTCCCTCAGTGATCTGTTAAGGAGCATGGTTAAGGGCCTGGATAAGGAGGTGGCTCCAGCCTTGAGTAGCTGAGGATTGATCCCATCTGGTCCCCCTGATCCTTTAGGTTTCAGCATCTTTAGGAGGGTTAGGACCTCAGTGCACTTTGCCAGTCTCAGGTGGAAAGAGGGTCGTTCAAAGTGTGTTGCTTCAGCTGAGCTTGGCGCCAAAGTCAGGGAAGATTGGCCGGTCTTGTAGGCCTCCAGATCTGTGAAGTGGTTGTTAAGGACAGTCGATATTAGAGAAGAGTTAGTAGTGAGCTGACCGTTGATCTCCATGGAGCTGGATTCAGTCTTTTTGCTGCTCTTGATCAGGTTATTGACATGATTCCAGAATTGCTTAGGGTTGCCTAAGCTAGTTTTCTGGAGGTGTGTGATGTACTCTCTTTTAGCAAGTTTAATGGCTCTCTTGGCTTTGTTTCTTAGGGCTTTGTATTCCACAAGATCTGCCGGGAGGGTGGAGAGCCTGAACTTCTTCCAGGCTTTGTCCCGAGTAGTCATTAGAGCTTTGAGGGATGGAGAGATCCACTTGTAACAGCTGCCTTTCACCCTCAGTCTCTTCATAGGAGCAAAGAGGTTGGCAGCTGTACTTAGTAAGTCCTGAAAGTATTTCAAGGCCTCAGCCAGAGTTGGGAGGAGTGTTATGGGGCTCCAGTCCCGGCTACTTAGGTAGTGATTGAATTGTACTTCCGAGAATTTGGTGTAGTCTTAGGCAGTAACGATTCTTGGCTGGACCTTGGGTGCTCTGTTCTTCCATATACATAAAATTGGGGAATGGTCACTCAAGGAGTCTGCCATTGTGTCTGCACTCTGGATGTTTGCAGGGTTTGACACCAGAGCCCAGTCCAGGGTGGTGTGATTCCAAGTTTTGTAATTCAGTCTAGTCAGTTCAGAGATGACCTGTGTCAGACCTGCATCATGGGTCAGAAACATCGAGGCATGGCCAGGGTCCTGGGCCCAGTTGAGGTTGAAGTCACCCAAAATGAGTAGCTCCATAGCTACCTCTTGGGCCAGTGCATTCGTGATGGCTTCGAGTGATTGGAGGGCAGACTTTGGTGGGTGGTAGACACAACCTATTGTTAGTTGCTTGGTGTGTCCTAGGGTTATGCGGATCAATATACCTTCACCCTCAGCAGGGAGACTTCCCTGCAGGGTTAGAGGTGACACGGTGAGGTCAGTCTTTGTATAGATTAGCACCCCACCCCCTTTTTTTGATTCCCAGTCCTTGCAGTAGGTGCTATAGCCCAGTGCTTGTATCTCGTGATCAAGGATGTGTGCTTTTAACCAGGTTTCAGGGATGGCTAGGACATCAGGCTTGTAGAGGTCCAGCCAGGCTTGGACTTCATGTATTTTAGGTCTGAGGCTACATACATTCATATGTGCTATCTTCAGACCCTTGGTAGACACCCAGCGAGGGTCCTGAGGAGATGCCACCAAGATATTGGTGGTATTGGGGCCGGGGTTGGGTTGAATATCTCTTGCCAGGAGCAGTAGCACTACCAGTAAGCTGAGTAGTTTAGTACTGGGTATGGTGATGAGGTTCCTTCGACACATCCTGCTCATAAAGTAGAACAGGTCGTAGCATATACCCTTTTTTACCATCTCGTGCGCCGTTGAGAGAGCAAGCATGCTTGAGATAGGGTTACTGCTGTGGAAATCATGGGGGGGGTCATTATGCAGATTGCCCCCTGGTTCGAGGTGGCATGGGTCAATGAGCCTATCCACCCAGAGGAGGGTCAGTGAGTAGATTATAGCAAGAAGTGCCCCCTGTTAGGGAGAGGGAAGCTTTGGTTTCGAACACATTGGGGTGCAGGGGGTGAGCATGTGCTTTGTAAGGCATGGTTGAATGATTTCTATACGGATCAGATGGAATAGGGTGCTCTAAGTCTAGCTGCCCTCAGATCTATCAGGGGGTCGGCACTCGCTGACAGCTTAGGTTGTCAGTTGCAGAGCAGTCCCTGTCTTAAGGATAGATCTCAGCAGCAGTTTTTAGATGAGTTGTTCACTAGGGGAGGGCCACTGCCTCGTTTGCTGGAGGGGGAGGAAAAAAAGGAAAACAGCAAAAACGCTTTATGTATTCCAGTAACAAAACAAAAGGACGTGTATGGTTCCAGCAATGCCAGAAGAGGTAGTGAGGAGTAGTAGTAGGTGGTTGCACCCCGTGGTAGTTTGTTTGGTGTTGCTGGCCTGCTTAACTGCTAGCTGGTTTATAGTTGAAAGGGTATATAGTCGAATTAGGGTGAGGTCCCTAACAATAGGGCAGGTAGAGCAGTATTTGAGAGGAGTTAGATGGAGTGGCTGGAGAAAAGTTTGAGAGCAAATGTGTGATCCTGTGGGTGGGACTGCTTTAAAAAGGGGTGGTGAGAAAGTGGGTCAAGTCAGGTATTGAAGACAGGGAGGCCAATAGCATGAAAATGTGCAGCAGTGGAGTGACCAATCAGCTGCTAGGCTGAGAAAGAGGCGGAGTAAGGGTAAGGCAGAAAAGAAAGTAAGGTGTTTAGAGAGACAGCATTACAAGTGGGGCAGAGAAATTAATAATTAGCAGAGTGACCAGTGTGGGGAAGGGGCAGAGTTTGTCAGTAGGGCAGAAATGGAAAACTGCAGCAGTCTTGCTCAGTAGCTAGGTTTAGCTCAGGGGTACCAACTATCACTAACAACACAGATCAGTATTTAAACTATGTCATTTGTCGCTACACTACTCAGCAATATTATACTGCTGAGTAGTGAGGAGACAAATGTAGAGTAGCTATCATAGAATAGCCCAGTATAAAAGCAGCAAAAGGAGTGACAGATACATTTGCAATAAAACAACCATAAGATAGGTACTATTTTAAAATAAGTCTGGTCAGATTTTACCCATATCTTGTTATAACCTACTAATTCACAGGTTATAAAATCAATAGTGACTCCAAGTCTCCCACATTTCACTGAGGTCTACAGTATTTTACTGTATTTACTGAAAAAATTCAGTCCAGAACACAGCACAGAAAGAGATTTCCCTGAGATCAGGAAGCGCCAGGCGTTGGAAAATCAGCCAAGGAATAAAGCTGCCAATCAGTGCCTGGTTCCTCCACTGGGCATCCAGTCAAAACAGTGGCATTCAAAACCATGACTTTCAGAGGTCCAGTGCGTACCTGAATCTGTCCGGGGGTCAGTCGGGTGGTCTGTTAGCTGTGGCCTGCTCAGAGAGAGCCAGGGCCACAGGAGCAGCTTGGGAAGCCCGCAGATGGGCTATCTGTGGAACAAGGAGGGAAACACAGAGGATTAAATACAGCTAGAGTACAATAGCAAGCTCAGTGGGGGGCAGGCAATGGGGAAGGACAAAGCATGAGATAAAGAGGTGGTAAATGCAGGGCAATTATTTAGAGCTAGAAGAGGAGTTAATGGGGGGGGGTCTGTGCTTTGGCACCGGGACATCTGAAGAGGACAGCAGCAGCAGGTGGGTGTAAGGGAAGGGTTTGTAGGTAAGGCAGAGAAGAAAGTAAGGTGTTTAGAGAGACAGCATTACAAGTGGGGCAGAGAAATTAATAATTAGCAGAATGACCAGTGTGGGGAAGGGGCAGAGTTTGTCAGTAGGGCAGAAATGGAAAACTGCAGCAGTCTTGCTCAGTAGCTAGGTTTAGCTCAGGGGTACCAACTATCACTAACAACACAGATCAGTATTTAGACTATGTCATTTGTCGCTACACTACTCAGCAATATTGTACTGCTGAGTAGTGAGGAGACAAATGTAGAGTAGCTATCATAGAATAGCCCAGTATAAAAGCAGCAAAAGGAGTGACAGATACATTTGCAATAAAACAACCATAAGATAGGTACTATTTTAAAATAAGGCTGGTCAGATTTTACCCATATCTTGTTATAACCTACTAATTCACAGGCTATATAATCAGTAGTGACTCCAAGTCTCCCACATTTCGTTGGGGTCTACAGTATTTTACTGTATTTACTGAAAAAATTCGGTCCAGAACACAGCACAGAAAGAGATTTCCCTGAGATCAGGAAGCACCAGGCGTTGGAAAATCAGCCAAGGAGTAAAGCTGCCAATCAGTGCCTGGTTCCTCCACTGGGCATCCAGTCAAAACAGTGGCATTCAAAACCACGAGTTTCGGAGGTCTGGTGCGTACTTGAATCTGTCTGGGGGTCAGTCAGGTGGTCTGTTAGCTGTGGCCTGCTCGGAGAGAGCCAGGGCCACAGGAGCAGCTTGGGAAGCCTGCAGATGGGCTGTCTGAATCTGTCTGGGGGTCAGTCAGGTGGTCTGTTAGCTGTGGCCTGCTCGGAGAGAGCCAAGGCCACAGGAGCAGCTTGGGAAGCCCACAGATATGAATTTTCAATTTAGCAGCATTTTGTTCTGTGAAGTATTTGCAGCCAAATATTGTGGACTTGAGAAATATACCAAGAGCATTCAGTTTCTGAACTTTCAGGCATCTGCTATGCCATGACTGTACGAAAATTAAAACAGTACAGTCAGGACTCAGGATCAGTTGCTGAGGGCAAAAAAAGTGACAAGTAGCAGTTGTAAGGAGTAAGACTTGAGAAAGGACAAAAAGTGATAAATAAGTAGCAGTCATGACTAGTGAGGGCAAAAACCGATAGTAGTAGTAGTAATAACAGTAGACAGCAGTACCTTACTTCCAGATCAGATAGTGGTATCAGGCACCACCAAGTAAGTTTGTGACATGAAATGCAGTTGCTTGCTGTATTTGGACTCTGAACCCACTGATGTTATTTTATTTTTTTTTCTGTGCTGCTCATGTGATCATAGTGGCCTGGTCTAGTCCATCCTGACCTGACTTGTCGCAATTAATTACTACCTCATGTAGTAGACCTTATTTACAAAAGATTTTCACCACAGGCACAAATTCTTGAAAGTGTTTTATGCATAAGGCCTGCTCGGCACAGTCAGTGTATGTTTTATTCAGGTATCATATTTCAAATTAAAGTGAAGAAGGCTGATTTTGAGAAACGTGAGGTGCTCAGCATTTTCTGGTGTCAAACGGGATTGTGTGTCAGTAATGACATTACCAGCTGAACTGAGCAATTGTTCTGAACAGACAGTAGTCGGAGGGCAATTCATGCACTTCATTGCAATGTTTACTAAAGCAGGCCACATATTTTGTTTGGATTTCCAGAATTTTAAAGGATCGGCATTCCAGCTGATATTGGGGTCTGCCAAGTACATTTCAATAATGGTCTGTGCTGAGGCTGTGTTACAAGAGGCAGATGAAGATGTTACAATAACATCTAAGTGACTCAAGAGAAGCTGAACCAAGTGACTTTGGGACAGTGCTATCATGCTTGGTTGGTGGTGAAGAAGAAGATTCAGCCCAGTTGCTGAAGAGGAAGAGGGAAAAATAATGTAAAAGTAGAGAATGGGCCACCTGACGCTGTGCTGCTGTGTCGTGAAGAAGATTCTGAATGTGGTACTGCTGTTGTACTCTGTTCCAAGACAGCACGCACCTCATCAATTATTTTGTGTTTGTTCCTTTCAAAACAAGTGTCATCATCATCATCACTCAACAGTTGCATTGATTTGTATCATGGGTCCAAGATTGTTGCTTAAATGTAGTAATCAGAATGAAGCATTTTACATAGTTTGTCATCTTCCTCAACTTTTTTCATCATACATCTTGTTAGATCTTGTATTCTGAAGGGCAACCTGCATGCGTCAGTACCACTGGCAGCCAGTGTGGTCATGGAACTGTCTTGCTTCTCTAACTTTTGCCTAGTCAGATTCAATCTGAATTTTAAAATGTTTATTAGGGGTATCACCTGGCTCAGAGTTGTTGTATTTGCACTAACCTCCCTGGTGATTTCTTCATATGGCTGGAACAATACAATGAGAAACTCCAGCATGGCCACTGCGGTGGAATGATATGCAGTAGATGCCTGCATCACCAATTTTATTTTCTAAAGTGTACTGTCTGACAGATTTCTTTTGTTCCAGCAGTCTTTGGAACATATAAAAGTTCGAATTCCATTGAGTAGAAATGTCTTGAATCAATCTGTGCAAAGTTAAACTGTGCTCCTGCTGTATTTTTTTTTCAAACAAGTGATGTGCTTTGCTTGAGTGAATGAAATGACTGCATATTATTTTACCAGTGCTAATGAGAGCCTTTACCTCCCTGTCATCATCGAGAAAACTATGAAATATTAAAGCAATGTGCAAAGCAATGGATGTGAACAAAGCCCCCCTCCTCCGAGGCCTTCCTTATGTTGGACCCATTGTTTGCAACTATAAAGCCAACTGACAGTCCCTGTGAAGTGAGCTGTTGCTGTATTGGTTTTTGGAGCTTTTCCTTGAAGTTGTATGAGGTATGTTCAGGTGGAAAATAAAACATCCTTAGAACAGCAAACTGTAATGCTTCACTATCCTCATTCCCACATGAATTATCAAAACATGTTCAATGGGCTGTGACAGACATGAACAGTTCAGGTTGACAGCTTGCCCAGATATCTGTTGTGAGATGCATCACCCTCCCAACAGCACTGCACAAGATGCGTCTTAATTTTTTTACATATGACATCATAAAGATTGGGAATCCCTGTTGCCCTGTTGACATTCATTGTGGCTAGGACTCTGGACTCATAGTGGATATTTACTTTCTTCTGCTAGTTCTATAATTTGGGTATATATTGAAATGTTTTTACACTGTACTTACTAGGACACGTGTCACATTTACTTGAGGGTTCATGACAGGTGTAATTTTTTTTTTGGTAACTATTGTAGTGATGGGTGCAATTGATGGTTATTAGGATTCATGTACATATATTTCATTTTAAGTAGTTACTTTCCCCCGGGGGGGGTAACTCCTAAGAATTGTTGTTTAGATTCCTTGGACTGTTTCTATATATGTATTATTTTGATTATACACTAACAATTTCTTGAAATCTGTACATATCGGGCTACATAGCCTCAATTTCTTGGGGGACCCTGACTAGAACTCTTTTTATCCTGCACTTACAATGACAATTGATATTATCATGTATAAAATCTTGTTACAACAAGGTCTTAACATAATAGTTTGTTGAGAGTATATTGGGAATATATTTCCAACTAGTTGTACTTTCATCAGTGTGATAAACTTACTCACTTTGGGTATACATCATTTTCATCATTCTATATGCCATGTAAATAGAGAATAATGGCTAGGCAGGGGTGTGTTATGGTGTTTTTTTTTACACACCCAAGGTGAGTGATGAGCCTTAAACCTCGAGAGCGAAGCTCGAGAGGTTTATGAGCTCATCAATCACCGAGAGTGTGTAAAAAAAACACCATGAACACACCCCTACCGAGACTTTATTTTTTTTATAATTGCTGTGCTTTGTTTTGTGTGCAGCACAAAAGCAGTCGATCAGCTCCAGTCAGTTTCCGATCTGACTGACTCACTAAGGAGGCCCCAACAGAAGCACGAATTTGGCAGGATATTTTTTTTTTTATGAAGGCAGGATAAACTATATAAAAAAAAAATAAAACATACTTTACTTGTGTGGTGACAAGGAGGTACAGGAATGAGTAGTCAGCAACGTGGGTCTTCGATAGCGGTGGGGAGAGAGCCATGTTGTTGGGATCATTGGCCCATCCAACTGGACTGAGAGCCTATGAGGGGATGTGCTCAACTTCAGTGACAGCCCTTCCCTTAGTTTTTGGTGGAAAAAAGCCGCTAAGTGTAGCTCAAGGAGAATGAGTGACTCGGAAACTTCAGAAGACCTGACAGAACCATTTGAGAGTGTTGACACAGCAACACTCGCAAACGGTTGCATCGACTCTTCTGAAGCCACCGAGTCACTTGCTATCCCTGTATAGTCGGTGGCTTCTTTTGCAAAAAAAAAAAAACTGAGGAATTGGGGAAATTATTTTTACAGCAGAGATTTGTCTTTGGGGCATTCTGTTCAACAGAATTGGTCTGGACTGCTGCAGGCTTCTTGGTGCGAGACTGTAAAAGTCGTATCAACCTGCGGGTTGATACGACTTTTTACAGTACTCAAAAATGGGTTGATGATGGGGGGTCACCAGTTATTATAGATAATTTCTGTTGTAATTTTGGGGCTAATTTTTTTTATTTTTTTTTTTTACTTGGTTAAATGTTACATTTTAGCATGCAGATGTTTTCTCTAGGGTCATCTCATTATCTAAGGTTCTAGTCTGAGCAGAGTGATGTACTGTGGCCTCGCTTGTGAAATATGTGTCTTAGGGAGGTTTCCTTCACTTGACATGTAATTTATTGAGCAGAGACTCTTAAGGTTGATTTTTTATCCATTAGACCGATACATAGTAACTCTCTGCCTGCTGTTATCTTTAAACAACCTTTGACCTTTAAGTTTGGTTCAGCTGAAATCACTCTAGATTTTAAAGCTCTCTAGCATCACTTTAATTATTTCTGAAGGCCTGTTTTAAACCAATGAAAATTGATTTCTGGTTTTTTCTGCATGGTCTAAGTGTTACTAATATGGGATTTTTTAAATAACTCTCATTAAGCTTCTGATGAAGGACTTGTTGGTCCGAAAGCTAAATCTCTTTGTTTTATTTTTGTAACATCCTTATCGGTCCAATAAAAGGTATCAAACCATTTGTTCCAGATTTGTTGCTGAGAAGCATTTCCTCAATGATATACTATATCAAGGTTTTTTTTTTCAATTTAAAGTTTATTCGCACATTTTCCACCATAAAAGGCAGCATACAAAGAAACTGGAAGAGACTCATTGATACATAGTAAAAAGATGCTGCCACCCCTCACCTCCCCTTACTGCAGTAACCCGTCTCAGTGCCCGTAAATGCAGAGCCTCTAATCAAAAGACCATATAGAAGCATCAAGCCTAGTATAGGTTTAGTTTGGAACCAGAGAGATTAATGAGTGAAGGGGATCCCAAATTCTAGCATAAACTGCCAGTCTGTTATGTAGGCTGGCTAGTGCTTTTTCTGTGAGCAAATTGGATAATACTTCTCTTACCCATTCCTGGAAAGAAGGGGAGAACCTGTCTTTCCAATGGCGGAGAATTATTTTCTTAGCCGACAAGACGACCATGGATATATGAAATTTACGCACCTTGACTCTAATAGAAGACAGGTCCCCCAACACACATACCTCAGAGATAAAGTATTCTAGAAGGCCCAACAAGGGGCCTAAGGAAGTTTGGATTGAAACCCAAAAGATGGAGATACTTGGACATGACCAAAGCATATGAAAAAGTGTGCCCTCATCTTGCAAACATTTATTGCATTTATTAGAGTCTAAGTAGCCCCACTTATGAAGCTTAACCGGGGAGTAATGTAAGTTGTGCAATACATGATATTGCATGAGACGCAGTCTATCCTGAGAGATAAACTTGTGACATGACTTCCAGAGAGAATACCAATCCAGCTGCAGATGGGGGAGAAAGTTACTCCAAAATCTTGATGGCCCAAATGGGCCCTCAAATTTTTTGTGAAACAAAACCTGATATAGTTTAGAGATTATAACAGGAGACCCAGAAAGTGGGGATACCTCGGGTATCAGAGAGGAGATGCTCTGAGAGGGAGGAGTACTCCCAAGGGTGATTACCAGTAAATGTCTCAATTGCAATATTTTAAAGTAAGAAGAAGTCGGGATGCGAAATTTCCTAACCATCTCCTCCACTGATAACCAATGCCCCTTACCATCAGTAAAGGTCGAGAGCTTCCCCTCTTCAAGTTGAGACAACCAAAGATGGGAGATTTGATTCTTGTTAATAGTAAATGATGGAGTGTTCCATATAGACTGGGCCAGGTCCAGATGGGGAGAGTACTGCAAAAAAGAACATATTTGTAAGTAGACCTTTAAGGAGGCCCTTATTATGGGACAGTCTACAGTCATACTTACTTGGGATAGCTTAAGGAAAAATAACGTGAGAGGGTCCAGATTTTTGGCCTTAATTGCACCCAGTTCTATTTTGAGCCAAATGGGTTGCGCTTCCTCTGGGCCAGGAGATATCCACCACGAACATTTCACAAGATGACTAGCCCAATGATATATAGCCAGATGGAGGATTCGCAACCCCCCTTCCAGTTTTGGAGCTGCCAGCTTATGGTAAGCCAAGTGGGGATACCTGTTGGCCCAGATGAATTTAGTAAAAATACCATGAACCTTTTTAAACCAGAGTAAAGGAACAAAGGCATTGAGAAGGGACAACGGATAAAAAATCCTAGGAAATACATTCATTTTAATTATATTAATTCGGCCCCACAGAGAGATAGGAGTTTAGACCACCTCTCTAGGTCATGTGTAATTCCCTGTAATAAAGAATCTAGGTTTTCCTTGAACCATACTAAGGGGTTACGTGAAAGTTTGATACCCAGATACTTGAAAGACCTGGGTTTCCAGCATAGCCCCAAGGGGCTAATATCAGTCTTAAAAACTTTGTAATTTAATGGAAAAAATAGGGACTTACTGGCATTCAATTTGTAATTAGAGCACTAAACCTTGCCACTTCACTTAATAAGGCTGGGACGGAGGATACCAGATAGGACAGATGTATTAACAGGTCATCAGCGTATGTGGTGACTTTCACTTCATGCCGCCCAATTCTCACTCCTTGTATGGAATCATTATGGAGAATGTTTTGGATAAGAGGTTTCAGATATAAGTTAAATAATAAAGGGGAGAGTGGGCACCCCTGTTTAGTACCTGAGTAAAGCGGGAATGAATGGGAAAAGGCCCCATTCGTGGAAATTCTTGCAGAGGGGTTTTTATAAAGGGCGGCAATCCAGGAGATAAACAGAGAAGGGATGTAGAAGGCCTCCAAAGTGAGGAATAAGAAATTCCAGTTCACACAGTCGAATGCCTTCTCAGCATCCAAGGAGACCAAGCCCGCAAGGAACTCTGCATCCCTGGTAGCCGAGAAGACATGCGACAAAGTGCGTAAATGATCGGAAGATGAGCGCCCTTTCATGAATCCAACCTGATTTGTACCTATTAACCCAAGAAGAACCAGTGCCAACCTGTTGGCCAGTATTTTAGAGAGAATCTTAACATACTGGTTTAAAAGAGAGATGGTTCTATAACTTTGAACCTTATCGAGGTCTTTATCAGGTTTGGGAAGCAGAACAATCAGGGCCTCATAGAGATATGGATCTGTCTCCTCTCCAGATAGGATTTGTTGAAATAAATGACCAAGTATTGGTACAAGAAGGTCTCGAAAGACCTTGTAAAATAAAGCAGAAAATCCATCTGGACCAGGGACCTTATCGGCAGGCAATACACTAATAACCTTAGCAATCTCCTCCTGAGAAATAGGGACAACCAAAGTTTCACTACTCCTGTCAGGAAGAAGGGGCAAGTGGGAATCTCTTAGATAACCTTGTATATCTTCAAGACAGGGAGGGTGCTCCATGTCGCTATACAGTTTAAAATAATAAGCAGCAAATTCTTGAGCTATTTCATTAGGAGACACCTCAAGAGTTCAGTCTGCTGATGACCTGATAGGTGGGATAAATCTCATTGATTCCTGTTGTTTAATACACAATGCCAGTAAAAGTCCTGCTTATTCCCCTGATCAATGTATTTAGCTCTGGTATGAATAATAGCTAGTTCTGCTCTCTCTTGAAGTAACCCCAGGTATTTATCCTTTAATTTTAGGAGTTTCTGAGTATCCTCATCTAGAGGATTAGCCGGGAAGTTAGCTTCCAGAAATCTGATTTGAGATAATAAGGATTTAAGGTCTTCCTCCCGCTCTCTTTTCCTACCAACCACCATGCTAATCAATATCCCTCTCATGAATGCTTTAAAGGCCCCCCACAAGATATCAGGTTTTACACCATCTAAAGGGTTTAGTGAAAAAAAATATTCTATTTTTTCCCTAATAAGTTTGCAATATTTAACGTCTTTAAGGAGTTGGTCATTGAGCTTCCATCTAGTTTCCCTATTAAATAAATTGAGCAGTACCAAGTTGCATACCACTAGTGAGTGGTCAGAGACTGGGCCAGGTTGAATCAAGGAGGTCTTCACCCCGGGCAGGAGGCACTGAGAAATAAGTAAATAGTCGATGCGGGACTGCGAGCCATGCGCCATGGACCTATAGGTAAACTCCCTAGAATCAGGATGTAATACACACCAGACATTGCAGAGCCCACATTGATCTAATAAATCCCTGAATGCCTTCTGCCCAGGGGTAGCCCCACCTAGGCCACTGCCCAGTCTGTCTAAATGAGAATCAAGTACTTGATTGAAATCTCCCTAAAATAATTTTAATGGGAATCATTGGGAGAATGATAGATATAAGCTCCATAAAAATCTGGGTCATCCAGATTAGGGCTATAAACACAGCCCAATAGTATTGGGACAGACCAGAGGGTACCTCTGACCAGAATAAACCTACCCTCGGTATCTTTGATCACTTGTGTAGGAGAGAAAGGGATACTCCTGTTAATCATGAGCATGACCCCACAACTATTTGTGGTGCTCTGGGCACTGTAAATTGATCCCACTTGTTGCTTCCTTAATTGCAAAGCTTCCCCTTCTAATAAATGGGTTTCTTGCAAAAAAGTTATCTGTGAATTGAACAAACTTAAATGTTTGAGAACCTGAAATTGCTTATGTTGCTTTCTGATCCCCTTAACATTCCAAGACACAAATGTTAACTCATTCACCATCCAGAAGAGATATCAAGCTGAAATAATTATACTCAGCACACGAGATGCAAATCCCCTTTACATATATCCCCAGGGTTACTGCAGTAAAACCCACCCTCTTCCCTAGCCCTTGAAGTAGAAACCGCCCATCCCTCTCACCCCCACCCTCCAACCGTGCCCCAGCCCCCACACACTCCCCAAGCTGTCACAAGCAACGTTCAGCACAGTACTGGTTCTAATCCCTCTACTCCCCCCGATAATGAACCTTGATATTTAACGCTGTTGCACACAGATCACAGCCTTCAGAGATCAAGCCCTGTCAGTTATACCCCCAACGAAGGAGAATGGTCCTGGGCCTTCGCCTCAGTCCAGTCAAAGCATGAATATAAGAAACATTAACATGGGAGGCTATAATAAGGCCATCTCATCACCCACTCATTCGTGGTAACCCAGATTAAAATTGGAGGTGCCTGGTGAGCCGCCAGAAACCGGGACCAGATCAGCAACACCTGGAGGGAGAAATGCCCCAGCTCGTGTTAAGAGCGAGAATTAAAATGGGAAAAACTGAAGTCGTTCGATCGGAGAAGGCATAAAAGCTACCTTTACCCACTACCAGCCAGTATATGGTAAACAGAGCCTCCCTTAAAGATGGAGAGTGCTGCATCCCAGCTAAGCAGTGCCCCTGCTAAATCCTTCTCGAGTAGAGTTTCCCCGCAAGTCCCTAGAGGTCGGAATGCCCTCTAGCAGTCGAATCCCTGGCCCAACCCAAATGAAGAGCGAGATGGAGAAAGCCCAGGACCATCCCAGTAACAGCCCAGAAGGAAAAAATGAGAAACTAGCCCACAACCAAACTGGGCTCTTTCAACCCCCAACAAAAATAGCCACCAAAAACCTGGCTCACAAACCCCCCCCAAGAAGGCCCCAAAACCCCAGTGTCCATTGCATCAGACCATCATGGGCCCATTATGAGACGGAAAGAAAAGAAAAGTCGGGGCGGTCTGCGGTGATCCCCCAAGTCCACTGCAACATATGCTATCACCCAGGTCTTCACATTCCTAAAATTTCTCTAAGGAAAGCAGAACAAAAGTGCAAGTTCTTGACTCCGTGCGATACTTGATACTACGCCACCACCATTCAAGGGTCCTTAAAGAAATCTGGCAGCATGGACTTAAGGCTCCTCAGAGTTTCTTCAGGGTTTTCATAGCTTTTCCAGGATCCGTTAGTTTAAATCTGTAGTCTAGCCGGATAACTCATTCTGAACTTCAGGCCTGCAGCAATTAGCTTAGAAACAATAGGGTGAAATGCCTTGCATTTCATGCGGACCAAGATGGGTAGATCTTGTGAGATTCTCAGCTTTATATGTTCCCAGCGAACCTCTTGTAAAGCACGCACTTTTTGTAGAAAATGCTGTTTCTCTAGATAATTCAGGAACCAGCATATGATAGGGCGGGGGGGTTCCTCAGGGGGTGGCTTAAGCCGTAAAGCCCTGTGGGCACACTCTTTAATGTAGCCAGAACCAAATGGAGATGGGTCTGCCACCCGTTCAACCAATTTCTGAATAAATGCCACAACATTTTGGCCTTCCTCTCCGTCTGGTAAACCGAGAACCACTACATTATTTCTTCGGCTCTGACCCTCTAGGTCCTCAAGCTTGGCTGCAAAACGAGACAATTTCTGGCGCATTGAAACTGGTTCAGAGTCGAGACTACCAATTCTTTTCTCTACAGAAGCAATTTGGGCTGCGTTATTGGGAACAGACAATGAGAGTTCATCTAGTTTTCTAGATAATGACTTTAAATCCATTGCCATATCCTTCATTTCCTCTAGAAAGGGTTTGAATTCCTCGAGAAATCTGGACAGCGTTAAGGGCTCCTGATCACCACTTTGGCTCAGGAAATCAGAGCCAGAACCACTCGAGGCCTGGATTTCTTAGGGGCCTTCTCGGGAGTTGCTGGAGGGGTATGCTTCTGTGGGGCTTTCTTCATATAAGCCTCCATCCGCTCGAGATATAACCAGACCATAGTGTAACAGCTATTGTACAGCGTAGAATCTCAGAAACAAGAGAAAATAGTAGATTAAAACACCCAAATGAGCTCAAAGAAGAGACGGGAGGCAGGAGCTTCTTGAGGGAGCTGCTACTCAGCACTCTGCATCACGTGATCCACTATATCAAGGTTTGAGGTACTCAAGCAGCTGTCTGAATCCTATATGTTCAACCAAGTTATATGGTAGCAAATCAACAGCTATCATTTTGGAAATTTGTTTGGTTATTGTAACAGCAACAAGGTAACTTGAGGTGTATTTAGCCTTATGCTCACATGTTTCTGAGATGGTAAGCTGTCTCCTTGAAGGATGAGGGCTTTTGAACACATGGTGGTAACTTTCAGTAACAGTTAGAGGAGTCCTTCTAATGGCAGCAAGTGGTAGTTGAGGTTTAGTGCTGTGGTGGCTGCCACTGCTTTCATCTATGAGCATTACCCCCGAGTGTAGTGAGCTATCACTATCACTTTCTCTTCGAGACTCACAACTGACCTTCCCATTATCACTAATGTTATGACATCTGTCTAGATGCCTTTTCAGTGCTGAAGTTCCCAATGCTCCTTTCTTTTTACCTCTGCTGATTGGCTGTTTACAAATAGTGCATGTTGCTATCAGCTCATTGGAAGCACTAATGGAGGAGTATGACCAAACAAAAGATTATATTTTTTTAGTTTTTTTTCCCAGGAAGGCCTGACACCTTGGTCATCTTTTCAGAGCCCCCCCCCCCGGATTTGTCCTGGGCCTGTTCCTGTTCTGGTTTATTCCCACTGTTCCCATCCTCCACAACTGAAACATTTCTCCCTGTTTCTTCCTCATCTGCAATTTCCATCCCCTCCAGTAAACCTTCTGCTTCCTGAGCATTCTCTTCATCTTTATTTTCATCAGTATTACCCTTGCCAGATTCAGCCTTAGAAGAATTGGATGAGGAACTGGCAGTAGCATAGTATGTAATTGTTCCATACTGTTGGGTGCCTCTGCAGGTGGTACCCACCATGTCTTTAGTTGTTTTAACTACCGTATTTCACCACTTAGAAGCCATGGCTTCTATTGTATGTTTCTGTTTTCAACCACAGCTTCTAAATGAGGGTGGCTTATATTCAGGGGCGATTTTAATTAACAGCCTGTGTTTTTACCAGCCAGATAAAGCCTTTCTGTCTCCTTCCTGCCTGCTCACACTTCTTCTTTCTCTCTCTCTCTCTCTCTTACTCCCTCCTGCACGCAGACAGCATTTCAACAAACAGACACACAGGTAAACAGCTAATGGAGTAATACCGATCTCAATCCCAGATGCTCACTTCTTCTGTTCTCTGTACTACTCTCCCTCTGTAGCATTGTGCAAAAAAATTACAGTCAGTAAATTATCAATTACAAATACTTAGAAAGGAGACGAACGGAGACGGTACTAATGGCGGAAGAATTTAATGATTATAACAATAATCACAGCGAGAGATTACAGGTGGTACATTTTTCATTCTTCATTCTTCAAACTAACAGTGTATAGTGGCTTGCTTATATAGTGGAAGACAGTATTCTCAATTTCTATGGTTGTCTATGATTGGTCTAAGACAAGTACAAACATCAACTTAAAAGGCAATTCTCTTTTTAGCTAATGTATGAGCTAATCTCTTGTCAGCACAAATGTATTGATAGTGTAAATTATATTACTATATAAGGATAATAATAATTGTCATTACCAGTTACCAAGGTCTTAGGAAGAAGAAATAGGTTTGCACTTAGGAATGTGCATACAAGCACTTTGGTCTGTCCTAATAATAAACACTAAAGATAGTCAAAGGATAATTTGAACTCTATCCCTGTATTTCTATTTTTGCAGACACTTGTTTTCTATTACTCACATGGTCAATACAAATATTAAAAAACACTTTAATATTACAGCTTGAGGCTCAGTTAAACTTGTAGCTTTACAAGTTTTAATATGATTCAATTATATAGGCCAATATTTCTTACACAGATACATTATGTTTTAGACCAAAATGAGGTTTGCCTGCAATATTGGGACACATTTCTTTATCCCTTGTTACACCCTCCCACCTGCACACAGCACTTTTATATGCCACACTGCTTGAGAAAGGCCAAGAAATGTTTCCCCTTACCACAACGCCACCAAAAATGGCACAGATCAGAAATTAAGACCATCTGGAACACTTGGATGATTCAATATGACTGGAGAACCCCACAGCTTCTTGTTCTGTACTGGTACCTGTACTCACTGATTTTTTTCTTTCTAGTTGGAAGTTATCTTAGTGAATGGGAAACAGCTGCCTACAGAGTATTTCACCATTTTCAAAGACAGACCCCTTTAGAAGAAATGGTTACAAATCGGGGGCAGCTTCTATTAATAAACTTTATTTCTGCTGCAGCTTCTAAATGGGGGAGGCTTCAAAAAAGTGAAATATGGTACACAACTTTTTTTTATTTGGAACTGATGATGATGATGATCCAAGACGTTCACCTTTTTTGGATTCAACCATTTGCTTGGAAGATGAAACCTTATTAGATGTGAAAAAATCCCTTTGTGGGATTTGATTTTGTTTTCCCTTTTGCAGGCTGATTCCTATGTTTTGCGGTGCCACTGCCTACTTGAGAACTAGAAACACCTCGTCAACACTTTGATCCATTTTGGAACAAAAGATCCCTCTAACGTGAAACATGATGTCCTTCTGGTGACTCCCACCCACACAGATCATGGACAAATTCACTGTCATAACTTGTGACTGTACACAGCACACCGACAGCACAGCCGTCCACCATCACTTCTTTCCAAGATTGTTGGACTCCGACACAGAAATAATTATATGAAATGTTTTCATGCTGCACACCTAAAACTACCCAACTGATATGCGTGCTGCAAGGATGATTTAAATGTTAAATTGGAACTGATTGCATGCAGATGGCATGCGTGCAGTAAGCAAGTGTGGAAACCATGAATATTATGTTAAATTGGGAAAGACTGCATGCATGTGGCATGCGTGCAAAAAGTAAGTGGTCACTGATAAATGCACATGTAAAAGTTAAGTGACTTGTTCAGGATCACACCATACACAAGTGTGGGATGATGAGATTCAAACCCAGGTCTTCATTTCTCCAAGTCTCCTCGCTTGCAGTTCAGTGCCTTTTACCACTAAACCGTACTGTCTGCACACATATGGCTTGCTTGTACTTCAATACATACTGTATCTGACTACATCTGCATACATGGTGCATGCTTGTAGCCAATGTTATGCTTTTCAGTTTTCTTTTTCTTATCTTACTCATCTCAGTTTCACAGTTGAACTGTAGCACACATACCAATGGAAACACATGTGGTTTTTCCACCCCAATACATAAACTTACTCACAAAACCACTTAATTACTTATGTCTGGCCTTTACTCCTATTTTCTCTCCATAGTTTTGAATGCTTCCACACAAACAGACTATAAGGTGTAAACACAAAAGTAGCAATAATTTACATGCACCCACATAGCCTGGCCCCTCCCCCATGCACACACACTGTAGAAGGTATGGCCATGCTGCTACAGACAACCCACCAAGTAGAGATATAAGTAAAAAGTATTTTCCTTGAGTACTAGGCAGCCAGAGACAGGAGTCTTTAAGAGATGATGTTTATAGGTCAGAGTGCTGGGGCATACCCCTTTGAAATGAATGGAGTTATTCTTTATTACTATTTCATGTAATAAATAATGAAGGCCACTGTTCTACTAACAAGGCCCTTGTTAGTTAAGTGGTGGCCTTCATTAATCTCCAAGTCTCCATCAATAAGGTATAAAATAGTAATAAAAAAATACCCCATTCATTTCAATGGTGCACGCCCCTGCAGTCTCATTTGCCCCTTGTCATAATGTGCCTGAGTATGGGGAGGTGGAGGTCAGCTTCACTGGGAGGGAGGAGCATAAGCCTGACTAAAGTGGGGCTCCAATAGTCTGTGCATACCATATCGCTCAACGTTCCATGAATGCAAGGGACAGCTCTAGAATGTCTGTAACATCTCTAAAAGGTATAACTTATTTGTTTTGACTGAAAGGTGCTATGCCAATCAGGAAAAATTCAAATGTATAAGATTCATCTGTGTATAACTCAGACCAGTGCATCATATTTGGGCTTAAACCCAGCCAGTAACTAACCAATTTTTTTTCTGGCTGAAGTTCTGCCTCCCCAAAAAAGAACTTTGTCCCGATTTTTCTCCCCGATGGCACTCCATTCAATACTCATCCCATATGGGTCATGAAGCCACTCAAAGGTGAAGAAATGTGAAAAACACATCAATATTTCAGTCCTTCCTCCTTCCCCAATCCTCCTGTAAAAAAAATATTTACTTTTACTTACGCGGCCATGTGGCCAGAACCTGCAGCCTGGCACAGTGTGCCACCAGACCAGTTTTCAGTCTCCTCCCCCTCTCTCCTTCTGCCAGAAGCTGGATGCTAGAACTGACAATCACAGATCCCCAATGTGGTCCATAACCAAGTCACCTCACCAACTGAACCCAGCCAACCAGAGCTACTTGCTTCTTGCTTGGTTGCTGCTGTGGCTCCTGCTACATTGCACTGGTCAAGGCCTATGAAGGCCACCCACACCATTGTCACCACTGCTTCTAATCCTAAATTGCAGCCATGGGGATCTGTGCTATTTCTTTTTGCATGGCAAGCCTAGTAGAGTAAGAAGGTAGCCTAGTCTTGAGTTAGCTTCTAGCTCACCCTCTGCCCCTTCAGCCACCAGGGGAGATGGAGACTCAATAACAGTAGACCAAAAAAATATGCTTCCACAACACTGCTATTGAGAGTTCAGTGCTCACCAACTCCTCCAAGCTGTAGTGTGCAGTCTGTCTACTCACTGGTGGGAAAGACAGTGGTCTGGATTTTCAAAATCTGGTCTCAAACTCCGACAATGGCAGCTTGCACTGAGTGCCAGTGCATCCAAGATCCTGTGCCCGAATTTCAATGGGACAAGGTCCCAGCACCTAAGTCCCACTGCTTGCAGGAATGGAGGCAGTGCACCCATCTGATGGTGCACCCAGAATGAGTGCCACAACTGCTGCAGGACAGTGGGGTGGCAGCTGCACCCTTGGATGGGTGCAGGGTGTCACTCCCCACCATGCCCAGATGTGCCAGGACCTATCTGAAGAAATTCCTGGTGATCTACTGGCCCCCTTCCTCCACACTGATCTTCCCCTACACATGTTCATATTTAAAACTCACTCCCTGGTGATTTAGTGGCCTACTCCCCCCCCACCAAGCAAGTAATGCCCACCTCCTCACTCCCCCCCAAATCCCAGGACATTATCCAGTGACCAGCTCAGCCCTCTGCACACCACCATGGCCAGCCGCTGAATGAACTGTCAGAGTGCATACTGTATACAGTATGTGCATTGACAGTTCATTAGGTGGACGGACATGATAGTGTGCAGAGGGCTGAGCCGGTCTTTGGCTAATGTCCTGGGACTGGGGGGAGGAGTAGGGTTGTGGGTGTTACTTGTCAGATGGGGGGTGGAGACCACTAGATCACCAGGGAGTGAGTTTTCAATATGACGATGTGTAGGGGCAGATCTGTATGGGGAGGGGGGCCACTAGATCACCAGAGTGTGAATTATAAATATGAAGCTGTGCAGGGGCTGATTGGGGTAGGGAGGGGGCCACTAGGTTACCAGGGAGTGAATTATTAATATGAAGCTATGCTGAGACTGATCGGGGTGGGGAGGGGGGCCACTAGATCACCAGGGAGTGTTTTCATACTACAGTTTTATTGATATCACTTCATGTAGGGGCAGATCAGAGCCAGGGACACAGTGGCACACAGTGGACATCTCTCCCAGGGGATGTCTATGTACTATTAGCCCAGCCCTTG
The DNA here is from genome assembly GCA_016271365.2 of Neoceratodus forsteri. Lineage (NCBI taxonomy): Eukaryota > Metazoa > Chordata > Ceratodontiformes > Ceratodontidae > Neoceratodus > Neoceratodus forsteri. The sequence goes on from CM028129.1 coordinate 604,693,822, forward strand.
GCTTGTCTAACGATACTTAGCACTTTGTCCCTGGGGAGAGCTTTGAAAATTGCGACTTCAGGGTTGTGGCAGCCAGGGACTGCTGCATGACCCCTAGTGCCATGCCACAGACACTTTTGTGGTGCAAGTCTGATGCTAGCATGCTTGGTGCAAGCAGCCTGCTGATCAATGCAGGCTGCTTTGTAAAATAGCTCGGGGACTTATCCTTGGTGCGAGGTGCCTGTTACATCCAACATGCTGGATGCAAGCACCTTGTGCCACATGCCCCATGTCGCACTTGCAAGACTCATGCACTCTTTCTTGGCTGGAGTTCATCCACATCACATGTGATTGTGCCACCACTAATAGGTGGAGAGAGTGGACAATACAATACAGACACAGTCAAGTCTGGCGAGTACCTGCTGCATGAGCACACACAGGTCAGGTGAGCGCTTATTGTGCAAAAGATTAAATCCACATTTAATGCCATTATTGCCGCACCATGAGAACAACCTAGGCACAAATATGGGGGAGGGCAACTGCCTCTATCCTACCTAAATGGCACAGCTGCTTAATGGTAGAAATTTATTCTCAGGTGTTAATGCAATGGTTTCCACTGTGTTCTGAGGTACTGTAGCTCCATGTTTCATGATGTGTCCTGATCATCATGTGGGTTAGTATCCCTCATTGTCCCTCATTTTGAGTGTCCATGTCCCTCAATTCAGTGACAAAATGTGAGGTATGGTGCATGCTTCCAAGATACTGCTCAGCACAAAGAGTGCTGAGCATGGCCATAGTGTATATGCTCAATATAGAATGACAAAGGGAAAGTGAGTGAGATGAAACAGTCATGAAGAAACACATTTGTAGCACTAAATATCCATAAGGGATTTGCATGGTCCAAAGCAAAAAGGATAGGCTTCTCAACACAGAAGCTCCTCTTCCTACATCTGGAATGGGGGATGTTGACTGGTTATATCCTAGGCATTTAATGCTGTAAGCAAACAAAACTTTACAAATTAATGGCAATTTGATGACAAAAATCTAAAGCCATTAAACAACTTGCAAAAGGATAAGAATTAATGAGTTTACCTAATTTTTATGGGAATCCAAATAAAAATGTATTTTAAAGACTCTAATTGCTAGCAGTAGTATAAGAAATATAAACTAACTTTTTTAAGTGAGATTTGTACCAGCTTAGCTGCTGCACTCATGGCAAGCGTGCTGCATGTGAACCTGCTGTGATGTTTAAATGATGTTCACACCAGCTTATCTTCTGCACTCTTGACAAGCACGCAACACGCAAACCTGATGTAATTTTTAGATGTTCACACCAGCTTACCTGCTGCACACATTTCAAGCTTGCAGCATGCAAACCTGATTTCCTTTTTAGAGCTGGTTTGCTTAAGATCGCTTTGTGTATGCGAACTGCATGCAAACATTACACAATTCAGCATGTGGCATGCATTCTGCATGTACACATCACACCTGTATTTCTGTATGGGCTGGCTTCTATAAAACTTACTGTTAAGTGAAAGTGACCAAATTCAGCAACTTAAGTGTGCCTCAGAATTAGAATTGGAGATGCAGACAGCTCTGCTTCATTAACCAAATGCAGCACAGTCCCACACTAAGGATTGATTAATTTGTATATGTAATGTAAGTTTGTAACACGATATACTATGAAACTAATGATAGTAAAGAATAATGGGGAATGAGTAATGATGATGATGACACTTGTCTGTAGAGCTTGTGCTTTACTTGTGTTGTACTGTAAACACAGCCTGCTACAACTCACGGTCAGACTATCCCCTTGGCCACCCACAGCCAGCAGCACAGGGTAGGCTCATTAACTTGTATGTTGTCTGAACAGTATTTTTTTAATACATGAAATCATGATCAAATTTAGGTGATGATGATTATTATTCATGATTGGATTATACACACAGCCACACTGAAGCCAGGAAACAAACATAATTTGGGATTTCTGGGATGTCACATTTATTGTGGGCCACCCTGCAATCTCTTTCCCTCTCCCCTCTTTACGTCACAAAGATTTATTTTGCCACCCTACTGCCAAGAAAAAAAAAATTAATTTGGGATTTTCTTCAGTTGTAATCTCTGGGCCACCAGTACTCTGTCCTCTGGATCTGGAATGGCACAAGTCAGATTTTGCCAGCCTGCACTTTTTGTACACACAGCTACACTCTCTGAGGCCAAGAAAAAAAACTTTCATCTGGGATTTTTTTTGTAACTGTAATCTCTGGGACCTCCCCAGTACTCTGGATCTGATTGGAATGGCACAAGTCAGATTTTGCCAGCCTGCCCTTTTTGTACACACAGCTACTGTCTGAGGCCAAGAAAATATTCCGTTTGGGATTTTCTGTAACTGTAATCTCTGGCCCACCCCCAACCCCTACCCCAGTACTCTGGATCTGGAATGGCACAAGTCAGATTTTGCCAGCCTGCACTTTTTGTACACACAGCTACTGTCTGAGGCCAATAAAAAAGTTTCGTTTGGGTTTTTCTGTAACTGTAATCTCTGGGACCCCCCCCCCATACTCTGGATCCGGAATGGCACAAGTCAGATTTTACCAGCCTGCCCTTTTTGTACACACAGCCACACTGTCCGAGGCCAAGAAAAAAAAATACTTTCCTTTGAGATTTTCTTTAACTGTTATCTCTGGGCCACCACCACCAGTACTCTCTTACTTTCTTCTCTCTGGATCTGGAATAGCACAAGTCAGATTTTGCCAGTGGCCAGCCTGCCCTTTTTGTATACACAACTACTAATGTCTGAGGCTGAGAAAAGTTTCATTTGGGATTTTATGTAATCATTCATGGGTCCTCCCATATTACTGATGCTCCCTTCCATCATCAACCGACTAACTTCACCCACCCCACGTCCTCCACGATTGGAAATCTCTCCCCCTCCCTCCCCTAACTGTAGAGCTTTTGCATTTTGATGCTTCACCTCTCTGTCCAGTCTCTCTGTCTCTACTCTCTCTTTCTTCTGCTGCGATCCTCCATCTCCTGGGCCATGTGGCACACTCACCAGCCTTATATACCAGTGAGTTCATCATGAGACCTTCTGTTGCTTGATTGGATGCTGCCAGCTGCCTGTACATCCCGAGGGCATCCTTCAGGCAACAGACAACAAAATTGCGGAAATGGCATATTCACAGACCCTGAACAGCGAAGTCCATATTTATCCAGATCCGTGGATCGCGGGTTTGATCTGGGAGTTCCAGATCTCCCACAAAACAGTCTGCCCACCCCTAGTTGAAACTTTATCTCACCCACTATGAGAGCTTCACCCCAGGGTCCCTTAATCATAAACAAATGAAGGGTAACAAAATGTCATCATACAGACATCCTTCTTAAATACATACCCTGGGGCTTAATTCACACACATATTACCTAATATACTAAGACTAAACATAGCAGTTTTTACATTCTGTTTCATAACTCCTTGTTCATTGCTCCATGATGGGACAGGAAATCAGCATTCTTGTGTAAGGTTCCAGATCTGTGTCGAACCACAAAACTACATAACTGTAGAGCCAAATATCATCTCATTATTCTAGCATTCTTATCCTTCATTTGATGGATCCAACATAAAGGATTATGATCAGTAACTAAGGTGAATTTGACTCCCCACAAATAAAATCTAAGGGCTTCAATTGCCCATTTAGCTGCCAAAGCCTCCTTTTGTACAGTGGACTACTTTTGCTGTGCAGTTTCCTTGATATGTGCTAAACTGAGTGTTCTTCCCCATCAATTGTTTGGCTCAACACTGCCTCTATTCCTGTCTCCAAGGCATCCATATGTACCTTGAAGTCCATCTCAAAATTAGGGCTCTCTAATGCAGGGAATGAACAGAGGGCGACTTTAATGGTTTGAAAGGCCTCATCACACTTAGGGCCCATTGTATCTTTTTGCTATACGGTTTCTTTGTCAGATCTGTCAGTGGTGTAGCAATTGATGTAAAGTTTGGGATAAAGCATTGGTAATACCCTGCAAGCCCTGAGAATGACTTCACATGTTTCTGTGTAGTGGAGATGGGGCACTTCACCACTGCTTGCAGCTTATCTATTTCGGGCTTCACTTGCCCATTACCGAATAGAAAGCCTAGATAGCGGGTCTCGTTCATGACAACCACACATTTTGGGGGGTTAATGGTAAACCCTGCTGTTTTTATTGATTTAACCACCTCAGCCAAGTGTGCCAGATGTATACACCAGGTAGGACTGTATAAGACCACATTATCCAAGTAGGCTGAACAGTATCCAGTACGTGGTGCCAATATGCAGTCCATGTACCGCTGAAATGTAGCTGAAGCTCCATGCAACCCAAACGGCATTCTAACAAATTCATACAACCCTACAGAGGTACGGAAGGTGTTTTTGTTCCCTTGTCTGTGGGTCTAATGCAATCTGCCAATACCCTTTGGTCAGATCCAATGTTGTGATGTATCCTGTGTTCCCTATGTGGTCTATGATGTCATCAGTGCTGGGCATGGGGTACACATCAAACTGGGACACTTGATCCAACCTTTGAAAAGCTAAACAAAAGCAGATTCCACCCTCTTTCTTTGGGACAAACACTATCGGTGATCTCCAAGCACTAGTGGACGGTGTTATGATCCCCAACTGTCTGATCTTGTCAATTTCTTTCTTAACTTCTACCCTGACTTTTTTGGGTAGCCAGTAAGGCTTCTACCTGTTCAGAGGGGACTCAGTCCTAATACAATGTTTTTCCCCTATTGCTCTTTCAGGCACACTCATGATGGTCATTGGAAAAGAACTGATCAGACTCTCTACTTTCTTTCTTTGTGTGTTTGACAGTGCAGAGTTTATTTTTATATCATTGTGTCCCTCATGACTCTCCAATCTCTTATAGGCCGTTTCCAGTTCAGATTCCCTTTCTGGCATTATTGTTATACCCAGGTGTACTGCTGACTTCTATTCCGGTATCTCATGCCACTTTTTCAGCAAGTTGGCATGGTAAATCTTTCTTCCCATATGCTTCTCTAGGATCTCAGTGTCATGCGTGATGAGGGCTAACTGACATACTACAGTATATGGCCCTTGACAGTTCATTAATAGTTTCTGCTCTGAGGACAGCAACATTAATAACACATTCTCCCCTGGGGTAAATGTCCTGTCTCCCACCTTCAGGTCATATTGTTTCTTCTGGATCTTTTGTGCCTCTGCACATCTTTGATGGGCTTTGGTGGTATAGGTGATCAACCTCTTTCACAATTGTCCTATATATTCAACAATGTTTAAATGTTGCACATCAGCCAGCCCTGTGGTGCTGAGGGTTGAGGCGCTGGACGCCACACCTCGTGCCACGCCAGCTACCCGTGTTCAGGAATGGATGTGGGCTGCCGGGGGTCAGCAGGGGAAGGGAAGGATGGAGTGTCCGGAGGACTGTTCTCCTTCCCTGGGGAAGGGGGTGATCACGGCACCGACACCTGCATGACCCCTAGCAGAGGCTGGGGAGCAAGGTGTATGTATGTGTACATGGGGGGAGTCGGGTGCAGACATCTTGAGGGGAGCACACACAGGAGCGTGCGTGGACCACCTTGGCCAACATCATTGCATGCATCTGGCTCCAGAGGGAGCTAAGCAGAAAATATCCCTGCCACAGCACCTACATGAAGCTGCCTCACTGTCCCTCATAGCTCTCAGGCTGACTCCCGTTCCAGACCTGTGTCCATGATACCTTGGCTGGTGGCACGGCCATGCCCTGGGGGGCAAACCAGGGGGCAGGGAGGACAGCTAATATGGGAGTGGGGACAGCAGAGGCCATGGCTGGGCTGAGAACTGGTGCTGGAGCAGACAAAAAAATAAATAAATAAATGTTGCACATCAGTCCCTACTTCCCCAAATTCTTTAAGTACATCTAATGGGCCTCGGGGATTGCGACCATATAACATCGAGAATGAGGAATAACCTGTTGAGACCTGAGGTACTTCCCTATAAGCAAACAAAAGAAATAGCAAAAAGGTATCTCGGTTCCTCCCTTCCTTCTACATAAACTTATGGAACATTCACTTCAGTGTTTGATTGAACCACTCTGTTAGTAGGTCTGACTGAGGATGATAAGGGGAGGTTTGAACAGCCACTATTCCTAGTAACTTGTAGATCCCTTTTAACAAGGTTGCATTGAAGTTTGTGCCCCTGTCTGTAAGTATCTCTTTTGGGATGCCCAGGTGACTAAACACCTTAACCAACTCCTTGGCTATCCTTGGTATAGTGACTGTGCACATTGGTATGGCTTCTGGGTATTTCATGGCATAGTCACATATCACCAAGATGAATTGGTTCCATTTAGAACTTTTTAACAGGGGCCCCACAATGTCCATACCGATTCTATCAAAAGGGTTGGAAGCCAAGGGTAGGGGCATAAGGGGTACACTGTCCTTTTTGCCTATTTAGGCAACTTGCTGGCACTCTTTACATGCTTGGCAATACTTAGCTATTTGATCATATAGCCCTGGCCAATAAAATCTCTGTAGAATATGCTTCAGGGTGCGATCCCACTCTGCATAGCCAGCCCATAAGAGATCATGCCCTAAAAATATTATTGGCTCCCTATACTCTTCAGGCACCAATAACTGTTCAACACTTTCTCCAGTGTCTAGAATGGTACATAACCTGCACAGTATATTATTTTTAAATATAATCACAGTGGCCCCTTTTAACAATTCCTGTCCAACCTGTGGAAAGAAAGGTTTTAAAGAAACTTCACATTTCTGTTCAGCAGCTATAGCAATGCTATTAAGCACAGACTGGATTTTTGTTTCAGGAAGCCCATTTACAGACTGGTTCCATTGTTTTTGCTGTTTTTTCTTCTGGGTCAGGGGTTTCCTATCCTTACCAGGGTCCTCAATAACATCCCCTTCAAAAGGGAAGGAATCTCCCAAAGTCTGCTCTTTCTGGTATTGGGCCCTGGTAGTCACGGCCATGACCATCCCTTGCTCAGTTATCAGTGTTGGAAAGTTTGGGAAATCTTGACCTATAACCATAGGCACCAGTAGGTTGGGCACCAGTCCTGCTGTGACCACCTGGTTCTGTCCTTTAAAATCCACCACTATTGCAGCAATTGGGTAGTGGTGTGTGTCCCCATGGACACATTCAATTCTCATGTCTGGCCCTCCTGGTTGTATATCAGTCACCAGTTCTGGATGAATCAAAGTATTCTTACTGCCAGTATCAATTAGGCCCAACACAGTTTGATTGTTAATAGAAATATCTTTCACGATGCAACCATCATTCAACAAGTACAAATGGGTGGCATCAGCTCTACAAAAACTAGCAAGGTGTCCTTTACTCTGGCAATTCCAGAAGAGGGGGTCTGGATTATAAGGTCAGGCTCCTTGATTTGGTCTTCCCTCTGTCCTACAAGTATATTAATTGGGGGCTCGATTAACAACAGGGGCTTTCGCAGCTTGGAGGGCAGGTGCAATGGGGTCAGTTCTATAACCTTTTCTCAGGGGCTGCTGTGCAGATAAAAAGTCTTCCACCAAAGTGATGGCTAATATCAGAGATCTTGCTCATACCTCGTGAGGGGGTGAACAAACAAAGGGACATTATGCTGCTGAATGGGTGGTTGAAAAGGTGGTGTCATAGGGAAGATTTTGTCTTTATCAAACACTGGAACACCTCCAGGGACCTAGGGTTATTTGGGAAAGATGGACTACATTTAAACAAACATGGGTCTAGAATATTAGCTAAGTAAATCCAAAATCAAGTGGTTAACTTTTTAAACTAAGTACAAAGGGAGTAGGGGGCAGCCATCAAACTTTAAGGACATCTGTGAAGAATTCAACTTCACATGAGAACTCTAAGGGCTCTCAGGATTGGAAATGCCTCTCCCTAAATGCCAGGAGTCTTAAAAACAAATTTGAGGAATTAACCTGTTTACTAAATATTGACAACATCCAGATATGTGCCATAACAGAGACTTGGTGGACATCCACTAACACCTGGGACCATCACATACAGGGATTTGATCTATATCATATGGATAGGGAGGATAAAAAGGATGGTGGTGTCGCACTGTATGTATCCAACAAAATAAAATCAGTAGCTATTGAAGTCCCAAAAATACCAGGCATAGAGCATGTGTGGATTAGGGTATTGCCAGCTAAGGGACCTAATATTAAAATTGGGGTAATTTATTGACCTCCTTCAATTTCTACCCAAGATGATGAGGCAGTGCTAAAATTTTTGGACTCCTTAGAGATTACAGAAAATATTATACTTTTAGGAGATTTTAACCTTCCCGGTATTAATTGGACTAGGCAAACAGGGGAGACATCCTACGAGCTAAAGTATCTGGATTCCTTTTTATTAGCTGGATTTGATCAGTATATAGGAAATAACACTAGTGGGGATAAAATATTAGACCTTGTGTTAAGCAATATGGGAGACCAAATAAAGAATTGTAGTACTTCATCACCACTAGGCTCAAGTGATCACTGTGTGAGAAATTTTGATTTAAGCGGGGTCTGTTCAAACACTTTTGGCTTAACCATGGTTTGAAATTTTAATAAGGCTAAATTTAATGATATGAGAACAGAACTCTCGAATTGGGGATGGAAAAAGGTTTTTGAAAATAGATCATTAGTGGAAAACTGGGATAGTTTGGAGAATAAAATTATGGATTTAATTGATAAGTATGTTCCATTAAGAAAGAAGTACAATGCTTTAGGAAAATTCCCCTGTGGTTATCTCCCAAAATTAGCAAATTGATCAAAAAGAAAAAAAGAGCTTATATAAAAGCCAGGAAAAGTGAGTGTGCAAAAAATTGGGCCTTGTATAAAAAAATTATTAAAAGAAACTAAAAGTGCCATAAAACAGGCAACTCAAAAACATGAACTAAACCTGGTTACAAAAGTGAAAGATAACCATAAATCCTTTTACACATATATCAATAACAAAAAGGGATGTCAAACTTCAGTGGGGCCCAGTAAGGATCAGGATGGTATATCAGTTGAGGATTGCCAAATTATTGCAGGGCTTTTCAATACTTATTTCTCATCAGTATTTAATAATAAGTCTAAAAATATTAGAGATCATCTGACTAAAATAGATTATAAAATTATTTTAAACAAAAACGATATTGAGGATAGACTAAAGCACCTGGACCCGAATAAATCTCAAGGATCAGATGGAATCCATCCTAGGGTCCTAAGAGAATTGGCAACAGAATTGGCAGGACCTATAACATCACTGTTTCAGAAATCTTTGGATAACGGGGAGGTGATTGAGGTTTGGCGAAAGGCAAATGTGATCCCTATTTATAAAAAGGGATCTAGACAGGAGGTGTGCAACTATAGGCCTGTCAGCTTGACTACTGTATTGGGGAAAATGTTGGAATCTATTGTAAAGGATCAAATGGTGGAGTTTCAGGATTCAGTAGGGATTGTGACGATGCTCAGCATGGTTTTAAAAGGGTTATCATGCCAAACTAATCTCTTGAGTTTTATGAGCATGTGGCAGAGCATTGGATGAGGGTGTCTCTGTGGATGTGGTGTTCTTGGATTTCTCAAGGCGTTTGACAAGGTCCCACATGGTGAATTGATTGATGCTCTGATTGAACATAAAATACCGGGTATATTACAACTTGAGGTTAAGGCATGGCTGAGTGAGAGAAAGCTGAGGGTCTGTTTAAAGGGAGTTCACTCTGATTGGTTGGGAGTGGAGAGTGGAGTTCCCCAGGGATCTGTTCTGGGGCCCTGCTTGTTTAATATCTATATACACTCATTATCTGGAGGAGAGGATGTCCGGGAAACCAAATTTGCAGACGACACTAGAATTGGCATTACTATCAGAAATGGTGAGGATGTGGCAAAGTTTCAAAAAGCCTTACTCAAAATGAAAAGCTGGGCAAGGGATAAGAAGTTATCCTTTAACACTGACAAATGTGTGGTAATGCACTTGGGAATAAAAATAATCAAGCTGACTACTTCTTAAATGGACAGAAATTGGGCAAAGTAGTGGAGGAAAGAGATTTGGGGGTTAAAGTGACAAGTGATTTCAAGTTCCACCAGCATTGCAGTCAGGTTATAAAATCTGCTAGTATTACTCTTATAAATATCAAGAAACATATAAAGAGTAGGAAGAGGGAAGTGATTGTGTCTCTCTCCGGTGCACTGGTGAGGCCGCAGCTGGAGTATTGTGCACAGTTCTGGTCACCTGGTTACAGGTTGGACATAGGAAGATTGGAGAGGGTTCAGAGGAGGGCTACCAGGTTAGTAGCGGATGTTAGGGACCAGAACTATGGGGATCGATTGGAGGACTTGGGGATGTTCACGTTGGAGTATAGGCACCTGAGAGGGGATATGTGTATGGTGTAGAATGCACTTAAAGATGCAAAGCTAAGGGTCAAATTGGGACTTACCCTGAGGGAACAGCGATATGACACTAGGTCACATTCATGGCAACTTAAGGGGCATAATTTTAAGACCACAAAAAGAAGGCACTGGTTTAGTGTTAAAGTTATTCCAGTATGGAATAATCTACCTGAGGAGGTAGTCACAAGTAAGATGACAGTTGAGTTCAAGAAGAAACTGGATAAATATTGCAAAGCAAATAAAATAGGGGTTTCAAAAATTAACAAGCGAGCACAATGGACGTAAGTCTTCTTTGCTCTGAAATCACCTATGACCTATGATACCTATGAAAGTGATTCAGATATATCTACTGCAAGACAAATGTTCATTTGGAGTTCAGATGGTGTGATGAATTGAGAATAAAGGAGGGTGATGTGTGTTACCAGTTTTATGCACACGAGGTGTGGATGCTACATAAACCTGAGGGCAAAGTCTGAGTTTATGAGAAGCTGCCTCACATTGAGGGTGTATAAAATTGAGTTTACCACACTATCCCATCTTTTATTTTATATAATTGCTGGTGGGTACTTTTTCACTGCAGCAATTATATAAAATTAAAAAAAACATAATTGGTTTTACATACCACCAAGAGGCAGTTGCATCAGGTGTCTAGAACAAGTAAAGGGAGAGATCAGCTGGTGCATGCACAGATACCGGGAAACCTGGCACATGGTTGCAGTAATAACCAGCCAGTTATTATGGCAAATATCAACCAGATTTTCTTTAGGGAAAAAGCACCCACCAGTAATTATGCATATGTATCAGGGAAAATTTATCACCATTGGTGTATAAATCATTAGTCTGATTCCCTGATAGTTCAGTGGACACCCATCCATGTCCTAGTGTTATATGCCATCTGATGTTCCGCCATTTCCTTGCCCCTCTTCCCAAACTGATGGTGACTGGCACAGATCTACATCTCACCTCTGCAGCCAGCTATCCTCTTCCTCATAACAGTACTGTATCCCTATAACAATCTGTTGAGTAGAAACACAATATTTATGAGGCATCTAACAGAAACAAAAAAAGGCTAATCCTGACTAAATGCATACTGTACTAGCATTTTTAGGGTAGTGCACTAATTACACAAAGTGGAAGCTTTGAATAGTGGGCTCTTTCTTTCTTTCTTTCTTTCTTTCTTTTCCTTCCTTCCTTCCTTCTCTGTATTAATTGTGTTTCTTTTACTGGAAACTTGCCAGATGACCACAACTGGAAGCTATAGTGGCAAACTGAAACCCTTTATTTCGCCGTATGTTCAACATAGGTATTTACAGTGCACTCTTTCCCCACATTCCTACTCAAATATGTCTCAGACCCTATCATGGAGGTATCACAGCCACTAAGTAAAAAGTTAGTTTCGACCTGATCACCATTTTTTTCTAGGCCTCTAATTTCAGACAATAACATGAACGCTTGTTAGTGCCAGTTTTTATGTTGGGTTTATTATACTGACACCTACTCACTAGAAGGGGAAGATTACAGGATGGCAGTTGCCATTCATATAGTTGAATGAAAATGTTCATTTTAAAGAAGCTTTTTCAGTGGCAACCAATGAATAAGACAAAAAATCTGAAGGTTCAACTCCTATTATACAAAGGCAATTCATATTTCATTCTGATACACCCAAACACAGTCTGATGTTTCATGACAAAATACAAGTTAGGGCAACAGTGGTGATTTCACTGAAACTAGTAAAAAGAATGAAACAAAAGCAATTTGGATGACCCTGATCACCGCAGCAGTTTTTGTTTTCTAGGGACAATTCAAAATGAAAAAGCTGCAACTTTAAAACTCTCCAACACTTCCCTCAGCCTTCCCATCTGAGCTAATGTTTGCATTGCTCCAGCCAGCTAGCAAGATGGCTGTAGAAGGTGGAGCTACTGAGTCTGCTTCAACTTTAGAGGGATCACACCATGCTCCGCTTTACTATCTTGATTGTCAGAGGCACACAGGGTTGCAAGGGAGGACAGTAACCTTCACCTATACCAACCACTCCCCACTGATCACTGTATGAGTTCCATTTTTTGGGACACATTGAAGCAAAAAAGCAACATTAAAACTCTCTTCTGCTTCCTCCATCCTTCTGGCTGACCTGAAGTTTGAATTGCTCCAATCAGGGAGCAGGACAGCCAAGGAGGGTGACACTACAGAGTCTACTTTCACTCTCAAGGTGTACCTTTGTTCTAGCAGTCCTCTGTGCTGCAGTCCAGAGTGTGAAGGATGGCAGTGCAAAGGGCATCAGGAGTCTGGCAGGAAGAAGTCAGCCAGAGGAGGCAGCCAGCAGCCAGGAACTCTAAACTTCTAAGATTGTGTGTTTGCTAAAAGGCTTACAAAGAAGAAGAAGAGTCAGCATTTATATAGCATTTTTCATACGCGATATATCCCAAAGCACTTTACAAGCAATGCTAGACTGATAGTGAAGTGACTGAAGTGTAGTGGCAGCCATATCGCACATCAACACCCACACACAGCCTGGACAACTGCATGAATCAGTTTTATGGGAAAAGGAATATTGGCCAGGACACCGGGAAAGTCCCCTACTCTTTGGGAAGAATGCCCTGTTTTTTTTTTTACTTCCACCTAGACACCCACCAGGACAGCACCAGGATGGGCAGAAGGGACCTTGGTTTAACATCTCATCCAAAGGACGGCACACCCCAACAGTACAGCAACCCCTTATATTGCACTCAGGTACCAGTGTTTTAGGTATGAGTCCATTCCCAGTGTGGAACGAGAACCCGTGACCTTCTGGTCCAAGGCGGATGTACTACCACCTAAGCAACACTGACACCACTGACACAAATAAGAGACTTCAGGTACTGCGTGCCATTGTAGCACAGGGTTCAAATGCCATTGCTTATCTTAACTGCCTTGCACCTTAGGAAGTGAGTGTAGTACCAGTAGTATTATTGCTCAACTATGTTTAGCCTCTTGCAGTCTCTAGTTAAAGCTAATGCCTAATTCTCGCCAGGAGTTCTACTATTTTGTTCTCATTTAGGTTGATAATTCTGGTCTTGTCTTATATGTCTACTTACTTTTTAAACCCTATCTGTTTGGAGTGTGCTTAGTTAATCACAGTAGCCACTCACAAACTGAACAACTATCTAAACTGGAAGCTGTGACTACTGTCTTTGGCAATATAATCAGTAATATGTTCCTCATCGGTCCCTATAAATGCAGTGGTGGACATAATGTGTTTGAAATCACAATCCATCTATTACTATTTTTACAGTCTGCGTAGGTGCTTGAAGCCACTGACTCTAGCATAAAGTAAAAACAATTATTCTCAGCTGTTGGGTTGCTCTGCCCTATTTGATTATCTGCATATCTCCTAATGCTGCTATCTCAGGGTGGGCACCAAGGATGTTATTATTTACCTTGTCATGCTTAATAAGATAGCCACTGTTTGTTAACAGCTCTACATTTTTCAATAAAGGCCGCTAATAACTCCTATCTGGGTAGTCCTGATATCTCAGAAGATACCTACATTTACTTTGTAACAAACCCAAACAAATTCATAGCTGTGTGTACTGGTATCCCATAGGATATAGTGTCTGCTATATGTTCCTTACCAGATAGTCCTAATACTTCCCTGGGGATACTGTAGTCCCCACACCTTGTCCCCATCTAGGTGATTTTTATATCCCTGGCTCCTGCTAGCATTCAATATTTGGGTTGTCCTAAGACTCCTGGCTCCTGCTAGAAATTTATTAAAGGCGTTCAGTGTTTTCTATCAGAGTGGTCCTGTTGTTTCTGTTCATAGCAAGTAACTTCTTGTTGTACAAGTGGGTTTCTTGGTAAAAAGCTTAGATTCAATCTCCAGTGGAGGGATGAAAAACATGTGGTCTCTTTTAAACTGATCCCTAGCAAGTTAGTGCACCAGGTCCATGGTTCCCTGCCTCTAGAAATACTCCACTCTCTCTCACACAATGAACACATTAGCTTTTACAGCTCTACTGAGCTCACTCTTAATAGGGTTTGTAATGGTGTCCGAATCATGCACCTATGTTTTGTCACTTGATCAGGATGCACTATTGCATTTCTCACATAGTTCTACAGTGTCTCTGCCCTAGTCATCCAGCCATGACTCCCGTCTCATTCTGTTCCCCATCTTGCGCTACTGGATAAGAGACAAGGCCCTCTCCTACATGCATATATTTACCCCAGGAATCTCCATGGATGCCCTTCACCTGCATGGACAATCTGTACCTGCTTGCCCCCCCTTCAACAAATATTTGTGAGTGTGCGAACTAAGCAACCCAGACTGTCTCACTTCCACACTACTTCATGGCTCAGTCTGAAGGTTAAAACTAGCCCTGTAATGAGCAGGCACTTGATAGCAGCATTGTATCTGCAGCTTGGGTGCAGAAGCATTGTTATAACCTTGCCTGAACTGTTTTAGTGTAAATGAGAATTTTTATGAAACATTATTTATGAAACATTATTATGTTTATTATTATGTTTTCTGCCTATCAAAAAGGGGCAAAATTCAGCAGAAGGGCAGACAGCAAGGAGAACCAGGGATAAAGGACAACCAAGAAAGGGTCTGGAGTAGAACAGCAAAACAGTCTAGGGAGATCAAATCATGGAAAGCCATGTGTGCCAATGCCAGGAGCCTTAGCAACAAGATGGAAGATCTGGAGGCTGTCATGGTGCAGTCAGACCTAGACATTGTGGCCATCACTGAAACCTGGTGTAATGATAACCACGACTGGGAGATGGCCACACCTGGCTGCTAAATATATTCCAGAAGAGAGGGCAGGGTAGGAAGGGAGGAGGAGTGGCACTGTATGTGAAAAAATGACATAAAGGCCACAGAGATCCAGGAGGAACAAAATGGGGAGAGATACTGTGGGAAGCTGGAAAGGAAAATGGGCCAGCCATCCACACAGGTGTGGCTCTAGACCACCAGCCCAGGAGGAAGAAACAGATAGAGTTGATGCTAGCCATCCAAAGGATGGCAGACAAGGGCGAGGTAGGTACTGGTTGAGACTTCAATAATCCAGACGTGGACTGGAGCATACCAGCAGCAGCATCAACTAGGAGCATATTTATCCTGGATTCCTTCAGGGTGCCTTTCTCAAGCAACTGGTCATGGAACCAACTCTGCAGAAGCAATACTGACCTTGTGGCTCACAAACAGAGAGTGTGATGGGGGTAACAGTGGGGAGCACCTGGGGAACAGTGACCACCAGTCATTGTGGTTTGAAATCACAGAAAGAGCAGAACCAAACCACACAAAAACACGTATCCTGGATTTTAGGGTCAGACTTGGGGAAA
This sequence comes from Neoceratodus forsteri, assembly GCA_016271365.2. NCBI lineage: Eukaryota > Metazoa > Chordata > Ceratodontiformes > Ceratodontidae > Neoceratodus > Neoceratodus forsteri. Next base: position 604,709,489 of record CM028129.1, read on the forward strand.
ATGGGGAGATACTGAAAGAGGCATTAAGGGAATGGAGCAGGAATAAGGGTTGAGGAACAGTGGGCAGTATTTAAATGGGGATTACAAGAGCAACAGAATTATGCATTAAGCAGGTTAGCAAGAGGAAAAGGAAGAGAGACCATTATGGTTTTCCAAAGAGGTAGCAAAGAAAGTGAAAGCCAAAAAAGATTGCATTCAGGCAATCACAAAAGACACAGGCAGAGGAATAGGGAGAAGTACCAGGAGAAGCAAAGGGAGGCAGGGAGGTCATAAGGAAGCCATGCTCAGACAGAAGAACACATTGCAAAATCAGTGGGTAGAGGGACAAAACCTTTACAGGTACATAAGTGAAAAAGAAAGGCAAAGGGAGGGATAGTGAGACTGAAGAGGGAGGATGGGGCGCACGTGGAGGATGAAAACAGTAAAGCTGACATATTGAACAGGTATTTCTGTCAGTCTTTACTGAGGAAGAGGAAGGGTAATGGGTCTGAAGGGCGTACAAGGGAGGTGAGAATGTGGTGCAGAAATGGACTGAGTCCCTTTACAGGAGAAAGGGTCCTGAAGGAACTGGAAGTAATAGAGTTGATAAAGCAATGGGGCCAGATGGGGTGCACCCCAGGGTCCTTAAAGAACTAAGAGGTGGTGGCTGAACCTCTGGCTATCCTGTTTAGCTGATCACTGGAAAGGGGAGGTACCCAAAGACTGGAGGACAGCAGATGTAGTCCCCTTATACAAAAGTGGGAACAAAGAGGAAGCAGGGAACTACAGACCAGTCAGCCTCACCTCGGTAGTGGGGAAGATCATGGAAGCACTGCTGAAGGATAGACTGGTGGAACATCTGGTTGTCAATGGACTACAGGACCCAAGGCAGCATGGTTTTACCAGGGGGTGGTCATGTCAGACCAATCTCATTGAATTTTTTGACTGGGTGACTAGGGAGGTGGATCAGGGGAGGGCAGTGGACATGGCCTATCTGGACTTCAGCAAGGCCTTTGACACTGTGCCACATAGAAGACTATTACACAAACTGGGGAATATGGGTGTGGGCAGGACAGTAGTGTGGTGGGTAGGTAACTGGCTGGGCGGCAGGACACAGAGGGTGGTGGTAAATGGCTATCACTCCACAGAGGGAAGAGTGACCAGTGGGGTACCACAGGGATCAGTGCTGGGACCGGTCCTATTTAACATCTTCATCAGTGACATTGTGCAGGGCCTAGAAGGCAGAATTTCACTGTTCACTGATGACACAAAGCTCTGTAACAGAGTAGACACACCAGAGGGTGTAGACAGAATGAGAAGGGACCTGCAGAAACTTGAAGAATGGTCAGGGGTTTGACAGTTGAAATTCAATACAAAGAAGTGCAAGATAGTGCATATGGGGCACAAAAACCCTGGTATAATATATCAGTTGGGGGGTGAGGATATAGCATGCATCAAGCAGGAAAGGGATCTTGGGGTTATCATCTCTGATGACCTCAAGGTAGGGAAACAGTGTGACAAGGCAGCAGGTAAAGCAAATAGGATGCCGGGATGCATAGGCGGGGGCATCACCAGCAGGAAAAGGAGATCATAATTCCACTATACAAGACACTAGTGAGGCCCCACCTGGAGTACAGTGTACAGTTCTGGAGACCATACCTACGTAAGGACATAGACAGGGTAGAGAAGGTTCAGAGGAGGGCAACAAAGATGGTACATGGATTGCATCACAAGTCCTATGAGGACAGGTTGAAGGAACTGAATATGTACTCCCTGGAGGAGAGGAGGGAGAGAGGGGATATGATAGAGACATACAAGTATCTTACAGGGAGGAACAGGGTGCAGGAATACACTATTTTTCAGCGAAAAAGATGTTCCAGGACTAGAGGGCATGGAATGAAGTTGGAGGGAGGACGATTCAGAGGAAATGTGAGGAAGAATTTCTTCACAGAATGGGTGGTGGACAAGTGGAACACCCTGCCAAAGGAAGTGGTGGGGGCTGAAACAATCACAAGATTTAAGAATGCATGAGATAGACATAAAGGAATTCTGGAGGTCAGGGGTAAGGGGCAACAGACTTCTAGGAAAACGTAAACTGAGCTTACAAGCTCAAATGGGCAGACTGGGTGGGCCGTAGGCCCTTATCTGCTGACACTGTCTATGTATCTATGTATCTATGCTACATCAGCTTGTAAAGACAGCACCCGATTGGAGTGCTTAGGAGCCCTGTAACCAGGAAGAGATTACAGGAAGAGTGAGTCTGTAGTCCGCTGTGCTCAGCTGGAATACAGCTCAAAACCACTACTGCTTTTTTAAATTCTAGGCGATATTTCCATCTGGTGCTTAGCATCATTAATTTGTGTGGGTGCCTGTATTCAAAGCCATTTTAAAAGAAAATTTTATTAGGCTGTATTACAAGCTAGCAGACTGATTTTTATGCACTTCTGGGTCAGTCTGCAGGTTAAAACTAGCCCAGCGATGAGCAGGGTGAGTACGAGTGGGTGTGAGTGTGCCCTTGCATCTAGCTTCTAGCGCATGTTATGCATGTTCTGTGTGGTAGCGTGGTGTACAGTAGAAGAGATTAACAGACATCAGCTTCAAAATATGTAGATTCCAGGTAGGAGAAATCAAGATAAGCACTGCGAGTAGGGGATCTTGATTGTTAACTTGTGTTTGAGGCACTGCTTTCTCCACTCGCACACTTGCAGGCCTGGGCTATCATTTAACTTTCCCATGCAGCTAGGTAACTTGCTTCAAGCCTTTGTGAATTGGATAATTGTTAATTAGTCTGCAACTCTATTTAAAGCATGGCTGACTATATCGTTACCACAGATGGCGAAATGGGTGTTAAATGTCTTTCATGTAATAAGTATGCAATAACTTCAAAGATATCAAGTGATAATACAGCCTTTAAATGTTCAAAATGTGTGTCTAATGAAGGAATGCAGCATAAAATTGCAACTTTTGGAACTAGACTGCAGTTACTAGAAGCCAGTCAAAAAGATATGGCTAATAGGCTACAAGCAAACATTGAGTCTGATTTCCAACCAACCTTACAAACTAATGCTGAAGGGGCCACTAACAATGAATTTGTATTAATCAACAGTGAAACTAGTAGTATACCACTAGCCAATCACAATAAAGAAAATCCTATTACAGACTTTAATCTGCAGGATTTGCTTCAAAATAAAAATAAAAAAAATACCCAGGGGAAATTGATCAAACTACAAGCTCAGAGGATGAGTGGTTTCTTGTGCAGAGCTCAAAAGCATCCAAAAAGGGCTGCAGAGCAGAAACCTTTGAGCTACCTTTAAATAATCAATATGCAATGCTTAGTGTCCCTGATGAACTAGACATTAACAGCACTCATCAAACTGTCGAGCACTAACCCTTGATATCACTTGACCCAAATCCAAATCTAAATATTACAGAAAGCCCAACATCCACAAGACCTAGAGATACCTTAGCCTCTCATCAATCTTATGAAACTGATTTAATGAACTTTGAAACTGATATATCACCTAGTGCTATATTTGTATTAGGTGATTTCATAGTTAAGCACTTAGATAGAACTATATGCAATCCTGACAAAGAATTCAGAACACTATCCTCCTTTGGTGGAGCCAAAATGAATGACATCACTTTAATGTTGGATAACATTTTGGTCAATTCCAACAAAACTTTGGTCATTATCCATGCAGGGTCAAATAATATTTTGAGAGAACCAACAACTAAAATAAAGCAAGATATTGTTGCTATGGCTAACAAACTTAATGACTTGAACTGTGAATTTGCTTTTTTGGAGATTTTACCAGTTCCAAAGGCCTCAAATCTTAATCAAATCAAAATTAAGACACTAAATAATTGGTTAAGAAGTTGGTGTCTAAAGCAAGAGATTGGGTGCATACCCCATTGGGAGGATTTCTGTGATAAAAAAGAGCTTTTCTCTTGGGATGGACTCCATCTAAGTAGAAGAGGAAACTCTCTGCTAGGGAAACATTTGATGACATACAACCAAAACATTTTAAACTAAAACAAAGGGAGGAGATGACTGTACTACGGGACTCTCTGAACAGCACCATTCCACAAAACATCAGTATAAGTGTTAAAAATCTTAGCAAGGAAACATCTTGCAAATACAGCAAAACAAATTCAGCAAAAAACAAAAAAGGTAAAAAATCTTATATAAAATCTCATATTAGACACAATTTAAATATAATGCTTGTAAATGCAAGCAGTCTCTTAAATAAGATCGATGAGTTAAGGGACTTCATAGGAACAAATAAAATAGATATTTGCAGGGTAACAGAATCATGGTTTAAAAATGACGACTGGTGCACTCAAACACCAGGATATACAAAAATAGAAAAAATCATAGATACTCAAGAGGAGGTGGAATTGTACTTTATGTAAAAGATGTATTTAAATGTTATTCAGTAGATAACGGTAACATGCAAGATGATGACATTGAATTAATTTGGACTGAAGTCCAGCTTAAAAAAATTGTAGTAAAACTGTAGGTCATGGATATAGAGGACGTAATTTGAACAAAGATGATAACTGCATGTTCATGAATAATATTGAATTTATGGTGATAGATAAAGATTGCATTCTTGTGGGAGATTTCAACCTCCCAAATAGCAGCTGGGAAGTCAGTAAGGGCAGTTCTCCTCTTGACTCAAGATTCCTGGATCTAATGATCTTAAACAACATGGAACAACTTGTTAAAGTACCTACCAGAGATAAAAATATATTAGATCTTTTTTTTACTAATATCGAAGACGGCATTACTAAAGTTGAGGTTCCTCATCCACTGTTTAACAGTGATTATAACATGGTCCTTATATCAATTAATCTTACACAACAGGCAGCAATTAATGGCTGCACCTTAATAAAAAACTTCAATGAAGCTAATTATTTATGTATTTACGAATATCTAAAAAAAATGGGACTGGGTTAAAAATCTTGCTAACTGCGCTTTAAACAACATATAGCTCAAGATCCAGAATAAACTTCAACTTGTATAAATTTATGGGTACCCACTAGAAAGAAATATACCAAGGACAAAAGAATTCCTCTATGGTGGAATAAAAACATAAAAAAATCCTAAATAGGAAGCAAAAATATATAGAACATATAAAAGAAATCCCACTGCATCAAATTGGCAATTATATAAAACAATGGTAAATAAGAGCAAGAGCATGATTAGAAAACAGACAAGACAACTAGAAGAGAATTTGGCAATATCAGTCAAAGACAACAAAAAATCATTTTATAACTAGTGCCAGAGGGTGGCACTTGTGGAACTGTGGCATAAGAAAAGGGGCAGGAAGGAAGCACTGGAAGAGCTGGAGTTGGGCTCCTGGGAGGCTGCAAATGAACAGGAGGAAACCCAGCAGGACAGGAGCTGCAGTAGAAGGCTGGGGGATATGCCGGGCAGGGTGCAGGAGAGGGGAAAATATGCAGACAGGGCAGGTGGTGAGGGGGAAGACTTCCCCAAGCGGGATATGGTGCTCAAAACCTCCTGCACAGATGGGCGGGACAGGAACAGTTGGAGGGGGATCAAGCAAAGTTGGCACAATCTCACACAGTGATGCAGATGGGGGAAAGCCAGGAACAGTTGGAGGGGGATCAAGCAAAACTGGCACAAGCTCACACAGTGATGCAGTCAGGTGCAGGCCAGTAGCAGTCAGTGGGGGAATCAGGTGAAGTTGGCTCATGCTCAAGCAGTGATGCAGGAGGGACTTGCAGAGACGAAGGAAGCCAGGTGGAAGTACAAGGGAAGAAAGGGTATGGGGGTCTGAGGAAAGTCTAAAGGGAGAGGGTGAAGAGGGAAAGATGCTGGGTGTGGGTAAAAAACAGGATAGGTTAGGTGATCGGGAGTAAATGATGAGCAGGGGCAGAAACCAAGTCAGGTTGGAACATGAGGAAGAGTCCAAAGGGAGCCAAGCCCCGTGACACAAAGTTGGAAGCCAGAAGGACACCCAGGAATCTGAGGGCAGTAGGGTGGCACTCTTGGGGGGACTCAGTAATTAAGGGGATAAAATGGGGAAAGAAGGGAGCAAAAATCAATGCAGTATGGGTACAGTGCATGCCAGGGATGACGGCGCTGGAGGTGAGGCATCATATTCCTTCCTGGGGCAAGCAGCAGGATGAAAGGACACACCTGGTGTTTCACCTGGGCACAATGACTTGGAGGGGAACAGTCTGATGGAGGTACAGGCAAGGTTCAAAGAACTCACTTGATTCTGTAGTAGCAACATTGTTTTTCCTTCCATCTCCTTCTCTGAGGTGTTACCAGTACCTAGAGTGAGCACACCAGAAAGGAAAAGATAAGGGCATTTAACAATTGGCTCCAAGGTTGGTGCAGTCAGATTTGGTTTGGCTGGATAGGTGACTGGGGCTCTACATGGGAGGAGGAGGAGGAGCTGTATGCCCAAGACAGGCTATATCTGAGCTCTGCAGGGGCAGTTGCATGAAACAGTAAACTGGGGGACTTCATGGCAAGGAAGTTCAATTTAAACTAAATAAGGGGGGCTACGGACAGGGCCATCCTTACATGAGGCAGAAGAAAGAGGCCATCAGCCTCCCCCCCAAGTCACAACAATCATCAAGGGAACAGATAGCAGCAGGGAAGGGCTGGATGGAGCTAGGTGTTGGAGGGCTTTGGTTGCAAATGCCAGGAGCCTGGGGAACAAAATGGGAGAACTGGAGGCCACCATGATAGAGGAGAACCTAGACATTGTAGCAGTGAGTGAGACTTGGTGGAATGAACACCATATCCGGGAGACTGTGATCCCAGGGTATCATTTTCAGGAAGGATCTGGAGGGGAAGAGGGAGGGAGGGGTGGCATTATATGTCAGGGAAGAGATTGGGGCCATGGAAGGGCAGGAAGAGGAGAGGGAAACAGAGATGATGTGGGTCACTCTAGACAGGGGATGGGGGAAAACCTGAGCGTTGGAGTAGTCTATAGGCCTCCTATGCAGTAGGAGGAAGGGGATATACACTTTGTAGAATCAGTAGCGAGGATGGCATGCAAAGGGGAAATTGTGCTAGTTGGAGATTTAAACCTTCCGGACATCAGCTGGGAAGCCCAGACAGCAATCTCTGCAAGGAGCAGGGGTATCTTAGAGGCTCTGCAGGGCATATTCCTGCAGCAAAGGGTTAGAGAGCTCACTAGGGGTGTGAACCTGTTGGATGAAGTCCTCACAAATGGGGACAGTGTGGAGAAGGTGGAGGTGGGGGAAGAGCTTGGTACCGGTGACCACAGGGCTGTCAGGTTCAGGGTGAGAGCAGGCAGGAAGAGGGTTAGGATGATAACCAAGGTAATGGACTTCAGGAAGGCTGACTTTCATGAAATGAGAAAGGTAGTTAGGGAAGAAATGTTGAGGATAGGAGATGTGCAGGGGGTGGAGGAATTTTGGGCAACCAAAAAGAGAGGGGTATTTAAAGCCATGGACTCATGCATAGGAAGGGTAAGAAAGAACAGAAGATTTAGAAGACCTCTATGATTCACTAGAGAGGTGGCGTTAGGGGTCAAGAAGAAGACCAGAGCATTCAAGAGGTACAGGAGGACACAAAAAGATGAGGACGGGGAATCCTACAGGGAAAAAAGAAGGGAGGTAGGGCAAAAGAAAAGGAAGGCTAAGGAGGCGCTGAGGAGAGGATAACGAAACAGGCAAGGAGGAGGGACAAAACCTTCTTTAGGTATGTTGGAGAAAGGAGGAGGGCACATCATGGGATTGGAAGGTTAAGGGGGGAAAGTGGAATAATACTGGAAGGGGATTTCGAAAAAGCAGAGGTATTAAATAGCTATTTCACCTTAATCTTCACAGAGGTGAGTGAGGGCAGGGGACCAGGATGGGGTGGGGAAGGTGACAGCCACAGACAGTTGGATTTGGCAGAATTCACAGCTGAAGGAGAAAGGGAAGAGCTGGGTAGACTAAGGGTGGACAAGGCAATGGGGCCTGATGGAATGCACCCAAGCGTTCTCAAGGAGGTGAGGGATGAACTGGCACCACATCTGGTGAGGCTGTTTAACTTGTCCTTGGTCATGGGGTGGTGCCAATGGACTGGAGGTGGTTGCAATACATAAGAGGGGAGGAAGGACAAGGTCAGAAACTACTGTCCCATTAGTCTGACCTTGGTGGTGGGGAAGGTAATGAAAACACTACTTAAGATCAGGTTGATAGAATATTTGGAGATGAATGGCATGCAGGATGACAGGCAGCATGGCTTCACCCAGGGAAGGTCCTGCTAGAGTAACCTGATAGAGGTTTTTGATGGGGTGACACAAATAGTGGACCAGAAAGTAGCGGTGGACGTGGCCTATCTGGATTTTAGTAAGGCCTTCAACACTGTTCCACATAGTAGGCTACTGCATAAGCTGGACAGACTAGGGGTGGACCAAAGGATCACCAGGTGGGTGGAGAACTGGTTGAAGGGAAGGAGTCAGATGGTGATGGCAAATGGGACACATTCCAGGGAATGGGCAGTGATCAGTGGGGTGCCACAGGGGTCAGTGCTAGGACCAATACTCTTTAACATCTATGTTAGTGACCTAGCAGAGGGTCTGGAGGGATGGGTGTGCCTGTTCACAGACGATGCAAAGGTCTGCAACAGGGTGGATTCACCTAATGGGGTGCAAGCCATGAGGCGTGACCTGGAGAGGCTGGAGAGGTGGTCTGACACCTGGAAATTGAAGTTTAATGCACGTAAGTGCTTGGTGATGCACCTGGGGGGGAGGAGGAACAGGAGGGGAAACTTACTCCCTTGGGGGGATGGCGATTAAGGAGAAGGAAACAGAAAGGGACCTGGTGATTATGGTATCACGTGACCATAAGGTGGGCAGCCAGTGTAGCAGGGTGGTGGGAAAGGCAAATGGTATGCTGGCCTGCATTATGAGGGGTTTTACTAGCAAGAAGAAGGAGGTGCTAATGCCATTACACAGAATCATGGTCAGGCTACATATGGAGCATGGGGTGCAATTCTGGAGGCCTCACCTATGCAGAGATATGGAGATGATGGAGATGGTACAGAGAAAGGCAACCAAAATGGTACGAGGGATGCAGGATGTACCCTATGAGCAAAGACTGAGAAGGCTGAATTTGTACCCTCTGGAGATTAGGAGGGAGAGGGGGGACATGATTGAAACTTTTAAGTATCTGAAGGGAATAAATAAGGTGGAGGGTGGTAGCTTGTTCAAATTGAAGAAGGGAGCGAACATGAGGGGACATAACCTCAAACTGGACGGTGGGCAATATAGAGGTAATGTCAGGGGCAGTTTTTCGTGGAGAGGGTGGTGGAGGCCTGGAACAAGCTGCAGGAGGAAGTAGAGGCAGCTGAAATGGTGGAGGGGTTCAAGAGGACTTGGGGTAGATTTAAGGGGTTCGGGAAAAGCGTGGAAGCATAACAGAAGGGGGAGGTAGGGTGTCGGGCAGATTAGATGGGCCATGGGTTCTTTCTCTGCCATCACATTTCTGTATAATCTGTGTAAACTACATTGGCTCCCTGAAAAAAATAACCCAACTATAGGTCCCCTACATACTCCAGATAGTATTATCACTGATGAGGTTGAAATGGCAACTGATTTAAACAACTACTTTATTAGTGTATTTAAACCCAAATCTTCAGAAACGTCACTAAATAAAACAACCACAAGCATTTTTGAACAAATAGAGGAATATCAAGTTATGGAAATTCTTAATTTGACAAAACCGAACAGTTCAACTGGGCCTGATGGTATACAACCAATTTTTATAAAAAAACATAGCTAACCACTTGATTGGACCATTAACCATATTATTTAACTCTTCATTAAATACTAGCTCTACTATTCCAATTTGGAATATGGCAACAGTAATCCCCTTACATAAAAGTGGAAGTAAAAATGTATCTCAAAACTAAAGACCAATAAGTCTGACAGCAGTATTCTGCAAATTGATTGAGAGAATTCTTAAGGACAGGATAACTAAACACTTGTCAGAGATAGGATATGTGGACATTAATCAGCATGGTTTTGTCAGAGGTAGGTCATGTTATACTAACCTCTTGAATTTTTTTGAACCTGTCAGCGAAACTTTAGATAAGGGTTTATCTGTTGCTGTGATTTTCCTGGACTTTTCTAAAGCGTTCGATTCAGTGTCACATCAAATACTTATCAAAAAATTGGAGCTCCTAAAATACATCCATTAATCATAAACTGGATCAATGCCTGGTTATCTGACCACACCTAGCAGGTTTCATTAAAAGGTTATCTTTCATCTTTCAAAACAGCTGAATTTCTCCATATATCTAACACTGACTCATATTACTATTGTTTGACTGTGTTTTTACTTTATTGTTGTTATAAGTGGTGGGGGGTATATGATTTTGAATTTTATGTAGTTATTGATTTGTCTTGGTTATATTATAGCACATTTATTTATTTTGATTGGTAATCATATTAGTTAATTCTGCAGGGATTAAGTTATATAGTGTGGGATTCTTATTTTTATAATGTGCTGGGGTAGCCGAATGACGGTCAGGCGGTATTCCCCCACCAGGCTCAGGGAACTGCACCCTTTTGATTGCCTGTATCTTTCAGTAGAGGTTTATAAGCATTGTCAATCTCTTGGGATTATTAGGAGGAGTAGGAAGTGGCTGGGAATTGGGCCTGGTGGGGGAACGGAAAGGGTGGGACGGATTGGGGTGGTGGGAACCAGGCGACGCCCTTGGGTGAAATGGTTCCAGGACAGGGGTAGTCCCTGTCTAGTTCCCATACCAATGGGCCCAGCAGTTAATTTTGGTCAGGAGTCAAGGTATTCCTCAGCATCTCATCCAACTCGGGCGGTGTTATGTAATGCCAGGTCCTTTAAAAACAAGACAGCTATTATAGCTGATCTTGTTGAAACGGTGGATCTGGCATGCGTCACTGAGACCTGGCTGGACGAAAATGGTGGCCCAGTTTTGGCTTCTGCAGTTCCAGCTGGGTTCTCGGTGATTCACTGCCTGAGGCTGGATCATAGGGGTGGGGGTGTAGGCATCTTTTTTAAGACCAAACTGAGCCTTGTGGAGGTTCCGGTAGGAATTACTAGATCCTTTGAGTGTATCATGGGAGAGGGTGTAGGTTGTAGGATATTCCTCATTTATCGTCCACCAGGCGATGGGTGTTTATTCCTGCAGGAGTTTGTGGACTTCATCATTGACATGGTAGTGGAATCTCCCAGATGGATTATTCTGGGGGACTTTAATGCCTGGGTCGATGATGAACTCTCGCAGTTTGGTCAAAATCTCCTCCAGCTAATGACAATGCTGGGCCTCACACAGGCTGTTACCTCCTCTACCCGTATAAGAGGTCACTCACTGGATTGACTGTGTCTCCTGGGGATGAAGATTTCTGACTTGGGGGTTCAACCAGTCAGTTGGTCTGATCATCATACCATAGGGTTCAGTTTTGGAGCCTCCCAAGTAGACCTACCCCTTTGGAGATGGACCACCCTTTTAGTGGAGTTACCCCAGATGGTCTGGCAGTGGTACTTGAACTATCAGGATTGCTGAGTGAAATCACGAGTCCGGGGGGTCCAGTACTAGCATATAATAAGGCAGTGGGAGATGCCTTGGACTTGATTGCTCCTGTTCGGGTTCGACCACTTACTCTTCACCCAAGGAACCCTTGATATGATGGGTCCTTGAAGGAGCTGAGGTGAGTTGGTCGAATGCTGGAGAGAGCATGGCAGAAATCCGGTCTTGATGCTGACAGGCTTAGATTGATGGAACATTATGAAGGCTATCAATCAGAAATCTCCCGTAAGAAGGCAGAGTTCCTGTCCAGGGAGATTTCTGCTGCGCAAAATCGACTGGCTCAACTCTTTTGAACCATCGACAGATTGTGCAATCCAATCTGTCTTCAGTCTGGAAGAGCATTTTCACAAAATAAGTGTGATGAGCTAGCTCAGTTTTTCACAGATAAGTTTACCAGCATCAGGGCCGGAATCAGCCCGGCTGCCTCTATGAGGGGTTGCAAAGGTAGATGGGAGGTGGTGAGCACCCAGTCTCTCTGGACCGATTTCAGCTGACCAGAATTCATGGACATTGTGAAGATCGTCCAGACTTTGTGCCCAACCTGTTGTAGTTTGGATCTGGGCCCTACTCACCTATTAGTGGGTTGTGTAGATGCTATCTGCCTGATCCTAACTGAAATTGTATGGAGATCCTTGGTGAGGGGACTCTTTCCTGACCCCCTAAAGGAGGCGGTCATTCAACCACTCCTTAAAAAGTCCTCCTTGGATCCCGACAATCCAGCTAACAATCGACCTGTCTCTAACCTTGCTTTTGTGGGGAAGGTTATTGAGAAGGTGGTTGCATTGCAGCTGGATGATCACCTTGTGACTTACAATGTCTATGAAGTTCTCCAGTCTGGTTTTAGGAAGAGGCTTAGCACTGAAACAGCCCTTGTTCGGGTACTTAATGACCTTCTAATGGCGAGAGATCAAAAGTCTTGTACCATCTCGGTCCTTCTTGATCTCTCAGCAGCTTTTGAGACTGTGGACCATGGGGTGCTTTGGAGACCCTGCAGTTCCTTTGTGGACTGTTGGGTACAGTCCTTGAATGGTTTTGATCTTTCCTCGTAGGTAGATCTCAGAGGGTAGTCACTGGAATTTATTCCTCTGATGTCCTTCTCCTATCCTGCTGGGTGCCACAAGGCTCCATATTGGCACCCATGTTGTTTGCAGTGTATATGCTGCCATTAGGGAGATATCATCGGACGATACAGCTTGAGTTTTCACTGCTATGCAAATGATACTCAGCTGTATATGTCCTTTGTGTCCAGACAGGTTGATGTGGTTTCTATGCTAAATAGTTGCCTCTCCAAGATCAAAGGCTGGATGAATTCGAGCTGGCTATGATTGAATCTGGATAAGACTGAGGTATTGGTTGTGGACCTGGGTCACCTGGGGGCAGGTTCTGGAGCTGGGCACATGTCAGGCCTATGGCTTGATGGTGTCCAGCTCACTATCTCAGACCAGGTGTGTAACCTGGGTGTTATTTTTTGACGACAGTCTGACCCTGAAATTTCGGGTGTCAGCTGTGGTTAAATCCTCATTTTACCATCTGAGGACTATCGCCCAGGTGAAACACCTAGTTCCTCTAGATGACCTTCCAACATTGGTCCATGCCTTCATTACTACCCGTCTTGACTAGTGCAATGCCCTCTACCTGGGGCTACCTGGGGTTGATATCCACCACCTACAGCTAATGCAGAAAGCTGCGACCAGGCTGTTGACTGGCATTTTCATGGCCAGTCATATTACTCCTGTGCTGCATGAGCTGCACTGGCTGCCAGTTCATTGATGGACCACCTGTAAGGTAAGGTAGGCTTGCTTACCTTTAAGGCCCTACACGAACAAGGACCCAACTACCTGAAAGATCTCCTGACTCCCTATCCCCCCCAGTCGTCCTCTCTGATCTGCCGATGTTGGATTGCTAGAGGTTCCCAGGGTTCATCAAAAACTTCTTTGGCCTGCGCTTTTTCATTTGCAGTACCGACCCTGTGGAACTCTCTACCTCGTCGGTTAAGAGAATGCCTGACCGTCAATAGTTTTAAAATTATGTTAAAAATGTATTTATTCTCTCAGGCTTATCCAGACTGATTTCATATATTTATATTTTGATGTTTTATATGATTGAACAGTGCCTTGATCTTGAAAGGTGCTTAATAAATAAAGTATTGATTGATTGATTGATCTTGGGGACGAGTCACCAGCAGGGTTCCACAGGGCTCTGTCCTGGGTCCAGTTCTTTTTAATATATTAATATCTTCCATGGGAACCTTGAACAACAGTTACACATTAGAAAAATTCACAGATGACTGCAAATTGGGCAGCATTATTGCAGACCCAAATTCTGCTCAAGAATTACAAAAATACTTATCACACCTTGAAACTTGGTAAAAAAAAAAGATTTATTATTTAATGAAACTAAATGCAAGGTGATGCATCCTGGAAGAATAACCCAGGCTATACATATAAAATGAATAATATTATTCTCCAGACAACAGAATATGAAAAAGATCTTGGGGTAACTAGTTCAAAAGACTTTACGTTTGAGGTGCATACAAAAAATGCTGTCAAAAAAGGAACAAAATACTTAGTTGTATTCTCAGAAACATTAAAAGCAGAGACAGAAATGTGATCATCCCTCTTTACTCAAGTATTGTTGGACCTCATCTGGAATACTGTTTCTCAGTTGTAACACCACATTTAGAAACAAAAAACTAATAGAAAAGGTACAGCGCAAAGCGACCAAAAAAATTAACTCTGTAAAGAGATTAGATTGCAAAACAAGATTAAAAACTTTGGGTTTCTACTCAGTGGATTACAGAAGACTGTGAGATTTATGTCTAACATATAAAGCTTTTAAAAATAACTCAGTACTAGAAACTATAGGTCTGTCTAGAAATTTCTTGCACGTTAACACCAGATCGCACACCATGAAATTAAAGGGTAGTCAAAATATTTCACAAAAGAGAAATCAGTGGTATACACACAGAGTAATTAATACATGGCATGCACTACCAAAAAGCATTGTGGCTATTAGCTCTAGTAATACTTCTAACAAGTTGGAACAAATTGTAAAAGACCTTGAAACTAACCCATCCTATCTCCCTATCTACCTTAAAATTTCTTTACTAAGTCACAACAAGGAGCCATTCACCTGTTTTACCTGATGCCTGATATTCCCATAACCCTAGCCCAGATGAGTCCTGCCTCCACAGATATACTGTTTTTGATATAAATAATTTGGGGCTCCCCCATTGCCTTCCCCTACCCACTGCTCTTGCTCTCGCCTCTTCTATCATCTCTAGCTTGTATAACCCTGAACTTAGTTTACTTGCCATCCTCCTAACCCCCCATGTCTCTCTCTTCCTCTTTGAATCCTTTTGTTGGCTGAACCTAGATTCCCTGCTATTGTGGCTGTCCACACATCAACAACGTATGTTTTTTTTCTTCTTTCAATCCCCTATGTCCCTGTTACTGATCGTACCCTTAATCTGTCATTATTACCTCCTCAGATATACTCACTAGAGTAGCCTTGTAACCCTCTCCCTTACCCTGGATCTCTACATATAGTGTATATTGGGTGCTTTTTAATGTGTTGTACCTATCGACTGTTATATCTATACATGCATACTCTCATATATACTTTGTATGATGTGTTACCAGTTTAGATCCCTGACCTATATCCCAGCTGTCTTTCGTTACTGTACATGCCTCTAGTTGTTAATTATTGTACAGTATATATTTTTTTATTGTATTTATTCCTGCCTTGTACATTGTTTATTGTATCTTTCTGATCTGTTTTATCCTGTATACCCCAGGTCCACCTCGAAAATGAGTTATGCTCAACGGTGATCGCTGGTTAAATAAAGATTTTGATTGATTGAAAATCAATGTGGATTTATACATGGGTGATGCTAAATTTAATTTCCACCAATAATTTTTGGTGGCAAGTTCATAAAGGACAATCTTGCCCACTGAACTCATAAATATCCTATGATCCTATGACTCCCTCTGGACACTAACCATCATGGGTTTAAAATAGTACAACTCATTGTATGTAGCCTGATGTCCCAGATCCCCTAATCAGAAGCCTGGATCATCTTTTACAGCCTTGCCATAATACCAATCTCTGAAACTTTTTTTGTCAATAACATTTTTATTGCAAATAAATAATTCAAATAAGCAACACTTACATGTACTAAAAAGAATGTAAGTGTATCAGAAAATGTTTCTGTGACCGCAATTGTACTATCATTTAACAGTTTAAAAATCCCACTAGTAAATAACTAATTTCCTCTTTGCTTACAGTTCTGTTGTATTGGTATAACTCTAACAACTTGAACTTTAAACTTTGAATATTTAAAACCTAATTTTTGATAATCTCCCCTTCTTATTTCCATTAAGATTAGAACTGTGAGGGAAAGAAAGAACTCTAGACAAGATCTTGTGTAATTAAGGCTTTCTTGCAGTAAATTTATATAGCGTAAAGAAGAAGTCAGTTGAAGTACCAGATTCATATAGAAGAAAGAAGAGACCATAACTAGAACAAGAAAATGAAATGAGATGAGAAGATTATAGCAGATGAGGTATGATTGTAAACCATGTCCCTTTGTTTCACACTTGACAAGATTGTTGAGCTTCAAATGACTAATTTCATGCTTATGTGGGTCCTCATTAAAAGAGACTGTATATGGTACCCCATTTCTTTTTAAAAATGTACCTATGCCCATAGTAAAGTGTGCCATACATTCCATTCTAAGAAGCTCTAGACATTCTTATAACCATTCTTCAGAGTTGGTGCTCTTTCTTCAATCCATATTTTCAAAATATGATTTTTTACTGGTGTCTCCATTAGTGTTATGGAACATCTTTGCTCCATACTTCACTTTAATCTGTTATCAAAGTGTCCTCTAACACAAGCTTCAAAGCTGAGTCTATCTTTTAGCCATGGGACAGCTTTAAAGAAATCTTTCACTTTATCCCTGAGTGGGGCAATTGATGTTCAGTCCCAGAGCATGTGTGGGACAGTTCTTGACGATTTCCACATTTGAAACAATTTGGCATCACTCTCAAACCCATTTTAAACATATGATGTGGGGTGTAGTACAGACTATGAAGGTATTTGAATTGTACCAACTTTGTATTGACTGTTTTAAATGTTTTAATTGAATGAAACCAAATTTTCCCCCAATCCCAATCTTCTAGATCGTTGTCCATAGTTTGAGACCATCATCTAATGTCTTCTGCCTTACCTTTAACTTTTTCAAGTAATTAGTGAGGTATATAGGAAGACAGAGTTTGATGGAAGAAAAGGACCTCCTGGCCATTCCAGTCTGCCCAGTTTTTACCCTGCCTAATATAAAGCTGCAGATCCTACTTGGTCTCCAGCCTCTACCCTCCTGCCCATCCCCTACCAATTGTGCGTCCAGCCCCTTTCTGACTTCAGATTTCCTTCCCTACCAATTTTTATGATACCCCTATGTCTAGTCCAAGATTTCCTATATCCTGTTACCATTTTAGCCCCTAACACTTCCACTGGGAGGCTGCTCCAGTGGCCTACTACCCTTTCCATGAAGAAATATTTTCTCCTGTTCCCTCTGATCCTTCCCCCTTCCAGCTTCATATTGTGACCTCTAGTCTTGGGACATCTCTTTCTTTGGAAGATGCTCCCTTCTTGTACCTTGTTTATTCCCATCAGGTATTTGAATGTCTCAATCATGTCACCTGTCTCTCATCTGATCTCCAGGGAGTACAGATCTAGATCCCTCAGCCTTTCCTTGTAGGGCTTCTAACGTAGGCCGTGAACCATTTTGGCCACCCTCCTTTGTATCCTCTCCATCCTGTCTATATCCTTTCATAAATTAGGCCTTCAGAACTGCGCACTGTACTGTAGGTGGTGTCTCACCAGTGAGTTATATAGGGGCAGCATAATCTCCCTCCACCTGCTGGTTATACCCCTTCCTATACAACCCAACATGCAATTTGCCTTTCCCACTGCCTTATTGCATTGTTTTGCCATCTTTAGGTAATCTGATATGATAACCCCCAGGTCCCTCTCCTGCCCTGTTACTGTGACAGCTCACCTCCCCCATTCATATGTGGCCCATGGGTTTTTATTCCCTAAGTGCATGAGTGTGCACTTCTTTGCATTGAATCTCAATTGCCAAGTTCTTGACCAGTTCTCCAACTTCCCCAGGTCCTCCATAATCCTTTTCATCGCCTGGTATGTCCACCCTATTGCAGATGTTTGTATCATCTGCAAATAGGCACACCTTCCCTTCCAATCCTTCTGTAATGCCCCCAGTGTATATATTAAAGAAGACCAGGCCCAATACTGACTCCTGTGGCACCCCACTTCCCACTCTTCCCTTCCCTGAGTGAATCCCATTTACTGCCTTCCTCTGACTTCTACCACTATGGCAGCTTTCCACCCATTTAGCTGTTTTAGGACCCACTCCCAGACTGCTCAGTCAATTCATCAGCCTTCTGTGAGGGACATTGTCAAAAGCCTTGCTGAAGTCCAGATAGTCCATGTCCACCATCCCTCCCTGGTCCACCACCCTTGTCACCCAATCAAAAAACTCAATTAGGTTTGTCTGGCAGGACCTCCCCTGTGTGAACCCATGTTGTCTCTGATCCTGAAGACAGCTGGCTGCCAGTTACTCCCAAATTCTTTCTTTAAGGAGTGATTCCATTACCTTTCTCACCACCAAGGTCAGGTTGACTGGCAGGTAATTACTGACTCTTCTCTACTACTTCCATTCATGGTGAGGCACCACATCTGCCCTCCTCCAGTCCCCAAGAACCTCCCATGTTCAACAATAGACTGAAAAGTGATGCCAAAGGTGCTACCAGCACCTCCCAGGGCTCCCTTAATGCCCTAGGGTGAACTGCATCTGGACCTTTTGCCTTGTCTACCCATAGCCTGGACAGTTCTTTAAAGATGCTTTCCTCTGAGAATGGACTAGTTGCCACCTCCTGACACCTTGTGCCCTTTTATGCAAAACTGGATCATTTCCTTCCCCCTCTCCATGAAAAGAAGTAATTGTTCAGTAAGTCTGCCTTCTGACTAGCCTCTTATACTGGAACCCCCCTTCCCGTGCCATTTTCATTATTCCTGCCTTAGACTTCCTTTTCTCACTGATGTACCTGAAGAATATCTTATCCACCTTCTTAACTGACATGGATATCTGTTCCTTGGTATCTTCCTTCACCTTCCTGACTTTCTGCCTTGCCACCCTCTGTTTCTCATTGTAATTTGTTCTGTCCCCCTCCTTCTGTGTACATTTGTATTTCCTGAAGGCTATTTTTTTCTCCCTTACTGTTCTCGCTATCTCCTTGGAGAACCAAAGCAGCCTCCTTCTTTTCTTACCTTTGCTGACCTGTCTTATGCAGAGTTCCATAGCTCTTTCAACTCCCCTTTTGGTGATTACTGCCCACTGCTCCTCAACTCCTCCCATTTTCTCATTGCCTATCAGGGCATTCTTGAGGATTTCATTCATATTATTAAAATCTGCATTCCTGAAGTCCATGACTATTGTTCTAATGTGACTCATCTCAGCCCCAGTTCTTATTTTGAATCACACCATGTGATGGTCGCTGGACCCTAGATTGCTCCCCACCATGACCTCAGAGACACTGTCCCCATTGGTTATTGATAGGTATAAATTTTTTTTTTTTTTGCTTTAGATGTATGTAGGCAAGAATATTTCATTGCATGGTTTCACTGGTACACCTTACACTTTCTGCATTCCTGATGTGCTTTTTTATGCTCTTAACAAGTTGCTGATAAAATAATCTATCTGTAATGGGAATATCAAATGTTTGCTTCCATTCAATAAAGTCTTTGAGATCTTCTTTGTCCATAATGTCATTTAATTTATTAATACCTTTTTCTTTCTAGTTCATTTTTTCATATGTACTGTAATTTTTTTTTTAACCTTTGTTTTACCAGGGGCGACACACTAAGCTGAAAGCTTGTTTACAGGTGCATCCTGTGAGCACAAGAAAGTTAAGTGACTTGCTCAGAATTACACAGTATGCAAGTGGGGGCTGCGGGATTCAAACCGAGATCTCCAGGTTTGCAGCTCAGAGCCTTAAACCACCGCGCTATACTCCCTCCTAATATTCCCATTAGTAAAATGTGGGTTATTCTGTACTGGATGGAAAACCAGTTTATTAAGATTCATTCCTAAAAGCACTGTCCATTGGAAAATTTGATGTAAGGAGTCTGAAATTATTTAATTGTTTATCACTTTCAATTGTCTAGCAAAAATTAAAGAGCAGCTATCAATCTTTAAGTTTTTAATTATTTCGATCCAATCTGTAATCATTCTGGAACTCTTACATTTTATCTTGTTTGCACGGAACCATTTAGAAAATGGAACTACCCTACCTGGTAAATAATGCAATAAATGTCAGCTAGTTTTAGCTATTCATTTTCTTTAGAGTAAGCCATTTTATGTTATGCTAATCTACTTTTTTATTGGACCATAAAAAGCTAGATAAGAGACTTTGTATACTTATAAATCATATTTGGGTATGCTAATAGGTAGCATCATTAATAAATACAATACCATTGAAAGTATCCTCATTTTAAAATTATTTCTATTCTACCCCATATATTAAGTTGGCGGTAGTTCCATTTTTGTATATTTTCTTGTAGTTTGGTTACAAATGTGGCAAAGTTTTTACTATCAGCTTTAGCTATTGCTTTAAATGTTTTTACCCCTTAATATTTTATACTCTTTTTCCCCAAGTGATCCCTTAACCTGCAAGGCTACATGGTAATTTGCACCAGTTAATCTGGTCCATGACACATTGCTCTGTCCGTGAGCTCCAGCATAAACCACGCCCTTGAAAAAATCATTCCCTGGCAATTGGCTCCCAGCATAAATATAATAGATAAAACTCCAAGGGGTGCAAATCGAGAGCAAATTGTTCAGGGAGGCAATTGACACCAGAGCTCATAGCCCAGAGGGAGTTGCCATGATGCTGAATGCACATCATGAATCAATGTGTCCTCAACCTGCAATATCTTTCTTCTTACACTGATTTATTTAATAGATGAAAAAAAGACTTTCCTTTGTTTAATTTATGCCCTAATATTTCATCAAATTCACCTATCATGTCCAGTAATTTGGGTATTGAATTTTCTGGGTTTGTTACTGTAATTAAATATCATCTGCTCATAGAAATACCAGATAGAAACATAGAAACATAGACTTTGACAGCAGACAAGGACTGCTTGGCCCACCCAGTCTGCCCATTTCCCTACCTATTGGATAAGCTGTAGATCCTAGTTAACCAACAGCCTATTTCCTCCTACCACCCCCTAGAATTTCTTTATCTTTCCCATGCATTCTTGAATTCCCCACTGTTTTTGACCCCACAACCTCCTCAGGAAGGCCATTCCATGCATCCAACACCCTCTTTGTGAAAAAATACTTCCTCACATTACCCCTCAGCCATCCCCCCCATCTTGTTTCATGTCCATTCATTTGGGTATTGAATTTTCTGAGTTTGTAACTGTAATTACATATCATCTGCTTCTAGAGACACCAAATAATCCTGTTTGTCAGTACTCATACCTCTAATTTATTTAGTTGCTTCTGTTCTTACCAAAGGGCCTAGGGTTAAATTAAATATCAAAGGTGATGGCGGGCAACCTTGACTGGTGCCTCTCTTTAAAGGAAAGGAGGTACAAATTACATCTTTGATAATTACTGCCACCTTCAGATTTCTGTGCTGCAAGGCCACCCATTTTATAAAAGTTTCAGGAAAATCATACAAATTTAGTACAGCAAAAATGTGTGGCCACAATACACAATTGAATGCTATTTCTGTATCAAGTGAGAAAAGACCAATTGGAATTTTTACAGTATTAGCTACTTCATTAGACAAAAGAGTTTTCTACTATTACCAGCAGTGAGTCCATTTCTAATGAAACCAGATTGCTTGCTATTGATTAATATAGTGATTACTTTTTCAAGTCTGTCTGTTAAAGCAGCAGTACTAGTTAATAAAAATTTTCTTTTTGCAATAGTTATGTCAAGCAAGCTCCACAGCTGACACAACTTAAATCCTCTGCTTTAAATTTTGTATTTGTTTTCTTTATATTCTTTATTTTTAGCAGTTTAGCACAGACCCTTGCCAGGAGCTCCATATTAAATTCAGAGGGGAATGGGGTGCTGCCATTCTCTCATTGGTTATTTTGTCTGATGTAAGTGGAATGCACAACCCCTTTCTTTGCCTGATCAGTGTTTATAGGACAAGGAATGTAAACAAAGGGTGAAAAACAGGAAATGGGATGGGGGCTGCCATGTTTTCTGTGGATGCACACAGCATTTTAAATGTATTACAAATCAAGGGAACCAATTGTCAGAAAGCAGTAGTAAACAGCAAACGTTAAATCTGAAAGTTTTTTTTGTGTTATTTTCTTTTTCATCTCCTTGGCTGGGGGGGGTGGTCCTATGGTTCCCCATTTCAGGCATCCTTACCTTGGCTGCTGCCCTGGACCAGTCAGAGCTCAGACCCTTTTCACCCTACCATCCCAGGTCACTTTACAACAGGGATTTATCCTACACACTGCGGCGACCTGGAGGCCAGGCCTGAAGGGGAGCTGACTTAAGTGGGTCCACTGTGGTGCTGATGGAGTCTGCCATCATCATGCTGGAGGATTGTTTTTGTCCCTTAGTCTCCCTCCCTGGCGCAAGCATGCAGTGGCATCAAGGACATTCCTGTGCACACAATCACCCACAGTCCCCCCAATGCCTGCCCGCACCAGCCCACAGTTTGATCCCAAAACCTACACTATTACCCAGCCACTGCCAGGAGCCATTGTCTCAGCAATCCTCCCCACCCTCCCTCCCTCCCTGAAGGAGGAGGAGAGCAGTCCATAGGATGCTCGATCGTCCTCCCCTCCCAGCTGACCCCTGACACCCCGAGTCCATTCCTGAACCCAGTTGGCTGGCATGGCATGAGGTGTGGCATTCAGCACCTCAACCCTCAGCACCACTGGGCCGACACAAATCTGAAAGTTTGAACTACCAGGCAATGCAAAAATCTAGGAAGTGATGAACACTTACTGATTAACTAGTACTGCTGCTTTAATAACTTGTCCAGTATTTTCACATATGTATTTATTAAAGAAATTGGCCTGTGGCTTTTACATTCCAATGGATCTTTTCCACTTTTATGTAATGAGGTGATGAGGTTTTGTGTCACGCTGCTAGGTAAAGCACCCTTTAAGAATGCCTACTTCAATAAATTTTTAAGAATAAGCAAACTTGAGTCTGTCAATTTACTATAAAAATTTTCTGGATAGCCATCAGGTCCTAGAGCTTTATTATTGTTATTATTATTATTTATTTGTTTGTTTATGTATTTGTTTATGCATTAAGGCTATGTATTGCTGATTTTTATCTCTTCCATTGTAATATCTTGTCTTAGTATGTCTATAGTATGATATGTTGGACACTTTGGATATTCATTTTCCTTGTAAGAAATTTTAGATTTCTGTATGTGCTTTGAGTACCTGTATCATACAGCCATTTGTAAAATTATAAGAATTCACTATTTATTTTCTTGTTGCTAGGTACTAATGCCCCAATATAAAGATCTTTAACAGCAGTTATATTTGTGGTATTATTATTTTGTTTCAGTTGAACAGCAAGCAGTTTACTTGCTTCTGGTCCAGAATCAATGTAATTAAGTTTAAATTTTCTTATGGCAAAGTCATCTTCTCTCCTGATAGTTTCATAATATTCTGATTTTAGTTTAGTCCAGTTTGACCAATTTTCTTATGAATTATCTACATCAATTATGGTCTCAAGTATTTTTTCCCCCGGCGGTTCTTTAGTTTTTTGGAGTCTTTATTTTTAGATTGCTCAGGGCATACTGATTAAATGATCTCTCAACCAGCATTTGAGCCATTCTTGGTTTGTGGCCCAAGACGTGTCTTGTGATTATTTTTTAAGTCATTCCTCAATTTTCCAATCAATTTGTTAACAATTTCTGTGTCTTCAATTATGTAGTTGTTAAGTCTCCATCTAGTAGTTCTTTCTGAGTTACCTTGCTCTAAAAACTTTAGAGGTCCTGGTGAGTGATCTGAAAGTACACGTTCTCTTATCACTGTATGTAGAATTCTATGTGCCTAACATTTTTGGTACATAAACTTGGTACAACCTGGAGCCTGTTTAATGACATTGTGCCACAAAAGACTATTCCTTTGTATTAGGATGCATTACTCTCCATCCACCCACTAAGTCCAACCCATCTACCACATTTTTTAAATCTCTGTCAGATTTAGACCTACCTAGTTGAATTTTAGATCTAAGTTTGGATCTAATATTGCATTGGTGCCCCCAGCTATGAAAATTGAGCTATCTATAAAAGTGTTAATTTTACTATAGATCTCTGTAAGAACTGTGTGAGCTTGATTTGAATGGTTGTAAGCATTAATTAAAGTAACATATTCCTCATCTAGTTTACCACTGACTGTAATATGATGTCCCTTGTCATCTGCAATCATTGAACTCATTTGGAAATTAACTATCCTTTTAAGTAAAATTATTACTCCTGATTTTTTTTAACTTTGGTCTGCTCCAGAAATTTGTTCTACCCATTTTGTTGCATTAATTTTATATTTTTACTATTCAGATGTGTTTCTTGAAGGACGACAAAACAGATTAATTTTTTTTAAGATGTAATACTGAGTACCTTTTTAATTTGTGATTCAAGCCACTCACATTCAATGTAATCAAACTGCATTCTTTGCTACATGACACAATTATGTGTGAAATAAAATTTATGATATATACAATTTTCCTTAAGAAACCTACCTGTCTTTGTCAAGCAAAGACTGCAAATTTTGTTCTGGCCATAACTATCCCTCTCCACATAAATCTTAAAGGAGAACTGTCACCAACAGGATATCTTAATGTCTGAAAGCCCATGAAAAGTTAATTTGATTGAGCTATTGTGTTGATCTGTGAATCTTTGCAGTCAAGAGTTATTCATATGTAAATCACCCTGTAATTAAGGGCTGGTGGCAGCCATATGTTTTGGGCTCCTGACAGGAAATGATGTCACTGAGGGTCCAGTTCCCCTTTGACTGTATTTAATCCAACATGTTAAATAGGAAATAGACTGTTTTTCAAGTGTGTTTTAAGGTTTTATTACAACACTCCCTACATCTATAATAATTTTTTTGTATGTGATTTGAAACTAGTGAGTTATCACATTTACATTTCAAACTATTAGTAAAAATAATCCATCTTCTGAATTGCATTAATCTCTAGGCTGTACTGCCAGTGTCAGCTGATTATCAAAAATGACACATCTCAAGGCTGGCTCTGTGGTGCCAACAGGTATTGGGGCCCCATATCAGGATTTATAAACCCTGGCTGTGTCCATGTCAATACAGGTTTGTAGCTCAGTGCCATTGACCACTGTGCTATACTGTCTCCAAATAATCCAATAGAATTCTGGCATTGTTGTGGTAGAAAATCCCATTCCATCCAAAGTGTTTCATTAAGAAACTGTTATAATTTTAACTTCATCAAAATAAGTAAAATACTTTTTAATAACAGCCAGCCTGCTGGTGCAGAGGGCTGATGTGCTGGTGCCTTATCTCTTGCTACACTGTCAATCTGGGTTTGGGAACTACCTTGGGTCACTGGGGAGCCACAGGTCCAGTGGGCAGCGCAGGCAGCAGGAGCAGTGATGCAAGTCTGGGGAGGGATGGATGGGGCCACCAGATCCTGGCATGTGAGTGCATGTACACGCACATGTATGCCATGACCCTGGGGGGAAGGGGAGAAAAAAACCTGAAAAATACCATAAATTGCAAATGAAAAAAAAAATACTCTTTAATTAATGGTGATAATTTTTTACATACAGATAAAGACACATTTATCTCCAGTTACAACCTCCCAGTTGATATTTGTGGTTACAACCAGGAGATTGTAATCAACACATATCAATCAAGCAGCACCACAGAAAGCTAACTGGTGCATAGTTTCCCTGTAGGTGGGCTAAACATCTTGCCAACATGGTGGCTCCATTACAGAGTACAGGTATCAGCACTCAAGCTTTGCCACACAATGTTAAGACAGATATGATTTTAAATATTTTAAAATATCTATTTAAAGATCTAGTTGATCCTGCCTTGGAAATGAAAAAAATCAATCTGGTTGATCCTGCCGCTCATACCCTTAGAGCACGTCTTACACTATGCAGCAATGCTGATGGACCACAACTTTCCAGGATGTCATTACCACTGTAATGTAAAAAAAAAGAAAAGAAAAAAACAAAAGGGAGAGACAGGGTGTGTGTGTGTGCGTGTGTGCACGCGCGCACATGCTCTTGTGTGTGTGTATGTGTATGTGTGCGTGTGTGTGTGTCTCTATCTCTGATAGAAGTGCTGCACTAACTGAACTGTGCTGAAAGGTAAAAAATATCACCATTAATTAAATAAAATAATATATGTGTGTGTGTGTGTAAAAGCCAGAATTTTACACTCACACTCTGTATGTGATGCTTTTATAAATCCCTCAGGGTATATGTTGTATTCCATGCCTTGGGTTTGTGTAAAATTCTAGTTACACACACCCACCCATATATTATTCTATATTTTAATAATGCAATTCAGGTTATGCATGTTTTAACGATGTTGTCCATCTATGTGTTTTTGCCATTAATAAACAAGTAACTGCATCCTATTTTTTTTCTTTTCAAGTCAAATCTGGTTAGAAAGATTATAATATTTTCAGAATCTTAACACATGTTCAAACCCCATTCTGATGGATGAATGACACTTGTTCACAGCTGTACTGCCAGCTGATAATCAAAAGCTACACATTTCAAGGCTGGACTCATGATGCCAGGCCAGTAGGTACATAGCCACATTTGCATCTTGTAGACCTGAGGTCACACCTGAAATTGTAAGAGAAAAGGCTGCAAGAGAGAGAATGGAAAAAGACTAAAGTTGGTGCTGTGGCAGTCCCAGAAATCTGTACTGACATGAACACAGCCAGGGTTTAGAAATCTTGATATGGGGCCTCAATACCTATTGGCACCACAGAGCCAGCCTTGAGATGTGTAGTTTTTGATGATCAGCTGGCACTGGCAGTATAGCCTAGAGATTAAAGCAATTCTGAAGATGGATTATTTGTTCTAACAGTTTGAAATGTAAAGGTGATAACTCACTAGTTTCAATGCACATACAAAACAATTATTATAGATGTAGAAAGTGTTGTAATAACACCTTAAAATACACTTAATAAAACAGTCAATTTCCTATTTAACCTGTTGGATTAAATATAGTCCAAGAAGGACCTAGACCCTCGGTGACATCATTTCCTGTCAGGAGCCCAAAACATATGGCAGCCACCAGCCCTTAATTACAGGGTGATTTACATATGAATACCTCTGGGCTGCAAAGATTCATGGATCAAGACAATGTCTCAATCAAAAAATCTTTTTATGGGCTTTCAGACATTAAGAAATCCTACTGATGACAGTTCCCCTTTAAGTAAACTAGTAGAGAAATATAGAAGTCTAAGTTCTGTAAAAAAAAGGAAAAAGGTAAGTTGAACAGAAAGGATGTTCTAGATTATCAATAACAGTAAAAAACAACATTCACAATTGTTCTAACAAGTGTAAATACAAATGAAATCACTAAATAGAATAATATAAGAACACATTTTGTCTTACTTTCCACTAAGCTCATGCATATTTAGAATATGACAACTAAGAACAGGATTCCCACTTCCCCTCCCACACATTCCTTATTTTGATTATAGTTTCTGACAGGAGTTTAAAACATTAGAGAAAAGGTATAAAACATGGAAACTACCCTGTTAAGAGACATTCAGTTTTATACTGGTTTTAGTATACCTTGTATTAAGGAGACTTTTCCCTTTTTTACAAAAAAAAGCTTTGTTATTTACTAAGTATATCTATTAGAAATAGTATAATTACATGATGACACAATCAGTTTGTATCCCAGCCTCAGTTTTCCATGTGTATTTCTCCTTTAATTCCAATAATACAGTTCTGCCCACCTTCTAGACTGATATGCTCCATTAAATCATACAGCAGATAAGTCCCAAGAATACTGACTGTATTCTACCCTTGAGAGTTAAATCGTGACCGAGGGCATATATACAGTACATAAGCAGTTCATTTCAGGTGTGCTTCAAGTTTCTTTTGGAATGATTAAAATTGAGTGAACAGCAACAATCCAGTATTATACAAAAATAGATTTAGTAGTTGCCGTATTGGTCCTTGCAAGAATAGATCCAGAAGCAAATGATTTGATACCTTTTAATGGACCAACATAGATGTAACAACAAGAACAAAGTGCTCTAGCTTTCGGACCAACCAGTCCTTCTTCAGAAGCTCATGGCAGTGGTTTAGAAAATACAATACTTATAACAGCTAGATAATGCAGTGAAAAACAGAAAAAAATCCGCATTGGTTTAAAATACTAATTTAAAAAAAAATTCATTTAAAAAAAATACAGAAGATGATGTCAGAGAAGTTTAACAGTACAATACTGCCTTCAGCCAGAAAGACCCTTGGGTCAGATGTGCTTGGTGGAACACACATACAAAGAATCCTACTGCATATAAATTTAATTGACATAAGATAACACTGCTGAAGCAGATAACTCCTAAATCAAGCTATGAGTGTCACAGTTAGTATAAGGATGTGATTACTGAAAGGCAACCCCCACCCAGATTAAAGACAAACTAAGATTGTTATAGGGCTCATGAAATTTCAATGTTACCATTATAGACAAGAATTTACCAGTAAAGTTGTCTTAGAAACATCAGTGCACACTGTGTGATGTGTAAAACCTAGCTGGACCTGTCACCCAGCTGTATTCTCAAGCTAGATATAAGGCCCAAGAAATTTCAAAAACCTCAGGACTATATAAATGATCATTTAAATATAAATTGATAATATTAGTGTCAAACAAAAAACTCTAGTCGAGGAACCTCAAGGAATTAAGACCATGTAGCCTGATATGTACTGATGTCAATATATACTGAGAATGTAGCAACTTGATGTACCACAAGTGTCTAAGGAATCTGAAAAAGAGATAAAAATGTAATTTCTCTCCTCCTCTTCATACAAACAATACAACCTAACCCACCCCACATCACAATAATGTGGGTGGGGGAGATACATAGCTTAAAGGAGATGTTGTCTCTCTCTCTCTCTCTCTCCCCCACAGACACACACACACACACACACACACACACACTCTATCTCCTAGTGAACCTATATTAACTTCAGTCACTGCAATTGTTCCCCAAAGGAATTCAACTTGTCATGAAATCCTGAGTAAAAGGGCTTATGTCTCCTAATATCTACAGAGTAAAAATGTAGCACTATTTAACCGTACTACTATCTGCAAAGTAACATTACCAAGGATACTAGATAGAACTACCATGAAATAAACCTACCACCCTCCCCAGGATAAGGTAACTAGAAGTAAATTTATTTATTTATTTATTTAAACAGCAGTTTGGAAAACCTTTGAGCCATAGGCTCATTTACAAAGGTACCTTGTCACAGTAAGACAAACGAAAATACACAGTATAACAGTAACTTAAGACATAGATACAAACAAGCTGGTACAGGTAGGATTGATGCAAACAATACCAGAGTTATGTTGTCCTTAGCAGTTTAGTAGTAAGCTTTGTCATAAGTATTGAGTACGGCTTTGACTAGTGGCAATTACAGCTTCGGGTGTTAACAAGGTGGTTCCATAAGGAAGTTTTGAAGCACGATATAGTTGGAGCTTCAGAGACGGAGGTGGGCAGTGTGTTGAACCAGGAGTGGGCCCTAAAGCTCTTTGGCCATGAGAGGTCCTAGCTCTAGGTATAACAAGAGAGGTTTTCCCAGAGGTCCGAGAATGAACTAGTGGGACAGAGCGGCGGATGGTGGTGGTCAATCCTGGTGGGGATAGCCCAAGGAGGGTCTTTTTTTGTAAGGGTACAGGTCAGATATTTGAGGCGCTCGTCAAGATCAAGTACCAGCGCTTTAGCATACAGTAGACAGGTGTGTGTTAGCCTAGGTGCCCCAGTAATTAACCTGCAGGCCTTATTCAGAGAAAAGGAATTTTATGGAGTGCGGTCTGATCAGCAGCACCATACACCGGGCAGTCCATAGTCAACTAGGGACAGGATAGAGGAGGTGACTGTGAGTGAAGAGCTCGGGGAGGCAGTGTTTATACCGATGTAAGATGCCCAATCGGATATTAGTGGCAGTGGCTAGAGGCAGCGATGTGTCCATGGAAGGAGAGGAGGGGTCAAAATGGATCCCTAGGTATTTATAGAGCAAACTTGTTCAAGTGGGAAAGAGGACCCAGAGTGAATGAGGAGTTTGAAGTTGCAGGACTTGTTTTGAGGATGAGTGAAGAACATGGTTTTTGGTTTTTTAAGATTTATCACCAATCTATGTTCCTTGAACCAGCCCTCGGCTTCAGCGAAGGACTTCTGCAGCAAGTCCTGGAGAGCAATAGGGTTACGACTCAAGGCAAAGATGACTGCATCATCAGCGTACAATAGAATGTTCCCCAAGCAAAAGCGTGGAAAGGTGTTAAGGTAAAGGGAGAATAGTAAGGGGCCCAGAATGGAGCCCTGGGGAACCCCAGAAAATATGGGACAGATGTTTGAGTAGGTCCTATTAATTTTTACACACTGTGAGCGGTCAGACAGATAACTGGTGCACCAGGAGATAGGCCCAGCAGCAAAACCAGAGAGACTAAGGGCATCAAGAAGGAGGGGGTGGGAGACAGTGTCGAAAGCTTTAGAGAGGTCAATGAAGACTGCACCAGCCAGAGAACCAGTGTCTAAGGAGGAGTGGAGAAAGTTGGAGAACTCTAGAAGGGCTGCGTTGGTACTGTGGCCTGCCTGTAGCCATGCTGCCTCAGACATAGGATATTGTAGGTGGAGAGGTAGTCAGAGATTTGAGAGCTACCACTTTTCCAAGGCCTTGGAGAGAGGAGAGAGAATGGAGATTGGCCGATAGTTTCCAGCCACAGTCCTATCACCACCTTTAAAGATAGGGGTGACAGTGGTGACTTTCCAGGCAGTTGGAACCTTCCCCAGGCAAAGATAGTGGTTGATGAGGCACGTGATCAGGGTAAGGACTGTGTCTAAGACCAGCCGTAGGATACACGGATCCAGGGTGTCACTGCCTGTACTATTACTCTTGAGGGCAGTGACAAGGTGCGGCCTAAGTTTTTGGGCAGAAACATGGCGGAGGAGAAAATAAGGGCGTGAAAGATTTACGACAGGTGTTGGGGGGAGGAGGGTCAAAAGAATTTGTAGGGAGGATAGGGCTAAGGTCAGTGAATGAGGTGTTGAGGTGGTTGGCTATGAGGGCTGGGTCTGAGAAGATCACACCATTAATGTTGATCTGGTGGGTGGGGAGTGTGCACCCATTTAACTGTTTAATGTTATCCCAGAAGGTTCTGGGTTTCCCCATGAGGCAGTGAGTGAGGACCGATAGTGCTCAGACTTGGCTCCTGATGGCCCAGTGCACTTGTTTCAGGTGGCAGAATACAACTGCCTGTCACTGGGCCAGCCAGTCTCAATGGCACAATGCCATAGGTTGTCCCTATGTTTGAGTTGGTGGATCAAAGCTGGGGTTACCCAGGGGGCATTCTACCTTTTAGAATGGCGGGTCGACATTGGGGCAAAGATATCACAGGCATTATTAAAAGTTTGGGTAAAGAAGAAGAGAGCTGTGTCGATGTCAGGAGTTGCTTGTATAGGAGACCAGTCAATTTGGGACAGAAGTTCCTTAAGTTTTATCAGTCCACCAGGTATTAGACGCCGCCGGCATGTGGACTGTGCTATGGGTTTGGGGACTGAGGATGACAGTGGAATAGAATAGGGAGTGATCGCTGAGAGAGTCTGGGAGGACTTGTACATTGGGGATCCAATTAGGGAGGTTGGTGAGTACCACATCAAGCAGGGGTGCTGGAGCCTCTCTTGGGGTTAGTCCTGGTAGGGTGGGTAACTAGTTGCGTTAGGTCTATTGCAGAAAAGGAGTCACGGGTAGAGGAGGAGGAGGGGCTGAGCCAGTTGACATTTAAGTCACCCACCAAAATTTGATCAGTGGAAGGAGGTAGTGAGGAAAGGTATTCTGTAAGAGAGGCAATGGCCTGCGTTTGGTCCCTGGGGGGCATGTATGCAATAGTCAGATAAAGGGGTCCCTTTAAAAGGTCAGGGGTTATTTTCAGCGTAAGTGCCTGGGCCCTTTAGTCAAGGATGGGAGCAGACAGGGCTAGTACAGGGAGAGATTCCTTGACATAAATAGCGCAGCCACTGCCCCATCTCCCAATACGGTCGGACCGGAAGAGGGTGAAACCAGGAAGGGTGACTAGGGAGTCAGGGGAGGATTTTGACAGCCAAGTCTCAACTAGAGCGATGACATCAGGGTTAATTGATGTGACCAGGCATTGTAGTGAGTCAAACTTTTTTAGGAGGCTACAGATATTCATGGAGACCATGCATAGGCCTGTGGTGCTAGTCGGGAAGCTCCTGGGAACTGGGCCAGGGTTTGGATGAATGTTCCCCGACAGGGGTAGTAGCATGACTGACACCCTGGCTGGGAGATAGTGAGAGTTTTCCCACGATTGACATGGGGAGGGAGGCTAAGGGAGCAGGGGTGGGCAGGGTGGTACAGGAAGGGAAGGCAAGAATAAGAAGACACCCAGATGTGCCTGAGGTGAGGAGGAAGCTAGGGGGAGGGCAGGGAGGACCGAGACACACAGAGGTCCCAAGGGGCAGGAGAGCAGGTTCAGGAGCAAGGGGAGGGAGGGGTGCCAGGGCACAGTGCGGAGTAGCAGATGGGTAAGTGGGCAAGTGCACTGCTAGTGGGGATAGGCACAGGCAGAGCGTGAGACAGGGCCAATACATTGTGGTGAGCAAGATCCAAGGGAAGTAGTACTGTACAGGTAGGAGTAGGAAGTAGCGAGG
This sequence comes from Neoceratodus forsteri, assembly GCA_016271365.2. NCBI lineage: Eukaryota > Metazoa > Chordata > Ceratodontiformes > Ceratodontidae > Neoceratodus > Neoceratodus forsteri. The sequence goes on from CM028129.1 coordinate 604,742,014, forward strand.
GAGCTTAGGTCCCTCTAGTGGCCAGCAGGTATAACCTGCAAATGGGAAAGTGGGGAGATAGGTTCTGGGCAACAGGACGTGATGTCACTGGATGTGATGTCCGAGGTGGATCCTTAAATTGACAGCTGCCCCTGGGTGGGTGGGTGGTTGGGGCAGGCGGAGCAGACGGCGTGCATCCCCCTGCAGGCATCCAGATGAAGAGAAGAGGCTCTCTTTACCTCGAAAGTTATCAGGCTGGAAATTCGGCTTCCTCAGCTCCTCAGGTGAGCTGCTTGTGTTGCATGTGTTGCTTGTTTGTCCCGAGTGCCTGCCACGGTCGGCAGTGAGCTTGGGGGGGGCTGCCTATGTAGTGGAGAAAACAAAGCCTCTCATTACTATGCAGCGGGAGAAAATGTTGTGATTTACACAAAGGGGCTCCACTCTAAGCAAACAGGGCTATTCCAAAATGAGGCCACACTAGGACCCAGCTATCCTAATACCTTCAGTTACAAGCACAATTGGATCCAATACTACAATATTAAACAAGTCTGCTCTATATTAGCTGCTTAGTATATCTGGCTTTAAGGTATAATCAGCAATTAGATCCTATACCACAATAATAAACAAGTCTGCTCTATATTAGCTGCTTAGTATATCTGGCTTTAAGGTATAATCAGCAAGGCAACTCTAGGGCACCCAGTGAATCCCTAGCTTTACACTTCAGCACTAGTAGCACAAAGAGAAGCAAATAACAAGCCCACTCAGTGGTAAACAGGGAACAAAGTTCATAAAATATAAGTGTTCATCAGGTAGCACCCCCCTGCAGGCGTCCAGACGAAGACAAGAGGCTTTCTTTACCTCAAAAGTTATCAGGCTGGAAATTCGGCTTCCTCAGCTCCTCAGGTGAGCTGCTTGTGTTGCATGTGTTGCTTGTTTGTCCCGAGTGCCTGCCACGGTCAGCAATGAGCTTGGGGAGGGGGGGCTGCCTCGAAAGTTATCAGGCTGGAAATTCGGCTTCCACAGCTCCTCAGGTGAGCTGCTTGTGTTGCATGTGTTGCTTGTTTGTCCCGAGTGCCTGCCACGGTTGGCAGTGAGCTTGGGGGGAGGCTGCCTCGAAAGTTATCTGGCTGGAAATTCGGCTTCCTCAGCACCTCAGGTGAGCTGCTTGTGTTGCATGTGTTGCTTGTTTGTCCCGAGTGCCTGCCGCGGTCGGCAGTGAGCTTGGGGGGGGCTGCCTCGAAAGTTATCAGGCTGGAAATTTGGCTTCCTCAGCTCCTCAGGTGAGCTGCTTGTGTTGCTTGTTTGTCCCGAGTGCCTGCCGTGGTTGGCAGTGAGCTTGGGGTGGGCGCTGCCTCGAAAGTTATCAGGCTGGAAATTCAGCTTCCTCAGCTCCTCAGGTGAGCTGCTTGTGCTGCATGTGTTGCTTGTTTGTCCCAAGTGCCTGCCGCGGTCGGCAGTGAGCTTGGGAGGGGGGCTGCCTCGAAAGTTATCAGGCTGGAAATTTGGCTTCCTCAGCTCCTCAGGTGAGCTGCTTGTGTTGCATGTATTGCTTGTTTGTCCCGAGTGCCTGCTGCGGCATAAAGTATATGTGTAAGACCAGAGGTCTAACATACCTACATATCCACAAATTACTACAATATTAGCCTAATGTAAAAAGATCTGTGCAGGACCCCCTTGCAAATGAGATCACACACCCCAATATGTACAGAGTTACAAAAATTATATATAACAGTATATGATAACACTCCTGTATGTACACTAGCAGGCTGGGTAATCTGAATATGGTCCAATGGAATCAATCCCCGCCCCAGGCAAAGATAAAAAGTAAGGAGGAATTAATATTCAGTATGTGTGTGAAATAAGAATAGTAACACATTATAACTCCATATATCTAAATAGAGACTTACCTCAATGTGACAGCAAGCCCTACATCTGTTATTTCACATACCTCACAACACATACCCACATACATACATACACACACGCCTCCACATCCCACACATGCTGAAGTCCTATAATATGTCAGTTTGAAGAAGAAAAGGTCTGTGGATGTTAGTTTCTGTAGTGTCCCATAAAGCCAAGATCAACGTTCATCCCATCTGCTACCATATTGAGATGTAAATTAAGTTTAATCTCAAAAGCTCGTCTCTGTTGTGTGTTTTTGAGATTTCATTTTAAGACCATTACTGACATATCTGAGACTGAGTGGTCAGGCTGGGAGAAGTGGTGCCCCACTGGTTTTTCAGTCTTCCTTGCTGTAATAGTATGTCTGTGTGAGTTCATCCTAGTGCGGAGCTGTTGGTGTGTCTCTCCTACATAACCTGTTTGTGGACATCTCTTGCACTGAATGAAATAAACAACATGTTGTGACATGCATGTATAACTCCCATGCACCTGGAATTGTCTGTTTTGTGATGTAACCACACAGTCCAAAGTAGAAATGAGCCCACAAGTCTTACAGGGGCGTTGATTGCAGGGTCGTGTGCCATTGTGTGACATGGTATTCTGTTCCGGTGAAAGTTTGCTCCTAATAATTAGGCTGGATAAATTTGGTGGTTGTTTAAAAGATAGTAGTGGGAGTTCCTTAAAAATACAATTAAGGGTTTCATCCTCACTAAATATTGGGTGGAGATCTTTAATAATCTTATGCAGACATTCAAGGTCTGGATGATATGTGACTACCAAGGGTATTCTGTCTGTAGCTGTCTTTTCTTTATATTGAAGTAATTATTGTCTTGGTACTTGCATTGCCCATTCTGTTATCCTGTCAATTTCCCTGCAAGGGTGTCCCTGCTCAATAAAGATGTTTTTCAACATAGCTCAATGTGTATCTCTGTCATCCTCATTTGAACAAATACGGTGACAACGAAGTGCTTGACTGTATATGACAGATTTTTTTGTATGGTTTGGGTGGTTACTTTTCTTGTGCAGGTATCTCTGTCTGTCTGTTGGCTTCCTGTAAATACATGTATGTAAGATTCCATCCTTAATGATGACTGTGGTGTCCAGAAATTTAACCTTGGTGGTAAAGTACTCCAGGGTAAGCTTTATGGTAGGGTGGAGATTATTAAGTTTGTGATGAAAATCTTTGAGTGCATCTGTGCCTTCCGTCCAGATGATAAACAAATCATCAATGTAACGGAAATAAGCTAGTGGTTTGTGGGGATACTGCCTTAAAAATCCTCCTCAAGTCAGCCATAAAGAGGTTAGCATACTGTGGAGCCATTTTGGTGCCCATTGCTGTTCCCATAGTTTGAACATAATGTTTACCATTGAAGTTGAAGTTGTTATGTGTCAAAATGAATTCCATAAGTTCCCCCACCACTCCAGGGTTGATGTTTTGTTCCAGTCCTTTCCCATGTATGTATTTAAGGCATGCTGCAATGCCATTTGTGCGTGGAATATTAGTGTAGAGGGATGTTACATCCATTGTCACTAAAATGGTATCAGGTGGTAAATCCTTATAACCAGAAAGTACATGCAAAAAGTGCATAGTGTCCTGGATATAACTGTCTCTTTCCATAACCAGCGGTTTCAAAATGGTCTCTACAAACCCTGAGATCCCCTCAGTCAAGGTACCATTACCAGAGACTATGGGTCTCCCTGGATTGCCAGGTTTATGTATTTTAGGCAGCATGTAGAATGTCCCTGGCCTGGGTTCATCAGGGATGAGGTGAGTTAGTTTCTCTCGGACATGGTCAGGAAAAGTTTTAATTAAGTCATGTAGTTCATCTTTATATCTTGTAGTGGGGTCACTCTCCAGTTCTCTGTAGTATGTAAGATCTGTTAGCTGTCTATTAGCTTCAGTAATATAATCCTCTCTGTTTAAAATCACCACTGCAGAGCCTTTATCAGCTTTATTGATGACAATGTTGTGGTTTGATTTCAGTGTCCCTATAGCTCTCCGTTACAGTGGAGAAAGGTTATAATGGGTTTGTTTTTGCCTGGTAAGGATCTGACCACTGACTTGTTGGCGGAAACAATTAATGTAATTGTCTAGTTTTTTGTTACGCCCCTTGAGGGGTAAAATCAGATTCCTTTTCTTATCCATTACATTATTGCTGTTTGCACTGTCTTCACTAGCAGTGATTTCTTCCCTGCCATGAAAGAATTCTTTAAGTCTCAATCTACGGAAGTACTCCTCCAGTTCACCACAAAACAGTATATTATCCAGTGATTTTGTTGGGCAGAAAGTGAGGACCTTTGAAAGTACATTTAGTTCTCCAGTAGTCAGTGTGTGGTTGGACAAATTAACAACTGAAAGGTGCCCAATGAATTTTTTTTTAAATGAGTATTTTAAACCAATGGGGATTTTTTTCTGTTTTTCACTGCATTATCTAGCTGTTATAAGTATTGTATTTTCTGAACAACTGCCATGAGCTTCTGAAGAAGGACTGGTTGGTCCGAAATCTAGAGCACTTTGTTCTTGTTGTTACATCTATGTTGGTCCATTAAAAGGTATCAAATCATTTGCTTCTGGAAGTATTATACAAATTAACTTTACTAAAATATTTGTAGATTACTAACAATTAAGAGATGCACATATCATTAATCCAACTTCCAATTGATGGTACAGACACCTTCTGACTCTTTTATGACTGTACCTTGAATGGAATGGGTTAATAGAAAATGAAGCACCTTTGTTGTTGAATTTCAGTTCCTCAGAGATCTGTAGTGACAGTGACCCAATGAAAGAAGACAAAATTGATTAGTTGTTTAATAAGACAAAGTCATATGTCTATTGTTAAACATTTGCCCTGAGTCCCCTGCATTCATTTAAGTACACTAAATAGCTGCATAATTTTAGAAGTTGTTGCAGTCCTTCAATATGATGTACTTGGTGCAAGCACGTTCCCATAATGCTTCTGGCAATTCTTGTGCAATGGACAGGCTCCTTCCTATTTGCTGCTCATACTGATATCTTATGATTTAGAGCCCCATCTCCACTTTTCAAAATGTTACTGTCTAAACTGAAGAATGTTCTCTGAGGAAGAATTAAGATGGTGATATTTCAAAAGAAGCAGTTTAAGTCATCTGTCCAACACAATCTTCTTGTCACTGGTATTTGTGAATAAGTCTATTAAAGAAAGTCTATTTAATAATTCCAGAGAGTTCCCTATCAACCTTCTTTTAAAAATTAGACTAATATCTGGTCTGTGAGTAGACTAAAGAAATGAACACATCAAGAAAAATAATAGTTCACCATCTATTTAAGCAAACTAAGTCACCACCATAGGAGATCAAGATCAGAGCACACATCTGAACTCCTTAAAGCATAAAGGGAGCAGTAATGAGTCAGGTGAGGTGAAGACAGCAAGAAGTGACAGATGTTGTTATACAGTATGTAATCTCCCTTTTGATGGATTTGGAGGCATGAAGAAAGAACAACTGACCCTAGTTTTTTGGAGGTAACCGGGTAAGGCCCACTAGGCGCAAGTGCTTGTTTTCAGGGATGATCTGGGAGCACTGGGATAATTAAGTGAATTGTTCAGAGTCACACAGTACGCAGGTGAAGGATATGGGAATCAAACCCAGATCTGCTGGCTGTACCAAGCTTATTCACAGTTCATTACTCTAACCTCTAGGCTATACTGCCAGCTCCAGATGGGGGATGGGGAGGAGGACACCTTGGGCAATGGTGAGCATGGTCATGGGCATGAGGCAGTGATGTGCCCAGTCCCAAAGGCTAAGTCTGCAGTTTACAGTATAACAGGCCAGGGAGCTATGATGGAAAAAATCTAGGACAGATCAAGGGTGGTGCCTAGATATTTAAAATCCTCCACAGTAGAGAGGTGGGAACCTTCAACGGCACTGAATTGACAGAAGTTCAGCACAGGATTTAAGTGTGGCTTGGAACCAAAATAGCATGGCTTGGGTCAATGAGGCTTTAAAAACCCTAGGCCCGATTCTCAAAGGAATATGCCTGGCGTAACTTGACTTGAGCCCCCAAAAATGGTGCAAGTAGCAAATTACACCAGGAGTTGCGGCATTCAATATTCTGCAAAGCAGCCTGTGACAGGTCACAGGCTGCTTGCGCCAAAGTGAACACCACCATTTATGCCCTAAACCCACTGCGACATGGTGCTGGGGGTTTATGGCAGCTGTTGCACCCTATTCTGGAAGGGCAACAACAAAGTCTGCAATGTTGTTATTCTAGAAGACCCCTGGTGGGCATCCATCAATGAAAAGTTATACCAACAAATAACTGGTGTAACTTGCATCCGCTGGGGTTGTGTGCCAATGGCCCCAATCCTCCAGTATGTGCTACTTCCTCAGCTCCATCTCTGCCTCATTAGACAGCCCCGCAGGGCTAGAGGAACTCCCCCACCTACTGTAAGAGCCCCACAGGGCTATCAGACCCCCCCACACCTACTGTAGGTGCCCCACAGGGCTAGAGGACAGTCCCCACCTACTGTAAATGCCCCATGGGGCTAGAGGACACCCCAACTGTAACTGCACCAAGGATCCCCCCACCTTGAATCTCAACCCACACCCCAAGTCAGCTGTATACTGTACAGCAGGTGCAACATGCAGACCATAATTCCCTGGTAGTCTAGTGGCCACCCACCCCCCAACCCAACAGTGTAAGGCCACCCCGCTCCCTCCCTGTGACCCATACCCAGTCAGCAACTGCCCAACCCACCCACACCACCGCAGCCAGCTGCCGACTGAGCACCCCTAGGAGCATGTACTGTATTAAGTATGCACTCAGAGGGTGACAGCAGCTGTCATTCTCTAAGCATGTACTCATTACAGTACGTACTCCTAGGGTATCTCAGTCAGTGGCTGGCTGCGGTGGTGTGGGTGGATTTGTTAGTCACCAATTGGGTATGGGTCACAGAGGGGAGCGGGTGGTCTTGCACTGTTGGGTTGGTGGGACATTAGACTACCGGGGATTTACGGTATGTGTACTGTACCTACTGTACAGTGTATGGCTGACTTGGGGTGCAGATTGGGATTTGAGGTGGGGGGATCTTTAGGGCACTTACAGTGGGGGGTCCTCTAGCCCTGTGGAGCTATGTCAGCACTTTCTGGAGGATCGGGGCATGGGGATGCACTTGCGCCCTGCTGGACTGTGGTTGCAGCTTGCAACAAACTCGCCAGGTATGCCTCTGTTCGGTGTACCTGGCTAGACATTGCAAGTTGCAGAACTTAGCCGAGGGGACCCTGCCCCATCTAGAATCAGGAGCAGGGTCCTTGCCACAACTGAGTTTGGTGCAAGTCGCCTTTGGAAGTGTCTTGCGCCATTCTTCTAGACTTGGCCCCTATATTTTTAAGAGCCATGCCAGGACCTAGGAAAATCGTGATTTAGCTGTGTACTAATTTGGGAAATAGAGGAAGTGCTGATGTAAAGTACAATGTCATCAACATACATGATATAAAAGCTGGAGGAGGGTAAGTCTTGACAAAGATAAAGAAGAGGATTGGACCAAATATTGAGTCTTGGGAGACCTCAAGTTTGATAAAGGCTATGTAAGACACAGTGTTATTAAAGTTTACTGTTCTCTATCTGTAAGGTAGTTCAAAAACCATGTGACAGTATGGTGGGAGAGGCAAATGGAGTGCAACATGGAGTGAAGAAGGGAATGGTCTAGTTAATCAAAGGCTTTTGAGAGGTCACTGAAAGTGGCTGCAGTAAGCAAGCCTTTATTCACCTTGGATTTTAAATAATTTATTAAATGATCAGAGTAGTGGTGGTGCTGCATTACTTTTGAACTCCATGTTGGGGTGGAAAGGTGATTGTAATTCTGAAGGAACATAGATGGGAGGCAAAAACTTTTCAAGCAATTTATTTTGAATTGGTAGTATTGTAATTGTCCTGTAGTTATTTAGCAGCTTGGGTTCACTCTTTCTGTAAGCAGGTGTGATTTTAGTAATGTTCGAGTCAACTGGGACTATCCAAGAGATAAGGGATAAGTTAATAAAGGAATAATGTCTGACAGGGTGGGTGTTATACTGGGATAGCATCCCGCCTCAGTTGATTGGGTCGGAGGCCACAGGCTGAGGGTGTCCAACACCTGAGAAGAGATGTTATCCCAGCATAAAACTCACCCTGGAGGGCATTATTCCTATTATACAAAGGCATGTTGTTTTATACAGAATAAAAAAATAATAATTTAAAAAAATGTTTTTGTTAGTGTGTAAAAATATTTTTGTTTCTTTAGAGAAGATGCAGAAAACGATAATGCAAAACAACAGCTGGGATGTTATGCCAAGATAACATTTCTGCTGTGATGGCCAACTGACCAATCAGAAGCCAGGATTCCTTCTTGCCATTGTATAAAAAGATATGATATAGGTGAGGCTAAGAAGAGTGCACCAAGATTCAGAAGATTAGATAACATCCCATCAGGGCTAGTATGCCACCAATGGGAAGGGACTTCAACAGTTATCACAATTTTTATCAGAAACTAAGGACTTTTAGTGGAGGGAAGGGGAGAGGGTGAATCAGGTGCAGTAGCTAGAAGGAAGGGTGAAAGACCAATAAAGTAAATGTTAAATGAATTGGCAGTTGTGGGATTGTTGCAGTGACCCCCCCCCCCAATTAACATATCATTATTAGCACTTTTGAACAGGAAGCCCAGGAAGTCTTAAACACATCCCCAAAAGTACCTGGGGTTCCCAGCAGAGGAAATTAGTTTTTCTCTGCAGTAAGAGCTCCTGGCAAGGCAAATAGCTCTTTTACACTGGTTTCTGAGATACTTATAAGCATTCCAGTCTGCTGGGTAAGATGAAGCTTTGACATATCAACAGTGCTTGTCCCTAGCCTTAAACAGGGAGAGAAGATACCTGTGCAGCTAGCATGTGGCATTGCCTTTGACCCTTCTCCTGGTTATGAGGGGCCAGCCTGTCTTGGGTGGCCCCCTTGAGTGTGACACCCTGACAATGAAACTTGAAAACAGACCATTACAGCGACAGTTGCTGTAATGGTCTGTTTTCAGTGATGCTTGTTTCCCGGTGTCCTTCCCCCTTCCCATAACAACTCCGACCTGGAATTGATTATATTAGAATGCAGGGGGTGTGGGGCATGTACCCCCCATCAAAAAACACATTCTTTTGTGAGGGCACAATACCGGTGTTGGTATTGTGCCATCGCTGTGCAGGACATTGGGATTCTGCCTGTCGTGCACACTTGGTGCTTCCGCCTGTTTTGAACCTTTGACAAACAGGACTGAAAGAGGCTAATAGCAGTATTAACCTTACTTGAGGAGAGTACGAGGAATCAGTCTGAAGCCCTGGCACCAGTCTACCAAGGGTTACTACCCCTGCATGCTGTCCTGGGTACAGACTGATGGACCTGTGTTTGAAATTAACAGCTACCGGAGTCTCCCTTCCCACAGTATATACACAAATGTGGTGCCTCCACCCAGAGTGACTCTTATGTGGGTTACTAACAAGTTTGGTACTGCCTTCTGGGAAGCTATGACCACCCACAATCCCACCTAGTGATCTTTTACACTTAGTTTTACAACTGCAACACTTAACACTTAGAATACAGGCTAATGCCAGGATTAATGATTTGCTCATGTACAATTCACTTACCAACAGGATCTAGGCATCCAGTATTTACCCTGCAATCCCACTGTAAAAAGACTGTTTCAATAACACAACCATGTATTTTCAGTTTACTTGGCCAATGTTTCAGTAGCTTTAACCGAGGTAATGATATGCTCACAAGCCAAGTTAACAGTAAAACAGCCAATCAGGTTTATTGAGGGGGCGTGAAAAAGGGAGGGATGAGAATTTCAGCTAATGATTACTTTACTATACTGGAACAGGTTAATTTTACTTCTAATCACTTTAGTCCCTGAATCACTCAATCTGTGCAACTATTGGGTACCCAGAGTGGAATGCAGGCATGCCAGAAATAGTGCCATGGGGTGGCCAGCATTGCAGTTGGTTGGGGCCTTCGATGGAAAGAAAAGTGATTAAATATGAGCAACACACTTGCAAAACCATAAACCATTTGTAAATTCCTGGCCAGATGGCCCAGCCACAATTAAACACTTTAAGCTGGTAAAATAAGTTAGATGGTACCATTAAACAATTGATTGCTTGGTTGCAGGGAGCTACCCTGGTTGTTCTCACTGTACCCAGATAGGATGTTGCTGTAGCTGGCAATATTGAAGACCTGTCTGGAGGCTGGTGGGGACCGGGGCAGACACAACTCACCTTCTCTTCATGGACTTTTCTTGTAAGTGGCCACAACCTGCATTTTGTTTCTGCACAGGGGCTGAATCCCTGATGCTGGTCTCTTACCAAGATGATGATTCTGGTACAGGAACAGTCTGGCTGGCCATTGGTGGCATAGGCCCAGACTGGAAAATGTATTTTTAGCAGTTTAGTTATTGTGCTGGGGATCTCCCAGTTTGAGTTCCAGAAATGCAGAAAATCCATGGGTGAACTTCTCCACTTGAATACTGGCTAGAGACTTTCTCCACATAAATTGGTTCTAGTAACAAAGCAGGAGTCCCTAGAGCACTCTACACCCTGCTGCTGGTGTCACCCTGAAGTGACTGAAAGAACAACACTTTTCCTCATGATTTAGGCTGATTTCCCAATTCTAGCACTGGGCTACAGAAACCACACAATCTGTTTCTTTTCTGCAGAAAGCAGTCTTGGATTCAATCGATCTCCCTCTTGGAATTGAGCTGAGTCCACAGGAGGCAAGACAAGCCTCCCCCTGTGAAGTTTCGCACAGCCCACAGCAGGCTGTTTCCTTCTCGGTGGCTCGAGCAGAACTTACTACCTTGAACACAGTTTCAACTGAAGGACTGGGATCTCTGTATTCTTGTTGGCTGATTGTACTGTCAATCACAGTCTGAGCGCTCCTGGTGGTCAATTTTGGTGCCAACAAGGAAAGTTCATAGCTTCACCCACAAGGCATTGCACTTAGGACCCCTTGATGACCCCTTGATTCCAACTGGTCCAAATTCAGAAGTCCCAGACCAAATGTGGTAGCTCCCATAGTGGAGGATAGCTAGTCAATGTAAACAACTTATTTATGTAGCAACAGTAATGATTTAGAAATAAATATTTACAGATTAATGAAATGCTCCCTCTGCTCTGATAAGCGACTGCAGAGTGGAACTTATTAGGGTGATGTCTGGCTAACTGAGAGCTTCAAAGCACTCAGACCCAGCCCAGGCCATTTACACTGTACACAGACTGAAGCTCTTAAAGGGACAGTGCAGATACATGGCATTGCACACACATGCAGAGCAACAGCAGAACATCAACAACCATGGATTCCCCTTCCTTTACTGGGCATCTACCAGGCAGTGGGCAAGACAGGAGCCCAGGAAGATACTTAAGGTAAGTCCCCTAATTTTGGAGGGTGGCTACAAGTCTATTCATGATAGTTCATTGAGGAGGGAGGGGGAGTCTAGGCAGGAGAAGTCCCACAGTGTGAGTATTGTAGGAGGGACTTTGGGAGTCCTGAGTTTCCAGATGCAGTACATGGGTGAGTGGTTACGCAGTGCATTAGGAAGCATACCAGCCAATTGGATTCTGTCTGTTCTGTTGGAAAGCATCCAGTCCAGTGTGATATCCCCCTTTGATTGCAAGGTGGGTGGGGTCAGAAATGAGCTGTGAGAGGAGGTAAATGAATGGCTGTGAAACTGCATGGACACTTAACTGACAAGCGCTAAGTTACCCTGTTCATTATCTGATCAAAATTGTTTCTCAGAGCACTAACTGCATTAAAACTGTGGAAGTATGCCAGCCAGCTGGTGCAGCAGTTGGATTTCTGCTTGCGACGCTGACAACCCAGGTTTGGGAATGGACCTGGGAGTCAAAGGGCCAGCCGGGGGGGAAGGATTGAGAATTCCTGGGACTGCTCTCCTTCTCTGGGCACAGGGGGAAAGAGTGTCCAGCAGTTTACGGATCCCTGGCAGAGGTTGGGGATCCACTGCAACCAGAGCCATCATCTAGAGGGGCAGGGTTGATGCTGGATGTCATTGCATGTCCCCACCCGCAGGAATTCAGCAAGCATCAAAAAAGTCAGCCCCACAGCATGACAACCTGCTCTGCCACTGCCTCCACTGCCTTCAATGACCATTGGTGGGGGTTACGCTCTCATGGTACCGACCCAAGGGATATGCTGAGGCTTCCCTACACTGTCAACTGGGGGGGAGCTGTTCTGGTGGCTCCACCCGTGGGGTAATCCTGGGCATAAGGGACCAACAGGCAGGGCAGGTCTGACCTCCAAATGGAGGATTTGGGGACCTGGGACCAAAAACAAAATGTGAAAGTATATGGTGTGTTAAATTCAGCTGCAACTAAATCTGTTTGTCTGGTGTACGAATTCAGCCAACCAATGGATCTATGGCTGTTTTTTTCTTTCTGGCATGCCTGACAGTTTCCTGTCATGGCACAGGCAGTGTCAGCAGCAACCCAAATTTCCACCGTGGACTCTGATGAAATGAAAGCTTTCCATTAACAAGTGCTAAAAGAAGTGACTACCTTCAAGACAACAGTTGCATCCCTAGAAGGGAAAGTGCATTAACTCCAGCACAAAATAAGAGACACAGAGACTTTATTCTGATATATTGATGAAAAGGACACTCATCATGAAGCTAGTATTCAGGACAAAAGACTCAGAGAACCACAGCTGCAGGAACAACTTGAGATTCATTTGATTTCCTGATGGAGTTGAGCAACAGGACAGTTTTCTTTAAAAAGAACTGCCCGGGCTGGCCCGGTGACACTGAGGGTTGAGGCACTGGATGTCACACCTCGCACCATGCCGGCGACCTGGGTTCAGGAACAGACTCGGACTGCGGGGAGCTGGCAGGGGAGAGGAAGGACTGAGCATCCCATGACTGCTCTCCTTCCTCTAGGGTGGGTTGGGGCACTGCAGTGCACTGTAGCCACAACTGGTGGAGGCCAGCGGTGCAGCAGCAGGCAGCAGAAATAAGGGGAGAGCGTGGCAGGCGTTGGCACATAATGCCTTGATGCCATTGCATGTCCAGCTCTCAGAGAACATAAACATCAGGCAGAAAATGGTGGAGTGTGATCTCTGTGGCTGATGGCCACTCCCAGTGTACCCCTGGTACCCAAGAGGATCCTGCATACAGGGTGCATGAGCAATTAAAGGCCAGCCCTGTGGGGGTGCCGGACCGGGCCCGGGTGTCGGTGTCCGGAGATTGGGAGGGATCCGCTCCTCAGGAAGGAGCATAAATAGAGCTGTGATAAAAAAAAGAACTGCCCAATTTCTTGTGATATGTGTGGAAAATAACCCTAGAAATAGAACAAGTCTGCTGGCCCCCCTACCCAGAGAGGGTGAAAGAACCAGACCTATTTTGCCCAGTTTCTACGGTTCCCCTAGAAAGAAAGAATTCTGACACTAAAAAGGAGAGGGGGAACTGATGAGGCATGGCAAGCGAATATACAGTATTATGGGGGCGTGGATGTGCCCCTATATTTAGGGTTGTATGTGCACTTCAATGTTAAACTTCCATATTTGCACTTTAATAACTTTGCAACCATTCAACAGATTTGCATGCAATTTTGCATGTGTGGACTCTTGGGGCAGATCTCTTGATGTACCAAGTTTTGTTTCAGTCAGATGTGTAGATTCTGAGATACATATAGTGACAAAAGTGAATTTTTTGGATTTGTTTCTCATTGGTTTGAATGGGTTTTCTGTCAGCTTGGCTAGCACCCATACAGTTTTGAATTTTGGCTTGAAATTATCTGGGTAGAAAGGGTCTGGCCTACAAATGTGTCTTTTGCATGTTTGGTGAAAAAATATTAATCCGTTCCAGTTATTTACTTTTGAAATTTTAAATTTTTGGTTCTGAGCATGCTCAGTAGCACTGAAAATAGCTGTATGAAAAGAAAAAAGGATCTTTCTTCGTATGGGGCAAAATCATTGTTTCATTTGCTGGCATCTTGTTTTCCCTTTTTCCATAAAAATTCACATTTAAAAACCCACAAAAATGACATTCCTGAGAGCAACCAACACATGTACTGTAGCTTGCTTATCAGGACCCCCTTAGCTGGATTCTGCACTTAAAGAGCCTCCGACACCTCACTAAGAACTTTGAAAACCATAATGTTTTGATACAAAGCAGCTTATATTTCTAATTAGTTCACAGCTTGGAAACAATCCATCACGAGAGAGAGAAATTGCCTGTGGGTATGTTCAGATGTGGGAGCTGTTCAGCATATACACATATTAAGGTGGGGAAAGACTTTTTTTTCCTAGAACCAACGAGACACTACAGGTACACTCTTTCATTTCTTGTAACATGGAGGCTGTGGTTTATATTGCAATATGCTCATGCAACTGCTATTATATTGGGAAGACCAAAAGGCATCTCAAGGAGAGAGTTTTGGAACACTTGAGAAATATAAGATCGGGTTGTTTACAAAGTGCCTGAGCAGTACATTGCTCTCGAGCAGGACCTGGACATTCTTTTATGTTTGGGAGTTGGGAAAAGTTACTATGGGGGCCAGAGGAGGTGATTTGGACAATAAATTCCTGTGCCGCTAGTCTTACTGGCAATATAAACTTAAGGCAGGAGTGTATCCTGGACTAAATGAACACTTCCAACTGGCTCTCTTCCTTAAGAAGAGAAGATCAAGAATTTTGCTAGTGACAAGTCTTTTCTCTCCAGTTTGTAGTGTTACATAATTCTCTTTCTCCTTTATATGCTTTAGGACTTTATGATACTAATATTGGATAATTGTAGTATAAATTAATAATGGAAATTGGACTTTTGCTGCATATATATATATATATTTTTCTCCCTGTTGTGACTGTGTGTGTGTGTATATATATATATATATATATATATATATATATATGTATATACATTCAGTTAGGACTGATGAGCCTAATGCACACCCCAATGCCGGTTGGGGGGATGGGCTGGAGGGTGCAAGGGGGGCTTTTAACCCTAACACGAAGTTCCTTGCTTTTGTCGCTGTGGACCAACCTTAACTGATACATTAAACAGAGTTTTTTGCCATGAATTTCCCTTCTTTTTGAGAATGAAGACTATAAATAGTGAATAGAATGTGGTGGTGGGAGGCGCTCCCACCATGTGATGTGTAGTGACATAGTAATGGTAACTGCAATGCAAACACAAGTGCTAATGGTTATGCACATGGTGATGCAAACGTAAAAGGTAATGTAAACATTAATAGAAATGCAAGTGCAAACTGACGGCAAAGTGAACAGTGATGCAAACGGAGACGCAAGCATGTACGTAAACGTAACTGGTAATGCGTACAGTCATGGTACCGCTATTGTAAACACAAATGTTAAGTGTTATAGCAATAATAACGCCAAAGGGAACAGAAATGGAAAGGCGAACACAAGCGCATAGGGAAATACAAAGCATAACACGCACAGTCATGGTACCACAATTGCAAACAAAAATGGTAATGGTAACAGGAAAAATAACGCCAAAGGAAACAGAAACGGAAAGGCAAACGCAAGCGCATATGGGAACACAAACCGTAATTTGCATGGTCATGGTACCACAATTGGAAATGCAAATGGCAATGGTAACAAGTAAAATAACTCCAAAGGAAACAGAAACGGAAATGCAAACGCAAGCACGTACAGAAACGCAAACTGTTATGCACACAGTCACGTTACTGGACTTGTAAATGCAAATGGTAATGGTAACAGTAACAATAACTCCAAAGAAAACAGAAATGCAAATGCAATCACAAGCGTGTAAGGAAATGCAAACTGTGACATGCACGGTGATGGTACGGCAATTGGAAATGCAATGGTAACGTTAACAGCAGAAATAATGGCAAAGTAAACAGAAATGGAAACGCAAACGCAAGTGCGTACGCAAATGAGAACACATAGAGTAATGCACATGGTGGCGTACATGGGAACGGTAATGCAAATGGGTATGGAAACACAAGTGGGAATGGTAACTGTAACAGTAATGGAAGCACACACCCTGTATTTGTCCAACAGTTGCATAGAGAAACACAGTGTGTAGAAAGAATGTATGCATAATAATGGGCCTCAGAGCAGAAAATGAGCTTTTGGAATACCAAATTGCTAATATCTCAGGAACCGTATGATGTAGAAAAGTTTTTTCAATTTCACATGATGCATGAGTTCCAGGGCTAGGTTGCCCATAGGGCTACACATTGTCACTATGAAAATTCCGTATCTCGCACCATTTTCGAGATACGAGCCCCGAAAGGCGCTGCGTATGCCACCATGTTAGTCTACGGGAAAAAAGTCAAATTCGGAGTACCATAACTTGGCATCCATGGAATATTTTTTCACCAAACCACCAAAAGGCACATCTTTGAGATGTTGTCTGCCTTCCCTCCAAATTTGAGCCCAAAAAGCCAAACCGTTCATTTACAGCAGGCTGGCAAAGAACTCCTGCCATTTTGGTCATAGTCTGGAAAAGTAGTGTCGTAATTTGAGACACTTTTCGCAAAAATTTGCAAAAGTGTCGCAGGTGCAACACTACTTTGCGACACTACTGTTTCCAGAAATTTGAAAAACATATTTCTGGAGTGTTTAATCCCAAAATAAAGACATGACTAGCATCCTCAGGGTCTGACTAGGTGAACACAGAAAGAATTGTGTCCCTAGAAGGTCCCAATTTTAAATGCCAAGCATTTTTCTGATCAGTAAATGAAAACAAAATGGCACATTTGCGACACTACTAGAGCCATTTGCGACACTAAAAAGTGCATTTGTGACACTTTCAAACTTTTTGTTAACTTTTCCCATTGACTTATAATGGGAACTTGTTTATTGAATAACTTTTGAAATGTTTAATATTTTTTCACAAAGTCTTCAAAAGGCACATCGGGGATGTTCCCTGAAGTTTTCAGACTGGTCGCACAAACCATGTGACTTGTAGGTGTGAGCAAAGAATTTGCAAAAAAAGTAATTGCGCATTCAGTTGTTGCTTAATAACTCTGCAGTTGTATATCCAACTGGTACAAAGGTTGGCAGATCCCAAGATCTACCATGCCCAATTAGGCATACCAAATTTCAGGCAAATCCATTAAATAGTGGCAAAGTTATTAAGGTGCAAAGTTTCACCCTTTAACCTTAAAAGTGCTACTCAACCCTAACTATGGTAGCACTACCATGCTACTATATATATATATATATATATATATATATATATATATATAAGGGATATACAATGGTGAGCTGTCAGATAAATGATTTATCTACATAAGTGCTATTTGACCTTGGGTAACCTCACGAGTGGCGTAAGCCATGAGTGAGGTGTCCAAGGTCAAACAGCACAAGTGTAGATAAATCATTTATCTGACAGGTTACCATTGCATATTTCATTTATGCAATAGGGAGGCTTTCTTTCAGTGCAGGAACATTTGGTTTTGACTGCTTATCTTTATTTTAAATTATAATTTCTGGGAGTTTTGGTTAACTTTCCTAGAGTATGTCTGCCTAGCACAGTGGTTGCTATTAAATGAAACACCACTCATTTTGTTGAAAACTTCTTGCTGAACAAATGTCATGCTCACAGTACTATACTACCTTTTTCATTTTAAAGTTATTCCCATTTGTCAAAAAAGGAAAAGAAAATTGAATTTTATGCTGTTTTTTGCTAATTATAAAAAAAACCGAAAAGGTATCTATAAATGAAACACCACTCATTTTGTAGATATTTTTGTGCTGAATATATTTCGTGCTCACAGTACCATGCTATCATTTTTTGTTTTAAAGTTATTCACATTTGTTTGTCAAAAAAGTGAACAAAAAATTACATTTTATTCTGCTTTTTCGCTAATTGTAAAAAATCTATAAGGTATCTATACATGAAACACCACTCATTTTGTAGATAATTTTGTGCTGAACAATTTTCATGCTCACAGTACCATGCTATCTTTTTTCGTTTTAAAGTTATTTCCATTTGAATATGGTTAGAACTGCTTCTGAGGCAGAACATTCTAAATGAATTCTAGAGAGATTTGTTACATAGTAACTGTGTGTATAAATGGTCACTGTGTGTATAAATTTATTTATAAAATGGGCACAAAAAATTCTATATCATGATTGGCTAATCAGCAGTCTTACCCGTGTCCTTATACAGCCATATCATGCCAACCTGCACTACATACCAACTGATAGCCCTGCCACACCTAGAAATCACTGAGCCCGCACTGCCCAAACCACTTTCTAAACATTCGAACTATCGCAAAGCAGCAGTTACAGCGCGGCATTTCAAGCGCTACCAATACCTCAGAAAATGCCACAACGAAATCAGCAGATGCTGCCACGAAGAGGCGCCCTCAAACTGAATCCACAGACTTGTCCTTCCATAGACTGTTTCACCTACCAGTTAGTCACATTTAAAAACGTGATGGACAAACTTTTTGTTACTACAGCAGAGCGAGCGGTCCGGACGATTTTTCAAACAAGTCTAACAGCATCTACGGTGGCTAGCAAGGACACACTCGCTCTTAATGAGCAGCCGTGGTTTCAAACGTTTTTCTGTCCACTCCAAGGCACCCTTCAGGAAATGGGCATGTGGTTGCAATAATTGTAAATATACTGGCCATCAAAATCAAACACTGACTGTCAAAAACTGGCACATTGTTAAGCACCAGAGACACCCTATTATGACAGACAAAATCAAATGACATGTGGAAGAGAACCTCAGCAGTCTCCGTGTGTGTGTGTGTGTGTGTGTGTGTGTGTGTGTTTCTGTATGTGTGTGAGGGGAAACACCACCCTAAACGCCCTATAGTCCCTATCAAATGATTCAGAGATGCCCTCAATATAGGGACTATTTTACTCCTTCAGACATTAAAACTTCAAGTTTTAAAAGGTGTTTGCATTTTTTACTTTTTTTTTTCTTAAATACTACCTTAATAGGGCCCATTTTATAAGCGGAATAAGACACTCCGAGGTGTGTTTATGGCCTCGACAAGAGCACTTCCCAGGCAAGAAGGCACTCTGCCAAGCGCCCACGGCCTTCATTACGCACCAGGGCGGTTTTATCAGGCCATAAACCACACCTCGTCGTGTCTTATTCCTTACTTATACACACAGTGACTCAGATAAACACATTTATCACACTGAATATATGTCCACCCTATTGCATAAATATATATATATATATATATATATATATATATATATATATATATATTCTCCTTGTTGTGATTGTATGCATTTAGAATTTTGGTGATAGTCAGGTAGTTACTTATAATCTTGTAGTCCTACTAGGAATGTGATTGTGGTAACATTCACAGCATTTACTTTATTCCATATACCCATTCCTCCCCCTCCCTCCCCTCCTCCTTCCCCTTCCCCCAAATACCTTTCTCTCCCTGGCATCATGTTTGTCATTTTTCACCTTTTTTCCCCCTGCTTATTTTTTAAAATTATTCAAAATTAACGAGTGTTTATACTACTTGAATGGGATAACATATCCATTCACCTGAAAATAGGCATGCAGATTGTCTAGTGTACCTACCTGGTCAACAAAAGCCAAATAAATAAATAATAAATAAATAAATTCAGATATAGGTACTTAAACTCTCCCCCTTCCTCCCTTCCCCCCTTTTTTCCCCACACACTCTGCAGCATTCTTTGGATGTAGAGTGGGAAGCATTTTACTTCATTGTTTCATTATTTCATTATGCCTTATTATTTTTTATGTGTAATTTAAGTGCATATGAAATTGTTATATATGTATTTTTTAGTTTCTTGAGAATCAGCATGAAGAACTTTGCACCTATATTTATGGATTCTACCTTAGAGCCTGATGTATAGTTTTATATATAGTCCTGTATGTTGATATTGGGTGCATAACTTTAGATTTTAGGTATGACATTTGACTTGAAGCTGTGCCAGTAATGCATTGTCTTTTGATATTAAGATATACACTTTTATTTTTACATTGTATACATTCCAGACCTGACATGTTTAGTTTTGCACTTGCACTTTAAATGGGGGAGTTGCCTATGTGTGTTTTGGAGCACTATAAGAGTAGGGGTTTTCTATAGCCCCTACGTCTTTGACAAAGCATCAGAGCGATGCGAAACATCTACCACGTCTACGAGGGGGTGCTTCACTCTATGTGTAGTCCATTGTTACTTTTCAGTATTAAACCTTTTTAATGGCTCCTAACTTTGGAATTTGTAGTTGTTTGCCAGTGAGCCTATGCCTTTCTCTTTGTTTTAGCATTACCCTGTTCCTGCCTTGGCTCCTGGTATGAGTGTTTTTGAGCCGCTTTGTGAGTTTTTTGTATTTCTCATTAGCTTTGAATTTCTCATCCCGATTATTTATTACCTAGGTCATATGCATGAAAAAAGGATATTTATTCCTTTAGTGTTCATTAGCTCTTCTTGCTTCTTCCCAACCTGATGTTACAATACTCTGCTTGTGACATCACAGTTATTCTCATGGCAACAAACTGTGATTTCACAACAGAGCATTATGATTTTAAGTAAGGATTAAGCTATAATGTAAGATGAACTCTAAGGGGTAAAGATCTTATTTTTGTGGAAATTTCTTCAGTAATAAATAATAGAGAGGATAAATCTATAGAAAATACATGAAATGTAAGCTAAACTGTGTATAAATATTATGTTTTCCAAAATTTTCTCAAAGGCATCAGCAGCTCTTTAACTGTTTCAGAAATGCCTGTAAAATGTTTTTTTTAAGATTATAAATCTTGTTTCATGACTCGTGATATAAAACAAGATTCTTGTTTCATCTGACGACTCGTAAATAGATATTTTTTCATATGAGGAATCAATGTACAGTATTTCAATGGGGATTTCAACTTTGGTGCATAACCTATACATTTTTCAAGTTTTTGACACCAAATTTTCAACATACGTTTTTTGATACCCCACCTTTTGAACAATGTTGGTGACATGTTGCAAATCCTGCCTGAAAGGTGATTTCATGGATGGTTAGTAAAATCACATTTTGAGTTGAATTTCAAAATTTTCACTGTGCTTGCACCTGATGTGGGATTGTAAGAAGGGTATTATGAAAATTTGGTGTCAAAATATACTAAAATTCGAAAGTTGTGCACATCTACTGACATTTCATTATGCTCAATCATAACTTTCTTAATTTTCAATATTTTACCCCCAAATTATCAACATAGCCATTTCTTTACAGCATCTCATGAATGTGACAGTTGTCAATTTTCAAATCTTGCTCAAAATGTCTTTTTGTGCCCCTGTTGTGGAATTACACTGCGGTGGCATGAAATGACATTTTGGTGGGGATCTGACAATTTTTACTACCAGGTTACTGAGGTGAGGTACTAGGAAGGCTATGTTGATAATTTGGTTGCTGTTGTCCTATAAATGGAAGTGCAGGGTCCTCTGGGCTCTGTGCCTACCCATAAACATACATTTATGCATCTATGGAGGGATGGGTGCATAGGGCCCAGAGGGCCCTGCTCTCCATCAGATAAATAAGGATATGATTACACTATCTCAAAAAGCATGGAAGCAATGAGAATGCTGAGCCCAGAGGGACCTGCTTGCCAACAGGAAAATAAGGGTACCATTACACTATCTAAAAAAGTAAGGAAATTATTTGAAAAAAACTACCTTAGTGGAACATTTAGGGTTCAGGCTGAAGTGACCAAAGTAGAGAAATGTGGCTTTAGGGTTTTTTAACCATTAGGAAGATTCCTCCCTTAATTTGCTTTAAGTGTGTCATTTGGATTTTAGGGCTGAAAACACTAAAGCCACATTTTCCTACTTTTGTTGCTTTAGTCTGAACCCTAAATGTTGCATTAACACAGTTTTTTGTAAACAATATATTTAATGACTACTACTCAGAATTTGCCCAGAGGAGGAAAAGCTTCATGGCTTCTAGGAAACAATTTCAAGAACTGGGGACACCTTACAAATTACAGTACCCTGCCTGTCTCAGCACAAACTGCAACAGAGTTGCCAGCACTTTTCACTCACCAGAAGAAACTGAGGAATACACTGCAAAGAACCATAGAAATGGGGCCTGCCTAATACAACAGAATTCATGCACAAAGGGTGGCATAGCTCCAGAGGCTAGAGGCTCCAGAACAGAACTCTGCTGCCCTCCTCCTTTATTTCCACATCAACACAAACCTGATCCTACAGAACAGCAGACTATGAAAGCTAAGCAATCTGAACAGAGAGGTAGAGACAGGCACTTATCAGACAATCAGTGACTGAGCCTGATATCAGAGAAAGAAGATGAGGCTTTTGGCATACAGTTGCAAGCTCAGATTCGGCTGGGGAACCTGCCCTCAGAAGAAGCAGTCAATTCTGAATCTACATCTAGTGACCATCCCCCCCACCTATTTTGCCTCAGAAACTACCCAAAAAAGTGACTGGGGGGGCAACCTCATGGGCAGAGATTGCAGTCATGAACACTGAAGCTGTAGACTGAAGGAATGAGAAAGTCAAGGAGAAGGCGCTGGGCTGCCCATGAGATCCACAAAGATTGGTGTTACAAACTGAGCTAACTACTTATTTTTTGGCACTCAGAACCATATGTGTGACTGTGCAACTCATTCTCACTTATAACCTTTTATAATTTTATGCTGGTATGAATGAACTTTGCCAGATTTTCATATCTCCCCCATCCACTAACTCACTACGTTGCTGTTCACCTCCTACTCCACTGTGCTGTGTGCCTTCTCTCCTCTAGAGTGAATTTTGTTGCCAACAGACAGGACCCAGTGATTCACCAAAAAACCCAATCTCTCACTGACTGACTATCCAGGCAGGCCTTGTTCTACAGCAGCAATCAGCGAGACAGCTGTAAGATCACTGGGTTGGCTTGAGACTATAGAGGGTCTGTGGTGGAGCAGAGTATTGAACTGACTTTAATGGCTGCACAGGGTACAAATTGGGTATCTGCTCATCCTCCTTACCATCCTCCTTATGGTATTAAGAACCCTGGGCCATGGGAGCCTAGGTCCACAATTCTGGTAGCAGTCACGCTATACAGGTGGAGAGTGTATGCTCAAACTGACTCTAGGGAAGGGCCTCAAGTGACGGACCGGTACCAAGCACACCTCAGTATACTATGATCAGGTTAAGAGGGAGTTCTCAGCCTAGTTCAGAAAGCAAGATAAGGGTAGACTAAAATACCCTATACCTTTTTTAGCTTTCCCTGTTATTGGAGGGGTGTCAGTTTCACTAATTCAGCAGGGATTCTCAGCCCAGTCCTCTTGCTGGTTATTCTGCTACTCAAATATCTCTTACCCCTGGTCACTCTCTCTGTTGATTCTCTTTAGATTGGCTCAGCACTAGAGAAGTTATGTTTGAGGCTTCATTGAACACATGAGTATTTTTTTTTGTTAATGCTCCTTGGATGAACTTGTTAGACCACTGAGGAGGATGGAAATCTGATGTGGCAGCTGGACTAGACTGAAGCAGCTTCAGGCCTACATAAAGCATGGAGTGCTAGTGACTGGAGATACTGTAACTGTGCAACTTGGTACCTCCAGATAATTCCCAGCCAATGTACACTACTTTGCGATAGAAACCCTAAGGGAACATCAAAATGTTGGTAAGAGGACTCATCAGAAATCGAGGATGGGAGAGGATACAGGTGAGCTCTGTCAAAAAGTCTCTAAGGTGTTAAAGCTGGCTGGTGAGTGCACTGCAACTTGGTGTACCGGAGCAATGGGAGGTTTCGGTTCAGCCCTGGGATAAAGGTGAAGAGCCACCCTCCACCATCAAAGTTATGGATAGATTTGCAGAAGACCACTGCTCAGGGGTAATCTTTTATTTTGTTTCCTTTCTCTTTATTCAGCCCAGCAAATGGCAGGCATAACTCCAGTCAGAGTCACTTATTCCCATGAAGTTAAGTGGAGCCTGCTTGCTAGCACTGTGGCAATCTTAGCTGCTGTAGTCAGTTTCACACTCTCTGGGCTGGGGAGAGATGCCAGAGGACTCCTCCTGTCTCTCCTCACTCACCTCACTTATTGGGAAGCTCTCTCTGGTGCTCTTAGGTGCTATGAGGGTAGCAATGGTGACTGCTGTCTCATGAGACAGGGATATTTCAATACACTGTGTCACAGCCTTATCATACATTCCTAAGACCAGTGGCTTATACTAAGCAGGGTGCATGGCAAACTCAGTTGCAGCTTAATGGTTAATGTGTGTCCTAGGTCTTGAGGTAAATTGGATAAAGGTCTTCTTCCCCTGTGCCGACCATGCCCACTCGACCAATAATGTTTTAGGTTCTGTTATTATTTCAAATTGCTGTTACTTACAATCATAAGTTTTGTTTGAAATTTCAACTGATGGCAATTTCTAAGCACACAGCACACTCTGCCAAAAGGCCATCTTTCTGGAGTCTGATCAAGATTGGAGGAAACTAGATTTAGATGGTTTATTGGAAATCTCCTCTTCAGAGTTGAATGGGACACAATTTGATGGTCATTCCCCTTCTATTTGTCTCACAATCAGCATGGTTTCCAGGCTTTTAAACTGGGTATCCTGGAATGTGAAAGGTATCCAGTCCCCAATCAAGAGATGTCAGGTATGCACTCACACATCAAGAGATGTCAGAAGTCAGATTATGGACCATTCTAACAGGAAAGAGGCAGACATTACCTTCATAGAGGAGTCTCACCTCCCCACTGAGGAAGCAGCTAAACTTCGAATGGGTTGGGTAGCCTAAAGTGCACAGTAACATATGTAACATTATGAGCAGGGGAGTATCCTAATCCATAAAAATGTGGTCTTTAAGGTGGATCAGGTAAAGTCAGATCCTGGAGGCCAATATGTTATAATACAGGGCTCTCTTAAGGGGTAGGAAGTTATTATTTGTAATATTTATGTCCCCAGTTAGTCAGATGTAGCTTTCTTCCAGGAGATGGCACAAACTTTGTCAGAGTGGCAGAAGGGCCAGCTCATAGTGGGAAGAGAAATGAATGCCATGGTAGATGCTTTTCTAAAGAGCAGTAAAGCTCCAACAGGGCTCCAAATGCCTGCCTCCTCAGTGCTCACCACTATAATGCAGGAGCTGAACCTCACAGACATCTGGAGGCTGGTCCACCTGAAGGCTCATAATTACTCCTTTTTAGCCAGGCATCAGAACTACTCTAGGATTCACATGTGGCTTTCCCAAGGGGAGTGGGTACCAGACATGGTGGATTCTAAAGCAGGAACAATCCTTATATCAGATCATGCAACAGTCACATTTTCATGGCTACCTGTAGACACGGTCCCGGTCACAAAGGGCAGTGGTGTCTGAACACATGCATTTTTAAAGATGAGGGCCTCTGCAAAAAGCTTGAGCAGGATGTAAAAACATTTTTGCAGGTCAGTCACCCTTCTGGTACTTCAACAGTAACAAGATAGGGTGCTCTAAAGGAATATATAAGAGGACACTGTACCAGCCATGCAGCTTGTCTGAAAAAAGCCAAGGCCAAAGATCAACAAGTGCAGATGAACCAGATAAAAGACCTGGAAATGAAAAACGAAGCCAACCCACAGGCCAATCCAGCCTTCCTGGTGGAGATAACTGGGACATGGCATAAGATAACTAAATATGCATTTACACCAAAACACCAGATTTGCCCTTTTAGGCTGAAACAGGCCTTTTGGGGGAGAGTAAAAAGCCAGGGAGAATTTTATCTTATCAGTTAAAAAAAAGGCAGGAGAGGTCCAGAATCACTAGGGATACAGCATGAGGATGTGGTGGTGAGGAGGAATGATAAGGGTATTAATGATTCATTCTTTACTTTCTACAGCACCATGAACAAACAAGAAATGGGCCCCATAGTGGCCAAGCTCCAGACCTTCATGGTCTGCCTATCTTTTCCTAAGCTCCTTCTGGAGAAGAGAGAGTGTCTTGAACACCCATTCTCTAAGGTGGACTTTGCAGAGGCCCTTACAAGTGTGCTAGTAGGGAAGGACCCTGGAAATGATGGATTCCTAGTAGAATTCTTATGTACATTTCTGTAAGTCCTACTTGAGCCCCTCCTGGCTGCTCTGACAGAGATGAGCCAGACAGGGAAGCTTACTCCTCTATGCGAACTGCCCTACTTTCCCTTCTCCCCAAGCCAGGCAAGGATCCGCAAGTATGTGGTAGCTATCATCCCATAACCTTGATCATGGCAGATTGAAAGGCACATGCAAAAATGTTGGCTGGGTGGATGAAGGAAGTAATAGAGGACTTGACGCTGGTGAGGCCTCACCTAGAGTACTGTGTACAATTCTGGAGGCCACACCTTCATAAGGACATTGCCAGGGTGGAGACGGTCTAGAGAAGGGCGACTAAGATGGTAGAGGGCTTGCACCAGAAAACATATGAGGAGAAATTAAAGGACCTCACTGGAGGAAAGGAGGGAGGGGGGTACATGATAGAAACATTCAAATACCTTAAAGGCATAAACAAGGTGCAGGGGGAGACATCATTCAATATAGGAGGAGTACAAGAATGAGGGGGCATGATATGAAATTGGAAGGAGGCAGGTTAAGTGGAAATGTGAGGAATAGTCTGCCACAGGAGGTGGTGGGAGTGAGCACAGTAGTGGGATAAGGGAACCTTAGAGGTGGAAAGGAGGGGTGAAAAGCCATCGACCAAATAGGGTCAGAGGCTACAAACTAATGTAGGGTTTAGGTGCTATCTGGATGGGCCTGGCGGTCCTTATCTGCCAACAATTTTCTATGTTTATTGATCAACAGAGACCAGGTGGGTTTTATACTAGGCTGCAAGGGAGCACACAACACTAAGAGGCTGTTAAACCTTATAAGGAAAGGAGCCCAATCCCACCCCCTTGCAGTACTGCTATCACTTAATACTGAGAAGTCTTTCATTCGTGTGTAGTGCAGATACGCATTCCACACATTAGGTACCTTTGAGCTTGGCTATCAATTTATGGGATACTTCAGACAATACAGTATACAAAAAGAATCCTGCAACAGTGGTCATCAATGGTGTGTCATCCCAAACATTCTGGCTGGGCAGAAGGTTGAGGCAGGGCTGTCCCCTTTCCTTCCTGCTCTTTGTATGAGCTTTGCAGTCACTATTACGGGCTATCAGACAGACTGACAATATTCATAGTAGCCACATAAGTGAAACACACAGAACCCTGGCGTACACTGATGACATAATGCTGACCGTGAACAAACCAGAGGTTTCAGTAGCAGTGGTCCTTCAGCTTCTGAATAACTATGGCACCCTGTCAGGATGCAAGGTGAATGTGTCAAAATCACTTTTCTGAGCCTCCAGAAAGCATGTTGCATGGTTTCCCAACTACCCTTGGGCCTTTGCCCGACTGTTGGCAACCTGAAATATTTAGGAATCAACTTTGATTGGAAGCTGAACCAAACTGGGAGGCTCAACATTCCACCCCTTCTGGTAGAAATGAATAAGGATCTGACTAGATGGAGTTGCCTTTACCTCACATTTTGGGGAAGGGCAGACCTAGAAAATGATGCCAGCACCCACACTGCAATACATCTTGGATAACCTCCCCCTAAAGCTTTTCCCCAAGCTGCTTAAGTCCATCCATGCTAGGATGCTCCCAATTGTGTGGGGCACAGGTCCAAGATGACTAACCTTCAAGAAGGCCACTCAGGAGGCTAGTAGAAAAGGGTTAAAGCTCCCAGACTACTTGTTAAGGAGAGTAGCAATGCACCAGCTGGCCTAAGCTTCAGTTCATTTCCCATCGGTCAACAGGCTCAAATGAGTGGTATGTAACGAGTGCTAATAGGGTGGTACCCTGAAGGAAGTAGTTCAATTTGGGAAACTGTCACCTAATCTCAGACTCCACCATAGTGTAGGGGAAACAATGGCCTCCTGGGCCTTCTGTTCAAGAACTCTAGGCTGACAAGCTACCAGATCTTCATCATTTCCTCTATAGAATAACAGGCTTCTATGGATAGGAGGCAAGCTGGTGAACTGGGGTGACTGGGCCAAGGCAGACATTTCCTATCTCTGGCAACTGGTGGACCATGCCACAATCTATCTGAAGATTTTTATCCAGCTGCAAGAAGAGTTTCATATTCCAGAGATCTTCACTGGAAATTCCTGCCAATCTGTCATGTCCTAGGTTCTTTGTTGGGCCCTCAACTTCACTGTTAGGCCTAAACAAACTGGATGAGGCCCTAAATCTCTCAAATGGGTTGCCACCAAAAAGAAGCAGTATTTACTCATACCTCATTCCGATGAGTCTTTACTCTTCTGAGTCCATTGCCAGCAAATGGGCAATCAAATTAGGATGTAACTTATCCCAAGCTCTGTGGGCTAAGTGTTAGCGGGCAGCAGACACCACCATTAAGCACAACAGGAATAGATTTACTCCATTCAAAGGTTTGAACACCTGGCATAGAACTCCACCAAAGCTGAGGGACTGGGGAGTAATGGTCTCAAACAAATGCTGGAGGTGCTGGGCTGTTAAAGGAACCATAACACCTATTGTGTGAGATTTTGGACTCCTTGCCCCGTAATGAGCAGAGATTCAGAAAATGTGTTCTGATCTGGTGAATCACACAGTGACATTCATACCTGCAGTGGCTATGCTGGGAGTACAGGTGGACAAACAGCTGAATCAGATTAAAGAGAAACATAAATGGAAATGGCTTTGCGGGCCTTGGCATAAATGGAAATGATTTTGGGGGGGGGCGTTGGTTACAGTCAGAAGAGTCATCCTGAGACACTGGAGGAGTCAGGCTGCCCCAAACTTTAAAGAACTACATATTGAAGTGGGAAAAGATGCCAGTTATGAGCTGGTCCACTTTCCAAATAGGGGCAATCTAGGGGAATATACAGGGATTTGGGGGAGGTTTCTAACCCCAGAGAATTACTCAATTTCCACTGGTCACTTTTTCCCCTCACATCAATTGTATCCTCATAGCCAAACACCCCCTTGCAGCTCTTTCTTCCATGATTTTCTATAAGGGGATGCTTACTTCCTTTAGCTACAAGTGGATGCCACCTAGCAGCAGAATATATCTACTCAGTTTGTTGTTTTTCTGGGATGATCTCTGTTAGTGTATACTAACTATTTAAGTTACTATTTAATATTGGACATGTTGTTATCTCTTCCAGGTGACATAACTGGAAGTTTAGTTTTTAATAAGGATCTATAACCTGTCTCTTTCCTTAAGCAGCAAGGATCAGTTTGTGTGCAACATGAGTACTCTGCTAATTTGCCATGACTTTCATATTTTATTCATAAAATAATTCCTCAGACTGTACATTCATGGGGCCTTGACCCCTAGCTAGGAAGTTGGTCTGTAATGTTGACTGTTTTTGGTTGTTGTTTGACACTTGAGATAACATTTTAGTTACCAAAAAAAAAGAAATGATCTGTGAGAAATTTAGCTCACTAGTCACTGATTCATAGAACTTAGAAAGGGGGCCCAGACCATCAAAATTAAAATCTCCCATTATGATCACCTCATTCTGTCTGACATTTTGTGAGATGATGAGAGAGAGAGAGGACAGGCAGACCAGCGAGGCCACTTTTGGGGGATTATAGATACTGATAAGCTGTAGCTTTTTAATGTTACCCAAGAAAGAGTGCCTTGAAGGACCTCGTATAGAGACTCGAAGGAGGGAGTTGGCAGGGCCAAGACATTAAGGTGACTCTTATATTAAAAAATAATATCCTCTTTTTGTTTTGGGGATTCCTATTCACATGGATTAGATTGTAATTTGGGATGGAAGAGGCAGAGGCTGGGATGTTGGGCTTTATTCAGGTTACAGAGAAACTCAGGCTATCAAGGAAGCAATGAGCCATCTAGGAGTCATGGTCTGACTTATGGACCTGGAGGGTCTGAATGTTAAGATGTGCAGTCTTGATGCCCTTATAGCACCCCCCCCCCGATAGGTAGGTGGGTAGGTAAAAGAGAGGGCTTGGGTGCATGATTGGATTCAACGTCCCTAGATGAAAGTCAGAAACTTGCTAGGACCCAGCGTGAGGACAGTATTTTTACTAGATCAGCCAAAGAAGAAGGCAAGATAAGCCTGTTGCCTATATGGTGTGCTAAAATGAGAGCAATTTTGTCCTTCAGCAACCAAGTATAGCAGTGTATTTGAAAAGTAGAAGGTACCATATGAATCATGAGGTCCAAAGCTTCTATGTGGCATTGGGGATGTGGGAGGAGCTGAGTCCACTAGCATGGAGGAGAGGTCTAGAACCCCCAGTTACTGGATTAAGAACATGGCACAATGCATTTCAGACTCAGTAATGTCAGCACTCAGAAGCGGGAAAGGGGCAATACTGATGTGGTCAGTGCTCAGAATGGGTGTGAGTAGTGCCTAACAACTGGCAGCAAAACAGAGTATTAAATACCCATAATTAAGGTACAGGCTGCTAAGACTAGCATGCAGTGTTTCTGGCTTAATGCAATGTTATATCCTGTAATTCTGCTACAGATACAGCATCTTATAGACCATAGAACGCTACTGGATTTTGCCAGTGCTTCGGAGAATTGCAACTAAAACTAAATGCATTTTTTAGTTTTGGTAGTTTTTAATTCTTTACTTGGTTAAAAATGAACACAATTATTGTTCCTAGTACCCAGATGCATGACCACACATTTATCTAGAGTGAATTACATTTACCACTTGTTTGTCCATTTGGGTAAACTGTCAAGATCAGATTGCACTGAGCCAGATTGTACAGCTGTAAAGCTGGACCCTCCTGTCTTGGTGTCATCTGCATATTTTTCACATCATCCTGTAGTATCAGCATTAAGACTGGGGATGAAAATCTTAAATAATATAGGACCCAAAACACAGCCTTGTGGCATGCTGTTAGTGACTGATATCCCGTTGTCAACAGGTAACCATTAAGACATACTCTCCGAGTTCTATTACTTAACCTTTTTCATATATATATATATATATATATATATATATCAGTTAGTTGATAACATTAAAAATTCCAGTGTTCGTTTATATGCAGACGACACTATATTGATCTCTGGTGGTAAGACCCCAGAGCACATGGACATGTATCTGCAGGAAGATCCTGGAAACAGGAAATGGGACAGCCATAAGAACTGGGGTTGTCTACAGGCCCCCAGACCAGAGGGAGGACATAGATACATTACTGTTAGAAGATATACAAAACATGACAGCTAAAGGGGAGGTTCTGATAATGGGAGACTTCAACATGCCAGATACAGATTGGTCAATACCAGCAGGAACATCTGCCAGAACTAGACTCATAGTGGATTCCTGCAGGGCAGGGCCTCAAACAACTGGTACAGCAACCCACAAGAGACAGGGCTATCCTAGATCTAGTACTGACTAACAAAGAAGGGATCACAGATCTCCAGGTAGAAGGTCACCTGGGGCCAGTGACCATCACATGGTATGGTTCAGTTTGGCTACTACATCTAAATCATCCCATTCAAGGCAAAATATGGGACTTCAGAGGAGCTGACTTTGATAAGATGGCCTACAGAGTTAAGCTAGCCCTGGCAAAAAGAAACACAGGTGAGGGGTACAGGCAAAGTGGGCAAGCATTAAGGATGCAATACTTGAAGCAACATCCCATTGTGTTAGACAGAAAAGGAAGTGCAAAGAAAAGGAAACCACTTTGGTTCTCAAATACAGTAGCAGAAAAGGTCAGAGCCAAAGGCTGGCCTTCAGGAAATATAAGGGAACACAGCAGGATGAAGATAGGGAGGCATACCAAACTGCCCTAAGGGAAGCAGGCAAGGCAGTAAGGCAGGCAAAGTCCCAAACTGAGGAAACACTAGCGTGAACAGTAAAAGAAGGTGACAAGACTTTCTATAGATACATTAGTGAAAGGAGAAAGTCCAGAGGGGGTATTGCTAAGCTTAATGGAGAAAAGGGAGCATGTGAGGAGGAGGACCCTGTAAGGCATCTATCCTAAATAGATACTTTTGCTCAGTATTTACTGAAGAGAAGGTAGGACAGGGCCCACAGCTCAGCATCATGGACACAGGGGAGGGAGGTGAGCACTACTCCCTTCACAAAGAAAGGGTCCTACAAGAGCTTGCTAAGCTCAGGGTGGATAAGGCAATGGGACCTGATGGCATACATCCCAGGGTACTTAAGGAGCTAAAGGAGGAACTAGCAGAGCCATTAGCAGAATTGTTTAGTGAGTCTCTGAGCACAGAAGAGGTCCCAGAAGACTGGAGAAGGGCTCATGTGATCCCCCCCACAAGAGTGATAGCAGGAGGAGGGGAACTACAGACCGGTCAGTCTTACCTCAGTAGTGGGCAAGATTATGGAGGCACTCCTTAAGGAAAGATAGTGCAACACCTGGAATCCATAGGGCACAGGATCCAAGACAGCATGGGTTTACAAAGGAAGGTCCTGTCAAACTAATCTCATAGATTTCTTTGACTGGGTAACCAGAGTGGTGGACCAGGGGAGCAGTTGATGTCACCTACCTTGACTTCAGCAAAGCTTTTGACACTGTTCCACATAGAAGATTGATAAATAAGCTGGGTAGGCTCGGGGTGGGTCAGAAGTTGGTCAACTGGGTGGCAAACTGGTTGACGGGCAGAAAACAGAGAGTGGTGGTAAATGGTATACAGTCAGAAGAGATGCAAGGCACAAGTGGGGTACCTCAGGGATCAGTCCTGGGGCCAATCCTCTTCAACATCTTCATTAGTGACCTTGCAGATGGACTAGAGGGTAAGGCTTGTCTGTTTGCAGATGACACCAAGATCTGCAACAGAGTAGATGATCCAGATGGGGTGGGCAGAATGAGAAGAGATCTGGATAAACTAGCAGAATGGTCAGAAGAGTGGCAACTGGGATTTAATGCAAAGAAGTGCAAAATCATGCACATAGGGACGAGAATCCCTGAAGCCACCTATAGGCTGGGAGGGGAGTTGCTAGCAGTCACAAAGGAAGAAAGAGACTTGGGCATCATCATCACTGATGACCTATAATCATCCAAGCAGACCTCTAAAGCAGTAGGTAAGGCTAGGGGGGTGTTAGGGTGTATTAGTAGGGGTATCACAAGTATGAAGAGGGAGGTAATAATCCCTCTGTACAAGACACTGGTTAGCCCCATCTGGAGTACTGCATTGCAGTATTGGAGGCCACACCTTCACAAGGACATTAACCAAATTGAGGCAGTCCAGAGAAGGGCAACCAAAATGGTGCAGGGACTGCATCAGAAGACATATGAGACAGATTAATGGAGCTCAATATGTATACCCTTGAGCAAATGAGGAGAGAGGTGATATGATCGAGCATTCAAACACCTTAAGGGCATAAACAAGGTGAAAGAGAGTCTAACATGTTTAAATATAAGAAAATAGCAGGACAAGAGGACACAGCATGAGATTAGAGGGAGGCCGATTAAGGGGGAATGTGAGGAAATTATTTTTCACAGAAAGGGTGGTGGATGCATGGAATGGCTTACCACAAGAAGTGGTGGCTATGAATACAGTGCAGGGCTTCAAACAGGCATGGGATAGGCATAAGGGAGCAATACAAATGACTATGAATAGATAGGTCACTGACAGAGCAAAGGCCGAAGGCACATTTATAAGGTAGAAAAAGAAATGGGCAGACTGGATGGGCCTTGCGGTCCTTATCTGCCGTCAACTTCTATGTTTCTATGTTTCTAAGATTTTACTAGGCTTTGCACATGGCTATCTGACTTGGGGTTAATAGTTAATAGTAAAAAACAAAACTAATGATATTTCAGAAGGAGGGAAAAGAGCTGAATAAAAGAAATAAACAAATTCAAATTAAAACATTACAAAATGAAATTTTGGCTCAAGTTATGGAATATAAATATCTTGGGGTATGGTTTGATAATCAGTTAAAATTTGATTTCCATATAACCAACACATTATTAAAGATAAATAAAAAGCTGGGGGCATTTAGGCGATCCAATTTTTGTATGAATAGAGTAATGAGGGAGATTATAATAAATCAACTTATTCTCCCTGTGCTAGAGTATGGTAACCATGTGTACGGCCTAGCTTCTAAAGGTTTGTTGTCAAAAATTGATGTAGTGTACAATCATTTGGCTCGATTTGTATTAAGAAAGGATTATCATGAACATCACTGTAAATTATATGAGGAATTAGGGTGGATGACTCAGGAAAGTAAAAGGAAACTTTTCTGGGCACTACAGATATATAAAGTTGTAAATACACATCAGCCATTGTACCTGTATGAAAAACTGGAAAAAAAATCCTATATTTATAACATGAGAAGCTTGACCACTAGAAGCCTTGAGTCCCCTAAACTTAAGAATAAGTATAGTTATATGCGATTCCCCATAATCATGAACAGATTATGGAGTTCTTTAAAATCAATTACAGGAAAACAGTATGAAAGCATTAAAGTGTTTACATCTACTTTAAAGGCTGAATTAAATATAATACGTGAGTGTTTTGGATGAACTTTGTTTGTCTAGGGTACTTTTATATTTCTGGACTGAGGGATTTAATTATATAATTAAATATTTATTGTTTGTTTATTGTTGGAGTAATGTTATGTGTTTCTGTCAAGATGATTTTGGTATTGTATATTAAGTTAATTGTCTAACTTTTTTTTTTTTTTAAATTTTTATGTATAAGTAATGATGTTTTAAATAACAGGACCATCTTGAAAATAGGACTTGTCCTAATGATGTGAAAATTGACCGTCTACTATCCTGTATAAAAATAAAGGTTTTACTACTACTATTCAGTAATCCAACTAAGAAGATTTTTATCTATCATTGCTTATTTTTCTTTTTTTTTTATGCTCCCTCCCAGCTCCAGGCCGGCCTCTCCTTCAGGCCACCTATGCCCTCCAAGCGGCACTGCCTCGGATCAGCCACCTCTTCTCCCCCGATATAGCAGCCCACCGGTGACCCCTGGACATAACCCTTAGCTGGGTGGGTCCCCCCCTCTGAGGGGGACGGCACCAGTGGGGGTGACCAGTGCCAAACCTGCTCCAGGATGCTGCTGGGGATGGTGCATGCACTGTCCTCAGACTCGTGGCTACAGGAGCTGGCGACCATCATCCGGTCAGCTATGGGGCTCTTTTGTCCGTTTGCTCCCCGGGGGCATGGTGTGCCACAGCGTAAGCCTGACGCCAATGTTCACCATACCTCCTTAGTGAGTGGGACCCTGCTCATTGCCATACCCCCAGCCTCCGCTAGGGGTCAGCAAGCGCCTTGTCGCATCCCTGCCCTCCCCCAAGATAAAGTGAGCTGTCAGCCAATGCTCAAGCCCTCTCTCTCTGGCTGGCCCTCCAGCACCAGAGTCTGTTCCAGAACCTGAGTTTCTGGCATCACACGCGGAAATCCAACTGCTGCGCCGATGGGCTGGCTGTTGCTTAGTTTTTTAATTATTGCCCAGTGAGATACCAGGACAAAAGTATTATGGAAGTCGAGGAATACAACATTAACTGGAGTACCTTTATCAAGCTCTTTGTTTACATTCTCATAAAAGCATAAAAGGTTAGGTCGGCATGCTTGTCCTTTAATAAACTCCATGTTGGTATAGATCAGTAACTGGACTAAGTACTTTTGATAGGCAGTCTTTTATGATACTTTCTACGATTTCACCTGAAATTGATGTAAGACTAAAGTGTTCAACCAGATGTCTTGGACCATTCTTCGCAGCACCCTACACCAATTTGGATCCCCCTTCCATTTATAGAACTGTTGTTTCTTATTTATAACAGCCCATGGGCAAAGGTCCATGCCAATGGATATCTGTCTTCCTTTTTTGAGCTATAGAGCAACACATGTCATGATTACTTGCTATCCCAGCTTTTATTTTCTATTTATGAGCCCCTAGTCCCAGTGATTAGACAGCATAATGGTATATTGGGGTATTGGGTACATGGTGGGTCAGAACACTGTATTGCATTGTACACACATGTCATGTTATATCTATCTGCTCCAGACACTGACCTGCTCTTTGGCCCTGTTACAGTCCTATGGAACTCTGTCAGGGTACACACTTACTGTACAAACTTAATGAAATTAAAACAGAAGTCTTGGCTATTAACTCTGACCCCCTCCCAGCAGCCCTGACATCCAGATACCCTTTTAGATGGGGACTACACCAAATGAAATATCTGAGGGTCTGACTGACAAACTCTGTAACCCAATAATTTTTCACCAGTTCCCCACCACTTCGTACACAGCTGCAAATTGACTTGGACAAATGGTCAGCATTACCACTGACTCTGAAACGAAGGGTAGCAACCATTAAAATGATGGTCATACCAAAATTCTTATATTTTTTCAATAAATG
The DNA here is from genome assembly GCA_016271365.2 of Neoceratodus forsteri. Taxonomy (NCBI): domain Eukaryota; kingdom Metazoa; phylum Chordata; order Ceratodontiformes; family Ceratodontidae; genus Neoceratodus; species Neoceratodus forsteri. The sequence continues at coordinate 604,778,161 of CM028129.1, forward strand.
GCATTGCCTGTGTCATCAACCTACTAGGCTTCTTGTCAGAAGATAATGTTCCAATTCTTGTGGCAAGATAAACCACTAGGTGTCCGCTACACCACTCTCTAGACCAACAGATCAGGGAGGCCTTGCCCTCCCAAACCTCCATTTACACTATGAAGTGGCTCAGCTAAACCAGTAATTTACTGGTTCAGTAATGCCACATCTTAGCATTGTGCTTCGTTGGAGCAAGCAACTATAACCACACATCATCCAGAGAGAGGAGTCTGGACTGGCAGACTTTCTTAGCCATTCTTCCTGTATCTGCCCTTTCATTCTCACACTGCTCAGAGTCTGGAAGTCATGGACAACTTTAACAAATTTAAGAGAGCAATTGCTTTGATTCCTACTCTTGCAACAGCACATTGACTTAGCCCTGGTTAGATTGGATACAGACTATGAGACCTGGTATCGTAGGAGACTTAAGTACCCATTTCGGCTTCTTCAAGGACAGACCTTCCTCAAACACACATGTTTAGGTACTTCCAGGCCTGGGCGTGTCTATCTGACTGGGTAAGTCTGGCCCTCCTGGATTCCAGAAAACCCCCCTAATTCACCTGATTATATCAGCTATTGCAGGTAAAAGTGTCCTACATCTCACATCTCAGTTGTGTTCCACCCTTATTGATTTAAAAAAAAAAATCCCCTGTTCTCCAAGTTTTTGATAAGTGGAACCAGGAAACTGGGCACTGAATAAGTCAGAATAATGAAAAATAAGTGGCATTAATACACACAAAATATTCTATTCCATGTCTTGACAGAAGTGTAACTGGAAATGTGTAATTAGTTATTTTCTAGCACCAGTGCAAGAAGTACGTAGGAAGACAACACAAACAACTCAATGCTGGCAGCAATGTGGTGAGGGAAGGACAGCGTATTTCCACATATTTTGGTTGTGCCCCAAACATGCAGCTATATTTAATGCAATAGAAGGGACCCTTAAGGAAATGTTCCATCAAAATCTCTCACTGTTCAAAACCATGTTTCTCTTCACATTGTATCCACAATAAATTAGGGACCATACTAACAGATATTTATTGAGAATTTTATCTGTTGTGGCAAAAAAGTGTATCACTAAAAGGTGGCTCACCCTCCCGATCCCAACACTCAAGGACTGGATTACCCTAGACAACAAAACATATCCACTGGAAACAATGTCATGTGCCTTGAGACACCAGGTGGACAAATGTCAAAACAGGTGGAATAGATGTTTGCTATTTCTTACATCCAGAACCACTAATTTTTTACTTTGAAATATGTCAAACTTTGAGGTGTGAGACACTGGAAAATGTTGCAGGGGGTGGAAGAGATCGATATCCATGTGTGCAAACTTTGCATTATAATCTGACTGCTGAACAATTATTTTAGAGAATATTACACGCTACTATCATAGCTTTTATGCTGCTTGTCAACACCTGTTGTCACTGTTGTGCTGTATTGTCTCTTGCGGAACACCTGCAAAAATTCAAGAAGTCTTAATTATAAAAAAGGAATTTATGTAAGGCTGATTCACAACTTCTGAATTAGCACCTTTTTGAAAATGGGGACTACTCTTGTGGTTTTCCAGTCATACTGTATACAGTTTTCACCTGGGAACTTAGTGTATATTATCTCTAATGGGCCTCAGATATATTATCTCATTAACTTTAGCATTTTACTGGATATAGTACCCTTCCATGGGGATCTGTGTGAATTAAGGTTGCCCATTTTTTCCTTAATATATGATTTTTTAATTGTAATTGTGTTTGCTGGTTTAACTGCATCAGTTTGTAAATCAGCATTTTGTGTTCTTTTTAAAACAACTGAGTAAAAGTAGTTGTTGAATACATTTGCTGCTTTGTTATTGAACATGTAGTCTGATCCATAAATGGAAAGTCCCCTCAACCTATTTTCTGTATACCTGTGTAGTTTGTAGGCATGAACAATGATTTTGTCTCTGGCATCCCCCAGTTTCATCCTAATGTAAAGCTTTCTTTGTATAACACTGTACCTGGATGCTATGTACTGAGATTATATACAACCTCAGTAAACACAAAATTAAAATAAATGAGGCTGCTTCTCTCTGATTTGCCCTAGTGTGAAACCCTATTTGCCTCCACTTCAAAAGTCATGATCTCACTCATGCAAGGCATTGTGGGAGTTGATGTATGCCTACCTGCACAAGTCAGTAGAAAAATTGCTCTCTTTCAGGACTGTTACATGTCTTGTGAAGTTCCTGTGTTCTCTAAAAGCAGTGTTTTCTAACTCAGATACACTTTAAACTACAGAACACAGCAGGACACTTACTATGCCTTGAAAAGTTTAAATGCCAGCATAAGACAAAAACATAGGGACTGCAGAGGACAGTAACAGCTCTCACTATTACAGTATAATTACTGCAAGTTTTAGCACAAAAACATCATAAAATTCCAGGATGCCTTACATGAGTCTGGTCATGACCTTTGCAATAGAGTCAAGCAGATTTTCACACCAGACTTAAGTACTGTACCTTCATTTACATTTAAATCCTTAAGAAATTTGAAGGGTGCAATAGAAGCAGTCATTGTTCATGCCTATAAACTACACAGGTAAACAGAGTAAAAGGCTGAGTGGACCTATGTAATGATCCCACCTTATTATATGTTTTCTTGAGCAAGGTTATCTACTGTAATTATAAAACTGCTTACAGTCTGATTTGTTTGCTTTAGTAGCTATTAATTTTCCATTTGAACTTCTCTTTCATACTAAAATGTCTACATTTCCTTAATTTATATTTGTAGTCTACCCAGGTTTTCTGTGTCTCTGATAGTTTATGCATCTAATAAGCCTTTGTTCCTTATTAAGCAGGGGTTTTACCTTTTTGTTCAGCCACTTTGGCTTCTGCCCCATGCTATTATATTTTTTAACACTTGATATATATTTGTTACAGATATTTAAACAATTTCTTTAAAAAGATTATCAGCAATGCAGGCCCAGTGGCCTGGAGGGCTGAGGCACTGGATGCGTTACTTCCTGCCACGCCAATGACCCAGGGTCAGGAACAGATCTGGGTCACTTTGGGGTCAACTGGGAGAGGAAGGATTGAGTGTCCCAGGACAGCTCTCCTTCCTTGGGGAGGGGGAGTTTGTGTGGTGAGTTGCTTGACTGCCATTCCAGCAAAGTCTGGATGGCAGTATATGCATGTCACAACATAAGGGAAGGGAACCCATGTTCAGGACACTGGGGCCATCTCTATGGAGGTGGGGCTAGGGCAGCACATCCATTGCACATCTGCAGGCCCCAGTGGAGAAAAATGGTGGAAAAATATGGATGTTAGACTTAATATGAACATACAAAATTGCCAGCAGATAAAGACCTTATGGTCTACCGAGTCTGCTCGATTGTGCAGCTAATAAGCCCACCCTGAGATCACTAATGGCATGCTTGGTCCTAGGACATTGAAAGGGGATCGGGACAGCCAGTGACCATGGGACAGACTGATACAGCCACCATGCTTGCCAGGGAGCAGAAAAACCTCTATGGAAAAAAATAATTCTCAGCATACTTAGTTGTTTCTGGCCCTAACCTTAGACTCCAGTCACATATCTTTAGATACTGATTAATAACAACAGTGTCTGCCCAGTGATATAAATATATATTTCAGTTGTTAAGCATGTTGTCTCTTTTCCCTGATCTGTGTTAAACTTGATCATTCCATGGTCACTATTGCCCAAAGTTTCATCAGTTTCACACTGTGTTACATGCACACCTAGGGAGCAGAGTACCAAGTTAACTTAGAGGAAACTTTCATGGTTGACCAGTTGATTTCTGGGATATTAAAATCACTCATATGCCAGCCCGGTGGCACTGAGGGTTGAGGTGCTGGATGCCACACCTCACACCACGCCAGTGACCCAGGTTCGGGAGCGAGCTCAGGCCACTGGGAGTTGGCCGGGGGGAGAAAGGCTGGAGCATCTGATGACAGCTCACCTTATCCAGGGGGAGGGAGGGAGGGTCTTCTAGTCCAGCAAGCAGTGACCTCTGGTGGAGGCTGGGGATGCAACAGCAAGCCAGAGTCACTGGGGCATGATTGGTTAGGGATGTAGGCCTGAGACCAGTCAGCTCCAGGGCAAGCACCTTCATGGAAAGAGGGGGAGGGATGTTGTGGGAATTGGCATGTGCACCTTGACGCAAGGGCATGCAGCTTCCCACAGAACATGGGAAAATCCCCCACCAGAGCTGAGTAGACAGAGTGCCGAGCCTGGTCCTGATGTACCAGTGCCTGCCTGCAGTCTCAGACCCTGACTATGACTGCAAGATTTGGGGGTTGTTCCCTACCCTGACCCCACCGAGGGGGTTTTCTGAGGCTGGATGGAGGGACCGGGGCTATCAGGTAAGGCACTGGTAGGGACAGGCTGAATGGGCAACTCCCAAAGGTGCGGCTCTGGAGAGTAGTAGCTGGGGAAAAAAGAAATATCAAAAAAAAAATCACTCATTAGTAATATATCACCACATTCACATGTGTTAACTGGTTTATTGATTATGACATGGTTAATGTGTTCCAGAATATCTGGTGGCCTGTAACAAAGGCCAATATTTAATGTCATACTATGTTTAGATATACTGTTTCAGTTTCAGTTTTACTATCTTTCATCTTGTGGGTCATATCCACAGAGTCAATGTTATCACTGACATTTAAAGCAATGCCTCTGCCTTTCTTATTTTTCAAATTGAACAATTTGTAAACTAGGATATATTAATCAGAGGTATTATTTGTGTCCCACCAGACTTTGGTAATCCCAGTGATTGTTTTCTACAACACCAAGTACTTTCTCTTTACTGTCCATGCTGCGTGCATTTACCAATAAACACTTCCAGACACTGTTTGTAATTGTTTGTTTCCTTAGACTTTCTTTTATTTATTGTACTGCAGTAGTAGTAGTTAAAGACTGATCTTGTAAAACAGTGTCACAGTCATATTTTCTCTTTTACTGATACCCATTGCCCCTTCTATATTAGTATAAATTATGCTGAATTGCTCTCTGGATCTTAATCCCTAGAATTGTTGCTCCCCACCCTTGTTTATTGATGCGCAAGACATCTTTTGCATACAACAGATTATCGCCACAAAGGTACTCCAATTTCTAGAAGGGTAAAAACTTTTTTATGACACACATTTCTTAACCATTTGTTAACTCTTCCAGTTGCATAATGTGTTAGTTTAAAAGCTCTGGGGATAGGCAAAATTGTGCATACTACCATAGTGCAGCCCTTGGATTTAAGGTTGTTACCTAGTTGCTCATAGTTTCTGTATTTTACTTTCATGGCCATTCTCCATACATCATTTGTTCCTGTGTGGAGTGTCACTACAGTGTTAGAGCCAGAACCTTCTAGGATGCTACTAACTCTTTGATTAATATCTTGTATTGTGCCACCAGCAAAACATGCCACCATCATGTTTTGTTTGTCATCACCATACATAACTCGATCAGTTTACTGAATAATGAAATCTCTTACAACTGTATTTTGTCTTATTGAGGGTATTTTAGTGGAATAACATAGATTTTGATCATTGTCCATATTATTTGCTCTTTGTTCACTACTTGTCCCAAGTGTTATTTGGGCTTAAGATTTCAAATCTAGTCTGTAGCATGACTGGTATAGTGTTGGATATCTCTTCCCCACATCCTTTTCTGGCCTTATTTTTTGGATGACTTGTGCACCAGTCATCATTCAAAACTGATTCATCTTTGTTTTGATCCTCTCTACCACATTTGTTTTGTCTTATTCTTACATATGCAGTCTCAGAAAGTCCCTCATCCTCCCTCCCTCTCTCTCTCGTTCTCTTTTCCAGGTGTTTAATATTTGTATCTACTGTGCTTAGAGGTGTGTGAAGTGCTCCCACTTTGCTACGCGGAGCACTTCACATATTGTTCCTTAATCGGCGTAGTGCTCCGCAATGTGCAGCAAATTACTCCGCCCTCATAATGAGAAACACAAAGTGCATTTTTTTTAATGGACTTCACGATACTTCACCTCATATTATATTGAATGGACTTCACTTTGCTTCGCCTGTTTATTGCTATGTGAAGCAAATTTTACATTGATTCATGGGACGGCAGGTCACATGGATTCTATATTGTCTTGCACAGCCTCAATTCTGTATAGTGTGTAGTAGAAAGCTGAAGACAGTTTGCTCTCAGAGCTCTGAGAATCAAATCATCGAAAAAGCTTTAAAAATCACTTTTGATCCAATTATTTTGGTCCAAATTTAGTACAGATTGTAGGAAACCCTCCTGTTCTTATAGAGTGTTTATTGTTTTTGTGTGCATTTTGAATGTTAATTTAGAGCATTCAGTCTGTGTACTGACAGACACTATAGAAGTGTGCTTCAGGGAAGGGGCAGATCTGTGGTGAAGGGAGATTCATAGTTAGAAAGGCAGTCTTTCTAACTGTTGTTGGGTAGCTAGTGTATTAGTATTTGTGTGTTCATGTACACACAGTAATACTTGTAGTAAGTTTATATAATTTTTTTCTGTTTACTGTGGTGCTGTGCCTTTTTTCAGCCGGTTTAAAAGATTTGGTTGTACTGTACTAAACCGTTACATTTTCTGCACATTATCTTTTGTGTGTGTGTGTGCGTGTCATCAAGTCAGACACATTTTATTGCACCACACCATAATTGCAGCACTCTGAATCTTTTATCCATCTGCATTATTTTTTACTGCTTTGTTCCATCTAGGTAGTGTACTGGTACTGCAGTGCCCCCCCCCCCGGCAAAAGAAAGTATTATCTGTCCAGTTTGGGATTTGTGACCACTGATTAAGGTGCTGTTGTGCCTGTGCGGCTGCATCTCTGGTGGTCAGTCTCCATCTATATGTGCATCTGCATCTGTTTAGGGCCCAGTCTCCATCTTTAAGCCACAGCTGTATTTTTGGCTTCCCATCCACCCCAAAGTTCAGAAATCTAAATTTGTTGTTAATTTTCTGTGTAATCCCAAAAAATGCCTGCAATGAGATGTGTATGCAAAGATGTTTCTGGCCATGGCACTGCTGCCAGTGGCAAGAGTGGCCATGGGTGTGTACATAGTAGTACACAGCATAAGGGCAAAGTTGATGGCAGTAAAGGGATTTCCCCGATTGTGTTTTTCACAGTGCAATCAGTTGCTTCGATAATGGTTGGAGATGCTGTTGTCCCCACCAATGATGGTAGTGAAGTTGGTGATGGCATGAGTATTGCCCCAAGTTCAACCTGTGACAAGTTAACAGTTTGCTAAAATATTGTGGAGTCCAAAGATATGAGTCAGAGTGTAGTTGATATCACAACCCCCGTCCCCACAGTAGTTAAACATGATTCTGATCCTGACAATGACTCACAATCACAATCTCATGTTTCCAGTTCTGTTGAGGTTATGCCTGGGCCATCCAATGAGTCAAATGTTGAAGATAAAATAGTGGATGATCATATTGAGGCTGTGGTTAGACTTGGAACATGTTCTCCACAGGACAGCATCCAAGCTGAATTTGTTAGCAACCCACAAAATTAGAAAAAATAACTGTTTGTAGGAAAAGTATTTATTTACTTCGTGACCCTGTATAATGTAAAAAAAATGCCCACAAAGACATGGTTAGGCAAAGATGTTTCTGATTGTGGCGTATGAGCCACATAAGTCAGTGGGGTTTAAGCTTTGGGTCTGTGGGCAGGGCATTCCGTCACCTCACGAGGAATAAATAAAAAAAGAAAAAATCTTTGAAGGGAAAAAGTACTGTGTCAGAGAGGGTTAGGGCCAGACAAGGTCCCTGAATCTGTGTTGGTAACAGCAGTGCCTGCAGCATCACCCTTAGCATATGTAATGTGTGAAATAAATGCTGTGAGTGTGTGTCTGAAATAAAATCTGCCAGCCAATCCTCAAGTAACAGCAAGTAGCCATGTAGTTAAAAGCTGCAAATTAACACACACAGACGTGAGGAGGATGACTTTGAATGTTCAAGTAGTGTTCATAGTACTAGTGTGGTGCATATTTCACTTCTAACATTGTACTCATTGTCATGTCATGATCACGAGTCACGAGACAAATCATGTTCTTCATCTTCATGATCGTGAATCACACAACTTTAACTTTTTTTGGTCCAACACAGCTTTTTTTTTTAATCTTTGGTTTCATCATGAATCAGGACTGGCGGACATCCAGTTAACATGTTACTTCACTCAAGATCAATCCTTGGTCTAGTACGATGCTTCTGTTTGTGTTCACATTCTGTAGGATGCCCTACTCAAATCTTTGTCCTCACAGGAAGCTAGATCTATTTAATCCAGTAGATATTATCTCTGTGTGAACATTATATAGTTCCGGGAAGTTCATCATGACAGAGTCACATCATGTCATGATCACGAGTCACGAGACCTTAGCATAGGTGGTGTGTGAAATAAATTCTTGTGTGTGTCTGAAATAAAATCTGACATCCAGTCCTCAAGTAACAGCAAGTAGCCATGTAGGTAAAACTTGCAAATTAACACTGGAGGTTTGCCACAGGCATGAGGAGGATGACTTTGAATGTTCAAGTAGTCCTCAGAGTACCAGTGTGGTGCATATTTCACTTCGAATATTGTACTCATTGTCATGTCACAATCACTGATTCATGAGTCATGAGACAAATCACAATCTTCATCTTCATGATCACGAATCACACAACTTTAACTTTTTGTTGTCCAACATACCAAGCAGGACAATCACATCTATGTTTGTACCCAATCCATCATGATGTTGGTGGTGTTGAATAATGCAGGCGAAGCAGATCATACTGGTACAGTGTAAAACAGTGTACCATTGAGGCTGCTGATGCAGTCATGGAAAAAAAAACTCCAAGTGGGTACAACTCTGGCATTGAGGATTGCGAGGGCTGCTTTCCTTTTTTTTAAGTTCCTTTGTTGTCCACTGGTGCAAAGTATTTAACAGCAGTGATGTACAGGCCAGATGATGGATATAAAAAAAGACAGGAACAGCTCCACAGGGTATTGATACTGAATGGGGTACTGGAATGAACTCAGAATAATTTCTTTTTCATCTGTTTACAGGTAGCATTGAGATATTGTGGACTGGTGGTATGTTCCAATCTGAAGATGGATGACAGTTTGGATACACTGAAGACCTGGAAAGAAGACAAAAATATTAATGAAAATTGTTTTCCAAATGACCTATGCAACCCTTCCCCCCAAGAAGTACTTACCTTTCATGGATTGACATTGTTCGTACAGCCAAAGTCAACAATCAGACACATGTGGAACACATGTGCAGTGACAACATGGTTTCATCACTACAGTCGTGAATCTGTGTGCTGCAACCTGAGAATATAAAAGAAAAGAACATTAATAAGAAGTGCTTATAATTCACTCACTCTCAACAGTACCCTCCCTGAAAAAAATTAAAATTTTACAGTACCACATTAGATGGCGGCTCATATGTACAGCATGTGAATGTGACCATGGCCACCACACTGGTGAAGAGGAAACTTTCAATATGTATCATGATGATTCCCTGCAAAGGAACACAATGGATTGCTCTGTGCTTACAAAAAAAAACAAGATTTAATACAAATTAAATGGCAGTGTCGCTGAAAAAACATGACAGTGACACGTACACTAACTTACCAGTGTTGGTATGAATACACACACATACTGTAGGGCTGCATGTTTCAGACAGCGTGGCAAAATAATTTCCCAGAACATCAAATTATATTTCAACCCCAATGGTCATCTGTGGCTATCATTGTTTAGCAATACACTGTACATCATCAGCAGCAGAAAACGGATGGACAACAACAGCAGCAGGCACCAGCAAGCCAGTCTCTCACTTGGGACACTTATACAGAGTTCTGGCTCTAGGTGCACGCTTTTAGCAGTGCATCAAGAAGTACTTGTGACTTTTCTGAACAGTTTTTCATGTGATTATTCTTCATCTGGACTTTTCATAAAATGAAAAACAGGGCCAAAACCAGCAGCAGCAGCAGCAGTAAGTGTTGTCACAATGCAATGATGTCATTCAACACACTGTGATGTATTTCTGGAATGGTATTAATTTTCATCTGGGCTTTTCATGAAAAAAACAGGGTCATTCAAACACAAAATGGCACATTGTTGGGGGGCATGCTAGGTGGTGTTATGGTATTGTGAATATTGCCCTGGTGCTTTAACTACATGTTCAGAAAAGGAACAGGTATTTCCATGGTTGTTATTTAATTTACTTTATTTTTCACATGACTGGTGGTCGTGAAAATGGTGGACACTGTGTGCTTTCATTACCGGTAAAACTGTAAGGCCACAACGCATGCTGCAATACAAGTGTCTTGCAGATGGCATTTTGGAGACCTAAGATTTAATTACAGTCAAGCACGCAGTATCTGGCATGTCTGCAAACTTGGCAGCCACAAGAGTTACTACATGAAATACAGTAATGAGTATGAACTTAAAAATTGTTATTGCTGAAAGCACAATGGCCAGGGAAGGGGGACTTAGTGGGAGGTGGGGAATCAGACTTACCATTCTGAGGCTAAACAAATGCAGGATTAACAAAATTAATATCACAAAGAAAACATGAACTGAACATAAATGTCATACTAGTATGTAATAAAAAATAAATAGGGCTTAAGAAAATAAAAGCAGGTATTTATTTCTTGGCGGGGAAATTTTGTTAATCTTGTTTTTCTTGACCTTGATTCTTCTTTACCCTCATCATGTTAAATGCAATTCACCACCTCCCCAAAATGTTCAACCACCTAATGCCATTATGCTTCCTGCAATAATAATATTTTTTTTTGTTACTCATCAAAATCAAATCAAATCAAAATTTATTTGTGATGCGCTTTTCAAAATATCAAAGCGCAGATACATAATAAATGAACACTCATCACAATAAATATAAATTTAATAACAATTAAAAGGCGACGGGATGACCTATTCATAGGCTAATTCAAATAAATAACTCTTCAAAGATGCCTTGAATGACTCTGTGGACAGGCACTCTCTAATCTGACAAGGTAGAGAATTCCACTGGGTTGAGGCCATAAAAGAAAAAGCTCTGGCCCCAGATGACTGAAGACAAACCCTGGGAATCTCTAGCAATCCGTCAGTGGAGCACAGTAGGTGGAGAGGGCAGTAGGGTCAAAGGAGATCTTGAAGGTAGCCCGGCCCCTGACCATGTAGGGTCTTATAGGTCAGCAACGTGACCTTGAAGGTGATTCTCCATCACACCGGCAGCCAGTGCAGTTTGCACAGCACAGGAGTGATATGGCAAGTTCTTGGTACCCCAGTCAACAACCTGGCTGCAGCATTCTGCACCAGCTGCAGGCGACAGAGATCCACCCCCAGCAACCCTAGATATAGCACATTATAGTAATCAAGACACAAAGAAACAAAGGCGTGAACCAGCACAGGAAGGTCATCGTTTGGAACAAGGTGTTTTATCTGGGCTATATTCCTCAGATGGTAAAAGGAAGACTTGACAACTGCTGACACCTGTGTCTTCAGCATCAGCTCACTGTCAAGAATTATGGCCAGATTCCGCACCTGTTCAGAAGGTCTCAACTGGTTATCTCCTAACACAAGGTCAGAGGGAAACCCGGAGTCAACTTCTCTGCATGGTGACCCGGGTCCACCACCAGCACCTCAGTCTTGTCCGGATTCAGTCTTAACCAGTTAGCACTCATCTGGTTCTGAATTTCAGTGAGGCAGTTGTTAAAGCCCGATAAAGCATCATTCTGTTCACGTACAAAGGACATATAGAGCTAAGTGTCATTTGCATAGCAGTGAAAACTCCACCCATAATGCCTTATAATGTCTCCCAACAGCAGCATGTACACCGTGAACAACATGGGGGAAGCACAGAACCCTGCAGCACCCCACAGGGCAGAGCATCACTACTTAATTTTATGTAATCATAAGTCATGTGGTTGCCAGCTGTGCAGACAATGTGTGCTTTCAGCGCAGTTGCAATTGTGCAGGCCAAAAGCCGTCTTCAAAACACTTTTATTGCAGCATGCGTAATGGCACAACAGTTTCACCTGTAATGAAAGCATGCAGTATCTGCCCTTTTGCATGCCATCAGTCATGTATGACATAAAGTAAATTAAAGGGGACAGGAACTGATTGATTATGTGCAGCTGCTTGTAATATCTCTGTTTTTATAAATTATACTCATACCGCTAAAAGATCCATATTTAACTGTGCCTGAATAAAAGCTGAAGCTGTTGGTTGTGTTTTGTGTTGTTTTCTTTGTATGGACAACATTCTCTACAGTTGCTTTCATGGAACCAAGAATTTGGAGTTTTGACTATGTCACTTCATGATTTTAGACATGTGAGCATGAACTTATCAGTACAGTGCCCACAGTTCTGAAACCATGAAGTGACACAGTCAAAACTCCAAAATTTTGGTTCCATGAAAAGAACTGCACAGAATGTTATCCATACAAAGAAAACAACACAAAACAAAACTGACAGCTTCAGCTTTTATTCAGGCACAGTTAAATATGGATCCTTTACAGGAATTAATGTAATTTATGAAAATAGAGACATTTCAAACAGCTGCACATTAGTAATCAACTACTGTCCCCTTTAAGTAACACATAATACAAATTACAAATAAAACAGTACCTGAACATAAATGACATACTTAGTGTGCATCAAAACAAAAATATTAATTTGGAAAAAAAAAATAAACTAAAACCAGAAGAGGTGCTTGGGAGGGGGGTTAAATTGACATACAAAATCATTTTTTAAGGGGCTTCTGCTCCTCGACATGAGAGAGACACTACACAGCTGCCTCCACCACCATTTGCATGGCCTTGCCCTCCACCCACAACACAGCTAGGTCCACTATGCTCACAGGATGTTGTGGGTCATCTTCTCGGGGTGCAGCTGCAAGAACCTCCACCTTTGCTGCCTGTATTTCCCTGTGCTGCTGCCTACACGCAGGCAGACAAGGTGCTTTGGCCACAGCTGCAGGAGTGGCTTCCAACTCCTGCAGCTTGGCCTCCCATTCAAACTGGTGGTGGCCAGATAGGTGGGTTCACTGACAACCAGTGCCAAGGTGCCTTCCCTCTGGCCCACGATGGACAAGCACCTGGCATAATTTGTATCGCACAACAGTGGGGTCCCCAGGGAGACACTTGAAGAACTCCCACATAGAAGAGCTCCATGCAGGGCCTGGTACAGGCAGTAGGAGGACACCGCCGGCCACCTGTTGTGCTGCCTCTGCTTGTGGTGGAGGAACAACAAGTTGCTGCAGTTGCTGCTGCTGCTCATCCAGCTGCTGCTCCTCCAGCTGCTGCACATCTGGCTGCTGCTGTTGCTCCTCCAGCTGCTGCTGCTGCTGCTCTCATGCAGGCAGACTGCCGCTGCTGCAGAGCTGGCTGTGCCTGCAGTTGAGAGCACAAAACTGGCCATGTTTAACACATCTGGGCAGACAAGGCCGCCCCGCATCCATGGCCCCCACTGGCCACTGCTTTTCCTGCCAATCCAACGATCCATCACCAAAAAAAAACCTAGTACAAGTATTAGTAACTCTACCAAAAACAAAGTACTCACAAAAAAAAACCTTTTTAAACCAAAAAAAGACTGTCAAATTAACTTAAACTTCCTACACTAATTAGCAAACTAAATCTAAAAACGTTTAAACTGAAAGAAGCAAAATCAAGCAAGTTTTGCACTCTGCAATTGCCAACAACCCACACAAACTGCTCTAAATGGATCAGTGATGTGCACAACCCTTTCTACAAGAGAAAGTGAAAGTAAAACGCTCACTTCCTGACTATTTAAGTTTCTTCCTGAATCATGTGATCTGCAGATCAGCAGAGACAGTCAGGCATGTGACCAATGTCCTGTTTATTACCAACTTCGCCTTCTCCAACTACAACTTGAACTGAACGTGAGGTGACCAATGCAAAGTACATTAAGGCACATTTCGACTTCTTTATGGGAATTTCGTGCAGTGATCCAAGAAACTGAAGTTGGCCACTTCACGTTCACTATGCCAACGAATTTAAACTTTGCTGCATCTCCAACTGTGCTGCTGAAGAGTGTTTGTTTTTCTGCCTTCAAACTCTACATAATGTGTTCTATCTTTCTAATATCCAGTGATCTTTTTGACTCCTCCTTGACTTTATTAAGTTCCTAATGTACATTTCTCACAGTTGAAGCATGTTAAGGTTTTATGTTATATACCAGAATTTCTGAATCCATTTTGTTAATGGGAAATATGGCTATATTTTAAGAGGCCAGTCACAGGGGAAACAAATGCTTATCAAAATGATAAATTTACTAGCTGCTGATAGACTGTTTAATATAACCTAAACAAGTTTAGATATAACAATGCCATATAGCTAATTACTTGATTTGTCATTCAGTGTTTATAATGACACATGGTATATCTATGTGACACTGATCTCTGTGCCACCAATATAGACAAAGTAGTACTTCATTCAATATGTTATTCACAGAATATGTGTGGCTGGGTACAATAGTATTTCTGGATAACACAGGGAGAACAGAGATTGAGAATGCTGTGAGTGGTGCAGTGCAGTGGCTGTGGGGTGGCAGCTTTCAGAGAGCCCATTTGGAGACTGCGGTGCTGCCCTATCTGTACATACCTCTCCGTGATGAGGTAGCAAGTTGCTAGACCACAGGTTGAGTTGGCTAGGATTCAGGGGACCTTCCCCCCACCCAACGACAATAACATAGAAACATAGAATTTGATGGCAGATAAGGACCACTTGGCCCACCTAGTCTGTCCATTTCCTTACCTGATGGATAAGCTGCAGATTCTAGTTAATCAACAGCTTACTTCCTCCTGCCCCCCACTAGAATTGCCTTATGCCTGTCCAATGCATTCTTGAATTCTCCCACTGTTCCTGACCCCATGACCTCCTCAGGAAGGCTGTTCCATGCCTCCACAACCCGCTCTGTAATAAAATACTTTCTAACATTACCTCTGAGCCATCCTCCCTCTATCTTTAAATTGTGCCCTCCTGTTCTTGCATATTTCTTCTTATGAAAGATACTACCCTCTTGTACTTTGTTAATTCCCTTGAGATACTTGAAAGTTTCTATCATGTCCCCCCTCTCCCTCCTTTCCTCAAGGGTATACATATTAAGCTGCTTTAGTCTCTCCTCGTATGTCTTCTGGTGCAGACCCTGCAATAAAGTCTGCTTCTGTTTACTCACAGGATGCCAGGGAGGAGGAATGGCTAGACTATGGTGGGCTCTGGAAGGGTGGTGGAGGATGGACAGAGGCACATTCCTCAACAAGTTCCACTACATAATTACCACACTGCGCTGGCATGGTGGGACTGCCAGGAGGAGACAACCATGGCAGTGACCAAGGGGGGCATGAGGTCCTTCTGTAGTGGAGACCCCAAGGAAGGTAGTAAAGGACCCCAGAGGAGGAAGAAGCAACTTCTGGTGTGGGACTTGATTGTGATGGGGATAGAACTGAGAAAAGGAAAAGGGGGAAGAGGCAAGTTAGTTGCCTACCCAGTGCTATGGTCGGGAGAGATAGGAAGCAGATCCTGAGGATAGCTAGGGCAGCAGGATGAGAAGGAGAGCTGGTTGTCATTGTTCACCTGGGGACTATGGGGCTGGGACAGTGGAAGGGGAGTTTAGGGAGCTGGGGTGGGGTCTTAAGCAGTAATTCACTAGGTGGTGTTCTCTGAGGTGCTGCATGTCTATGATAGGGGACAGGAGAGGGATCTCCACACCAGGAGCTTCAACTCATGGCTGAAGGAATGGAGCAGAGAGGAAGGGTTTGGCTACATTGGAGACTGGGGACACACCTTGTAGGATAAGGGCTTATACAGAGGGATGACCAGCATCCATCTGGGATGGGAACCACTGTCCTCAGTGGATGGCTTAAATGTTGCTTCAATGAACATTTAAACTAGCAAAGGGAGATGGAAAAAGGTATTGGGGAGTTAGAAACTGCACCTGCCCACAGGCTGAAGCAGAGAGTAAGGAGAACCTGAATGGAGAGGAATCCCCCATGGTGCAAATTAATAAAGGAAGCAGGGTGGTAGAGATTAAAGGGGAAAGGAATGGGAGCATTAAAAAAGAGGTGGGAAGGAAGGAAGGATGGCAAAAAGGAGAAAAGGGGGGCAGCAAGCAGAGTGAAACAAAATCTGGAGGTCCATGTATGTGAATGCCAGAAGTCTAGGAAATAAGATTCCATACCTAGTGGCCATCATGGCAGAGGCTGGCCTGGATATTGTGGACATTACTGAATTATGGTGCACTGAAAACCATGACTGGGACATAGCCATTCCAAGCTATACACTGTTCAGGAAGGACCATGTGGGACGGAAAGGAGGTGGTGTGGTATTTTATGTGAGGAAAGCATAAAAGCCCTAGAGATACAGGGAATACAGGGAGAGGCAGAGGTACTGTGGGTCACCTTGGAGATGGGAAATGGAGTCTCTATTTGCACTGGAGTGATCTACAGACCTCCAGCACAGGGGGAGGAATTAGATAAGGTACTGGTGGAAGCCATTGGCAAGATGGCAGGAAAAGGGGGAGGCACTGCTGATGGGGGACTCTTCAACTTGCCAGATGTGGATTTGAGCCTCATAGAAGCAGCATCAGCTAGAAGAAGAGACATCCTGAACTCTCTGCAGGGGGCATTCCTCAGGCAACTAGTCGATGAACTCACATGTGATGGGGAAATACTTCACCTAGTACTCACTAACAGTGATAAAGTTGCAAATGTCAAGATGGGTGGCCACTTGGGGACCAGTAATCACCATACAGTGTGGTTCAGTATAAGGACAACTGCAGAATCGAACCACACAAGGGCAAGAGTCCTGGACTTCAGGAGGACAGATTTAAAAAAAAATGGGTGAATGCTTCTGGGATGACCTAGCTGGGGGATGACCTGGGTGAGGTGGAGGAACAGTGGGAGAAGATAAAAGGTAGCATGGTAAGGGCAACAGACCTCTGTGTCAAACAAGTGAGCAAAAGCAAGAGAAGAAAGAGACTGCTATGGTTCTTGAAAGAGATGGCGTGAAAGGTAAAAGCTAAAGGGTAGCGTTCAGAAAGTATAAGGAGACACAGAAGGAGGAGGATAGGAAGATGTATCGGGGGGAACAGAGGGAAGCAGTGAAAGTAATAAGTAGTACAAAGGCACAAACTGAGGAGAGAATAGCCCAGGAGTTGAAGAAAGGGAACAAGGTATTTTTAAGGTATATACATGAAAAGAGGGACAGCGTGGGTGAGATTGTATGATTAGAAAGGGAAAGGGGTGACTGTGCAGAGGGGGAGCTGGAAAAAGCAGACATCCTGAACAAATACTTTTGTTCAGTGTTCACAGAGGAAGAAGAGGGGACAAACAAAAGTAACAAAAGCTTTGGAGGGAGGTGAACACTAGTCTTTTTCTGGAGGCAAGAGCCCTGAAGGTGGACAAAGCAACAGGGCAAGATGGGGTGCATCCAAGGGTATTATCGGAGCTCAGTGAAATACTGGCTACACCTCTGACAGTTTAATTTAACAGCTCACTGAAAACAGGAGTGGTTTTGGTGGACTGGAGGATGGATGTAGTCCCACTACACAAAAGTGGTAACAGTGAGGAGGCTGGTAATTGTAGGCTAGTCGGCCTGATATCGGTAATGGAATCACTGCTGAAGGAAAAGATTGTGGAATAGCTTGAATTCAATGGGTTACAAGACCCAAGGCAGTATGGTTTCATGGGGAAAGGTCATGTCAAAAAAATCATATAGATTTCTTTGACTAGGTGACCAAGGAACTATATCAGGGTGAAGCAGTGGATGTGGCCTACCTAGACTTCAGTAAGGCATTCAACACCATTCCACATAGGAGACAAGTAAGCAAGCTGGGTAGCATAGGAGTGATCCAAAGGTGGTAAACTGGATAAGAAAATAGGTGACAGAGGGTGGTGGTAAATGGAGTTCAATCCAAGGAAGGGAGGGATTGTAATGAGCAGGGTGTCTCAGGGATTAGTGCTGGAACTGATATTCTTTAATGTCCTTATAAGTGACATTGCAGATGAGCTGGAAGGAAAAGTCTGCCTCTTTGTGGATGATAGCAAAATCTGAAATAGGGTGGACATTCCAGGGGTGGTAGAAAGGAAGGGCAAAAACATGAGAAAGCTAGAAGAGTGGTGAAGGGTATGACAGCTGGGTTTCAATATAAAAAAGTGCAATATAATGCACTTAGGGCACAGAAACCCAGTTGCAGAGTACAAAATGGGTGGAGTGGTACTGACAACCACCAGGTAGGAAAGAGACCTGTGGGTAATCATATGGATTGACCTAAAGGTGCCTAGGCAGTGTGACAAGGCAGTAGGGAGGGTGAGTGGGATGCGAAGGTGCATAGGGAGGGGTATCTCCAACAGAAACAGGGAGGTAGTGTTGTCTCTGTATAGATCACTGGTAAGACCCCAGCTAGAGTACTGTATCTAGTTCTGGAGACCACATCTCCAGAATGACATAGTCATAGTGGAGACAGTCCAGAGGAGGGCAACCAAAATGGTGCAGGGTCTGTATCAGAAGTCCTATGAGGCTAGATTAAAGAATCTCAGTATGTATACCCTGGAAGAGAGGAGGGATATGATAGAGACCTTTAAATACCTCATGGGGTAAATAAGGTACAGGTGAGGAGTATTTTTTAGAAGAAAAGGTGCTCAAAAACAAGGGGACATGCTACGAAGCTGGAGGGTGGTGGATTCAGCAGAGATGTGAGGAAGTACTTCTTCACAAAAAAAGTGGTGGATTCCTGAAACAGCTTTCCAGCAGACATGGTAGGAGCAAAAACAATGGTGGGATTCAAGAATGCATGGGATAAGCACCAGAGAATCATAGCTGAAAGGAATGGGACAGTGAGAAAGAGCTGTAGATTGGGCACAGTCTGTGATAATAGTGTAAATAGGAAGAAATGGGCAGACTCAATGGGCAAAGTGGTTCCTATCTGCCATCAGATTCTTTGTTTCTATGTGGAATGGCAATTCTATTTCAGAAATGCTTTTCAGAATTTCTTAATTCTTCAGAATTCTGAAATGCTTTTCTATGTAAACCACAGAACAATATCCTGCAGATTACATAATTCCATGGTTTGCAGACACTGAACCTGCTGTGTACACAAACTGTGCAATATAATTCCTTAGTTAACATCCCTCTATAAGAATTTCAAAATTCTGCTTTCAACAGGATTTTGAGGGATTAGGTGGAATTCCTGACATTTCACAGAATTCTGGCAGAAGTAACATTTGAAAGTTCAGTATATCTCTGTTTTGTATACATACAGGATTTGGTAAAAGAAAAAGTAGTTGGAAGAGAATTTATGAAGAGCCTAATATTGATCCCTGAGGTACAGTACCCCCTTCATCTAGAGTACTATTCCAGAATTTGATAAAGAATTGCCAAACCGTCCAAACCAGTATTAGTCTTAGTGGGAACCATTGTATACCTTACTATCTCTTCCCCCACATGTCTAAGTTATTCTTTATAGATGATCGAGCAGAATTATGTCTTATAGTCTAACCATTGGTGTTTATTATACTGTTTCTTTGAAGCTTTGTTGAATCAGTCCTTAACATTCTATTTTACATTTTTTGTCTCTCTCCAGGAAGAGTGGAAGGTTGGGGGGGTTCTTTCTATTTTTGACTTTTGTTTTTTCTCATTGTATATAGTTATTACTATTGTAGGTTTTTGTTTTTATTGTGATTGTTATGATTATAGTTGGTTGTTATTTGGAAACTTACTGTATAACGTATGCTTCATTAAAAAAAAAAAGAATTGCAAAACCAACAGATAACTATTACACTAGTTTAAGAGTGATCCAGAAAATCCTTGTGAAGACAGATTTAGTATTTATTTATTTTGTGGACCTGTCCAAGGCCTTTGATCTGGTGGATCATTCCCTACTGCTTGGGAGGCTGAGGAGCATTGGACTGGCAGACTCTCCATGTGATTGGTTTAATAGCTATCTGAGAGACCGTCCTATAAGGGTGAATTACAATGGTGCTTTTTCTAGCTCAAGGACATTGGAACAGGGGGTGCCCCAGGGCTCAATCCTGGGGCCCCTATTGTTCTCTTTGTTTATTGACATCATACCATATATAGTAATAAAAGAAAATACCATTTTGTATCCTGATGACATCATATTATATTCTAGTTCCTCATCTGCAGATGAAATATACCAATCACTCAATACTGATTTTTTTTAAATTTTAAATCAATGGCTCATCAAACATCAATTGCTGTTAAATTGTAAAAAAAAAAAAAAAAAAGTGAATGTTGTTCAGATCAAAACCAAGACTATCAAATTGTACATCACTTTCTATTGTTAATACAACTGGTATGATACTAGAGCAGGTCAAAAAATTCAAATATCTTGGTCTACTAGTTTATTCCAAATTAACATATTCATTACACATAAGGACTGCTTGCAGACAAATTCATCAAAAGTTAGGTGCATTGTTTTAATTATAGAACTGTTTAACTTCTGAGGCCAGATATACTGTTGTTAACACTATACGTTTGCCTGTCTTAAAATATAATTCCTTTATTTTCTCAAATTTAGCTACTGCTGAACTATCATTGTTAAATACCACTTTCCATGGGATTTGTAGATTTGCGCTAAAATTGCCTTTCAGAACACATCATTGTGATCTTTACGTACAATCTGGCTGGCTTCCACCTAAGCTTAGCAGTTTGTATAATCTCTGTTGTGTCACTGACAATATCTTAAGGTTAAAAACTAATTTTTCACTTTATCCTTATTTCATTTTAAAAATGAAGTTAGGCAACTCAGGTCAAATGGTACAAATACGCTTCTAATTCCTACTGTTTCTACATCAATGGGCGAACGTGCCTTCCCCGTCTGTGCAGCTAAATGTTAAAACAATCTACAAGAGTTGTTTTGTGATTTGAAAAGTAATGTTATTTTTAAACAGCAGCTAAAGAAACACTTTCTAAATCAATTGCAATGTATTCATTTTTTGCAATTTTTAATGAAACATGTCTAAGTTTATTCCTGCATATTGCATGTATGCATTTTCTTACTTATTAACAACTTTGCTGTTACACGGCCCTAGGTTGTTCATGAAAATGGGCCTTGGCTCATTGTACTTACCTGGTGAACAAAAGTTAAATAAATAGATAAAAAAATAAGACAGATGTTCCATGGTAGCAAATGTCATCTATAGTCACATTGGCCATGTTGGGTCAAATTGTATGCTATCATTTTGCTGCTATCACTTTCTGTTTATTGGGTAACATAGAACTAATGAGAGCAATATCACCTCATGTCACACCACAGTTTATTATATCACTACTAATAGCAATGGCTATCACTGTATCAATGAACTATGATCCACTACTGTAGACTGAATCCCTTGGTCAGGTTTATGAATATAGCCCAGGCAAAAATGATATCACCCATGGCCCTGCTCACTTGGCCCATGTAACTGACCAAGGCAGTATAGTACCTGTGTAATGATTCTGGCAAAAACAATACTGTTCAGGTATAAGGAGATTATACTGTATGTTGTGAGATATGCATTTACTTGTTTACTGTACATATACACACACACACATATATATATATACAGTATATATATATACACAGTATATATATATATATATATATATATATATATATATATATATATATATATATATATATATCTCAACATTTCCAGTATTTTACTTAAGGTGCTAAGACAGAAATTGGCCTATAATTCTCTAATTTATTTGGATTCTGGTATTTAGGAATAGGCATAATTACATCTAATATCTAAATACTTTGAACAGTTTGTTTTATTATAATAAATCAAATGCAGTAGTTGTGGAACACTTATATGAGTACTAACCTTTTGGCTAAAAACTGTCATATCCTGAATGTAATAAATGGGTAATTGTTTTAGCAGTTTTATTATTTTGACTGAAGTAAAGAACAATTCCATATACAGCTGGGTTGGTGAATGGTTAATGGAAAGATCTCAGAGAGTGATGATAAATGAACATTTATCTGGAATAGGAGAGATTACTAGTGGAGTAACTCAGAATTCTGTTTTGGGCCCTTTGTTATTTCAAATTTTCATATCCAACATGAAAAAAGATTAATTTAGTTGGACAGTCAAATATGCAGATGATGCAAATTCATGACCTTCAATTTGACCTCGATCAGATTTCTAGATGGGTCAATAGGTGGAGAATGAAACAGAACATGGAAAAGTGTAGGGTAATGCACTTTGGCAATAGAAATCTAATGAATACCTACTTGTTAGTTGGAAAGAAACCTGACACCAACAAAAACTAATAGCGCAGTGGTCTAAGGCTCTGAGCTGCAAATCTAATAATATCCAGCAGACCAGACCTGGGTTTGAATCCTACAGCTTCCACTTGCATACTGTGTGACTCTGAGCAAGTCACTTAATCTCCTTGTGCTCCCAGGTCGCTCCTGTAAAAAAAGCTTTCAGCTTAGTGTGCTATAGCTGGTTAAACAACTAAATAAAAAAAAAAAAGATCTTGATATCACAATTTCACATGATTTTGGTAACACAGGTCAGGTGAACATAGCCATTAATGAAACTAAAAAGGTTATATGGAACATAAAAATAAATATTGTTTCCAGGGATGCAAAAATGCTGATGCCCTTGTTCAGGGCCTATGTTCGACCTCATTTGGAATATGCATCCCAACTCTGGTGCCCCTTTAAAATGAGAGAATATAACAATCGTGAAAGGGAGAAAGTAATAATCTTGAAAAAACATATAATGAAGGTTTACAAAATCATATCTCACTTATATAATAAAACATATGAAGGTTGTATAGAATAATGAAACCTTATGTCACTAGAAACCAGAAGATTATGAAGATCTGTTACTGATGTTTGATATAATAAATTACCCTTACCTATTATCAGAGATGGGTATAGACTTTAAAAGTTCAGACAGGCATCCTCTCATAGCCATTTTGGCTAAGAACACCTCCATGGTCACCTCCGATGGGGATCTACATGCCTCCATGGTGATAAGAGCCTGCTGCCACAGTCCTGGAGCCCTTGCTTGCAGATGTCCTCTTATAGCCCTTTGGGCTAACAACACCTCTGTGGTCACCTCTGACAGGGATCTACATGCCTCCATAGTGAGAAGAGCCTGCTGCCACACTCTCTGAGCCCTTGCTTACAGTTGTCCTTTCATAGCCCTCTGGGCTAACAATGCCTCCATGGTCACCTCCAACAGGGATCTACATTTATTTATTTATTTTATTTATTTAGCTTTTGTTAACCAGGTAAGTACACTAGACAAGACAATTGCCTATTTTCAGGTATGACCCAGGAGAGTACAGGCATTACAGAATGCAGTACATAGGACAACATGGATCAGATTAAGAACAGCAAGTAGGACATAAGTGCACAACAAAATACAAAATTACAGGAATTAAATGTTTTACAATTCATGAGTAATATAACTTAATTTGGGGTAAGGTAGACTACAGCCAATAGTTAAGTTTGAATAAGACCACAGCAACCACAATCACAGTTCAGAAAGGCACAGTTGTGGTTACAGCAGCAGCACACATTCTACAGCTTACACCACTTTTCCAGGGGAATATCCAGGGTAGGGCAGCACAGTGTGAGATCACGGGGGTTTTGGATACCCACAGGCTGAAGCGAGTTTGAGGTGACTCCATAGGGAGGAGCACAGGCAGCCCTGTGAGGGAGCTGTGCGGATCTGGGCCGGGAGGGCTTCCAAAGTCTGGGGGCACAGGCAGCAAAGTCCCTATCACCCATTTGGGTCCAGGTGGTGGGCACCTTAAGCAGAGCAGCCCCCTGGGATCTGAGAGGATAGGATGATGAGGCAGCCGGGGCCAGTACTTTCACCAACCCTGGGGGGGTGCCAGTGCCAAGGACCTTGCCCGTGAAACACCCTAGAACATAGTCAATATGGTTAAGAGGAGAGAGCCAGTTAAGTTTGCTGTATAGGTCACAATGGTGGGTGAGACGGGGGGCAGCCAGAGCAAAGAGGCAGACATTGTTGTAGGCAGTAGTCCACCTAGCGAGATGGGCTTTGGTGGAGCGGCCAAACAACAGTAGCCCATAACTGAGTGACGGGAGCAGCACCCCTCTGGCTAGGGCAACTTGTGCCGCTGGGGTAAGGTTGTTTTTGGCTCTGTAGGCCATACCCATTTTGCTATTGACATTTTTGCATGTGATCTGGATATGGTGGCCAAGGTCCAGCTGTGGGTCTAGCGTCACCCTGAGGTATTTGAAATTGTCCTTAACAGGGGTTGGGGTGCCATCAGTGCTTGGTACACAGAACCTTACAGGGGAGGCCTTGATCTTGGCCTGAGACCCAAAGAGCATGACCTGTTTTTTTTTTTAGATTAAGGACCAGCTTGTGGGCTGAGATCCATGTCTGAATGTTCATCAGGTCCTCACTCAGATGGCGGTTGATGACCCCCATATCTGTGGAGTGTGTCAGGATGACCAGGTCATCAGCATATAAGATTGGCTTGCAGTGTACCGCTACTGTCAGGAGATTGTTTATAAAGATGGAGAAAAGCAGCAGCCCCAGGACAGAGCCTTGGGGGACACCCATGTATACCGGAATAGGGCCTGAGAGCTCCTTGCTGTATTTAACCAGTTGAGTTCTGCTGTGTAAATAACTAGAGAACCAGCTGAGCACAGCCAATGATAGACCAAGGGATCTAAGCTGTGTGGTGAGCATGCCATGATCAACTAGACCAAAGGCCTTGGATAGGTCTATAAAGATAGCCCCCTACAGCTTGCCTTGATCCATGGCTGCCCTGATCCATGAGGAGACAGTGACAAGGGCAGTGGATGTGCTGTGCCCTTTCCTGAACCCATGCTGTGCGGGTGTCAGTAGATTATGGGATTGCAGGTGTTCCGAGAGTTGCCCTGCCACAACTTTTTCTAGAAGTTTACTGACCGCTGATAATATGGTTATCGGCAGTAGTTCTCTATTAATTTGGGGTTTCCCTGTTTAAGGATCGGTACCACCCTAGCTACATAGATACATAGATACATAGACAGTGTCAGCAGATAAGGGCCTATGGCCCACCCAGTCTGCCCATTTGAGCTTGTAAGTTCAGTTTGTTTTCCTAGAAGTCTGTTGCCCCTTACCCCTGACCTCCAGAATTCCTTTATGTCTATCCCATGCATTCTTAAATCCCGTGATTGTTTCAGCCCCCACCACTTCCTCTGGCAGGGTGTTCCACTTGTCCACCACCCGCTCTGTGAAGAAATTCTTTCTCATGTTTCCTCTAATCGTCCTCCCTCCAACTTCATCCCATGCCCTCTAGTCCTGGAACATCTTTTCGCTTAAAAATAGTGTTTTCCTGCACCTGTTCCTCCCTGTAAGATACTTGTATGTCTCTATCATATCCCCTCTCTCCTCCTCTCCTCCAGGGAGTACATGTTCAGTTCCTTCAACCTGTCTTCATAGGACTTGTGATGCAATCCATGCACCATCTTTGTTGCCCTCCTCTGAATCTTCTCTACCCTGTCTATGTCCTTACGTGGTATGGTCTCCAGAACTGTACACTGTACTCCAGGTGGGGCCTCACTGGTGTCTTGTATAGCGGAATTATGACCTCCCTTTTCCTGCTGGTGATGCCCCTGCCTATACATCCCAGCATCCTATTTGCTTTACCTGCTGCCTTGTCACACTGTTTCCTTACCTTGAGGTCATCAGAGATGATAACCCCAAGATCCCTTTCCTGCTTGGTGCATGCTATATCCTCACCCCCCAACTGATATATTGTGCCAGGGTTTTTGTGCCCCATATGCATTATCTTGCACTTCTTTGCATTGAATTTCAACTGCCAAATCCTGACCATTCTTCAAGTTTCTGCAGGTCGCTTCTCATTCTGTCTACACCCTCTGGTGTGTCTACTCTATTACAGAGCTTTGTGTCATCAGCGAACAGTGAACTTCTGCCTTCTAGGTCCTGCGCCAATGTCACTGATGAAGATGTTGAATAGGACCGGTCCCAGCACTGATCCCTGTGGTACCCCACTGGTCACTCTTCCCTCTGTGGGTGACAGCCATTTACCACCACCCTCTGTGTCCTGCCACAGCCATGATTACCTACCCACCTCACTACTGTCCTGCCCACACCCATATTCCCCAGTTTGTGTAATAGTCTTCTATGTGGCACAGTGTCAAAGCCCTTGCTGAAGTCCAGATAGGCCATGTCCACTGCCCTCCGCTGATCCACCTCCCTAGTCACCCAGTCAAAAATTCAACGAGGTTGGCCTGACATGCCTCCCCTGGGTGGCTCCATGCTGCCTTGGGTCCTGTAGTCATTGACAACCAGATGTTCCACCAATCTCTCCTTCAATAGTGCTTCACGAGTCTTCCCCACTACCGGTGAGGAGGCTGACTGGTCTGTGGTTCCCTGCTTCCTCTTTTTCCCACTTTTGTATAAGGGACTACATCTGCTGTCCTCCAGTCTTTGGGTACCTCCCTGTTTCCAGTGATCAGCTAAAAGGTAGCCAGAGGTTCAGCCACCACCTCTCTTAGTTCTTTAAGGACCCTGGGGTGCACCCCATCTGGCCCCATTGCTTTATCAACTCTTATTACTTCCAGTTCCTTCAGGACCCTTTCTCGTGTAAAGGGACTTGTGTCCATTTCTGCACCATTCTCACCCCTTGTACTCCCTTCAGACCCATTATCCTCCTCTTCCTCAGTAAAGACTGAGCAGAAATACCTGTTCAATATGTCAGCTTTACTCTTGTCATCCTCCAAGTGGCCCCCATCCTCCCCCTTCAGTCTCACTATCCCTCCCTTTGTCTTTCTTTTTTCACTTATGTACCTGTAAAAGGTTTTGTCCCCTCTACCCACTGATTTTGCAATGTGTTCTTCTGTCTGAGCTTTGGCTTCCCTTACTGACCTCCCTGCCTCCTTGCTTCTCCTGGTACTTCTCCTATCCCCTTCTGCCTCGTCTTTTTGTATTGTCTGAATGCAATCTTTTGGCTTTCACTTTCTTTGCTACCTCTTTGGAAAACCATAATGATCTCCTCTTCCTTTTCCTCTTGCTAACCTGCTTAATGCATAATTCTGTTGTTCTTGTAATCCCCATTTAATACTGCCCACTGTTCCTCAACCCCTGATTCCTGTCCCATTCCCTTAATGCCTCTTTCAAGTATCTCCCCATTTTCCCAAAGTCTGCCCCCCTAAAATCCAGGATACATGTTTTTGTGGTTTGGTTCTGCTCTTTCTGTGATTTCAAACCACAATGACTGGTGGTCACTGTTTCCCAGGTGCTCCCCTACTGTTACCCCATCACACTGTCCCTGTTTGTGAGCACAAGGTCCAGTATTGCCTTCTGCCGAGTTGGTTCCATGACCAGTTGCTTGAGGAAGGCACCTGAAGGGAATCCAGGATAAATCTGCTCCTAGTTGATGCTGCTGCTGGGATGCTCCAGTCCACGTCTGGAATATTGAAGTCTCCAACCAGTACTACCTCACCCTTGTCTGCCATCCTTTGGATGGCTAGCATCAACTCCTATCTGTTTCTTCCTCCTGGGCTGGTGGTCTATAGACCACACCTGTGCTGGATAGCTGTTCCCATTTTCCTTTCTAGCTTAACCCACAGTATCTCTCCCCATTTTGTTCCTCCTGGATCTCTGTGGCCCTTATGTCATTTTCACATACAGTGCCCTCCTCCTCCCTTCGCCTGCTCTGTCTCTCTTCTGAATATGTTGTGAGCCAGGTATGGCCATCTCCCAGTCGTGGTCATCATACACCAGGTTTCAGTGATGGCCACAATGTCAGGTCTGACTGCACCATGACAGCCTCCAGATCTTCCATCTTGTTGCTAAGGCTCCTGGCATTTGCACACATGGCTTTCCATGATTTGACCTCCTAGACTGTTTCACTGTTCTACTCCAGCCCCTTCCTTGGTTGTCATTTATCCCTGGTTCTCCTTTTGTCTGCCCTTCTGCTGCATTTGCCCTTTTCTGCTTATCCACCTCTTGGGCACTAATCTCCATCTTTTGCACACTGCTTTGCAGAGATAGCCACTCCTCTGGTTCACTGGTTCCACTGCTAGCTGTGGGGGGTGAGCAAGTAGGTACCCTCCTTGCTGGCCTGCCACCCCCCTTTGCTAGTTTAAATGCTTGTCAATGTAGCATTTAAGCTTATCATTGAGTGCTTGGATTCCCCTCCAGGATGGATGCAGGCCATCAGGCTTGAACAAACCTCCATCCCTCCAGGTGGGTCCCCAGTCACCAATGAATCCAAACCCTTCCTCACAGCACCAGTTCTTCAACCATGAGTTAAAGTTCCTGGTGCATGCACTCCTATGCTCTCCCTTGCCTCTCACAGGTAGTACTTCTCAGAAAGTGACAAGTAGCTACTTGCTTGATCCCCTCCCCAGTTTTCAAACTCTTCCTGAACTTCCTTTGGCTCCCCATTTGCCAGGTCTTAGTACCTAGGTGGATGTGACATCCAGCTCACCCTCCCTTGCCTTCCCTGTGATCCCCAGGATCTTTCTTCCATCCCTCCATGCCGTGGCACCTGGTGAGCACCTCACCTCCCCTGTCCTCCCCTCCTGTGTTCCTAGCTGGATTCCTCTTATGATGGAGTCCCCACCAGGTTCGCTTCCTCCTCCTCTGGGGTCCACTGCTTTCCCCGCTGAGAGTCACCTCCTTGGCTAACCTCCACATCCTTTCCTTCCACTTCTCTGGGTACCTCTATTTGGTTGTCCTCATTTTCCAGTGTGGCATATGAGTTCTTGAGTGGAATAGGATCTGGGATGTGCCTCTGCCTGACCACTCTAACCCTCCCTGAGCCCACTGTCATCCAAGTGCTCCTTGTTCTCGGCATCCTTTGAGGCAGTTGCATTGGACTGGGTGGTCCCTGGATAGGGGTGATGGTACTCCTGACCCAATTTACTTCCGCTCTGAGTCTGGCTACCTCCTCCCGAAGTCCAGAGAGATGCATGCAGATAGGGCAGCACCTCAGTGTCCAGAAGGTCTGCCTGAATATGGCTGCCCCACAGCCACTGCATTGCACCACTCCCACATTATACTGCAATTCCACTACTTGTCTGCTACTGAAGCTCTCCTAGTTCCCTTTTTATTAATTTACTGTCCTAAAAATCCTGCCACTGATCCTCAGATAATTATTTTTTTTTTTTGAAGAAAAAGAAACCAATAAATAAATAAATGAATCAAAACACTTGTCATGCTGAGGGTGGGCTTCTTCCCCTTATGCCCCTCCTACTTCACACCCCTTACTATACCCTGTGTTTAGCTCCTGTCAATCAGATTTAACAGGGCATATAATTAAGAGTTGGGGGAAGGGGAGGGAGGGGACTAAGCCCCACCTCCAGTTATCACATAACTGAGGTCAGAGGCCAGACAATTAACACCCTTCACCCAACTACAGGGCAGTCAGACAAGCCAAGATAAAATTTGCAGCAATTAAAGACTGCACAGAATTACACCACCACTATGTTTTAAATTTTCAACAGCCCAAAAAGAATTATAAGTAAAGACAACAAAGAAAGTATAGTGTCACTAAAAGCCCACAATCTAAGTTTGAAAGGAAAATAGCAATTACCAGTTACTCTAAAGCACTGAATTGAATATGTTTCCTTCCTTCCCCTTCTGGCTTCCTTCCATATGTCTGAAATAACACCCGAAGACAGGGACAGGTTGAAGATGTGTGTCACCAGCTGAGCAAGCAATGGTGCTCCAAGGCTGAGAAGCCTCAGTTCCAGTCCATCCTGGCCAGCACTCGAGAAAGGTGAGAAGCTCATGAGAAGTCTCTGCACCTCATTTACCATCACTGCCCTGAAGTGGAAGGGCGGGTGGGGAAGTGATGGCACTGCGATCTGTACACCATTCTCCCCACCATCCAGAGGGAATGATGAGGTGAAGGCAGAAAGGTCCGTGAAATACCTGTTAAAGGCATTAGCGATAGTCACCGAGTTGTTGCAGCTGACACCTTCAATAGTCATGTCAGTGGTCACAGCACTCTGGGAACCACTAACAATGTTTTTAATGTTTCTCCAAAACCTCCTGGGGTCCCTGGCAGAGTTCAGCAGGGCGGTCTTGCAGAACTCACTCTTGGCCACCCTTATGCTCCACTTGCACTCATTTCTGAGTTTCCTGTAATTCTGAAAAACCACCTGATCTGCCGTGGCCTTGAATTTTGCCCAGCACTTGTCTCTGAGCCTCATGAGGGCCAGGAAGCTCCCATTATGCCATTTTGTGGCCGATCCCCTCACCCTCCATCTAATGAGGGGGCGTGTTTATCCTGCAGGGCCCAGAGAGAGATGAGGAGATGATTCACCGCGGATGGGGAGTCCTGGGCAGTCCATACCGCCAATCAGTCAGTGTGTTGGATATCATCTAGATAGGCGCCAAGATCAAATCTGGAGTAATCTCTGACCTGAATGATTTTGTGCGAATTTTCAAGGGCTAAATCATCCACACGCAGTACACTGGGGAGTGATCTGAGATGGAGTCTGGAAGGATGCCCGATGAGCAGATTCTTTCTGACATGTTGGTTAGGATCCAGTCCAGGAGGGAACTCGCACCACCACAGGGTGAACACCTAGTAAGGATCCTTAATTAGCTGTGAGAGGGAGAGACTCACAAGCAGTGGCTCAAAGGCTTTGGTATTGCCACCCAGCCAGTTTAGATTTATACATGCCTCCATGGCGAGAAGATCCTGTTGCCACACTCCCGAAGACCTTGCTCACAGGTGTCCTCTCATAGCCCTTTGGGCTAACAACACCTCCATGGTCACATCTGACGGGGATCTACATACCTCCATGGCAAGAAGAGCCTGCTGCCACACTCCCCGTACCCTTGCTTGCAGGTACGGCCCAGACAGAGCTCCAGGAACTCAAGGCTGCGTGGCTGTCTCTGTAAATTTTCAAAGGACAATTGCCTTTCTCTTGGGACAGCTCTTATTGGTCACCTGTGGTCCATGAACTCCTTGTTTGGCTGCTCATCCTGCCTGGCATTTTCAATTCCTCCTGACTGGACTATGTCACTACCATCGGCCAAATCAACCTTTTTTACCCTCTAATGCTGTATTGCCTTTGATTTCTGGACTGTTTTTATACTCTGTGCTGCTTCAGAATTTTGGCCTTTGCATGGGGCCTTGTCTCCCGCAAACCGCTGATTTTTCTCATGCACCCACTGCTGAGTTTCTTCAGCTTAAAGTGTAATTTTACTTGTACTTAACTGTGTGTTTGAACTGGGAATTTTAGAGGGCTCCACTATATTCCTGATTCTGTGTTAGAACTTGAACAACTCTGAGCCTCTGCTACCAAATGTTTTTTTCTGTAAAAGCAACTTTCAGTTAATTTCTCCTGTCCACCCCGGACTTGAGTTTCTTTTATTTCTCACCTTTGCAGACCCTGCAGGCACCTAGCTTGCTGTCTGCGACCTGCCCCCCCAATTTAACTCCCATTATTTGTGACACAGCTCTTTTGTGAATTTGTAAAGCAGGAAGCCTCCCACTGTTTCCTGAGCTATATCTAACCTCTGCTTGTCCCTTCTCCCTCAGGCATACTCTCATAGCCCTTTGGGCTAACAATGTATCTGTGGTAGCCAAGTGTTGACTTTTCCATTAACAGATTATATCTTCTAGCCACTAGAGGATCCAGTTATAAGTGCACTCACCCAATCCAATCCTTGTCTCATTTTACTTATTGTGTGGTCAAGCTATCCCTATTACATAGAAACATAGAATTTGACGGCAGATAAGGACCGCTTGGCCCACCCAGTCTACCCATTTCCCTACCTAATGGATAAGCTGCAGATCCTAGTTAACCAGCAGCCTACTTCTTCCTACCCCCACCCCCTAGAATTGCCTTATGACTGTCCCATGCATGCTTGAATTCCACCACTGTTTTTGACTCTACAACCTCCTCCGGAAGCGTTCCATGCATCCACAACCCTCTCTGTGAAAAAATACTTCCTTAAATTACCTCTGAGCCGCCTCCCCTCTATCTTCAAATTGTGCCCTTTGTTCTTGCACACCTCTTTTTTTGAAAGATGCTACCCTCTTAGACTTTGTTGATTCCCTTGAGGTACTTGAAAGTTTCTATCATGTCCCCCCTCTCCCTCCTTTCCTTGAGGCTATACATATTAAGCTCCTTAAGTCTCTCTTCATATGTCTTCCGGTGCAGACCCTGCACCATTTTAGTTGCCCTCCTCTGGACAGCTTCCATCCTGTCTATGTCTTTCGGAGACTGGGTCTCCAGAACTGCACGAGTACTCCAGATGGGGTCTGACCAGCTGTCTGTACAGAGGGATAATAACTTCCTGTTTTCTACTGGTGATGCCTCTCCCTATGCATCCCAGTATCCCCAGTCCTCCTTGCTGCCCTCTCACATTGCTTGCCCACCTTTAGATCATCTGATGTAGCTACCCCAGGTCCCTTTCCATTTTTGTTGTTGTTAGTATCTCACCCCCATTGTGTACTCTTCCCTGGGTTTTGTTTCCCAGGTGCATTACCTGCACTTCTTAGCATTGAATCTAGCTGCCATACATTTGACCATTCCTCTAACCTTGCCAAGTCCCTTCTCATCCTTTCCACCCACCTTGTGCATCAACTCTGTTGCAGATCTTTGTGTCATCTGCAAAGAGACATACTTTTCCTTCCAGTCCTCTGCAATGTGCTTATAGAGACATTGAACAGGACCGGTCCTAATACTGAACCCTGCGGTAGCCCACTAGTAACCCCCCTTTCTTCAGAGTGGACTCCATTTACTATTATTCTCTGTGTCCTATTCTCCAGCCAATTCTTTACCCAGGCTGTCATCTTGGGACCCACTTCCAGGCTGGCTAACTTGTATATTAATCTTTTGTGTCAGTCTTTGCCCCCTTCCTCTTCTACTTCTGTCAAGACCTATCTCTAGCTACCTGTTTTTCCCCAGGTTTGCACAACATGCTAGTGGCTGTCAGTTCCTCTGGCAGTGGCCACTTTTTCACTGACACCCATCCCAGTTTCACTGTCCTGCACTACCCCCACACTATTCAATCTACCCTGACCAGTAAGTGCCCCTGTCTACCTACAGCATGCCCACTCCACTTTCCCCACTTCCCCTCCCCCTAATTCTCCTTTCCATCATCTCTAACACCACTCCACAAACTTTTCCATTTAAAAACCCTGCCCCCTCTCCCTCCCCACAATCTCTTAGCCCCTCCTTCATTCTTGCTATTACCCCTTCCCCTCAAATACTCTGGACTCACTTCCCACATACCCCTTGCAGTGTTATTCACAGCTTCTAGCCACCTCACTTTCCTTCGTCTCCCAATTATCCACTCACCCATCTCCCATTCCCCCCCAAACACATCACGAATACTCTGCCCAACACAAATATCCTAAACTACACTTCCTTATACTCGCACTCCTATTACTTGCCTCAGGAAATGTACATCCCGATCTTGGTCCCTTCCCCCCTCCCCCCAGCTGCTATCCTCCCATTAACATACAGCCTTCCAACACCACCTCTGCCCTCCCAAAAGGCCTAAAGATGCTTCACTTAAATATCTGCAGCCTTGTCCTGAAAATTGATCTGTTACAGCCGATGATAATCCCCCTCACTCGACATTCTAATCTTAATTGAAACTTGGCTGAATACTAAAATTTCTGATCCCGCCATTGCCATCCCAGGCTATTCCTTAGTCAGGCAGGATAGGGCAGGTAGGGGAGGTGGAGTGGCCATGTATATCCAGTCCTCTCTCCAATACACTACTGTTCTCTCATCTGCCTTACCCTCCACTCACAAAGACCTGGTAGTAAATATTGCCCAGCCTTTCTCCTCCCCTATCTTTATTGCCAGTATCTACTGTCAGCCAGGTATCAAGCCCTCTGAAACTACTGACCTCATCAGCTTTATAGCTTCCGTCTCACGCAAAGGTGAGCTTTATGAATTAGGTGATGTAAATCTAAGCTGGTTGTAATCAGCCACTTCTAAGACACAA
Source organism: Neoceratodus forsteri (assembly GCA_016271365.2). Classification (NCBI taxonomy): domain Eukaryota; kingdom Metazoa; phylum Chordata; order Ceratodontiformes; family Ceratodontidae; genus Neoceratodus; species Neoceratodus forsteri. The sequence goes on from CM028129.1 coordinate 604,812,130, forward strand.
AGTGATATCTCTGCTCTAAATCTCTCCCAACTCATCCAAGAGCCTACCTGACTAAATCACAAAACCAAAAACCACTTGCTGTTAGACTGGGATCTCACTTCCCAGCCTCACCGAGTCATCAAGTCCAGCGTCCTCCCGGATGCCCTCAGTGATCACCACCTTATCTTCATGGTCAGGAAGGTCCACAGACCTAAACCATCACATAAAATCCTGCAACTCTGTTCTTTCAGTTCCCATGACTTAAACCCTCTCCTCAATGATATATCCAAATTAGATTGGTCCCCAATTGCATCCACCACTTCCATCGACCAAGCCCTCACTTATTTCAAAAACAGATTTATAGCTACCTGGGACTTCCATATCCCATTAAACGCACTAGAATCTGAGGTATCCATCATCCCTGGATCACCCCTTAATTAATGACCTGCCTCAGGGAGCGTGATAAAGTGTGGTGAAAACACAAGGCCTCTCAGCTCCCATCAGCCCTTACAAACTATCACAGGCTAAGAAACACTTGTACTAAAGTAATTAGACTTGCCAAACTCCCCCTCCAAAGTTTGGAAAGTAGTCCACCCACTATCCCCCCCCTCGCATCCCCCAGTCCTCATGCTTAATATAAACAACACACTAGGGTCTGAACCTTGCATAGTGGCTCAGGAGTTCAGCTCCTGCTACACCTCCTGTGCCTCAACCCTTCTAAAATCCCTCCCCTCAAGCCTCTCCTCCACTCATTTTCCCTCTTCTACTGCTCAACCACCCCCATACCCACCCCCTTTCTTATTCTATACTATCTCCCCTGAGGAGACACTAACAGCCCTCCTCTCTCTCAATCCCTCCAAAGACTCCTCTCTGGATAACCTTGACCCTAAACTTTTCTACCTCTCAGCCCCAGCTGCTGCCTAACCTCTTTCTCTAATTCTAAATCTCTCCTTTAAATCCTCCTCCATCCCTACACCCTGGACACATGTGGCAGTCCTCCCTCTCCCTAAGGGTGACAATCATTCCTCCCCTGCCAACTATCACCCAATCTCCCTCCTCCCAGCTCTTGCTAAGCTCCAAGAACATCTGGTCCTCTCTCAACTGTCCTCTTTTCTTGCTGACTCCTCGTTCTTCACCCTGTTCCAATCTGGTTTTCTGAAGAACCTCTCCACTACCACCTCCCTCCTTAGGCTTACTGACTCCATCCTTACCATGATGGACAATGGCCTTATCATCTCTGCCATCTTTGTTGACCTCTGCATGGCTTTCGACACAATCTCCCATACCCTCCTTCTCGACTTCCTTATGACAGCTTGTTTGTTTACTCCTGCTCTTACCTGGTTTAGAGCTTACCTCACAGGCAGAACACAATCAGTCAGGATTCAAAATGCAATCTCTCCACCCCTCCTAATCTCCACAGAAGTCCCACAGGGCTCTGTGCTTGGTCCCATCCTTTTCTCCATCTTCCTAAATGACCTTCCCTCAGTCTGCTCCCCCTCCTCTTCTGTCCATATGTATGCCGATGACACTGTCTTGTTCACCTCTGGCAAAACCACCACTGATGTAGCAACCACTCTATAGCATGACTTCCACCAAGTTGAGCTCTGGTTTGTCTCACAACAACTAGTCCTAAATGCCAAAAAGACAGTCTTCATGTCCTTCAGCACCAGACAAAGACTCTCTAGGCTCCATCACTTACTCTCTTTCCACACCCTTGATGGGACCATCCTTGAGGACACCCCCTCTTTCAGATACCTTGGGGTTTGGCTGGACCACACCTCAGCTTCTCTGGCCACATTGACGCCATTCTGAAAAAAAATGCACCCCAACCTTGGAGCTCTTTATAGGAACTTTAGTTGCATCCCTCCTATGGCCCGGGGAGAATTTATCCAGAAGATGATCCTCCCCATTTTTGACTCCTGCGATGTAGTCTATGGTGCTACTCCCATATCCTCCCTTACCAGTTTGGACTCTCTTTCCAATCCTTCTGTAGATTCGTTCTTGATGCATCATCTCAAACTCAACATTGTGACCTTTACTGAGCTCTGTCCTTTCCCCCACTTGCTAACAGACACCTGGCTCACTGTGCTAAGTTAACTTCCAAACTTTGGCTTTCTGTACTTCCTTCCTACTTCTCATGCTCCCACCCTCCCTCCTCCCTGCCTTCTTCCCACTCTCAGATCCTCCGACACTCACACCCTGCTAGTCCCCCGTCGTACCACCCTCATCGGCCAATCTGGCTTCTCCCATTGCTTCCTCAAAATCTGGAACTCCTTCCCACCTCAAATGCGACACTCCCCCTCCTCCACTCCCTTGCCTCTGCCTTACATAACTTTCTGTCTGCCAGCTGCACCAGCTACAATCCTCCTTAACTTGTTCCTCTATGAGCATGCTTCAGCTTCACACTCACCTCTTTCCTGCAAAACCTTCCCCTACATCCTCCCCCAGCACCACTGCCTTTCCATCTTACTCCCACCCCATTCCCTCTTCTGTACACCAGCTTACTCTCACTACCCACTCACCGTTGCTTGACCTAGGCCCCTGGCAGGGTTCTTTGCATCCTGGAGTGGTCCAGAACCTAGGCAAATACCTTCCTCGCCTCCCACTCCCACATCATTCTTTCCTGAAAGGGCTGGGTCTTGGCCCCTCTTTTCTCCCACCTCCCTCTCTCTCTTGGTCCTTCTGAAGCCTTCTTCCCATCACTGCCTACTTTCCTCCTGTCATGCTCTACCTCTGCTGTCTACAACCTGCTTCCCTCCTGTTGTGCTCTACCTCTGCCTTGTGCAGGCAGGGTCCACAGCATACTGGAGGTGGCCAGGCCCTGTCAGACTCTTCTCTTCCCCCTCTCTTTCTTCCTTCCTGATGTGCTCTAACTCCCACTGCCTACAACCTGCTTCCCTCCTGTTCATGATTGCCCTCCACCTGGTGCAGGCAGGGTCCCCAGCATTCTGGAGGGGTCAGGCCCTGGCAGACCCTTCTCCTTCACTCAGTGCCTTTGCCTTCTCCAAATCCCCCCTTTCCATCCCCCTGCTCTCTGTCTATATGCCCCCACCCACCCACCTTCCTCCCCTTTTTCCTATCCATAGTTATTGGCTAACCCCTAATCTCTAATGCACTTATAGTCAACCTTGCACTTTTGTTACACCTTGCAAATGATGTTCTATCTATGTCTCTCCTCACAGTCTTGCCCTAGTTCAACCTACTTATATGCTGTGCAGCCATTTTCTAACTACAAAGTTATGTTCCACCAAGTGTTTACCAAAGATATTTGTGCTATCGTATCTATCTAGTTCAAGACTGTTAGCAGTTTATCCATCTAGTTCATACCTGTTAGCATTCCTTCTTTTCAGTACTTCTGTGTAGTCTGCTCACATTCTTGAATGTAATCAAACTGTATATCTATATTGTGTACCAAATCTCTGTATACTATCCTCATGTTCCCCTACCCCCCAGGTTGCACCGGAGACGAGCAACTTGTTGCTCAGCGTGCCTTCCTGGTGAAACATTTCAATAAAGGAAATAAATAAGACAGAGAAACTAGAGGTCATCCTTTACAGATTGTAGTGAAAACATTCAAAACTGAAAAATGAAAATATCTCTTTACCTTGAGAATTGCTAACCCATGAAACAAATTACTGTACCTATTGACATAGGGGGCTATGCACCAAAAAAATTGATTGCCTCTGAGCCGTGTATCTGAGGCACGTAGGCAACCCTAAGTCAGAATGCCGCATGGCGGGGGTCCTTCAGACCCCTGGCAGCATTCACGAACCATGCACAAGATGGCTATGCACCGAGATGCACCCGATCCTCTGGCCATGTGGTCAGCACCACACGGATAGGCGGGATTGTGTCAGGGTGTGTCTGCACTATGCACCAGTCACTAAGGCACTTAGTGCCAGGTACAGGGGAGCACAGGTTATGGCAGCTGGGATCCTGCTGTAACTCACTGCATGGCCCCATGGACTTCAACCACCGGTTGTGGCAGGACTGGGAAATAACCCTCTGTGCTGCCCCAGCCCACTAGGCGGATGGGGAGGGATGAGGAATTTGATCGGGTGATTGCCCGTACAAAGTACTACATGGGTCCTGTTGTGGAAAATTCACTCTCATGCAGTGCGCCCAGCTGCCCAGTCCCTTCACGCCACACATACCCCTCCATGACATTCCCATCCCTGTATTGCCACAGGATAACCCTCTCCCCACAGATGGCGTCCCTGTCCTCTGTGATGAGTAAAACATTCTCCACCCCCGCACACATGTATGCCAGTCCCTGTGCTGAAACAGCTTCCCCCAACATACAGGTATGCCCGGTCCCTTTTTTGTACATCAGAACAACCTCTCCCTGCACACACAGAGGTTCACTGGCCAGACAACCCCGACTAATGATCCTGGTACCCCAGCAAGATCATTAGTGGCCAGTGGTCCCCCCATCCACCAGTGGCACCAACAACTCCCCCACTCCCATACCTGTCAATCAGTTCTACTACTCAGGATGGTCAGCGGCACATCCCTCCTCATACCTACACTGCCACCAGCTGTCTGATCAATGCTGGGAGCATGCTGGTATACAGGTGATGTGCTCCCAGCATCAGTTGGATGGCCAGTGGCTGAAGAGGTGTGTGAAGGGATGTGCCACTGGCCATTCTGGGTGTGGCACCATCTGACAGGTATGGGGGTGGGAGGATTGTTGGTGCTGCAGGTGGGTGGGGGGACCACTCGCCACCAATGATCTTGTTTGGGTACAGGGTTCAAGGATCAGGGTTGTCTGGTCAGGCATCTCTGTGTGTGTGGGGGAGTTGACACTGTCTAACAATGAGGGGGCTAAGACACACACTCAGGGTGGGGGGTGAATATGCTGGGCAGTTAGGGATGGGAATAACTGTTCGGTGCTACATTTTTGGGGGGCATCAAGTACCTGCTGCCCAGGGCCGGGGCTCTGCTGGGGGATGGGGGTGTTCCCTGTGATGCCAGGACCTACAGGGGCTTATGTGCTAGGGGGTCCATCCTACTTTATGCTGGGACCAGCGTGGACTTATGTGCTGGGGGGCTTCATGCCATTTGCCGGGACCGGCATTGGAAGGCATGAGTTATGGTGGGGGTTCTGTGCTATATCGGGGATGAGGCGGCCATGTGTTGGGAGGGTGTTCATATCAGTCAACTTGGATGGGGCAGGCTGTCTGGGTGGGGTGCTTATCACATGATGCCTGGTCAGGGCAGCCGTCCAGGGTGGCGCATATGTGCATCTTGGGTGCCAGCCAGGGGGATGGTACCCATGACAACATGGCACTGACAGTGCAGTGCCTGGGTGCATGTGTGTCTGTATGCACCTGAACCCACACCCCGCATGTACTCATCATCTCCCGCGGAGTATGAGATCCACTCTGGGACCCAGGCCAGGCAGCTTGGGTCTGTTACTCTGGCCCCCCACCCTGCATGGTCCTGCATGCCATGGGGATAGGGATGTGGACAGGTGCCCCATGGGTGCATGCAGTAGTGAATACCATGTACCCTGCACCTGTCCGGGGCTGCAGAGCTACGCCGGTGGGGTACGCACCTTTGGCACATACCTTACACCCCATTGGTGCATAGCCCCATAGTTATTAGCAAAACAAAAAAAAGAGTGCAAAAACAAACTTCATAAATGCATTTTAGCATGAGGAAAACCTCTCTTATTACGCTTCTGTAAGGGTTCTACAGGAATATTTATGGCTAGTTTGCCTACTGGCTCCTTTACCATCCTTAGTATGAACCTTAGTATGATTTTAAATAAAGAGATGGAGTATTACAGTTCCCAGTTATATGTATGTTGTTACCAATCTCAAAAAATAACTAAGTAGATAATTTAGCTTTAGATTCAGTTCAGCTTGAACATCTTGATTTAAAGGCTTCAGTAAAGACATTTTCAGGGTTTACATGTGCAATGAATGAAGAACAACATTTTGAGTTACTGCAGTGCTTCTAACAAGCATTTGTCAATGCCGAATGTTGCTTGCTTCTATGTGCTGTTTAGGTATTTGGAAGTCATTGGAGTGCAAATATTGAAAATTTGCGAATTTATGAGCATGCGTAGGAACTGTGCAATGCACGCTCATAAAACAGTCATTTTTAGGAATTTTTTCACCAAATTTTCAACATAGCCATTTTAAGACCTCTGCTCATCAACAGTGTCACTGTGATTTTGTTAATGTGTCCCATACATTGAGTTTGCACACCGACTGCGCCATTGTGTGCTACATGGGCGGAAACACATTTTGGGCAGGATGTGAAAAATGACAGCTGTACTGCTCATAAGGAGGTGTGGTAAAATGGCAATGTTGAAAATCTGGAGTGGAAATATTGAAAATTCGCAAACCTACGAGCGTGCGTGGGAACAGTGCAACGCACACTCGTAAAACAGTCATTTTTAGGAATTTTCACCAAATTTTCAACACAGGCATTTTAAGACCTCTGCTCATGATCAGTGTCACTGTGATTTTCTTAATGTGTCCCATACATTGAGTTTGCACACCGACTGCGCCATTGTGCGCTACATGGGTGGAAACATGTTTTGGGCAGGATGTGAAAAATAACAGCTATACTGCTAATGAGGAGGTGTGATAAAATGCCAGTGTTGAAAATCTGGAGTGAAAATATTGAAAATTCGCAAACTTACGAGCGTGCGTAGGAACTGCGCAATGCACGCTCGTAAAACAGTCATTTTTAAGAATTTGTTTACCAAATTTTCAACATAGCCATTTTAAGACCTCTGCTCATGAACGGTGTCACTGTGATTTTCTTAATTTGTCCCGTACATTGATTTCGCACACCGACTGCGCCATTGTGCGCTACATGGGCGGAAACACATTTTGGGTGAGATGTGAAAAATGACAGCTATACTACTCATAAGAAGGTCTGGTAAAATGGCAATGTTGAAAATCTGGAGTGAAAATATTGAAATTTTGTGAACTTACGAGCCTGCGTAGGAACTGTGCAACACACGCTCGTAAAACAGTCTTTGTTTGGAATTTTGGCACCAAATTTTCAACATGGGGTTTTTGGGACCCCTTCTCATGAATGATGTCACTGTCATGGTGGTATTCAGGCCCGAAGGGTGATTTCACAGTCACTGTGTGAAATACCCTTACCGAGCCAACTTCCATGACAGTGTTGTGAGAAAGTCCCAAAAATATGTTAATTTGGTCGCAAAAATCAAACTCTCGAGATATGCAACAAAGTTTAAACCCCTCTGTAGCCCATTATACAGCTTACGGCATTTTCTCAGTTCGCGGTCAGCTTTGAAGAGTGCAGGCGTGTTCCGGTCCACGAAGATCATCACGCCGGTCGGAGGTAAGTATGGGGTGGGGGGTGTGGGAGGCTGGGTGCACAGTGGGTGGAGTGCAGGTTGTGGGAGGGGTTGGGAGACAGCGCCGTGGGACCGTTTTCGGTTTTCAGGTATTTAAAAAAAAGACGTGGGACCCTTTGCCACGCTGGGGTGGGCTCCAGGCGTGGCATGAGGGAGTTGAGGCGCTCAGCCAATGGAGATGAGCACCCCGTGGCCATGGAATTTGTGGAGGGGCATTCAGCCGGCGGAGAGTTGGGCACCCCATTGGCAAAGGACCACTTGCCACGCTGGGGTGGGCTCCAGCGTGGCAACTCACTGGGGGAGGGGCCTAGCTCAGCCGATGGGGATTGGGCACCCATCGGCTATACAGTGCGTCGGCGGGGGCGCACGCCTGCAGGTGGGGAGGGGCTGCGCTTGAACAGCCTCTTATCGGTGCTCACTCAAGCGTAGCTCCCCCTTTCAACTGTATGCCACTGCATTTTGAAGCGTGTCATAGACAGCTCCAAAATGCATTGGCTTACAGGGGCCGTGCCTGCCAGCACACTGAGTGAATTGGAGGAGGAGGTGACACACCTCCGAAATCTCCATGATGGCACTATGTTTCTTGCACATGCGTGCAAGCAACATAAAAATAACTGAATTTACACAGCACGCCACGTTCTTACATAAATTTATTTTTGGGTGGGTGTACCATCATGTCATGGAGACATTGTACAATCTTTAGTCTGAATGACATGGAATAACACATTTGTGTTTAATATTTCAGTATGTAATCTGGAGTAGTACTTTTCTTAACACTGGAAAGAGGGCTTCTTAAATCCCTCCTAATACTGGAAAGTTGAGTAGTGCATTCATTTTTTTCTGGATAAATCATCCCTTGTTTCTAAGTCTCTTCCTTGCTTTTCATTTCAGGGCCTGCCTTTCCAGCTGTAGAAAGTCACTCAAAATTTCTTGCTGAATGTTTAGAATGTGATTAGCTGGTACAAACATGTCAGCTTTGAGTGGACTCTGTTTTAGCTATTATAATTCTCTTAGCTCTAGTAAAACTTCATAAAACTAATCAAAATAATAATTATGATTATTAAAGTAAGATTACGTGTCCCCTTGGGATGATGATTATTACTTTTTAATTATTTTTCTAGTTTTTATTGATCAGGCAAGCATGCTAGGCAAATACACAGGCCTATTTTCAGCTACAGCCCAGGAGATTACAAAGTAGAGAAAGCAAGGCAAAATATGATACAAAGCACACATACAATATATATTGAACTGAGTTACAGAGGATACATAAATATGAACATCAGTCAGGAGAACACTGGGTAACAAAAAATAACACCAGATCCAGCATTAGCCACACATCAAATGTGGTTCACAAAATAAAGATTTCAGATTAAGGACACAGAATTATAGGCATACAAGGGGACAGCTATTCAGAAATGTGCCAAAGGCAAGCGCAAGTCCAGCACAGCACAATTCAGATGCACTGCGGCACCGCAGGAGCCATACTCAGAAGTTGTGCAGGTTGCACTGAGCCAGCACAACGTGTCTGAATATTGCAGACATGCGCCATGGCGCAAACGTGGAAATGCAGAGCAGACCTGCACATCAACACTGGGGGCAGTACACATAGAAGAGACCCAGGGACACAGCCAGGGAAGCACAGTAACAGTGGCCACAGGCCCCCCCCCCCAGCAGGGTACACCAGTGCACACATAGGCACCCAGGAACCGTGCCCCAGAATACAACGGTGGCACAGCAAGCAGGTGACAGGAGGGGATAATGGCCAACACAAGGCTGCCAAGGGTGCCCCCCTGGCACCCAGCCAGCCTGCCATGCCCATCATCATGTGGCATTGGCAGTCCACCCCCAAGACCATGGAGCCAAGCACACACATGCCCCACATGCACACACGTAGCACACACACCAGGCAGTGAATGAGCCAGGACCCAGGCAGAGTGCCATACCACACAGGACAGGGTGCCCAACAGGGGATGCAGAGGTTCCCACCCCAGTGTGCAGATATGTTCAGAACAATGACCATGGCTGTGTGCCACCACCATGCACACACCTGCTGCCCACCCCTGACCACCACCCCATGGAGATACCAAAGCCACACAGCACACTCACCAAATCGAGGGATGGCCCCCACCAAAATGTGACACACCATTGTACACAGCAGGGAACCATGGTAGCACCCCATGTACTCCCCTACCCCTGAGCACAAACCATTGAGAGACACTGGATCACTGCAGCATGGCTCCACATGCCACCTGCAAAGCAGACACAGACACAGGCATGTAGGTGAAAAACATTTATAACAGTAATATGTGGACAACAATAGAAACAAAAGGGGTCAGGGACAGGGTAGGTATAACGATGGATGGGGACAGGGAACAAGGTCTGTACTGCAGGAAGGAGGACTGTAGGGGAACATGGTCAACAGGGATAACTGGGGCTATATACGTCCAACTCAACATCGGCCACGTCCGGATGCCCCACCATGCCTCTGTACACACCTGTGCATAGCTGTCATGCATCTGATGGCAACGACCACTTCCCAGCATACTGGATACGACAAGCAGGATCTGCCGCAGGAGTCTCATCTGCAACCTCCAAGGCCATCGGACCGCTGGCCGCCTGACACATATAGCAAGGGAAAGGACAAGTGATCAGTGCAATGGCCCAGAGAACTATGTCTACGCACAGTACGCAATGGCAGCTTGAGCACACACCCCTGGAGAGCCCGGAATGGACACGCGCAGCGGGGTGCAATGCCAGCCAACAACACGGCACACCATGGTGCAGAGAGGTGGGCATCACCACGCAGGGGCCACACGACTGCACAGTAATGGTCACATGGCACACTGCAACAGCAGCACCAAAGTAATACTGGTGGCATCCGTGTATGTGCCCACCCCACCAACAGCCATCACATTGGGTCCAACGGATGGGCCACAGTGGCGTGCATGATGCACTCTGTGACACACACAGCTGTCACAGCACATGGCACAGGCAGCCATGGCCACACCCACTCCCCACTGCCATCCCTCATGTACATTGGGAATGACCATGACATTGCTTACCTACCCCCTGTGGTGCAGCAGGCACCAGTTGTCCACCATCAGGGCAAGCTGCCCTGTTGCACTCTGCCTCCGTCCGGGCCTGCCTGCGGTCCTCGGCCCTGGGAATGAAAAAAAGAGAGGTGGACATCAGTACACGATCACACCAACCAGTTCCCCCCCACCATACAGCCCACTGTGCACTGGGCATACCCCTGTCCATCCCATGGCCCGCACACCTGCACAGCCACAATGCCTGCAGCAGCATGGCATGCGGCGATGAGCAGGATGACAGTATACCCCATTGCAGAACATGCTAGGCAGCAATGCTAACACCACAGTACTGCACCAGGGCAAACATGCAACATGTGAACACCTATCTGGCTGTGGCACTGCACCATGCTGGACACATGCCTGCAGCCTCTGGAGTCGGTCAGGGTCTCTCCTCTGCAGATCACCATAATGGTGCCTGCACTGTTCTGCTGTGCATGGCATACACGTCCTCCTCTCCAAGACCTCCGTTATGGACTACCACACCAGGCCTCTGGCCTGCTGCAGGGGCACCTGCCCAAAGAGCTGGACCTCTTAGGGCTGGATGGCAGCCACGAGGTTCACTATCTTGATGTCCAACCAGTTGAGGGCACATCATTCTGTTCCTTGAGCCATGGACAGCCTTCGGTGTGACACTGTAAATGGTGGTGAAAAGCACACGTGTCTGCCACAGGTGCAGGATGTGTGACAGGATGTGAATGACTGCTATTGCGCAGCACGTGGATGCACGCCAGGATGCGCAGTGCAGGACCATTGTACAATGATAGGCATGCACACTATGCTGTGGCCTAGCAGGGTCACAGAGTCATGTAGGTGACCCATGTGTCACAGATCAGCACCCAGCGCACAGTGCGCATGTGCGCTATAGGTTGCATACCAGGATCTTGTGACGTGCGGTGAAACGCTTCTCGCCACATACACAGAGCCAATGCATCGCACAGTCCGCTTGTGTTGAGTGATTGTACCATCGGACGTGGCTCACACATGTGCACTGTGGGCACAGGCACTGCCCATGCACAAGTATTGCGCCTCGGGGTTGCTCCTGCACTACACGAATGCGAATGGCGCATGTCTGCGATATTCAGCCGCAGTATGCAAATAACCTCATGAGCCAATGCAAGGTACTGTGGGGAGCATTAGCATAGCATTACAATTGTGCTCGCCCTCACTTGCATGCATTGAGCCATAAAAGAGCCAACAAACAGCACAGGCCACAGACCGGTTTTGCAACCTTTCGGGTAAGTGACTGGAAGCATGGATGAACAGAGGCCTACTGCAACTGTGCAACTGATAGCTGTAACATTCATTGCTGCCACTAACATACACTGGTGTGCATTCCCACGGGTGGCAGAATGTCAGGTGAGGAAGGTGCGGAGAATCAGGGGCCTGCACCCAAGTGCAGGCCTAACTGTATGGCATCAGAGACCACTGCTCTGTATGAGACCTACATGGACAGGGAGACCCTTCTCAGTGATGCCACGGGCAAATGGTAGGAGCAGGTTGTGGGCTGGTACATCAACACCGATGGCCAACACCATCGCACCCCCCAGGAGAACAAGAAAAAGATTGACACTGTCAGGAGGCACATTAAGGTGAAGATCTTGAGTCTTGAGTGGCTCCAAAAATGAGAACCTGGGGGGGGGTGGTGACGGGCACAAGGAAAGAGGAGGGGGTGTACTGGTGTTGGGGGACTCCATACTCAAGGGGATCAGATGGAGCAGCAAGGGGGAGAGGCAGTCAGATATGGGTGGAGTCCATACCAGGATTAAAGGCAGACATGGCAGGACAGGCAATCCTAAGGTACATAAAGAGGGGTAGGAGGAAACCACACATTGTGGTACATGTGGGGACAAATGACCTAGAGGGAAATGGTGAAGGTAACAAGGGAGAGGACTGAGGATGTGGGAAGGTTGTGTGAGGAGACTGGGGAGTCTGTGGCCTTCTCTGAAGTGCTCCCAGTACCCTGCGCAAGCAGAGTGAGAAAGGAGAGGATTAGAGAGTTGAACACATGGTTTGTAGAATGGTGTCGAACTAAGGGGTATGCGGTTGTGGGCGGCTGCGGAAATAACAGCCTGTTTGCAGGGATAGACTGCACCTCAGTGGGGAGGGGAAGGAGGTATTAAAGCAAGGAATGGGGAGGTATATTGCAACAAGGGTGGCTTTAAACTAGATAGGGGGGTGGCAAGTGGACAGCAGGTAGGTGGGTATCCGATACAGTGTAGTCACAGCCTACCCCCCCCAGGCTAGCAGGGAAGGACTCGGGGCGGCCAAAAAAGTAAGAAGTAGAAGGGAGGCGATGGAGGCTAGTGAAGGGAAGGGGGCATTATGGAGGGTGGTCTCATTGAATGCAAGAAGCCTAGGAAACAAATCCGCTGAGCTACGGGCATTCTTAGCAGTGTGGAGGGTGGACATTGCAGCTGTCACAGAAATGTGGGCAACTGAGCACCAGGACTGGGATCTGGCAATCCCAGGATACAAATTATACAGCAAGAACTGTAAGGGTGGGGTGAGGTGGCAGTCTGTGTGAGGGATGGGATCAAATGCACAAGGGACGAGGGAGAAGAAAGGAGAACAGAGGCAATCTAGCTGCAGCTCCTAGACTCAAGGGGTAGGAAAGTGAGGTTTGGGGTGCTATACAGGTCGCCGTCCCAGTCTGAGGAGCTTGACAGGGAGTTAGCGGGACAAATAAAAAATTATGTAAAAAAGGGAAGGTGGTTATTGTGGGGGATTTCAACTTGCCGGGGGTTGACTGGAGCATTCCGGTCACCTCCAGTGCTAGGGAGAAAGTGATCCTGGATGCGATCCAGGACGGTCTCCTGACACTGTTGGTTAATGTACCTACTAGGTTAAGCAACACTTTAGATCTGGTATTGTTGAATGGGGAGGCAGTGAGGAAATTAAAGGTAGAGGATCCACTAGCTGACAGCGAGCACCAAACAATGCGGTTTAATATCATGATGTGCGGGGAGCCAGAGAAATCAGTTACTGGGGTGGTAAACTTCAGGGGGGGTAGACTTTGGGAGGATGCAGGAAGTACTGAAAGGGAAACCAGAGGGCATAAGGCAGCAGATGGATGTGGAGCAGAAATGGGATATTATTAAACAGGGGGTTACAGAGGCAAAAGAAACCTGCACCAAGGCACAGAGTAAGAGGAGCAGAGCAAGAAAACTATGCTGGTTGAACAGCAAGGTTGTGGAGGTGGTAAGGGCAAGACGAGTGGCTCACCAGAGGTTTAGGAGGACAGGGAAGGAAGTGGACGGGGGGAATATGCAAGATGGTACAGGGAGGTGACTAGAAAAGTGAGAGAAGCCAAGGCCCAGAGGGAGCTGAGAGTAACACAGGGAATTAATGGGGGGAAGGAGAAAGACTTTTTCAGATACATTAGGGAGAAGAGAAAGTGCAAGGAGACAACAGTGAGGATAAAAAGGGGTGGGAAGTGGACGGAAAAGGGAGAGGAGCAGGCAGAAGCACTGAATGAATACTTTTGCTCAGTGTTCACGGAAGAAACGGGGGACCGCTACCAGCATGGGCTGGGATGGTGGGACAGGGGGAGGAGGCGACAGATGCAAGAATTGAGGCAAGTAGAGTCCTAGAGGGACTGAGGGCACTGAAGGTAGACAAGGCACCAGGGCCAGATGGTATCCATCCCAGGTTGCTGAGGGAGATGGCGGAGGTGTTGGCAGAGCCGCTGCCAGATCTGTACAGCACGTCACTGGAGTTGGGATGTGTGCCACTGAACTGGAGGATGGCACATGTAGTACCATTACACAACAGCGGGCCAAGGGATGAACCGGGTAATTATTGTCCAGTAAGTCTCACCTCCATATTGTGCAAACTCATGGAAATGATACTAAAGGAAAGACTGGAGTCGTACCTGAGGACAATGGCCTTCAGGATGTGTAGCAGCATGGGTTTGTTTCAGATAAGTCTCATCAAACCAACCTCATACAATATTATGACGGTGACAGGTGAGCTGGAGAAGGGTCATGCGGTGGATGTTCTTTACTTGGACTTCAGCAAGGCCTTCGATTCAGTGCCTCATGGGCGGTTTGGGGAGAAGCTAACTGGTGTAGAGGTAGGGGCAAAAATGATGAACTGGATTACAAGCTGGCTGAGTGGCAGGCTGCAATGAGTGGTTCTGAGAGGGGAGCTCTCAACTCCAAGGCCGGTGATGAGTGGGATGCCACAGGGCTCTGTGTTGGGGCCAGTGTTATTTGGGCTCTTCATATCAGACATTGCACACGGGGTGGTGAGCAAGGTAAGTCTGTTCGCTAATGATGGAGAGGAGGGATGGAAGCAGCAGCAGGGGGACCTATGCAAACTAGAGGAGTGGTCAGAGAGGTGGCAGCTGGGGTTCAATGCAAAAAAGAATAAGGTTATGCACTTTGGGGTGAAGAACCCAAGGAGAGAATCTGGCTGGGGGAGGGGGTTAAGCTGGGGATCACTGAGGAGGAGAAAGACCTAGGGTAATGATAACAGGGACCATGAACAACACTGCCTAGTGCAAGAGAGTGGCTGCAAAAGCAAACAAAATGCTGGGGTGCATAGGGAGGGGGTTTTCATCCAGGTGAAGAGAGGTGATCTTGCCCCTCTACAGGTCGCTGGTAAGGCCGCACTTAGAGTATTATGTGCAGTTTTGAAGGCCATACCTAAAGTGTGATATCAGGCTACTGGAGGGGGTGCAGAGGAAGGCAACAAAGATGATATGTGGAATAGGGGGAAGAGACTATGACAGCAGGATGGGAGACCTGAATATGTACACCCTGGAGGATAGAAGGGACGGGGGACATGATAGAGACATTCAAGTATCTGAGGGGAATCATTGATTTGGGCAGATGGGGTCCTTAAGTTAAGGAGGGGGAGGGTCATCAGGGGACACAGGCTAAGAATAGAGGGGAGAAGATTTAGGAAGGAAATGAGGAGACACTATTTCACAGAGAGAGTGGTAACAAAATGGAATGCCCTACCAGAATGGGTGGTATCATGAAAATCTGTGAGCAGCTTCAAAAGGGCATGGGACAAGGAACAGGGGAGAGTAAGAGTGAGGGAGGTGGGGGGGTGGCACTGGGATGACAAAGGGGAGAGGGGTGGGCAGCTGCAAACTAGGGGTGTTGGCTGCACACTTGAGCAGACTTAAATAGACCGGGTGGTCTGTTTCTGCTAGCACATTCGTATGTTCATAGGTAAGATAGCTACCATCCAGACATCCCGAAGGGCGACCGGTGGTGGCCCAGCAGCAGGGCCTCCACTGACAGCCTTGGAGGAGCTGGTGGCACCCAGCATTAGCCAAGCATCGGTGGAACGTGTGCCTAGTGGAGGGTTCCAGATGGGTTGCAGCCCGTCACTGCATGGTGAGTACAAGCGGGCCTGTGTGTATGTGTGCTGCGCGTGTATGCTTGTTGACATGCCACAGGCCACTTGTGAGTGTGTCTGTGGCCGTACAGTGGACTGCAGTGCCAGTTGGAAATGTCTGCATGCTGGGGGAGGCATGGTGGGAGGTGGCCATGGGGGGCATTATGGCAGGCAGTGCGCCGCCATGTTAAATTTTTTTTTCACCAGGGAAAGCACGTTGGGAGGTACTGCTGCATATGACGAGCTTTGCTCGCATTGCAACAGACCTTTCATTAGATGTGCTCACCACATTATGTATTCATGGTGTGGTGCCGGCATGCAGGCTTATTGGGGAATGAGGGACGCACCTATTGATGCGTGCCCTGCAGTCACCTAACAGTAACCGCACCTCCAAATATATTACTACCGCAATATGTTGGCTTTGCATGCGCTAGCCAACATAAAAATTATGGTCTTTTTTATAGATTATGCAATCTTCCAATGGTTATTCCTCAGGGGTATTGGTCCAAGGTGGCTAAAGTTTTGGCTGATTTCCTCTGGGAAGGGTTACCACCAAGGTTCAGTAGATGGACATTAAGGGCTTCAGGGGTTTCAGAGGGCTGGAACATGTTCTGGCTGTGGGTCTATCACCTGTGTCAGGGAGTTAAACAAACTTTGAACTGGTTTTCAAATCCTAGCTTGGAGTCCCCTTTATGGGTGGATATTGAGTAGGGCATTTTGGGGAATACTCAGTTACTTGTTCTATTGAAATGCAGGGAGACGTTTGGTTGTGACCTTACACCCCTAATGATTTTTTCCAGGTGGGTTCAAGGTTGGTTCTTTAGAATAGTTAAGTTAAATACTTCTGTTTTGGGGGCCTGAGAGCCTTAATGGAATAATCCAGATATAGCAATCGATAGATCCATGGTTCATTTGGGTTCTGGGGTTTCTAAAGGGCTTCATTCATTGGGAGACTTGGTGGATGGGGAGATGGGGCTACTTTGTGATTTTTAACAACAGCAGTGGCTTTTAATTTGCCAAAGAACGACCATTGGCGTTATTTGTGACTTACGCATGCTGTCACTGAAAAATTGCTAACTGCTCCTCGTGTTACACAAACAGGCTTTTTGTGGTCCTTGAAGAAGTGGCTTAACCTTCCCAGAGGTCATATCAGCTGTCTTTATAAAGATTTACAAAAATGCTTTTTGTCAAACTGGGCCCCCCACAGATTGAAGTGGGTGGCAGATATGCAATTGGACTGTGATGGGGAGGCATGAAAGAGGTGTTGGACTGCTGCTCACATGGCATCTCCAGACCCCAGACTGCAGTTAATACAGAAAAAGATTTTGGTCAGATGGCACCGTACTCCAGTCCAGCTAGTCAAGCTGGGGCTATTGGGGTTGGATGTATGTTGGAAGTGTCAGCAGCCGTCGGGCACTATTTTCCATATTTTGTGGGGATGCGATTTAAATGTGTTGTTGGTGGAGCAGTATACATAAATGTGTGGAAGCTGTTTTGCAGGGCTGTGTTCCAGATTCCCCACTCTTTTGGATTTTGGGGGAACCGAGCCTTTTGGATCAGTATTCCAGTCAATTTAAAGGTTTTTTGTTTGCTGCAGCTTTAGAAGCTAAGAGATTATTGATACTAAATTGGAGATCCCACAAGGTGCCTTCTTTGCAGAGCTGAAAATGAGCCTTGATTAAGGTTGTTGCTTTCCACCGTGTGTTTTTTTCTGAAGAGGGCTGCATTACCAAAGTTTATCATGGTTTGGTGAGGTTGGCTATCATACTGTGGCATTACCTATGGGGATTTTACTGATATTACCTCAAATGTTAGTAGATTTCTTTAGAGTGAGGGGATACTGGTAAATGTCAAGGGGTGGGGGGTGGGTTAGCCTGTGCCTTTTCATTTGCTTGTTGGTCTCAACTATCTGAACTGTTTAACCGTGTAACTGTTTGAAAGTCTTGTATTTTCCTTTATTGTTATTCAGGGGGCGAGGGTTGCTGACTGTTTTTCTCATTTATTTTTCCATCCTATTGTTTCTCTGTAATATTTACCTTCTTTTTATATATTGGTTGTATTTTGCTGTTTTTTGGTTGTTTTGTTGGCAACCTATCTTATCTCTCGGTCCCCACCCGTCCTCAGCCATTACCCAGTACTCCAGGGACTTACCTTATACTGGGTCCCCCATACCCACTGGATTGCCTCCCAGGGCAGGGCAACCACACCAGCAGGACTTCTGTAGTGACAGGACAAGGGTGCTGGCAGGAGATCCCACTGGCATTGCCTCCCTGGCTTGCCCATCAAGGCGGAGTGCAGAGCCCATGCTGGCCATAGCTGACAATGGGATAGGTTGGGTCCAGAAGTGCCTCCATAGTGCTAGGAGCTGAGGCACGCATAGCTTCATGCATGGTGGGCACTAGTTTTTCATAGTTTTTCCCTCCCAGGGGCGGGGATGTGCAAAGACGTCCCATGTCCACCCTGCCCCCCCACAAGTGCTGGTGCCAGCTTAGGGGTATGCCCAGCCTCTGCTAGGGATCCCCATCGAGCCTGACACTCCATTCCCCTCCATCCCAAAGAAGGGGAGCAGTCCCTAGGATGCTCAATCCTTCCCCCCCCCGGCAGGCCCTCTGATGTTCCCAGGTCCATTCCCGAACCCGGATCATAGGCATCGCAGTTGGGCGCCCTGCCCCTGGCCAGTGGGCTGGTACGTATTTTGCTGTTTTTTCCTGGTAATGATGGTTCTTGTTGATTATACTAATAAAATGCTTATATACAAAAAAATAGGGAAAAAAAAAAGAAAAACACCCTAGTGTACTAAAAAACAAGCATTTGTCAATGCCGAATGTTTGCTTGCTGGCATTGGCATTGGTAGTGTAAAAGTTACAGAGCTGCATAATAGGAATGGCAGTTAAGTATTGAACTGAAGCCAACCTCACCACCACCCTACAGAGAGTGACATGCATTGGGGTGTGCCTTTGGGTCATCAGGCATAATGGCCACGCCATTTCACCACACCCTACCCTGCAGACACTGACAAGTGTCACAGTGTGCCTTGGGGTCTTTGGCCCTTATGCGCACCCCATTCCATCAGGAAATACGGTGAGATGGGTGCGGTATAGGAGAATGGTGTGAACGTTGGGGCCGAAGAGTCCAAGGCATAACTCGATGCCTCTCACTGGCTGCAGGGTGTGGAATGGTATGAGCATTACAGGCAAGAATCCCAAGTCACACCCCTGATGCCTGTCATTCTCTACAGGGTGGGGCATTATGGTTGGAAACCCTAACACCTAAGGCATTCGTTGGTATTTTCACTCCAAATTTTCAACATGGTTTTTTTGTGACCCCCACCTCATGAACAGTGGCAATATCAGTTTGTTAGCCAAAAGCTGCTTATGCACAGCGACTACGGCATTTAGCACCACAGCTGCAAAAACACATTCCGAACAGGATGTGAAAAATGACAGCTGTACTGTTCATGGGGAGGTGTAAAAAATAGCAATGTTGCAAATCTGTAGTAAAAATATTAAAAAAACTGGTGAAGTCACGAGCGTGCATAGAAACTGTACAACGCACACCCGTAATGTAATTAGTTTGGGGATTTTTTACAGCAGATTGTCAACACAGGCATTTTGGGACCTCCGATCATGAACAGTGTCACTGTGATTTTCTTTATCTGTCCTGAACAATGATTTCCCACAGCGACCACGCATCTCTGCGCTGAAAGTGTGAAAACACATTTCGGCCATGTTGTGAAAAATGACAGCTGTACTGTTCATAAGGAAGTGTGGAAAAATGCCACTGGTGAAAATCTGGACTGAAAATATTACAGAGTCATGAACTTACGAGGGTGCGTGGAAACTGCGCAATGCTCACTCGTAACACAGTCATTTTATGGACTTTTGTCACCAAATTTTCAACATAGCCATTTTAAGACCTCTGCTCATGAACAGTGTAACTGTGATTTTCTTAATCTGTCCCAAACATTGCTTTCGCACACCGACTGCACCATTGTGCGCTACATGTGTGGAAACACATTTGGGGCGACATGTGAAAAATGGCAGCTGTACTGTTCATAAGGAAGTGTAATAAAATGGCAATGTGGAAAATCTGGAGTGAAAATATAAAAAATTCACAAACTTACTAGCGTACGTATGAACTGCGCAAGCACACTCGTAAATCAGTCATTTTTAGGAATTTTTTCACCAAATTTTCAACATAGCCATTTTAAGACCTCTGCTCATGAACAGTGTCACTGTGATTTTCTTAATGTGTCCCATACATTGATTTTGCTCACTGACTGCGCCATTGTGCGCTACATGGGTGGAAACACGTTTTGGGCAAGATGTGAAAAATGACAGCTGTACTGCTCATAAGGAAGTGTGGTAAAATGGCAATGTTGAAAATCTGGAGTGAAAATATTGAAAATTCGTGAACTTACGGGCGTGCGTAGGAAATGCGCAATGCACACTCGTAAAACAGTCATTTTGGAATTTTTCCACCAAATTTTCAACATAGGCTTTTGAGAGCCCACCTTATGAACAACAGTGGCAGTGTTGTTTGATACTCTGTCCCGAAAGGTGATTTCACTCAGTGACTGCGAAATCACCTTCGGGCCCGAATTAACCCATGACAGTGAGAGCATTCATGAGAAGGGGTCCCAAAAACCCCATGTTGAAAATTTGGCAAAAATTCCCAAAATGCCAAGATATGCAGCAAAGTTGAAAAACCCTATCTATCCCATTATACAGCTTACTGGCATTTCCTCAGTTCACGGTCGGCTTTGAAGAGTGCAGACATGCTCCCGGTCCACGAAGATTGTCCGCTGGAGTCTGGAGGCATAAGGGTGAGGGGTGTGGGGGCGGGTGCAGTGTGGCGCCGGTGGGGGCAGAGACAGCGAGG
Source organism: Neoceratodus forsteri (assembly GCA_016271365.2). NCBI lineage: Eukaryota > Metazoa > Chordata > Ceratodontiformes > Ceratodontidae > Neoceratodus > Neoceratodus forsteri. The sequence goes on from CM028129.1 coordinate 604,832,776, forward strand.
GACCATTTTTCAGTTTCAGGTTGTTTTTTTTTTAAATGATGCGGGGCGTTTGCCAAGCTGGGGTGGGCTCCCAGCATGGCACCCTATACCTGGGGAGGGGGACCAGTGGAGCCAATGGGGATTGCACCCACCGGCTATACATCGTGTAGCCACGCTGGGCAGGCACCCAGGCATATGGAACTCTGTTTGGGGGTGCAGCACAGCCGACGGGGACTGGGCACCCCAGTTGGCTACACAGTGTGTGCTTGGGGGGGTGAGCACGCAGTATGCGTGCGTGTGTGTGTGTGTGTGTGTGTGTGTGTGTGTAGCGGGAGCGCGCACGAGCAGGCAATATCTTATCGCTGCTCACTGAAGCATAGCTCCCCCTTTCAACTGTACTCCACTGCATTTTGGACTGCTGTCATAGACAACTCCAGCAGGCATTGGAGAACTGCGGCCTCGCCTGCAAACACACTGATTGAATTGGAAGAGGGCTGCCACACCTCCAAAAACTCAGATGATGGCACTATGTTTCTTACACATGCGTGCAAGCAAACATAATAACAGAATATTTAAGTGACCATGGTTTTGGTAGGTCAGTAAAACAATGCAGAGACAAGATAAAACAGTTAAACTTTAAGTACCATAAAACAAGGGATAGTAAGAACAGGTCAGGTGGAGGTCAGGTCATCTGTCCGTTCTATGACCAACTTGACCAAATACTGGGTACCAAACCTACATCAGAGCCCCAGTTTATGCTTGAAAGCAGCGCAGTAGGGGAAGAAGATGACAGACCAGAAGTGGAAGATAAAGTGGATGACTGTCCTGTACATGACATAGTGGAATCAAGTACTGTATCCTTGTTTTATTTCTTGTGGTTCAGTACACCTACAGTTTTCAAATTTTTTATACTCTAATTTTATTTGGGGTTTTACACACTTTACTATACTGTGCCAACAACTGTGAACATTTAATTACAGATGCAGAGCCACCAGAGGATACATCACGGAACACAGACACTAACACTGCAGTGGAGTGTTCTTCTGGAATCTGTGATGACAGCGGAGTGGCAGCATTAGACATGTTTTCAATCAGTGGTGCATCATGCACATCTGGAACATCCCAGAACTGTCCAGCTGAACTGCTACTGAACCTGCACAAGAAGAAAAAGACTAACAGGATGCAAGAGCTGATGGAGGCAGTGTTCAAGCCAACAAGGAAGATTATGCAGGAACAACATAAGGAGCTTTTGGAGGTGGAACGCTAGAAGGTGCGGGAGGAAAGACTAAGAAAATATGAGGCAGATCAGAATGCTGTTTTTTTAACAACATGTTGCACATTATGTCACTGCAGCTTACACAGTCAGCTGCAGGCCATTCTTTACTGCTACCCAATAATGGTAATAGTGCCAACATACAACCCCTCAATGTCTCTGTCGGTGGCACCAACATTGCTAGTACATCTCAGAGCAATATTATGCATGCCAATGTAGGCCACCCACAACAGGCTGTCCAATGTGGTGGTCCCAGCATTGCCAGTAGATCCCAGAGCAACAAGATACATGACCCTGTAGGCCCCCAGCAACGTGCTTTTCATGTTGATGGTCCCAGCATTACCAGTACATCCCAGAGCAACATGATACATGCTCCTGTAGGTCCCCAGCAATATACTATCCATGTTGGTGGTCCCAACACTGGCAGCACATCCCAGAGCAACATGATGCCTGGTTACAGTACTGGTACCCCACAGCACACATCCAGACAACATATGCCTTCCACATCTCAAACCATAGACATCATTATGCATCCCTCTAGTAGTGACCCACAGATATTTTTTGCCATCATATGTGCAAGATATACTTAATGAGGACTTCATTTGGACTTCCTTGTAGGTGCAAACACTGCTGGCTGTGACCTAGCACACCCTGCATGGCTGGTACCACAATGTAGTGTGATGCATAGGTAGACAGTCTTGGTGTTAACATGTACCCTGCTACTGCTCAAGAAATCCTAATATTTTCTGTAACTTCACATGTTGGTGCTACGTATATAGTGTACCAGTGTGATTGTTATGATTACAGTCTGTTCCTATATAAACTGAGATGACATCCCAACGCATGTGCTGTGCATAGATTTGTTGATCAACATGTTTGATTGTTACACTTTAAAGTTATGTCATTAGTACCACACTCATTGCAAGGGCTACTATTAGGCCCTGTTAGTGAGGTAAACACCAAGATAGAGAAGTCGATAGGGAGAAGGGCAGGGGTAAATGGAGAAATAGGCAAAGGCAGTAAGGACAGAGATGGGACTAAAAGGGGTAAGGCCATCAAAAAGTGGAGGGCAATGAGTACCAATGCCCATAGTCTGGGTAACAAGCTCCCTGAACTAGTGGCCTTGATGAAAGAGGGACACCTGGATATCATGGCAGTCACAGAAACATGGTACACAGAGAACCATGACTGGGATGTCAACATACCAGGTTACACAGTCTACAAGAGGGACAGAGAGGGTAGAAGAGGAGGGGGAGTAGCTAACTAAGTAAGGGAAGAGATCAAAGCAATGTAACTAAAGAGTAAACAAGGAGGAGAGGAGGCACTGAGGGTCACCCTGGAGACAGGAAATGGCACCACAATCCGCACGGGTGTTGTATACAGACCCCCGTCTCAGGGGCAGGAAATGGACAAGCAAATGATAGAAGACATCCTTAAGATGGCAGAAAAAGGGGAGATATTGTTGATGGGGGATCTGACTATTTCAAATGTTAACTGGAGCACCTTTACTGCAGGCACATCAGGGAGCAGGGTACTTCTCGTTGTCCTACAGGGGGCATGCCTCAGACAGCTAGTGCTGGAACCCACTCAGGAGGGAGCAATCTTAAACCTGGTACTCTCAAACAGGGACAGAGAGAGGATCTCAAATTTAGAAGTGGGTAGCCATCTGGGAACAAGTGACCACCAAATAGTGTGGTTCATGATAAACACAGCCGTAGAATCAAGCCATGCAAAACTGAGGGTACTAGACTTTAGGAGGGCTGACTTTGTCAAAATGGGAGAGTGTCTCAGAAAAGCACATGCAAATGGGTAAGAAGGAGGGGTGGAAGAACAATGGGGAAAGATCAAAACTGCCATCACAGAGGCAACAAGCCTTTGTGTTAAGCAAATAAACAAATCAAAATGAAAGAAAAAACCACTATGGCTCTCAAAAGAGGTGGTGGAGAAGGTTAGGGAGAAAAAGATAGCATTCAGAAGTATAAGGAAACACAGAAGGAGCAGGACAGAGAACTGTACCAGTTAAAGCAGAAGGAAGCGGAGAAGGCAGTCAGAATAGCAAAGGCAAAAATCGAGGAAAAGATAGCCAACTCAGTTAAGAAGAGGGATAAAACCTTTTATAGGTACATTAGGGAGTGAAGAAAGACCAAGGGAGGGATAGTGAGACTTAATAAAGGAGAGGGTGGGTGAGCAGAGGGTGACAGTGAAAAAGCAGGGATACTGAATGAATACTTCTGCTTAGTATTCACAAAAGAAGAGGAGAGGGAGGCACCTAATCCAATCAAAAGAAGTACTCTGGATAGAGGAGTTGACACCAGTCCATTCACAGAAGAAAGGGTTCTGAAAAAACTCCTAAAACTGAACGTGGACAAAGCAATGGGATCTGATGGGATTCACCACAGAATTCTAAAAGAACTAAGGGGAGAACTAGTGACACCACTCACAACCTTTTTTAACAAATCATGGGAGGATGGTGTGGTGCCTAAGGACTGGAGGAGGGTGGATGTGATTCCCCTTCACAAAAGTGGGAACAAAGTAGAAGCAGGAAATTGTAGACCTGTTAGTTTGACCTCAGCGGTAGAGAAAATAATGGAATCACTTCTAAATGAAAGAACTGTTGAGTACCTAGAGGCCAGCGGGGCACAGAACCCAAGGCAGCATGGATTCACAGCGGGAAGGTCATGTCAGACAAATCTAATAGTGTTCTTTGACTGGGTGACCAAAGTAGTTGACCAGGGAGGGGCTGTGGATATGACCTACCTAGACTTTAGCAAGGCATTTGACACAGTCCCCCACAAAAGATTAACAAACAAATGAGCCAGCCTGGGAGTTTGTCCCAGGGTGGTAGCCTGGATGAAAAACTGGCTGAACAACAGGACACAGAGGGTAATAGTAAACGGAGTCCACTACAAAGAAAGGGTTGTTACTGGTGGGGTACCTCAGGGTTCAGTACTGGGTCTGGTTATTTTTAATGTATTTATAAGTGACATTGCAGAGGGACTGGAACGAAAAGTAGGCATCTTTGCAGATGACACAAAGATCTGCATTAGGGTTGAGACACAAGCGGGGTGGAACGGATGAGAAGGGACTTGGCAAGGTTTGAGGAATTGTCAAAGGTATGGCAGCTTAGATTCAATCCAAAGAAGTGCAAAGTAATGCACTTGGGAAACAAAAACCCAGGGAAAGAGTACACAATGGGGGAAGGGTACTAACAACAACAAAAATGGAAAGGGACTGGGGTAGTTATATCAGATGACCTAAAAGTAAGCAAGCAATGTGAGAAGGCAGTAAGGAGGGCTGGGGAGGGGGATACTGGGATGTACAGGAAGAGGCATCACCAGTAGAAAACAGGAAGTTGTTATCCCTCTGTACAGACAGTAGTTAAGACCCCATCTGGAGTACTGCGTGCAGTTCTGGAGACCCCATCTCCGTAAGGACATAGACAGGATTGAGGCAGTCCAGAGGAGGGCAACTAAAATGATGCAGGGTCTGCGCCAGATGCCATTCGAAGAGAGACTAAAGGAGCTTAATATGTATACCCACGAGGAAAGGAGGGAGAGTGGGGACATGATAGAAATGTTCAAGTATCTCAAGGGAAACAACAAAGTCCAAGAGGGCAGCATCTTTCAGAAAAAGAGATGTGCAAGAACAAGGGGGCACAATTTGAAAATAGAGGGACGACGGCTCAAGAGCAATGTGAGGAAGTATTTGTTCATGGAGAGGGTGGTGGACATATGGAACGGCCTTCCTGAGGAGGTCATGGGGTCAAAAACAGTGTGGGAATTCAAGAATGCATGGAACTGACATAAGGCAATTCTGGTGGAGGGGGTAGGAAGAAGTAGGCTGCTGGTTAACTAGGGTCTGCAGCTTATCCAATCGGTAGGGAAATGAGTGGGCTGAGCGGTCCTTATCTGCCGTCAAAGTCTATGTTTCTATGTTTCTGTCATTGTGATATGGTTTGTTCACTGCAGATTAACACTGTCCTCTAGTTGCCATAAAACCTACGCTGTAATACCATGAATCAACAGCAAAGTTTTTGTTAGCATACCTCTGCTTAAAAAAAAATAATAGTACTTGCAACCTTTTCAATTAAATTGAAAAGCAAGACAACCAGAAAATGTCAGTGTAAAACTGTTGTTTTAATTGCTCAGATATAGTTCATATATTGGTCCATCACAAATAAACTATTACAGTTATTATTAATGTACTGTTACAGCAAAAGAAAGTCAAGGATGCAATGGCTGTTTCAAGTATTTTACCAAAATGTTTTATCTTTTAACACAGATGTCTATGTTAATATATGTTATATGTTAATAAATATTGAAGTTAAACCTCTATGTTCATGACGAACACATTTGTGGCAAATCTGTAAATATTGCCTGAAATGTGTCACTAGATGACAAAAATAAACTGTTTTACAATTGGTTATTACTTCATTAACAGCATGAACTATATAACTATACCATAAGACAACAATGACACTGTCTGTTAGGATGTTTGCAACACTAGGCCTCGTTAACAGGTATGGCATGGTGTAACACTGATTGTGCTACACATTTAAAACTGTTTATGTACTAGTACCTTTCTTGTATTAATTTACCATATTCTGCTGCACACAGAGATGGACATATCACACTATGCAATTACAGGCACTGGGTCAAAAATCATATATTATTAGTGGGTACTTAGGTATTCACATAATGCATCATGTATTGCTGCAGTCTGCCTGTTCATTGCTGCAACAGACATCTCATTAGCAGGCATGCAGTCGGGGTCAGATGGTTGTGGGAACTGGGTATTCTCAATTTCTGTAACCCAGGAATCTAGGAACACTTCTGACTTATCTTCGCATAGATTGTGCAGTGCACAGCAAGCACCAGTGATGTAAGGCACTTCAGAAATGCTGAACTCATTGCAGTTAAGGAGGTACCTCCACCTGCCCTTGAGATGACCAAATGTGCACTCCACCACCATTTATGCACAACTCAGTTGGTAGATGAACTGACACTTAGCAGGGACAGTATAGTCACTATATGGCTTCATCAGCCATGGGAGGAGGGGATAGGAAGGGTCTCCTAGAATTACCACTGGTACATTCACTCCACCAATGTCACAATTCATGCCCAGAAAGAGCTTGCCAGACTAACCCATGTCGTACAGCTTGCTGTTCCGTAACACCCTGGCAAAGTACACCTTCCCCGGCTACCCAACGTTGACATCCATAAAGCAAAAGTAATAGTCCACCAGTGCCTGCATCACCACAGAGTAGTATGACTTTTGGTTAAAGTATTCTGTGGTATTCTCTGGTGGTGATATAATAGAGAAGTGTGTCCCATCCACTGCAACACCGCAGATTGGGAAACACCACTCTCGCTCAAAACCTTGTATGACAGCTGCCACATTATAAATCCTGATGAGTTTTTGGAGCAGCACACATACAACCACTTTGCACACCTCCACAACAATTTCCCTGACTATAAACCTTCCCACTCCAAACAGGTGCCCCTAGGTTTGATACTCTATATTCGTTGCCAAGCACCACAATGTGATTGCAACTCTTTTGGTGACAGGTACTGCCCAGAGGAGCTGAATGTCCATATGATAAATATATAGGCTGTAACTCATTACAAAGGGCTTGAAAGGTGTTTCTGGACATCAGGGAAGTTAGCCAGCCATTGGTCATCTGACCATGAATTTAGGACTATGTTATCCCACCAGCTGGTCTACCTGGGGTGGCTCCATACTGCACGATGTATTCTGTCAGAATCATATCTGGTGGCAATCAAGTTGTGCATCACAGTAGTCCTACTCAGTGCTTGCTGCCAAATTTCACAAACTCGCTTTGCCCTCAGTAATCTGCTCTGTTGCCTACTTTTTTGAGCCCGCCAAATAGCCTGCTGTCTGCTGAACCAGCGGTATAGCAGTAGCAGAGCAATACACACATAGAGGTCTGCCGCCTCCATCATGCTCAATTTATTGTCTTCATGGAAACAAGCCACAGCATGATGGGAGACGTAAGGATGTCATGTATTGCATTATGGGATTGTCTCTCGTTCCAACATGGATACGGATTACATTGGGGTTAGTAAGCATGAAAGGAGTTCTGTAGTGTAGACAGGAGACAATTGTTTTTTAAACAGGTTGGGGGCAGTGCGATCGGCATGTAACGGTAAGCTCTAAACTGGTTTTAAAACCATTACCACTTCTACAGCAGCAGTGTGGACAGGGCCAATGTGTCAATGGTCTTTCTGTTTTAAAACTATACTACAGTGTTATGCACAGAATGTTTTCATGTACACCAACCCAAACATTGCTCAGAAGGATTTTCACAACTGCACCATTTATATGAAAACAAAAATACAAACATCTTTCAATATCAGCTTAATTTCTCATTTAGGGTTGTGTGTGGCATGCAACCATATATTCTAGCTCATTTGATGTGAATTTTATTGAGCTACCAATTAATCTTCTTTAACCTGAAAACCTAACCCGAATTAAGAGTATCTAACATTTTTTTCAGAGAAGCATGTCATGAAAAGGCCATGCTGTTCAATACTTCTGCATCTTTTTGAGGAAATGCAACTACAGGGAAAACCAAAAATCCTGAATAAATTATAAGAAGAATCAGACTTCTCTGCTAGTAGAAAATTAGGTATTGATTTTATTTCAAAAACATGAGAACTGAGAAAAGATGCAGCTCTCTCTTATTACAATGGATTTCAAGTCAGTTGCATAAGACATTTCAATTTAAACAGAGCAAGGAATGCTTAGTCATATGAAAAGGAAAAATTAAGGTGCTTTCATTAGCTGGAAAGTTTCAAAGTTGAACATAATATTAAATATAACATTTAATTTGCTGTAATTGTGTTTAATATTTCTGATTCTAAGAATGAGTTCTGACTTGCAGTCAACTGACAAATTTATAGAATAATTGCTTCTTTTCCTCAGATGACATGGTGTTTGTGTTTGCATGTCTTGTGTTTTATCTTTGTTCTTCTGTGTCTTAGGAACTATGCAAGAAAGAGCAAATCTTGCACAGCATTTCCACTCTGTTGAATCACATTGCTGGAGTTTTTCAAAGAAATGCAATTACAGAGATAGCCAGTGAAAAGATGCATTATATATCTGGGTGTATCAAGAACTGTTAATAGAAATCCATTTTAAATGAATGCAGATTTCCTGTAATATATAATGATATACAGCATCTTTGATATTTTGCATCATGTCACTGGCTACCAGTATTCTATAATTTGCAGACAGATATTTCACTTATTACATCAGCTGTATCTGGAACTCCTGGAGTAGTATAATTGTGCTTTGCCTAAACAATCCTTCAAATAACAATGAGAAAAGTGGGCCATTGGAAATCCTTGTTTGACTTTGAGTTGGGTTTGATGAACTTAGTTCAGTTTCAGAAATTCAACTTAACAACTTTAGGTCCCAATGCAGTAACTAAACTGAGGTAAAGCAGACCATGAATGCAGGGGGCAAGAAAATTAAAGCCTTATGGACAGTGATGAATATTTACAACTATAACTTATTTGTGGCAGGGAGTGTTGATGCACCACTGCTGTGGATAGCTATAGTTGTGGTGTTTGGACAGTGTCTACAACCCAATAAGACTTACGTGGCCCATTGCTGAGTTACAGCATGAACTTGGGCTTCCACAGCTCTGTTATATCTGGTTACCTACATACCAATTACAAGATTCTCCCTGATCCCTTAGATTTTCAAATTATAAAATAGTATCCCCTTCCAAATGATAATACAAAGATACAAAAAAATTAAATTTAGATCATTATATTACACTTCACAATATTTTGCCATCTATGGATGGAAATATATTTTTCCTTTTAATATATTTGAATTTTTTTATGTTGCTCATTGCTGCTGGCCACTGCCAGTTAAAGTTATGTGGTCACTGACTACTTGAGAAGAAGTGTGTGCCTATGCATGATCACTGATCCTGTCCCATTCCTGGGGGGCCGCGAGTCGTGATTAACTAGTGCTGACTCTGTGTGAGTGGCGCATATGATTTTATTGAGCTGATTGTTGATAATGTCATTGTTCTGTGACATGGAGTTTTCTTTTATTGTTTTGTTTATTGAAATGTTTCACCAGGAAGGCACACTGAGCAACAAGTTGCTTGTCTCCTGGTATGATCTGGGGAGAACGGAAATGGGAGTAATGCATACATAATCATATCATAATTCAGTACAATCAGCACAGTAGAGATAGCAAGATACATGAAAACAGTACATGGATTACAGCAAGACAGGAAAATACAGGAATTACACAAATAACTGGTAAGGCAGATAAAAATTAGATTGAATATAATGAAGTGCAGGTTGTTTGCATGAGTGCTATTGAAAAGAGTTATGTTAGTCATTGAATAGAAATACATACAGTCCTGGACAGGGGGTGAGGTGCAAGGGTAGAAGAAGAGCAAATTATGGTTGATGATAGCAAGTTCAGTTTGAGGAGAGGAAGTTATGCAGGGCAGAGAAGAGGGAATGAGGGGAAGAAGAGTGTTACATTTGAGGGGAGAGGGCATTCCAGATTTTAGGGAAGTGATGTATGAAAGCAGACTGCCCAGCAAGTGTAGAATAGTAGGGGATCAGAAAGGTGTGAGAGTCAGAGGATCTTAAAGCATGAACAGGAGGGGGTGGGGCAGAGAGAAAGAGGAGGATAAGCACTGTGGAAGAGAGCTTAGCCAGTATTTTGAGATGAGTTTAGTGCAGTGGGAGAGGTGCCTATTTGCAAGGGAAGGGAAAGACAAGGAGTGATAGAGATTGCAGTGATGATTACATATAGGAGAGTCCAGGGCAAAGTAGCAGAAAGAATTCAAAAGGGGGTCCAATCTGGATAAAGTGGACTTGGGAGTGGCACTGTAGACTACATCACAGTAGTCAAAAATAGGAAGAATCATCTTTTGGACAACCTCGTGCCTGGCCATAATAGGAATTCAATTACGGTTCCTGTATATTGTGCCGAGCTTGGGGCACAGCTTTTTCAGGATGGCGTTGATGTGACCAGAGAAGGTGAAGTGTTGGTCCTGCAAAACCCCAAGATATCTAAAAGAGGAGGTGTCCTCAAACAGAGTCCCATCCTGTTTATGGAAGGTAAACAGAATAGGGAGCCTAGCAAGTCTTTGCCTTGTGCTGAAGGTCATGGAGACTGTTTTCTTGGCATTTAGGAAGAGTTGATGTGATGCAGACCAGTGCTGGAGCTTATTAAAGTCAAGCTGTAGTCTGGTTTCCACATCATAGGGTGATTGGCCAGAGGTAAACAAGATGGTATTGTCAGCATACATGTATATAAATGAGGAGGAGGAGCAAGCTGACGGGATGTTGTTTAAAAAGATGGAGAATAGTAGAGGGCCTAGCACTGAGCCCTGAGGTACTCTAGTGTGAATTTGGCAAGGAGGTGAGCTGGACTAAGCTATCCTAACTGACTGAGTACAACCTGTGAGATAAGCCCCGAAACAGTTAGTAGCAGAAAGCTAGAGCCCGACTGAGGAAAGTGCTTGAAGGAGCAGTATGTCGGAAACTGTGTTGAAAGCCTTGGTGAGGTCACCAAAAATGGCGGAGGTGATCAGGCCATTGTCTATTCTGGTGAGGACTGAATCAGTAAGCCTGAGTAGGGAGGTGGTGGTAGAATTATTTTTCCAAAATCCAGAATGGAAAGGGGTGAAGAAATTAGAGTCGGCGAGAAAGGAGGAGACTTGGGTGAGAACTAGGTGCTCCTGGAGTTTGGCAAGAGTGGGAAGCAGGGAAATTCAGTGATAGTTGTTAGGGGAAGTGGAGTCACCACCATTATGGGGGGGAGGACAATAGCATGCTTCCAGGGTGTAGGGACCATGGCTGTCCTGAAGGAGAGGTTTAAGATTTCTGAAAGAGGATGGGCAATAGCTGGGGCAGAGAGAAAGAGAGAGAGATAGAAGAGCATGGGGTCAAGCTTGTCGGGAGAACTGCCTTTTGATGGGTTAATTGTTAGAAGGGCAGCAAGAGTGTCAGCAGGCGAGACCAAAGAGAATGAAAAAGGATAATGATCCTGAGTTTGGTAGGGGTAGCAACTGTCAGTGCTGGTGGGGGGAGGCGCAATTTGGCAGATGTGGAGGGAGGCTAGTAGATCCAAGGCACAAGATGTAAAGTATGAATGGAATTCTTCAGCTACCAAAGCATAATCCGCTATAAGGGAGTTGTTTATTTTAAGGACAGGGGAGGGTGGATGGGTGGGGGAGTGAAGAAGGCATGTACAACGTTCCAAAATTTGAAAGGGGAGTTTAAATTAGAAATACTCGGCCTTGGCTGGTCTAGTGGCTTTGGTGCATGCATTTCGGAGTTTACGGTATGTAATGAAATCACTAGGGACTAGGGAGATTAGTTGTTTTGTGTTTCCTCCAAGTTTTTATCACACTCTCTGAGGCAGGCCAGCAATTGAGGAGTAATCCAAGGGACATGGTTACCATGTACACATGTGCACTTGACAGAGGCATAGTGATTCCAGGTAGCGAGGAATCTATCTTTGAAGTAGGCTAGGGCAACATCTACATGGGGACTGTGGATAAAGGAGCCCAGTTAGAATTTGCTAAATCGTGGAGGAATGGGGCTAAATCGAGGGATGTATAAGAGTGAGTCATTAGTATTTTATGTGGCAATTTAGGCCTATGGACCTTTCAGATGAGATAGATCAAGTGACGGTCACTTAGGGCATCTAGTAGGATACTAGATTTAATGACACAATGTGAGTGGGTGGTGAGGACCCAGTAGAGCAAGATGTGATTTGGGGATTTAGCCTTCAGCCAGGTAGGTTCTGGGATAAATTGTGTTAGATTATGGGAGGCTATACTATTACAGGTTGTTTTTTGAGAGGGAGACAACCAGTTTAGGTTGAAATCACCGAAGATGAACAGTTCTCCAGATTGTATGTGGGGAACAATGGTTGTAATGAGGTCAGTGGCTATAGAGGAGGAAGACTAGGGCGTCAATAAATGCCTGCAACAAAGATTGGGATCAAGAAGAGCAGGGAGAGCCAAATGACAAGGGTCTTGTATTTGGATGGCTCAGAGGAGGCAAGGGTGATGGCATATTGTAAGGAGGTAGAGATGTACATAGCAGCACCTCCACCTCTGCCAGTTTGGTCTTGTCTGGCTAAGGAGCATCCAGGGATTGAGATGCGTGGTCAGGTATCTTGTTATCTAACCAAGTTTCAGGGAGGATGAAGATGTCAAGAGTCAGAGAGACCATCAAGGTTTGAAGGAGGTCCGTTTGGAAAACAGGCTGCGCATATTTAGGTATAGTAGCTTAAGGCCACTAGGAAGGGTTAAGGAGTTTGAGGGGGTTGGGCAGGATTCATATAAGGAGGGCCAGTTAAGGTGACAATAGTAGGTCCTGGATTTTGGTGGATATTGCCAGAGAAGAGGAGGAGGAGGAGGAGAGCTATAATCAGTTAGTGTAATAGGCAGTGCTTATAGTATTTATTGGTATTGGGTCAGGATTTAGGGGGTGAAGAGGCATTTAATATGAGCCTAATAAAGGCAAGTGTGGCAGGCATTGATAGAAGTGAGGCTGCTGGGGGAAAATGGAAATGGCACCAGTGTAGGAAGGGAGGAGTAGGGGAGACAGCAAGATTATAGGTGTGAGAGTCAGAAACAGTTAAGTAGACCAAAGACGGGGCCTCAGGATTAGGACAGGGAGAAGAGGGGAGGAAGATAGTGGGGAGAAAAAGTAGAAGAAGTAGGGGAAGGAGAGGTGGGGCAGACATCTCTGTAGTGAGACTGGGATGCTTTGGAGAGACTAGAAAACTGGGTTAAGGAAAATGATTTTTAAGTTGTGGTAAAATAATTTGGGTTGGTCAGTAAAACAGTGGTGAGTTTAAAAATTGGCAGCACACTAAATTCCCTGCACAGTGAGTGGCCACTCAAAGACGGTGGGCAGAGCACAGAGTGCTGCAGGAGCACTGAAAGAGAGATGGGGGAGAGAAGGTGGGCGGGAGAAAATTCTAATTGGAATATGTTCACAAGCTAAAAAGCCAGTCAAGGCTCAGTTTAATGAAATGCTGGTCAAGAAAACAGCCAAAAGCCTTGAGAGGGCCAGAGTACAATGACGTGCTAGAAGTAAACATGCAAACCAATGGCAGCCTAGCAGTTTCTCAAGGATTAGCCAGTCAGAAGCAAGGCTTTTAGTATGCGGATCCAAGGAAGGAAACAGCGGTGGTATCTGAATCCTCTGAGGGCAGGAGGTTGAGTGTAGACAGCAGCTCCTAGGAGCAGGTCACTGCTGCCGGTCTGAAGGAGGTAGCGCACTCAAGGGCTAGTTCTAAATCCTCTGTGGGCAGGAGGCTGAGAACAGCTGGCAGCTCCTAGGAGTGGGTCTTTGTCATCAGTCTGAAGGAAGGATCCTGGTCAAGGGCTAGTTCTGTGGAGGCAAAAGGTAGAGAGTTTGAAGATTTTTCAGTGGTGATTTATTTTACAGTAGTCTTTGTTCTGCAATTGCTTGTATGATTGGTGTGCCAGCATGTGGTGCAAGTGCCATTTGGAGTCTGGGGAGACTTGCCACCAGGAGATGCAAAAGTGGAATTATTACTAGTAGGTGCCACTTGTTGGAAATACAAATAATTAAATGGAAAGTGAAAAGTGATCAACGGTAAGTAAGACTGAGAAAGGCTAAAATTTAAGATTCTCTGGATATAGCCTTGGGCAATGCGATGAGGCAATATCCATAGCTGTACTAAAACATTTTTCAGAAGCAAGTGATACTGGAGAACATCTGTGAAAATACAAATCCACTTTAATCACTGGAGGACAAATTACTTGTCTGCCTTGCCACAACTAAATTGGATCAGTACTGGATTTTTGCTACATGGTGGCTTTGCTAGATATGCCTGCACCTTGTACTCCGGTAACATGTCTGAGCCTTTGTTCAAAATGTGCAAGCAGCTCTAGCTTTCTGTGTTGCAAAACTCCCAAATGTCCTATGGTTAAAGCAAATGATCTATGGGGTTGATGTCGGTGCTGGGGCTTAACATTTCCCAAGCTGAGAAACTTACTGTTTTTTTCTCCTCTTTTTAATTGTGCCACCTTGTCTCATGATGGCCTCCATGCCTCAATAAGTATCACACTCATCAAAACCAGTGGGTTGTATAACTGACATCAGACTAGCAACTCCTCTTTTTCTTCATTCTCTTCTCTTGCATGTGCTTACTTATTCCACTCTTCTTCTCATGTTTCTTCCTTGGTTCGCCTTTCAAACATCTTTCCCCTGTTCCTCATTTTATACTTATTCTCTCTTTTTATATCATGTTCTCCTCTCATGCATCTTTCTCCCCCTTCCCTTCCTTCTCCTTGAGGGGACCATATGGCTGGTAGAATAGCCTAGAGGTTAGAGGAATGAGGTGCGAATGAGCTTGATACATCCAGCAGACCAGACCTGAGTTTGATTCTCACAGCCTCCACTTGCATACTGTGTGACTCTGAGCAAGTCACTTAACCGTCCAGTGCTCCCAGGTTGCCCCTGAAAACAGACACTTGTGCCTAGTGGGCCTTACCTGGTTACCAAAGACTAAAATAAAAAAAAAATAGGCTTTAACCTTCCCATTTGATTCCTCTCGTGTTTCTCCTCTTCTGCCTTCACCGCTGCCTCAGTCTCCCTCCCCTCCAACTGGTTCACTTCCAAGTCTTCTTCACTGGAAATCACCATTATAATCTGTTTTGGTAGCAGTGCTACTCACATGCTTTTGTGGTATTGTGGGATCAGTAAACCTTGCCCTGTCCTGACTCACATGGGCAATTGCACTTTTTCCTTTGATGACAACATAACAGCAGTGTCTGTGCCAGAGCGAGACTCAGTGCCAACTTCTTCACTCTTTTTAGAAGATTAAGCTGCGACACTGGAGTGTATAGAGCAACTTCCCACTTTCGCAGTCGGGATACTGTTTTTTCTACTGTTTCAATCGGGACTGAGGGACTGCTGAGCCTCCCATATCAAACTGCTTCCTGACTGTGGTGAGAGCTCAATTGGGCAGTTGTTTGTTCCTTGTCTGCGGTGGGAACGCAGTCAGGAAAGGAACTTTGGGCTATCATTTGGTGGATTGTGAAGGTGTTTTCAGTGACTGGAAGATCCTTGAATGCAGTTATAAAGTGCAAAGTCTGCTGCCGTTTTCCTGCCCATTTGGAGCAGACAATGGTGTGGTGAGAGCGTATCCAGTGTTCAGAAAACATACTTGAGAGCGGCGGTATTTACTCCTTTGGACTACAGATGAAAGCCTAAATTCTGGACCTTGTGGTGCTTGGAAAACTGTGAATGGGGGACTGAATTGTTGATCAGTGCCCCATTTCCTTTCTTTTTGCAATTTTATAAATTTGTAGTAGCCCAGAACTAGGGCAGTATAGTGGTTTGGTTGTGGGTCCCCCCCCCCATTGGTGCCTGGGTAATTTTGCTATTACTTGGGACCGAGCAGAAGCTGCTTTGCTCTCCCCTGGGGAGCCAGGGATTAGTACGAGGGGCTCCTAAATTATCCTTGGGTTGGTCCTTTTGGTGTGGCTTTGAGATATTTGTGACTGAAGGTCTTTGGTGTATAGCAGGACCTGATAAGGCGGATTGGGGGGTGAGGTGGGGGAGCCCCTGTCTTCCATTGGTCTGGTCAGTATTTAATTCTGGTAATTTTTCGTTTTTTCCCAGAATATCCACCAAGACCGAACATTTTCTGGAAACATTTATTTTGCTTCATCGGACTTGACATTCGGTTTATTTTACGTTGGATTACTTGGATTGTTACGGCTCTCCTACTGTTTGACACATTCGTTCCCTGATTTTTTTTTTCTTTTAATTGTTTTATAGTTTTCTGGTAGTGAGAGTACCAGTGTGTTTTGTGTGTTGTTCATTGTGTTTTGCTATTATTTTGTCCTCGGCTGTGTGTGTGTGGGGGGGGGGCTAAGGGTAATTTATGTTATTGTAATTTATGTTATTGTTATTTTGTTTTGAATACCCTGTGAGAAGGGGTTGTTTTATTATTTTTCCCTCCTTCTGGTTATTTTCTTTTCTTTCAGGGTTTAAATGGCTATCTTATAGTGGGAGGGGGTAGTTTATTTGATTTATTTCGGGTTTTAGTTTTGTTTACAGTTACGTTTTGTGATTTGGGAAATTTGAGTTTTGTGTCTTTTATTATTTTAATAGTGCTAATCGCAATGTGCTTGCTTGCCCCTCCTGTCCTGTGCTACTTGGCCTCCACTCTTCGTGCCTTCCGCCCCTTCTCTTCTCCACCCCTGCCTGCTCTTACCTATCAACGCTGTAGGGCATTGGGGATTGCTTGTGGGGGAGTCAGGGGCGGAGTGGGGGTTGGGACAGCAGAGTGAGCAGGGCTGTCCCATAGGAATGGTTAGGCCCAGAAGATGCCCTGGGGCGAAATGGTACCAGGAACGTGGTGATTCCATTCTGGTTCCCATACCCAAGGGAACCTCCAATTTGGGAGTACAAGTAGTTGGGATAGATCGACAACCTCGTCCAACTCGGGCACTGTTATGCAATGCTAGATCTGTCTGCAACAAGACTGGTCTTATTTCAGACTTTGTTGCTAGGGCAGATCTGGTTTGCATCACTGAGACCTGGTTGGGTGGGAATGTGGCCCCTTTTTAGAGGCCGCTGTTCCAACGGGTACTTGGTTGTACGTCACCCAAGATTGGACCGTGGGGGGGGGTGCGGTCTGTTTCAAGACTGAATTGGGCCTAACTGGTGTACCAGTTGAGGAGGCCAGATCATTTGAGTGTACTGTGGTGGCTCGTGTTGGGTGCAGGATCGCCCTCATCTACCGTCCACCAGGTGATGAGAAGCTATTCCTGCAGGAAATAGCAGATTTTGCCGCTGACATGGCATTGGAGTTGGCCAAACTGATGGTTCTGAGCGACTTCAGTGCCTGGGTTGATGACAAATCTTCACTTTTTGGTCAACATTTCCTCCAGGTGATGACATCTCTGGGCTTTACACAGGTTGTTTCCTAAGCTACACACAGGGGAGGTCACTCTCTAGATCTGGTCTTCCTCCTGGAGATTGAGGCCTCCGATTTAGTGGTGGAACCAGTCAATTGGTCTGATCATTACTCAGTTGGGTTCAATTTTGAGGCCTCCCTGGGTAGGTCAGCCCCTGTGGATTTGGTCAGGTGCTGCCCTTTGCGGGATGTGGTCCCCGAAGACCTGATGGCGGTTATTGACCTCTAGTTGTTTGAAGAGTCTTGCACTGATCCTGAGCAGTTGGTAGTGGCCTATAATGGGGCCATATCTTTATCCCTCGATTAGATTGCTCCTGTCTGAGATTGCCCTCTTCTGCGTCACCCTGCAGCCCTGTAGTTTGATGGGGCTCTGAGAGAGTTGCAGAAATTAGGGCATAGGTTAGAGTGTCGTTGGAGGAAGACCGCCACTGATGCCGACCACTGCATTTTTCTAGAGCATTATAAACTCTACCAAACAGAAATTTCCAATAAGAAGGCAGAATTCCTGTTCAGGGAAATTTCTGTCACACGGAACCGACCAGGTCAACTCTTCAGAACTGTTGACAGGCTGTGCAACCCAGCCTGTCTGCAGCTCCGTCAAGCTTTTACACATTGTGATGAGATCACTCACTTCTTTGTGAATAAGGTTGATGACATCAGGACGGAGTGCCACCAACTTCACTCTATGGGGGTTGCTGTTCATCGGTGCTCTGTTGCAGAGCCCGGAGTTTCCTGGAGTACCTTTGACCTGCCGGATTTCATAGACTTTATGAGGATTGCCCAGGAGATGCATCCCATGTGCTGTAGTTTAGACCCTGGCCCTACTTCCCTGATTTTGGGTTGTAGTGAGATCATTGGCCTGTTTTTAGCTTGGATTGTCTGGTG
Organism: Neoceratodus forsteri; assembly: GCA_016271365.2. Taxonomy (NCBI): domain Eukaryota; kingdom Metazoa; phylum Chordata; order Ceratodontiformes; family Ceratodontidae; genus Neoceratodus; species Neoceratodus forsteri. The sequence goes on from CM028129.1 coordinate 604,850,894, forward strand.
CCCTTTAGATATGGGTGAGTTCCCTAGCTCCCTGAAGGAGGGGGATGTTGATCCCCCTTCTGAAAAAAGCTTCTTTAGACCCAGAGAACCTAGCAAACTACAGGCCTGTCTCTAACCTCGCTTTTGTGGGGAAGGTTATTGAGAAAGTTGTGGCTGCTCACTTGGATAACCATTTAACCATCCATAATTTATACGAACCTCTCCAATCTGGTTTTCGCAAGAGGCATAGTACTGAGACTGCTCTGGTTCAGGTGCTCAATGATCTCCCGATGGTGAGAGATTGGAGACACCATTCTATCTTGGTTCTCCTGGATCTATCATCAGTTTTGATACTGTGGATCATGGGGTTCTGCTCGAACACCTGAGGTTCATCTGTGGGCTGTCAGGTACAGTCCTCAGATGGTTTTCATCTTTCCTCACTGGGAGAATGCAGAGAGTGGTCTCGGGTTTGTTTTCATCCAGGGCTTTCTCTCTGCCTTGTGAGGTACCTCAGGGTCCAGTGCTATCCCCCATGTTATTCGCAGTATATATGCTATCCCTCGGAGACATTGTAAGATGGAATGAGCTGAGGTTTCACTGCTATACTGATGATACCCAGCTCTACCTGTCTTTTGCACCTGACCAGGTTGGTGCTATCTTGGTACTGAACAACTGCCTCGCAGAATACCAAGATTGGATGAGTTTCAGCAGTCTAAAGTTGAACCAAGGAAAGACTGAGGTTTTGGTTCTGGACCCGGGTCATAGGGTAGAGGGATTGAGGACTGGGCTCCCTTCCGGTTTAGTTCTAGGGGAGGCACAGATTCTCACCTCAGAACGGGTGCGTAATCTGGGAGTGGAGCTTGACGATGGTCTGACTCTTCGACATCAGGTGTCAGCAGTCATCAAGCTAGCCTTTTTCCATCTTAGGTACATTGCCAGGATTAGGCACCTTATTCCACCCAGTAATCTGCCTGTCTTGGTCCATGCCTTTGTGACATTGCGCCTTGATTACTGCAACTCCCTTTATCTAGGACTTCCTGGGGTTGATATCCGCTGCCTGCAGCTAGTGCAGAACGCGACAGCATGTTTGTTGACTGGGGCATCTAGAAGATCTCATATCACCCCTGTGCTGCATGCTCTGCACTGGCTGCCAATACAGTGGCGGATCACCTTTAAAGTAGGTCTACTGACTTACAAAGCCCTACACAGACAGGGTCCGGATTACTTGAAAGAGCCCCTGGTCCCTTACACTCCTTTGTGACAGCTCCGCTCGGCTGACGAGGGGTTGCTGGAGATTCTGAGGGTTAATTTGAAGTCATCTGGCGCGCATGCCTTTGGATTTGCAGCACCTACCCTCTGGAATTCTGTGTCCTGTGAGCTCCAGGAGTGCAGGATGTACGGGAGTGTTAAGCAGGCACTAAATATTTTTTATGGGGAAAGGCATTTCCAGTTTTATTGTGATTTTATATTACATGTATTTGTATATATTTGTATCTGTACTAATACTGTACAGCGCCTTGGAATCTTGGAAGGTGCTTAGTTAAATTAATGTTATTATTATTATTATTAACTTGATGATTAGGGGCTGGGGGCATTATATAGTGGTTCAAGGCAGACTAGTAATTATCAACACCCATGCATATGTGGCTGTGGAAGCTCTTGTGCTGTTTTTATAAGAGATGGACAAGTTGGCTTCTTGTTTTTGAGAAAATAAAAAAAAAACAATGCACACAACATATACATATAGATTTAATTGCTTCCCATGACACACACTGGGGCACCCCTATGTACTGGTGCTATGACTTAATCAGGAGATGAAGCCTTAGTGGTTATATGTAGTGGTGTACCCGTGTGTGTCCTTGGAACTTCTCCTGCGCTCTATCTGCAATACATCTATGTATAAGACCAGCTACTTTATGCACAGTTTTCTTAATTTTTGTTTTAATTTTCTTGTCTGTGCAGTTTAAACTGCAGCACCTTTAGAGGACAAGATGTGCAGCTCTCTTTGTTCTGTCACTGACCGATTTTGCAATCCTGAATGGATCAGTTCAAGCTAAGGCAGGACAACTGGAACTAAAACTGCAGCACATAAAAGAGGAAGATGGTGAAAACTTCATGCCTCTGGATTGCTCAAGGTAATTTCATCATTGGTTACACTGGTCAATCACCTGGGAAGTCTGCTTGGAGAGAGTGTGGAACAAGTGGATATCTGGAAACTAAAGAACCATGATTTATTTGGCCTTACAATCATGTGCCCTGTCTTAGTCTTCACAACTCTGTGACTCTTGACTCCAAGTACAATCAAGACCCTCTGCTTCTCACCCACAGCTGGTAATGGTCTAGGGATTACCTTCCCAAAATTAACACCACACAGAAACCTTGTTGGGTGCTCAGTTGGCATGCTTTATTTATATAATTCCATCACAAACTTTATTTCACTTCATTGGCATACTTTATTAACATAATTTCATCACAAACTTGCACTCACAAGATATCTGTCTAATTCTCTACTTTGCTATAAATATTAAACCTGTTACTCCCTCCGTCTATCACTAAAGAATACAAACGCAGCAGGGCCTGATAACATATCAAACAACATTCTTAAATTAGTCTCACCAAATATTGCTATCCCTCTAAACTTTATCTTCCAGAAGTCACTGGGGGATGGGGCAGTGCCTAGGGATTGATTAGCAACAAACATGATACCCATTCACAAGAAGGGAGATAGAGCAGATTACACAAATTTTAGGCCTATAAGTTTGACATTGGTGCCAGGCAAACTGATAGAATCAATATTAAAGGCTGCCATAAATCTATATCTAATGGAGACTGATCAGGATTATAGGGAGCAGCATGGATTTGTGCCTGGCAGGTCGTGTATGACAAACATGTTATGCTTTTATGAGAAAATTTCAGGAGCATTGGACAGGGGGGAGTCGGTGGATTGTATATACTTGGATTTTGCTAAGGCCTTCGATAAAGTACCACGTATAGAAATACTAAACTGTTTGTCAGAAACAGATATGGACTATAAGGTATGCCAATGAATCCTGACCTGGCTGGCGGATAGGACTCAGAGGGTGTGTATAAATGGCTATCTGTCTGATGAGATCCCTGTGACTGAGGGGTTCCCTCAGGGGTCGGTGCAGGGACCTGTGCTGTTTAGAGTCTTTATAGTGCAAATGGGGAAAGGGGCATACAACTGGGTAAGTAAATATTCAGATTATACTAAGCTGGCAGGCCTAGTAACACAGATGGGGTGGTGGAGACAATACAGAAAGATTTGTATAAAATTAACAAATGGGTAACTGAAAAGGGAAAGAGCTTCAACATAGACAAATGTTGTGTGATCAAGATGGGAAACAGAAATCCAGAACACAGTTATCAGATCAATGGGCAAACCCTCAGGAAGTCGGAGGTCAAAAAAGACCTGGACATATTAGCAGACCAAAAATTTAAGTACCATGCTCAGTGTGACAAACAAATAATAAAAGCAAACAGGGTCTTATGGAATATAAAAAAAATTTTAAAAGTAAAAAGGAAGCTGTGATTATGCCCTTGTACTATGCCTATGTTAAGCCTATATTGGACTATGGTGCCCCTGTGTGGGAACCCATAAACAAAGGGGCAGTGGCAGGGTAGCAAAGGGTGCAGAGGAGGGCTACGAGGATGGTACATGGCATGCAAAATAGGCCCTATCAGCAGAGATTAGTAGATCTAAGGCTAATGTCACAGAAGACAAGGAGGGTCAGAGGGGACTTAATGCTGTGTTATGATATAATGCAGGATGACCATATGTTGAACAAACTGAATCTACAGTTTAAAAACAATAAACTGGGCACCAGAAGGCACCACCTACAGTTAAGACATATAAAGTGTAACACGAGTAAGCGTATGGCTTCTTATACTCAGAGAGTGGTGGCCCCCTGAAACGGATTACCGGAAGAAATTGTATACGCCTCGAGTAAAGCACAGTTTAAAAGAAACTTAGATACCTACAGTATATCTTAGAAGGCCACAATCTAACATACTATGGGTAAAGAGGAAAGGAGCGCTGTTATGGGTCAATCATGGCCCCCCTTAGCTCCTCACTACTTAGTATGAAACTTAGTATCAGTAAACTTATTTTTCTCTTGAAAACTGTAAAATACAGCTCTCGGTAACACATCCAATGCAATGTATAGCTGATCTTGATTCTGCAATATTGTATAACTGAAAAAACTGTAACCTTTAGCTGCCATTCTATATGTATATGTATTAAGTGTTTTTGTATTTGTTTTCTCTGATGCAAAGCCTTTGTAAATGAGTCCCTGACTCAAAGGTTGTAATCCTAAAGTCTGTTAAATAAATAAATAAAAAGTAACTTTTATTTACATCACCAATACTTTGATACATATACATCAATTTCATCATATGGTTTGCATGACCACCTCCAATTAATTATCACCATTCTGGACTTAGACGCAAACCAGATGCCCACATTCAACCCTCTGGGATGCAAACCCCATAAGGCACCAACATGGTTGGGTGCACACTCAGCCTGTTTCATGGTTTTCTGGATTTCCTTGCCCAGCACCCTCTGGGCCCCCTATATCCTATATCAGTGCCTCTTATTCCCCCCTTCCCCACTCCCTTTTTCCTCTTCCTTCCCCACTCTTGACCATGACATTCCTGTAGCCCTCCTTTGGCAACCCTTTACATGTTCATGGTCTTCCTTGCCTGTGTCCATAAAACCTGGTCACCCACTGCTTTCAACCTTCTGCAGCTCGCTGTGGCCCCAAAGTTCCCATCATAGCACTCCTGTTGCCCTCCTTTGGCAACCATTTACCTACAGTATCCATACCCTTCTTTGACATTATCCATAAACCTGGACACCCACTGGTGTCCACCTTCAACAGCCCACTGTGGCCCCGAACGTCCCCTACTAACCTCCTGTTGCCCTCCTTTGGCAACCATTTTGACACAGTCCTACACAAAAGATTAATATACAAGTTAGCCAGACTTAGAGTGGGTCCCAAGGTGGTAACCTGGGTAAAAAACTGGCTGGACAACAGGACACAGAGAGTAATAGTAAATGGAGTCCACTCTGAAGAAAGGGGGGGTTGTTAGTGGAGTACTGCAGGGTTCAGTTTTGGGACCGGTCCACATTAATGTCTTTATAAGTGACATTGCAGAGGGGCTGGAAGGAAAAATATGTCTCTTTGCAGATGACATAAAGATCTGCAACAGGGTTAATACAGAAGGTGGGGTGGAAAGGATGAGAAGGGACTTGGCAAGGTTGGAGGAATGGTCAAATGTATGGCAGCTTAGATTCAATGCAAAGAAGTGCAAAGTAATGCACCTGGGAAACAAAAACCCAGGGGAAGAATACACAATGGGGTGTGAGATACTAGCAACAACAAAAATGAAAACGGATTGGGGGTAATCATATCAGATGACCTAAAGGTGGGCATACAATGTGAGAAGGCAGTAAGGAGGGCTGGTGGGATACTGGGATGCATAGGGAGAGGCATCACCAGTAGAAAGCAGGAAGTTGTTATCCCTCTGTACAGACAGTTGGTGAGCCCCTATCTGGAGTACTGCATGCAGTTCTGGAGACCCCATCTCCACAAGGACATAGACAGGATGGAGGCTGTCCAGAGGAGGGCAACTAAAATGGTGCAGAGTCTGCACCAGAAGACGTACAAAGACAGATTAAAGGACCTTAATATGTATACCCTCTAGGAAAGGAGGGAGTTGGGGGACACGATAGAAACTTTCAAGTACCTCAAGGGAATAAACAAAGTCCAAGAGGGTGGCATCTTTCAGAAAAAGAGATGTGCAAGAACAAGGGGGCACAATTTGAAGATAGAGGGGAGACGGTTCAGAGGTAATGTAAGGAAGTATTTTTTTCATGGAGAGGGTTGTGGATACATGGAACGGCCTTCCTGAGGAGGTAGTGGAGTCAAAAACAGTGGGATAATTCAAGAATGCATGAGACAAACATAAGGCAATTCTAGTTTGTGGTAGGAGGAAGTAGGCTGATGGTTAACTAGGATCTGCAGCTAATCCATTAGGTAGGGAAATGGACAGACTAGGTGGACCAAGCAGTCCTTATCTGCCATCAAATTCTGTGTTTCTATGTTTCTTCACATGTCCATACCCTTTTTTGACAGTATGCATACAACCTTGCCACCCACTGCTGTCCACCTTCAGTAGCCCACCTTGGCCCCAATTTTCCCTTCTTTTCTGGTCCACAGACTACTGTCCACCTTCAGCAGCTGAACATGCTGTAATCCCCCCTTGACCCCCCCCCCACATGTCCCGCTAAATTACTGCATGGGAGGGTGGGCAAATCACTATCCAGCAAAAGAAGGATGATCCTGGTCTTCCTTCTCCCTATATATCCCCTTCTTGTGGGCCTTTCCCCTTCTTGTGGGCCTTCCCCCTGCTCCCCTCCACCAATCCATATCGTCAATCTCTGGGTGGGCTAGGAGGTCCTTGTCTGCCATCAAAATCTATGTTTCTATATCTCTATGTCCCCTCCCTCTCCTGTACTGCCCTTCCTCTCATGATCCTACTATCCTCCTTGCCCTTCCTCCCATGATTCCTCACTCTCCTCCTTTCCTTTCCCCCAACACCCACCCCTGATCCTTCTCTTCCTATCCTTACTATCTCCACCTGGCACCCTCCCTACCATTCAGTCAGGAAACCCCTGCCAATAAGGGCTGCCTTTAAACTTGCAACCCGCCTTGTCATGATATTCCCTTCCCATAATTAACACCACTCAGAAAGATTGTTGGGTGCTCATTTGGCATACTTTAGTTACATAATTCCATCACAAACTTTATTTGGCTTTTATTTACATGACTAATACTTTGATACATATACATCAATTTCATTATATGCTTTGCATGACCATGATACATATACATTGATTTCATCGTATGCTTTGCATGATCACCTCCAATCAACTACCACCATTCTGGGATCAGATGCAAACCCAACACCCACATGCGGCCCTCTGGGATGCAAACTCCACAAGGTACCAACATGGCTGGGAGCACACCCAGCCCATGTACTGGTTTTCCAGTTTTCTGACCCAGCACCTTCTGGGACCCCTATATCCTTTACCTGTGTTTCTTATTCTCCTTCCCCCCACCCCACTTTTCCTCTTCCTTCCACTAGCCCATCTCCAGCTATTGCGATGGATGATGGGCTTCCCCCACATCTTGCCCCTTCCTATACCACTCTTCCCTAGCCCTTTCCAATTCTTGTTAAATATGTCCAACCCCGCCTCTATCAGGCACACCCCCCAACCTGCGTGTGCAGCCCAACATGCTCATACCAATATCCTTGTGCATGATATATATCCCACCTACATCAGCTACCTTTGCTGCCACTTTTATATTCCACCTCCTAACTCCCTCTTCTGTTTTGCTATCCCTTACCTGTCACCATATCCATCTTGGGATCATCCCATACCATGCAATGACTGCCTCCAGCCACCAAACACTTCCTTACTTCTAATTATTTTTTTTATTTCCATCTTGAAGTCAACCATGTTTACTCCCTATATTGTTGCCCCTTCAACCAACAAATCTGGCCTTGCAGCTATCATTTCATCTTCTTCCATAGTGGCCCCCAATGGGCCCATTGCATTCCCCAAATCCCTCTCTAGTGTACTTCTGTGGCTTCTAACTGCCTTTTCCACTGTCTTCCCTGGGCCTCACCATCCCTCTTCTCTCTGCCCACTAAAAGAAAGGTTTGCCAACACCATACATTCCTCCTATTGTCCAGATCTGGTGGGGGCGCCCCAATCTGTTATTTCCTCAGTTCCCTTAGATCTCTATTAAAACACTTCACTTTCCACCTGCCCTCCCTTCTTTATTCCCATGGTTGATGCTCCCCTAGGGGCTTCCTCCAAAGCTGCCCCTGTCCTGCATGACAATGATAAAACCCCCATACTCTTTCTCAGTTTGGCTCCTTCTCCAATTATAAATTGAATTTGGATAAAACAGAAGTCTTTCCCCTTAATAAATATTCCCAGAGGGTAGAGGTTGAAAACCTAGGACTACAATGGTGAGCAGATAAAAGCAAATACTGGGGTATCAACCTTCACTCTTCTCCCTGAATAATGAAAAATCTTAACCTTGATATTCTCATTAATACCTTCATGGAGGATATCAAATGTTGGTCTCAATTACCCCTTTCCCTGTAGGATCAAATGAGTATAATAAAAATGAACATTTTATCCCGCATACTGTATCCATTGCAAATGTACTATTGGGCCTTGCCAAGTTCTAGGTTCTCCCAACTTCAGAAAATAATAAACTCCTTTAGTCTCTAGTAATGGCAAAATGGCAGTCGTGCTGGACTAGCCTCCGTTACTACGCTTTGCTACTTTGTTTTATTTTAGCCTTACATTTGTTTTATTTTTGTTTAACTGAGTTTATTTAACATTATTTTCTTTTTATTCGTAAATAGTTGTTTTAGTGTCTCGCGTTTATTTTTTTTCATGTTGCCAGTTTTTATTTTTTAAGCCTGTTTATGTGAAGGAGAGTTGGTGACAGTCATTTGCTGGATTACAGATTGTGGAGTGGCTCAGAGTGTGGAGTCGGCTGTTGAGGCTGTGCTGAAATCGTGGCTTGGTCATCGAAACAACTGGGTAATTTTGTGCTTTGCTGCCCAGGAGCTGGGAGGAGTTCAGACCTGTAAGTGTTTTCATTTTGAGGATTTGATTGGAATCAGTGCTGTTCGGGTGCTGGTCCTGGATTGAGTTTTTCAACTCTTGCATCTGGTTGTGGAACATGACTGTGCCATTGTAACCTGTAAATTCGGCTTGACATACTAGCGGCTGGCGATGGGAGTGGGCCCGACTCCACTGGTGATCGCCCGCGGGACTTGCAGCCTCACAGGGGGGCAGGGTATTTGTTCAGCCAGGGAACTGGCTGATAATGCCGTGGTTCCCCTAGACTCATGGGTTTTGCTGCAGAGTAGCCAGTGCCCGGGTGTCGTGGTGAGGCTGCAATATTTCTTGCTGGATTTCATGTGGAGTTGGAGTTGGTCTCCCCTGGTCTATTGCTGGCTGCTGATTTGGATTCTTCGGCTGGCTCTGATCGGCCTTGACTTTTCAGTGACCCTTTTACGTTATGGCGAAATAATACCCTGGATTATCTCCTATTTCTGGATTCTTTTGGTGGCTCCTACACTTCAGGGATGACTGATTCTTGGGATTATTTTCATCCTGCTCGGGACCTAAGGATTACATTCTCTGTGTGGTCTTCTTGGTGGTGAGAGGACCCGGGCGTCCACATATTTTTTTGATTACGTGAAAGAGCTTCTGGTGCCTTACCTAGCGACGCAACTACTCCGCTCAGCCAACGAGGGGTTGCTAGAGATCCTGAGGGTAACTTTAAAATCTTCCGGTGCCCGAGCTTTTATATTCGTGGTGCCGACCCTCTGGAATTCTCTACCACGTTGGATTAGAGAGTGCATGATGGTGGAGGGTTTTAAAAAGGGCCTAAAGTCTTTTTTATGGAGTAAGGCATTTGCAGATAACTTGGATGCCGATTAATTGTTCTGTAGTTAACTCAGTTTTTAATATGTTTTATTATGTTTTATCCTGTATTTTATTGTAATGCGCCTTGGTTTTAAGAAAGGCGCAGATAAATAAAGCTTATTATTATTATTATTATATTTTTGACTTTATTTATTTTTCTATATTCAGTGTTTTGGTGGTCTTATTTTACTGTGGACACCTACTGAGTAGACTGTGATTTTTTATTTGGGCAGTGAAAGTGCCTGAACTTCCCTTCTTCCCCATCCGTGAGAGGGATTGGGGGGGGGGGGCAAATTCATAATTCACAATTTTGTGTTCTGCATATCCTGTGAGAGGGGATTGCAGTAGCTCCCAAGTTAAGTTAATGTGGAATAGGGTGGGGTTTTAACTTTTGTTTTATTATGTGTTAGGGTGGGTTAGTAGAGTAATTTTGGGCCTTATTTTAATCTTATTTTATTGTATGTTATTATATATTAATCTCTGTCTGTTTGGTTTATTTGATTTAATAGTTTTGGTTTTTATTTTTAGCATAATAGTGTTTTGGTTGGGGGAGGTGTGAGGGTATTTTTTGTCTATTTATAATGTGTTGGGAAGGTTCAATGATGGTTGGGCATTATTCCCCCACCAGGCTCAAGGAGTTATGCCCCTTTGAATGTCTCCCATTGCCATCAGACACCTATTTCAGGTGTCATGCTTTGGGCATTCTTAGGAAGCGTAAAAGAAGATGGAGAGCTGGGCCTGCTGGGGGACAGGAAAGGGGAGGGAGGACTGGGGTTGTGGGGTCCAGGAGATGCCCTGGGGTGAAATGGGGGTCAGGATAGAGGTTATTCTTGTCTTGTCCCCATACCCAAGGGCTTAGATTTTAGTGGGCAGGTACCGAGGTCTTCCCCAACAGTTCATACCACCTTGGCAGTGTTATGCTATGACAGATCTATTAAAAACAAGACAGCTATTATAGCTGATCTTGTTGGATCAACTGATCTGGCTTGCATCACTGAGACCTGGCTGGATGAAAATCCAGGCCCTATATTGGCCTCGGCAACTCCAGACGGGTTCTCGGTGATATACCGTCCAAGGTTGGATCGTAGGGGAGGGGCTGTTGCCATTATGTTCAAGACTGAGCTGGGCCTTGTGGATGTGCCATTGGGAAGTACCAGATCCTTTGACTATTTCCTGAGAGAGGGTGTAGGCTGCGGGATTCTCCTCATCTACTGTCCACCAGGAGATGGTGGAGAATTCCTGAAGGAGACAGCAGACTTCATCGTCGACATGGTGTTGAGGTCCCCCTGATTGATAGTTCTGGGGGACTTCAATGCCTTGGTCAACAATGAACTCTCGCACTTTGGTCAAAATCTTCTCCTGCTAATGATGACGCTGGGTCTAACACAGGTGGTTACCTCCTCGACCCATGTAGGGGGTCATTCATTGGACCTGATCTTTCTTTTGGGTATGGAGATTGCTGATTTAGGGGAACCAGTCAGCTGGTCTGACCATCACACCATAAGGTTCAGCTTTAGGGCTCCCCTAATAGGTCTGCCCCTACGAAGATGGTTCAGTACCTCCCTTTAAGGGGCATTAACCCCAGTAACCTAATGGCGGTACTGGATCTATCGGGCTTGTCAGGTGGATGCATGAGTCCAGACAATCTCGTACTAGCCTATAACAAGGCTGTGGGAGATGCTCCGGACAAGATTGCTCCTGTTCGTGTTCGGCCTCTCACCCTTCATTCAGGGAGCCCTTGGTTTGATGGCTTTTTGAAGGAGTTAAGGCAAGTTGGCCGAAGGTTGGAGAGAGTCTGGCGGAAGTCCGGCCATGATGCTGACAGGCTTAGGTTGATGGCACATTATGATGGCTGTCAATCAGTAATCACCCGTAAGAAGGCAGAATTCCTCTCCAGGGAGATTTCTGCTATACAGAATTGACCAGCTCAACTTTTCCGGACTGTTGACAGATTGTGCAATCCAATCTGTCTCCATCCCAGAGAAGCTTTTTCTCAGCTGAGAGGCGAAGAGTTCACTCATTTTTTTGCAGATAAGGCTGCCAGCATCAGATCTGGCATCGGTTCAACCTCTTCTATGAGGGATTGCAGTGGCCTACAGGAAGTGGCATGCACTCGGTCTGTCTGGTCAGATTTTCACCGGCTGGAGTTCACTGACATTGTGAAGATCATCCAAACATTGTGACCAACCAGTTGTAGTTTGGATCTGGGTCCTACACCCCTTTTAGTGGGATGTGTAGAAGTTATCTGTTCGATCCTTCCTGACATTGCCTGGAAGTCTTTGGAGAGGGGGGGTCTTTCCTGACCCCCTCACAGAGGTAGTCGTTCAACCACTCCTAAAAAACCCTCCTTGGATCCGGATTGCCTAGTCAACAACCGGCCTATCTCTAACCTGCCATTCATTGGTAAGGTTATTGAAAAGGTGGTTGCACTGCAATTGGATGATCATCTTACAACTCACAATGTCTATGATACTCTCCAGTCTGGTTTTAGGAAGAAGCATAGCAAGGAGACTGCCCTTGTCCAGATATTGAATGATCTCTTAATGGTTAGAGATCGAAAGGCATGTACCATCTTGGTTCTTCTCAATCTCTCTGCTGCATTTGACACTGTAGACCATGGTGTGCTGTTGGAGTGCCTGAGTTTTTTTTGTGGGCTGTCTGGTACAGGCCTCAAATGGTTCCATTCTTACCTCATGGATAGGTCTCAGAGAGTTGCCACTGGAATTTATTCCTCTGGCACTCACTCCCTGCCTTGTGGGGTACCACAGAGTTCCATCCTAGCCCCCATGTTGTTTGCAGTGTATATGCTGCCATTGGGAGATATCATCAGGCAATACAGTCTGAGTTTTCACTGATATGCAGATGATACTCAGCTGTATTTGACCTTTCTACCCAGACAAGAGGATGCACTCTCTGTGCTAAATAACTGCCTTGCCGAGATCAGACTTTGGATGAGTTCTAGCTGGCTGAGACTGAATCCGGATAAGACTGAGGTTCTGGTAGTGGATCCAGGTTATCCGGGGGGTGGGTTTGAGGGCTGGACAACCATCAGGCTTATTACTTGGTGGTTAGTCGCTCACTACCTCTGATCAGGTGTGTAACCTGGGCGTTATTTTTGATGATGGTTTGACCCTAAAATCTCAGGTGTTAGCTGTCATCAAATCCTCTTTTTACCATCTAAAGAATATCGCCTGGGTGAAACACCTGGTTCCTCTGGGTGATCTTCCAACATTGGTCCATGCCTTTGTCACTACCTGTCTTGATCACTGCAATTCCCTCTACCTAGGGCTACCAGGGGTTGATATCCACTGCCTGCAGCTGGTGCAGAATGCGGCAGCCAGGCTTTTGACTGGGACTTCTAGAACCAGTCATATTACACCTGTGCTCAGTGAACTGCACTGGCTGCCTGTTTGGTGTTGGATCACCTTTGAGGTTGGTTTACTAACCTTTAAAGCCCTACATGATCAGGGACCCAGTTACCTGAAAGATCTCCTGGTACCCTACTGTCCCCTCCGTCCTCTCCGTTCTGCCAACAAGGGATTTCTGGAGATGCACAGGTGTAATATGACTGGTTCTAGAAGTCCCAGTCAAAAGCCTGGCCTCCGCGTTCTACGCCAGCAGTAGGTGGTGGATATCAACCCGTGGTAGCCCTAGGTAGAGGGAATTGCAGTAATCAAGACAGGTAGTGAGAAAGGCATGGACCAATGTTGGAAGATCACTGGGAGGAACCAGGTGTTTCACCCAGGGATAGTGAGGCTTAATAAAGGGGAGAGAGGGTGGGCAGAGGGTGACTGTGAAAAGGCAGAGATACTAAACAAATATTTTTGCTCAGTATTTACAAAGGAAGAGGGGGAGGTACCTAAAACAAACAATAGAAACACTCTGGATACAGAAGTTGATACCAGCCCATTTACAGAAGAAAGGGTTCTGAAAGAACTCTTAAAACTGAAGGTGGACAAAGCAATGGGGCCTGATGGGATTCATCCCAGAATTCTAAAAGAACTAAGGGTAGAACTAGTACACCACTGACTACCCTCTTTAACAAATCATGGGAGGATGGGGTGGTACCGAGGACTGGAGGAGGCAGATGTGATTCCCTGCCACAAAAGTGGGAGCAAGGCAGAAGCAGAAAACTACAGACCTGTTAGTTTAACCTCAGTGGTAGGGAAAATGATGGAATCACTTCTGAAGGAAAGAATTGTTGAGTATCTAGAGGCCAGAGGGGCACAGGACCCAAAGCAGCATGGATTCACAGCGGGAAGGTCATGCCAGACAAATCTGATAGATTTCTTTGACTGGGTGACCAAAGTAGTAGATCAGGGAGGGGCTGTGGACATGGCCTTCCTAGACTTTAGTAAGGCATTTGACACAGTCCCACACAAAAGATTATTATACAAGTTAGCCAGCCTGGGAGTGGGTCCCAAGATGACAGCCTGGGTAAAGAATTGGCTGGAGAATAGGACACAGAGAGTAATAGTAAATGGAGTCCACTCTGAAGAAAGGGGGTTACTAGTGGAGTAACGCAGGGTTCATTATTAGGAACGGTCCTCTTCAATGTCTTTATAAGCGACATTGCAGAGGGACTGGAAGGAAAAGTATGTCTCTTTGCAGATGACACAAAGATCTGCAACAGAGTTGATGCACAAGGTGGGGTGGAAAGGATGAGAAGGGACTTGGCAAGGTTAGAGGAATGTTCAAATGTATGGCAGCTTAGATTCGATGCTAAGGACTGAAAGGTAATGCACCTGGGAAACAAAAACCCAGGGGAAGAGTACACAATGGGGGTTGAGATACTAACAACAACAAAAATGGAAAGGGACCTGGGGGCAGTCATATCAGATGACCTAAAGGTGGGCAAGCAATGTGAGAGGGCAGCAAGGAGGGCTGGGGGGATACTGGGATGCATAGGGAGAGGCATCACCAGTAGAAAACAGGAAGTTATTATCCCTCTGTACAGACAGCTGGTGAGACCCAATCTGGAGTACTGCGTGCAGTTCTGGAGACCCAATCTCCGCAAAGACATAGACAGGATGGAAGCTGTCCAGAGGAGGGCAACTAAAATGGTGCAGGGTCTGCACCAGAAGACATATGAAGAGAGACTTAAGGAGCTTAATATGTATAGCCTTGAGGAAAGGAGGAGAGGGGGACATGATAGAAACTTTCAGGTACCTCAAGGGAATCAACAAAGTCCAGAGGGTAGCATCTTTCAAAAAAGGGGTGCAAAAACATGGGGCACAATTTGAAGATGGGGGCTCGAGGTAATTTAAGGAAGTATTTTTTCACAGAGGGGTTGTGGATGCATGGAGCGGCCTTCCGGAGGAAGTTGTGAGTCAAAAACAGTGGTGGAATTCAAGCATGCATGGGACAGTCATAAGGCAATTCTAGGGGGGGGGGTAGGAAGAAGTAGGCTGCTGGTTAACTAGGATCTGCAGCTCATCCATTAGGTAGGGAAATGGGCAGACTGGGTGGGCCAAGCGGTCCTTATCTGCCGTCAAATTCTATGTTTCTATGTTTCTATTCCCTGGGTTCGATTAAAGACATCAGGATCTAATGCCTTTGCTTTTTCAGCGCCAACCCTGTGGAATTCTCTCCCTCGTTGGTTGAAAGAATGCCAACTGTCGATAGGTTCAAACTAGAGTTAAAATCATATTTATTTAGTTCAGCTTTTTAGCTATGGATGATTTGTTTTAATGTCTGATTTTATCTTTATGTGTATGGTTTTTATGTACAGCACCCTGGTTTTGAAAAGCACTATAGAAATAAAATAAAAAGATGATGAAAAAAGTTTAGACGTAGCTATATCAAGCTTACTCATCAAAAGATGGAAGGTGGCTTTCAAGCCCCAAACTTTTATTTATATTACTTAGTGATACACCAAACAAGGATGAGGTATTGGTTACTTCCCCCCAGCTCCTCTTCCGACTCTCACTACCATCCCCTTTGGTTGGAAATAGAGCACTGCCTATGCCTAGCACAAGATGTAAACCCCAGGGCCCTCTCTTTCATTATCAAAAAGAATTTTCCTAATAAACTAAAAGATTCCCTGCTGGGTTCTATGCTCGAGATACAACGGCAACTTAATACTCTCCTTAAGACCATTTGCCATAGGGAATTAGCACAACCTCTTTTCAACAACCCTAACTTTTTAATCTTGGGTAAACTCCTCAAGGTTACTTCATTCTGGCCTAATATGGGAATTGAGAAGATTGATGACATGATTATTAATCATAAACAGATGCTGTTCCAGAATGCCTGCACTCTTTGTAAGTGGCCCCCGGTATAAACAATAAAATATTTGCAGGTCTCCCTTATGCTAATGAAACACTTTGGTACTAGGCACTGGACTAACACTTTGTCATCTATACTTGCCCCATATGTTAATTCTCTCCCGACCTCTCATTTAATAGCATATGTGCATACAGTTTTGCAGACCACAATGTCCCGGTCAGAAAGTCATAGATGTTATTGGTGGAACCAGTCATTACCAATATCTACCCGTCCCAGATGTTGGCCGAGAATCTGGAAACACCTATATAGATATACTAAATCGGATAGATATAGGTTTATGCAGTTTTAAATCAACCATAATCTATTCTATACCCCGGTTAAACTTCACTGGATGGGTTCCCTGATTTCTGATCTCTGTACCAGCTGTTTAATGCTTCCGGGAGACTTGCTGCATATGTTGTGGTCATGTGAAAGAGTTTCTCTATTCTGTATCAGCATCAAATCCTGTTTGGATCCATTATTATCTCTCTCAGATAAGTTTTCTCCTGAGTTTTGTATTTTAGGAGACTACGCTAATCTTCAGGGTCAGTCTCAATGAGCCCATGTAGCACTAATCTCAGCATATGCCAAAAAAGTATTACTTAGACATTGGGTAGATGCAATGACCCCTTCTTACACTGAATGGTACTGGGAAATAATGTTTGCTATACAGGCAGAGTGAGTTATAGCAGGGAAGACTATTAATCGGTCCTTTATCTATAGAGCCGCTCAATGGTTCAATTCCCTCAATAAAGAAGCACTTTCCTCTACTACACTTGGACCCTTCAAAAGGAATCTCAAACTTTACCTCACCTCTACCACTCAATGTGACTGCTTCTCTGAACAGAGATCTCTCTAAACACCTCCCAGCTCACTCATGTCTCACAGCCCGCCCTTTCCCAGTCTCATTCCCTCTGGCACTGGGCCTTCCTTGTGACTCCTTTCCTGCTTCACATCTACACTGGTACAAGACATTTTCCACCACCATCGGACAGTGGCCCATTAGCCTGCCAACTTCCTCTCCCAGTCGCACACCTGCAATACTAACTGCCTATGGTGCCCTCTATCTCTTATTGTTACCGCAGCCAGCTGCCTACTCAAGCTGCTCGTTATATTAATATTATCTCAAAGTACGTTATAACTGAGTATCTTTATTTTTTCTTTTAGTTGTTTTGGTTGTTTATTGTGCATTCTTTTACTACCGCTGTATGTATGTTGACCCTCATCCTTTCAAAATGGTGCATACCCTGAACATCCCATCTGTATAGCCTTATTAAATTAGTAAACCCATCATTACTTAAAACCCCATGGTTTCCCAAACCTCCACCTTCACAAGCAGCAGCCTGAATGCTGATTCTCTATTGTATTCCCCAATACTGCCAGAGCTGCAACCATCTCTGACTTCCCTATCTGCTCCTCCTCATACTCTGTCCGTCTCGTTCTCCACCAGTGCAAAAATATCTATAGACTCCCTTTACCATATCTTTCTCTTTAATGTCTGTGACACATGATCCTCTACCATGGACACCAGAGCCCTTTTCTCCCCCCGCTTCCTTATCCTTATCCCCCCAGCAACCCCATCCTGCCCCTTTCCCTTTTAGTTCCTACAACCCTTCTCCAATTCTTCCAATCTTCTCTCTCTCTCTCTCTCCCCCCTAGCTCAATGATCCCTTCCACATACTCCCTCAAAATCCCCTCTACCATAAGGTCATCTAAATCATCCTTACTCCGACACCCTGTTGTTTTCTTGGCCTCTTTCCTAAGTGGGCGTTTCATCCCCTTTGTCTGTGTCCCCAGGCAGTGCCTTCCTCTCCCCATCCAGCTTCTTCTTCATCTCCCCCTTCTGCCTTGCCACCTCTAACATCACCTGAATCTCCCTCATTATCTTCATCACCTGCTGCATTGCATCCTCAATGGGGCATGACCAGTTGTTCCCATGGACTTCCCTTTCCTCAATGCCAGGCCTGCCAAACTTCAAAACAAAAAAGCAATATCAGAATAAACCATTCCCCCTTTCCCCAGTCCCATCACTGTACTTATTCCCTTAATTCCTTCTGACTTTCTTTGCCAATACTCTTCTTATTTATTTATTATTTTGTTATGGCTGTGTATGTGGTGCTCTGGAGCCATTCTGTTAAGGACCACTGTGGAAACATGTGACCAGACCGCTCTCCGGCATGCTTCCACAGTGCTGTGGTACAGTTCCATTATGTTTGCTTTTACCAGCCCTTCCCATCGCCGTCCGCATCAACACACCCCCTTCTCAGGGCATTATTTTTTTCTCCCAGAATTGCAGAAGTGATGGCTGCCATGCCCAAGATGGCCACTGACTCAAACTGTGCATGTGCAATTATCGTGCATGTGCAGTTCTGGTAGAGTGGCCATCTTGGATACGGCAGACTCCAGCACAGCGAGAGCTCTGATTATTCTTTCACTCAGTCTCGCCACTCTGAACAGTCATATCAGCTGTGACCAGAGATTTTATTACTCCCACATTTCCCCTCTTACCCATGGCCACTTCATCAGGGTTTGGCTGAAATTAATTAGACATTTAGAAATCCATCAATTCCTGGTACATTCAGAAAAAACTCTTCCCAGAAAAAAATAATTTAAAGCCAATATTATACTGTGAGTGAATCAACTCCACAATACGTTTTGTTGATTTAGGTAGAGTATGCTCATCCAAACCTCATTTGTAATATAGCCAGATGATTCTGTGCAATTTCCCTAAATAAAAATCTAACAAAACATAAAATATGGTTACTCCAAATAATGCTAAAACCCATAAATTACTTTCATAGCCCTTTATCCATGTTGCTTTCTATTTAACTCTTCTACCTTACTTTATAAACTTCATTGCATTGCTACTGTAATATCCTTGTTCATTATTACAGACGTAATTACAACCACAGTAAAGTTTTTTTGCTCCAAAAGAAAACTTGAAAGAAAATACATTTGGTTCTTTCTGATTTTTATTCAGTTTTTTTTATTTATTTTAAACAAACATCAGGCCTTGCCAAACATTACAGACAGATTTAAAGCTGAAATTAGACATCATAAATGGTAAATTGTTAAAACTCTTCAGAATGTGTAAAAGGAACCGGTACCCGGTTAGATTAGTGCTACATTAATAGCACCAGTCTACAGAGCTCTAGTCCCTATAGCACTGCCACTGACAGCAAGCAGGGATGTACAGAGCTTGCTATATGTGCTATATGTACTCCCCTGGTCACGGTCCATGGTGCTGTTACATTATAAGGGCAGCAATATACCAGGGGCTGACCAAGCTGCTCCTGTGGCATGGAGGGATGGGGCATGTAACAGCTCGGCCAGATTGCAGTAGACACCAGGGTTCTAATCCTGGTCTTCTACCATTTTAGTACAATTAGGACTTGTATTTTTTACAAGGGGCTGTGGAAACAGTATTCCATGGCCCCACTAATTTTAACTTGCCTTGTAATCCGCTCCCTTCCCTGGAGTGAGAATCCTTAAGTGTGGGAGCTCCAGGGGGTGGAGACCCCCTTAGAAATAAAAATGATGGCATTTTGTAGCACTGTTGTTGCCAACGGCATTCTTGTGAGCTACGTCATGACCCGGTGCCAAAGGAAACAAGTTGTATAAGAACTGCAAGTGCTGCAAAACTGAAATTGTTAAAATGAAACAGGATCTTCTTCTATACAGCCATTTTGAAGCAATTCTATGGTAAATCCCATCCTCTTTTGTCCTCAGAACAATAGTTCAAAAAAAGTCACAACATACCCAACACACATATTGTACTTTGAAATAAATTGCAGCAGACTCAGCTTACTTGGAAAAAAGTAAAGTTCTTTTACTCTCATAGTGCAGTAAAAAGTGAGTACAGCCCTTCTTGGGTCAGGAAAAAAACAGAGCAAATACGTTCCTACATTTCAGCTAATCTTAGGCTTTAGCAAGGAAAATAATTTTAACCTGCACACTCTTACTCCATGTATGTGTAAGCACCAACCTTACATATGTCTATGCACTTTACCATCTTGCAACCCCAGCACAGCACTGACTTAAAAGCAATTTACCAAGTTTTGATATATGAACGCATATACTGCAAGGTGACTGCATATAGAACTGATTCGCAATTTGATAGATGCATAGCCTATGTTAGCAAATGAAATCAGGTTTTCACCCTCACAAACCCGGAAGTGTCATTTTGTGTATTGGAGCCTGTATTTGGTGACCTTTGACACTCATTACCTTTGCAATGTCACCACAGGGAGATCTGTGCTCTGCAATTAAAATTAGTTTTTGGTCACAGCAATTCTGTCTTGATAACAGAGCTCTTGGTCGCAGCATGCAGCATGACAATAGCAGTGTCAAACAGTTCATTTTCAGGGTCCGATGATGAAAGCATTATGTTGTCCTGCACTAACAGTGATCTTTCGGACACTACATAGAAGTTGACGGCAGATAAGGACCGCAAGGCCCATCCAGTCTGCCCATTTCTTTTTCTACCTTATAAATGTGCCATCGGCCTTTGCTCTGTCAGTGACCTATCTATTCATAGTCATTTGTATTGCTCCCTTATGCCTATCCCATGCCTGTTTGAAGCCCTGCACTGTATTCATAGCCACCACTTCTTGTGGTAAGCCATTCCATGCATCTACCACCCTTTCTGTGAAAAAGAATTTCCTCACATTCCCCCTTAATCGGCCTCCCTCTAATCTCATGCTGTGTCCTCTTGTCCTGCTATTTTTCTTATATTTAAACATGTTAGACTCTTTCACCTTGTTTATGCCCTGACATAGTGCCACAGTTTGACAGCCACTGCATAGTAGATCCCCATAGGGATGACCCTATGACAGCAGTGAGAATGATGTGGGCAGTAGCTCAGGCAGTCACAGCAGTAGTCCTGATCCATTCCAGTACAGCAGTGAGAGCAGACTTAGCAACACTGACTGTTACTATTATATTCTGCTACTTAGCGCTACGGTTTGGTTCCCATCACTGCTGTCATTTTACTGTGCAAAATCGAGGTATGGTGTGTGTTCTGTTACTCCCAGCATCAATGTGCCCACACAAATGCTAGTGATAGTACCCTGGGTTTTTATATTTCTTTTTTTTGAGGGGGGGGGTTGCTTTCCCCATGCTAACGAGTTGTTGGCCACTCCAGCTTGACTGAGAGCATAGCTCAATCTGGTGGCATTGCTTGAGCAGGATAAATGGCTCACAATTTGTCCAAATTCCTCACCTGGTACTAGTTAGTAGTGACCTCCCACCAATTAATTTATCAGTCCCTCACTCTGATGGAGCAAAGGGTGGACATTACAAGCAGGCACCTTGTACCCCAACCACTCCAAACCCCTCAGCTGCACACATACACTTAGAAAAATGCTGCAGCATAGAACTTTCATTATCTGTAAATTATTTATACTGTTTGGGTTTGTCTTTGCCCTAATGCCAACTGGTCTACGCTATAGCTTTCTTCTCTGTGTATGTGTGTGTTTGGGGGTGGGGGGCCTGCTTGTACTTTCCCCTTTAGAGGTATCAGTGATTGAGTAACGTGTAGAAGTCACCGGTTCCCCTGTTTACGGCATGTTATAAATTTAAAACTACAAATTATTGCACCAGCTTTGTGTTACTTCTAAGCGCTCAGGAACTATACAGACTGCAGATGTCATTAGTGTCTGCATAAGCATTTGTAATACCATCCTGACATCGGCTTATTGCCGCTACATGTGTGCCTCCAGGTGCATTATGAATTGAGCAAAAAATACACAGTACAGTCGGTGATTGTCCCCCAACCCCCAAGGTTAAAAATGACACTGCCAATACCCTCCTCATGGAGAAAGAGGCCACATTTATGTTTAGATAGCCTAAGTACTGTTTGATTGGTCCACTACAAAAAGGGACATATCCTTGCGGTAGGTACTCAAGTATTAGACTGTATTTGAACCACCCTTCCTCACTTATGTCACCATACTTCATTACCACTTTGGTCTGTGTCAAGCCGTTTGTGTTTTCCCATTTTTTCCATTACAGTGGATCTCTGATGCACATGCGTAAAGTGTACAGCAAATACAACAGATGCTGCACTATACTGTCTCCCATGCCTTACCGATGTCATGGTGCATTGTGTAGACTCCATGCATTCGTTACTGTGTAGCCCATATTTTGGTTCAGACATTATTCCCTAAGTATGCTGAACTGACTAGCACACTTTGCAATATAACACCTTAGAATCCATACATTGGTACCACAGTGTCGGGAGAGGATGGCAACTGCAGTATCTTCTTTTGCTGATGCTCCGGAGCACATACAATGATGCTATAATCCTAATTATAAATAGAGACTGTATGTTAAAATGTTAAAAAACTAAGTGTTTTTAATTTTGAGATACACTGTAAACTATGTACAGTATAACTATTTACAGTATATAACTGATTGTATTGCATTGATTTATAAACTTAGCGATGAGCTGGCAAGCTGGAGAAACAATTCAGTGCACCATGTCCCTTTATTCATGCCATCTAAACATACTTTGGTGATCAGTGTTATGGTGCTTGCATGAGAACACCAAATAAGCCCAAGAAAACACAGGAGCACAAGAAAAAATATGAACTGTCTATAGTGATGGTGACAATCAGAAATGCAATAGCAAAGGCAGTTTACTGAAGTAATCACACTGGAAGCAGCACTTGCCAAAAATACACAGTTTATTGCACGGTTCTCCTGGGATTCAACTGTGTAGTTCAGTGCTTATACTCTTGCTGCACATTAAAATTCTGAACTGTTGAAAAAGTCATCCATTTAACACAGACCTCTGTGTACCAATACTGAAAAGCTTACTTCAATTTATAGATCTGCCAGTTCAAAAGTCGTCCTTTTGTGTCCCGATATGTTACAGATTACAGCTCCATTCAGTTAAAAAAAATTATTTTTAACACAGATATGTTGTTATAATTATGTACTTGCAGCACTTATTAAAACTGTAACACTGTACTCAAGCAATGTAGATTGTGATGTTCCTAGAACCGATGGACCTAGGACACAGAGCTTAGTCAGATGAGTAAAATTGAAAATCAGGAGAAATCACCACTTCTGCAATCCCAAAAGCAAGTATAACAGCTGCCAATATAACAAACGGTTTCAGTCATCTGTGCTGTAATTTTTGCCAGTTCAGTTTTGGATCTGCACTCACTGAGGCTGGGTCCAGGAAAGATGAATGAACGAGCAGTGAGAAAGGTGCAATGGGAACACCTCCCTGTGCTGATGTCACTCATGCATATGGATGCACTGCTCATGTGCGAACTTCAAACAAAGAAAAAAAAACATGCAGAGACAACTGTGGCACAAAAATGTTAAAAAACTAAGCATCTGAATATATTTAATATTTAACTTCAGGGCAGCTGAGCTTTGCATCACTCAATGAAGGGAAGGTGATATGCAAATATGACATCAGGGGAAGTTGGTAAAGCCTTCATGACCCTAATTTGGAGTAAGTGTTTTTTTTTAAAGAAGCTCCACGCGCAGCCCCCCGCCCCCCTCCCGAACTGTCTTTATGTTGGGTGGTGAGGCGAATGGGCTCCCTGTTTTCCTGCAGACTATCTGCTCCTCATGTGCTATCCCCCTTTTCCTACTGGTCTTCTGTAACCCTATTTTTTTTTTAGATCCGTATGAAATTTACCAGTCTCAGTGTATAAACTGGATTTCAGTGTAAATTCACTCTTATGTGTTTATTAGTATCCTCTTCCCTCAGACTCAATATATGTGCGTCTTTTATTGGTCTCTACTTCCTTTTCCTTGCACCCTGATCCCATTTGTGCTTCACCCCCCTTTCCCCAATCTGACCAAACTATTAACTTTCCTTTCCTTTGATGTCCCACCATGACTCTGGCTCAGAGCTGGCCGCTCCTCATAATGGCGTTGAGTCCAACCTTCTGCATGCACGCTGGCTGGCCACTGTGCCCAAGATGGCAGCTGCCCTGAAGTGTTGTGAAAGGGAGAGCAGCCCCCCCTTTTTTCTTTTTTTGTCCGTATTTGTTTATTTGTTTGTCTCATGGAATGAATGCAGTCTGCGTGTGTATGTCTGTCCGCATTATTGTTTTTCCATGGTGGTTATGAGTAAATAATGAGTAATAGCCTGGCCATCTATTATACACTATTTAATGAGAATGATAACTCTGTATCTGACCTGATGCCATATATGTTGTTTTCCTGAAAACCCCCCTCGATAAGGTGACCCTTTGGCAACGTTTATTATTTTTATTCTTTTCTGCATAATGCTACAAGCTCCCCCTCCCCATTTTAGTAGAACGTTGCCTGCTTATGTAATTCCGCCCCCCCTTCATTCTCGAGTGCATTAAATAAAGAAAACGTAGTTTTTAGTTAAGCTGGTCCCGAGAAATAGGGACTATTAGGAATACTGTTAATTTTTCTGCTTGTCTTAGCTCCGTACTCAAGGATTGTCAATTCACCGCGCTGCAGACTCTTTCTGTGGGACTGTAGTCGCTTTAAATGTCCGTCGAGGATCTGGCAGTTCGGTGTCTAATATCTGAATAAAAGATTTTTTTTAGCAAGGAAATTACTCCCCGAAGTGTCCTTACGGCTATTAAACCCATCTCGAAAGTGCGCACAGTCGTGCTGCTGCACTTTCCATTTCGGAACATTAGAAGAAAAGGTTTACAAAAGAACGGGGAAGAATTATTTAAATTTCTGCTTTTCTTTACAGCGCAGTAGTGAATTTAGTTACCTGGAGGGATTTTGTCTGGGTATTCTTGTTTTCTCTTATTGTTTGAATCGAGTTAGTGTCCTGGACCGCAGTTTTGAACACCAGAGACCTGCCCAGCTCTCCTGCCTTCTAAGAGCCGGCCGGCCCTTGTTTTTCTTCTTTTATGCCGGAAAGCTGATGCAGGATCTCTTAGCATTTTACAAACTGTTGTAACAGAACAAAAGTTTTGTGAGACACATATTACTTTGGGAAATAACAAACATTAATTGATTAGAACATATAGGATGATATAATATATACAAAATAGTAAGTTTATTTTGAAATGTTTAAACAATACATGATTGACTGCTGAAGGAACCAATCCTGTTGTATTTCACCCTTTATATGCCAGGCTTCTTTTTGTACAGATTCAGATGGGATTTGGGTGCTGTGTTAGAAGCATCTTGGAGATGGTAGTAAAGGAATGTACTACCCTATACTATGCCTGTATAATGGAACTACTGCATGTTTCCTGTAGAAGGCTATAGAAGACCTGCATTTGTTTTATTTTGTCGTGCAGTTCGTTTTTATTTTTTTGTGTTTTGAATTCACTGATGGTTCCAGCCAATAAAAGATCTGTTAAAGATATCATCTCTTCTGTCAAGTATCCATTTTTTACCCTAGCCTTCCACAAGTGTGCATGCGCCTAATGATGTCACTCCCTCCCTCATAGCCAGGAAAAATCCAAACCACCATTTTATTCACTTTTGTGCTGCAATTGTAAAAGGGGGGGCCCTCTCCTCATGGTCCCCTGTGTCATTTCCTTTTCTCATGGTGGGTCAGTACAACCTGCTTCCACAATGATATAGATGGGACTGCTGGAGTCCTCCATCTCTGCAATAGGAGATGTCTGGACTCTATGGACACAGTAGTAAGCCAGCAGGCTTGCTCTTTCCTCAGATTGGGAGCTCTCAGGATGTAGCCAAGGATCAGGAGTTGTGGGGAATGTGGGATAAGGCATTTTAATATCTCCTGGCAAGTGAGATGGACCCCTTGCCAGAGGTCTGCCACTGCAGGGCAGGTCCACAGAATGAGGAATAGGGAGGACCCTGGAGTTTTACATCTCCAGCAGTCATCATTTGGTAGGACTCCAAGGGAGGATAGAACCATAGTGGTAAGATACCAGTAGTGTAAAATTTTGTTTTGTGTGAGGCAGCTCCTGGAGTCCCACACAGCTGTATGGGCTGATTGCAAGCATTCAACCCACTCTTCATGGGGGATATTGCCACGTATATACACTTCCCAACATCATTTGGCCACTGTCATTGCATCTGGTTGAGCATCCATAATTGCACTGTAGATGTCACCAGCCTTACCCAAGGCTCTCTGAAGTCAGGTAGGGGTGGGGGAGTTATCCCTAGTCTCCTTGGGGGGTTTCATTAGGAAGAGAGTCACACCCCCCAGATCTGAAGGAATGTCCAGTGATCTTGGGCGGAGAGGACCTTGGATGTGCAGAGCTGTTCAAAGGATTGGAGATGGTTGGTCTGGCAGAGTAGTAGGTCTTTCAGGTGGAGGATGCTCTGGTTGTTCCACAACCACCAGAACAGGGTTTTGTTATCCACAGCAATCCATGTGTTTCTCCAGAGGGGGATATATGCTATGGGAGACAGATCTTGATGAATCAGCTTACCTAGAGTCATCCAGCCTGTTATTGGTGAGGCCATGGGAGCTGTCAAATTACCACTCCTGGGGGTGGTGTTATATAGAGTAACACTGGGGGAGGCCCCAGACATTACAGATGTTTTCATCCACATCCAGAGAAGGGGGTGCTTGGCATCATGTTTAGACCATTACAGCATCGGCGTTACCAGGAATGATAGGTGGCAGCCCCTGCAACAGGTGAGACACCAGCCTCCAATTTGCCAGTGCGCACTCAACTTAGCTCTATTGTATCTGGGAAGTTTCCCTTCCCAGAGAAAGGAACCCACCAGTCTGTCAATCTTAGGGAATCAGGTGCTGGGAATGGATATGGGAAGAATTTGCAACAAATACAGGATTTTTGGAAACTGGACCATTCGTACAGCCTCTATTTTGCTGACTAGTAATGGTTGTAAATGCTTCCAGCAGTCACACTCTGTCCGCACAGATTGCAGGAGGGAATCAAAGTTTTTGTGAGGTATGGCTTGTATGTCAAGTTTAATTGTGATTCCAAGATATGGAATCCCCTGTGGGGCCCAACTGAGGCTAGTTTGTGTGAAGGGGCTGCGGGCAGGAGGCTGTGATTGGGAGGACCTGCATCTTCCCTGTGTTGATTCACAGACCTAACAGGGTCAAAAACTGTTGTAAGGACTGCATCAGGGCCGGAAGAGAGGTGTCTGGAGAGGTGAGTAGGACCAGTACCAGGAGGTTGTCAGCGTATAGCAGTGTGGAGTACTTCTCTGGGCCCCAGTGGTTCTATGGTGAGAAGAAGAAAAAAGAGGGGTGATGGGGGCAACCCTGCCATGTGCCCTTCTTTGGAGGAAAGAAGAGAGACTGGTAGCCATTGGTGGTGACCCGTGCTAGAGGGGATTTGCATAGCATCTGTCCCCAATATTGAAACTGGGGGCCACACCCAAAGTGAGATAACACCACATGGAGGCAGGGTCAGAGGACTGAATCAAATGCCTTCTCAAATTCGGTTGAGAGTGCTGCTGCAGGAGAGCCCACTGACCTTGCCGCCAAGATCTGGTTAAGGAGGGAGTGTATGTGGTCTGGGCCCAGCCTGCCCTTTACAAAGCCTGATTGTGATGGATGTACAGGATTTGGCAAGAGCCCCTCCATTTGAGAAGCCAAGATATTTGCCAGCACTTTGCAGTCAGCACTGGTAAGGGAAATGGGGCAGTAGTTGGTGCAGAGGGCATGGGCTTTGTTTTTCTTAAGAAGGACTGTAATTACTGCACCTCTGAGTGTTGGGGGGGGAGTTCCCCAGTTTTGAATGCCTGATCATATACAGCCTTCAGGTGGGGTGCCACCATATCGTGGATCAGCTGGTATAGGCTGACCGGAAAGCTGTCATTACCTTGTGCCTTGGGGAATGCCAGGGACTTAATGGTTGGAGATGCCTCTTGCTGTGTGGGTGGCCTGCCCAGGAGTGTTTGGTCTACTTCAGAGAGTTGGGGTACATTGTGGCCCTCCAGGAAGTGGTGGATATCCCCCCTATGAGCGGGGGTTCACCCGCTTTGTATAGGTTCACGTAGAAGTGCTGCATAATGGCATTGATTTTGAGAGGTTTGTGATGGAGCCAGCCCATGGGGTCTTGCAGAGAGCCAGTGTGCCTGTTTGCTTGCTGTGTCCTCAGGTGGTAGGCAAGTAATTTCCCTGCCTTCTCACCTCCCCCCAGTAGCGGTGTTTGGTCCATATTATGGTTAGCTTGGCTTTGCAGGAGAAAAGAGTGTTAAGTCGGTACTTCAGGGTCATGAGGGCATGTAGGTTTTGTGGTGATGTGTCTAGATCTTGTTTGTAGGCATCCTCCATTCTATACTTCTTAAAGTAACTCCATCTGTTCTTTCGCAAACTTCCTTTTCCTGACAGCCACAAAGGCAATTATGGCCCCCCTTAGATAGGCCTTGTAGCCTTCCAGAGTGTGGCTGGGTTGATCTCAGGGCTTGTATTTGTGTCAAAGTACTGCCAAGTGTTGTTGTGCACCAGGTCCTTGAACTTAGGGTCCTGCAAGAGTAGTGGGTCTAGCTTCCATTGCTTGGGCCTGGGGTGGGAAGGAGTTACTTGCAGTGAAATGTGACACGGGCATGGTCAGAGATTATGATTGCGCCTATAGCTGCCTGTTGTAGGGATTGTGTTAAATAGGGAGACTGGAGCCAGAAATCTATGTGACTGTAGGTTTTGTGAGCTGGGGAGAAGAATGAGTAGTCACGGACTGTGGGATGGAGCAATCTCCACCTGTCTGTGAGGCCAAACCCGTTCATGAGATGTTGTAGCGCCCTGACAGCCGGGTGGATGACTGAGGTGTGTCCAAGCTTCTGTCTAGGACCCCATCCAAGGGGAGGTTAAAATCACCACTCAAGAGAAGTGGTAGGTTGTCCTGTTTAAAACTGGCTATGACCTGGGCTAAGCTGGTGAAGAATTCTGCATCCTGATTGTTGGGTCCATAGACACCCCCCAGTACAAACTTTGTGTTTGGGGTCTTGATGTTGGCTAGCACCCATCAGCCCTCTCCATCTGATTCGGACTGCACAAACTTCCAGGCCAACTGTTTACTGAGTAATATTGAGAGCCCTCTCTTTCTGCTGTTAAAGGTGGTATGCATTTTGGTACCCACCCATTCCATTTTTAATTTTAGTGCTTCCGCATCCATTAGGTAGGTGTCTTGCAGTATGGCTATGCCAGCTTTCTTTTTTTAGATGGTTGAGGACTTCCTTCTTTTCAGTGGAGTGGTTTAGGCCCTTCACATTCCAGGTAGTAAAATTAATCACTGACTGAGCCATGGTAAGGGGGCACCTGAGCAAAAGGGGATGAAGTGTGCCGTGTTCTCGGTAATCAGAGTGCACTCTGCCCCCTCCAGGCCTGTATTACTGAACTAGAGAGTTCCAGTTATTCTGCTTAGTCCATGTAGGTTGGGGTAGCCCAGAACTCCAGTATCAGCCATCGCCCTTAACATCCAAGCTACTACAGGTATACTTAGTCTGTGCAGGTTGGGGGAGCCCAGAACACCAGTATCAGCAATAGCCCTTAACATCCAAAACAAACATAGACAACATACATGTGCATAATCCCCTCAATCCCACATTAAACACTGATGGGAAAACAAATGGCAGTAGTATCCAAAATAACTTCCCCCAAAAAGTATTAGCATTCACCCCTGTGCCTGTGGAGGGCTTTCTGTCTCTCCAATTGACCAAGAGGAACAACAGAGGCTAAGTGCCAGGAACACCACTCACAGCTTACCTCATCCAGTAGGGAAAAGTTTATTTCCTTAGCCCATCTCTCTTAGCCCATGGATGGGCATGTCAGTGTTCCAACATTGTCAGGTTGTAGTACCTGAAGAACCTGGTTAGTGGCCCTGGATGGCGGGAGGGAGTCATTGTGGTTTTTTGAGACCATTAGGCCCAGTGGATAGCCAGAGCAGGGGGCCCAAAATGCACTCGCTAAAAGGAGAGAGAAAAACAACAAGCCACTTACCTTTGACAGCCCAGTGGTTCAGTATGTACATGGGGTGCAAGGAGGCTGATTCTTTTTGTTGGGTTGTGACTGCTCGAATAGGTGAGAAATGTTTCAAGGAAGTGAGGAAGGGGGAGAGAGAGAAATGATTAGTATAGTAACTTTGCAGGAGTTTGGTTAATAAAAAAAATTATACAGTCATCATGGACAGACGGCCTGGCATCATGTATATGGGGGTTGGGGTGGAGGTCTCAGCAAGTGATTGGCTGAATGGGGAATACAGTAGGTTCGGTGGATCTTCAGGGAGCTTGATCTCCACCAGGCTGGGGCTTATGTCAGTATCAGAGGTTTCTCCTGACTGACACCATGGGAGGGGAAGGGGATGCCACTGGCTTGCGGTATATTTCCAGGTGGTGGAGGTGGCCAAGGTAGATGCAGTGGGTGTGGCAGATGCAGATGATCCCAGGGAAGGGGGAACTAGGGCCTAGGTTAGGTGGTTGTTTGTAATATGGTTCCCATCTCAGGACAGCACAGGATAAAAAAAACTGGCCTTCTGCCAGCATGGCCAAGAATTTCCAAATAACGAATATAACACTAGATGGTCGAGGGATGGGAAGGCAAAATAGATGGCCTTCCTGCTGCTGAAAGGGGGACTGCCTTAGCAGGTCAAGTGTCCAGGTGCCAGGTAGCTGGGCCGTGTCAGTCATTGCAGTGGGACAGCTCCCCCACCCTTCTTTCCTCCCCCCCCCATTCAATTTGACTGCCCCTGCTCTGCCCATCATGCACATAATAGGATCCTAGAGTCACATTGCAGGGTCTCATGTACACAATCTTATCCATTCACCTCCTCCCAAGGCAGACTGTTTTGAAATTTTTATATCAGAGTTGCTGGCTGTATCAAGTCATATGCTGCTGCAAGCTGCTCCCTTCTACCCCACACTCCATACCAATGGCCTGTCACTATAGGCAACATGAAAAAAAATGATGTTACACCATGTAGTCTACATCAGAGTATCAGGCAGCACTCATCCCTCTTAACAATCAGAACAAAATAAAATAAAAATAAAAGTAAGACTTACCTCCTTGTAGTCTTCTTACATTGTGGCTCTTGAAGAGTCTAATAGGGGGAGTAATAAACTAAAGCAGAGGTAGTAGGGGTGTCAGAAACACAACTTCATTTTCTGTCTAGTCATTATTCATTCATTACCACACTTAGACCCTGTGTCTGTGTCCTTGTGGGTTCACGGAGTATCTGCTTCCTTGAGGTGGTGGGCCTCTCTGGAGCCAAAGAGTAGTTTGCAGAGAGTGAGGTACAGGTGGCCACTTCAGCCCAGGAGACCACAGGCTGTGACAGAGGGTGACAGAGAAACACTAATCACAGCACTCACCTTCAGCACATAAAAAACGGAGTGTTCAGACCAACTTTGTCAACAAAGCTTAAAGCCTCTTGCAGGTGAAATGTCAGAGCACAGTCTTTCTTCTCCCTGACCCAGGAGGGTCAGTTGTTTCTGCTGGTATTTTCAGTAAATGTAAACTTTTTGTTGACAAAGTTGGTCTGGATATTCTGTTTTTTATGTGCTGAAGGTGAGTGCCATGACTAGTGTTTCTCTGGTACAGTTTATTGTCATTGAGCACCACTGCCCACCTTAGTGCAGCTCTGTTTGCTTACATGGCCACTGAAGACAGTTACTGGAGAGAGTAGTGGAAATTCCGCTAGCAAGGAAGGAGACTGGCTGTGAAGTACAGCAACTTTATTTGATTCTGGGTTAAAGGGTAAGTCCTCATAAGACACTCTGGGGTCTTTGTTAGTACTTTTTACCCATCTGCAGTCGGCCCAAGATACGGCAGCCGTCCTGGTGCACCTGACTCCCATTAAGGCCCTTGCCCCCAGACATACTCCCACAGCTTGCCCCCCATGTCAGGGTGGCGGCAAGCTCCCCTTACTCACTGCCAAGTCTGGATCCAGTTCTCTGAGGATGACACCTCCGGAGCCAGGTGCATCCTGGGATGGCCATCAAGTCACATGATCGCATTTTTCTCTATTTTCTTGTTCCCCTTGGGGTGGGGTATGCAATGACACCTGTGGAGGCAATGTGCATGCTCCCATGTTCACTCCTCTAGGCATCTGCCCCATCTCCCACCCATCTTGCCAGCATCAGCGTGCTGCCCTCAGCCTCCTCTGGGGGCCAGGCGTTTGCTGACTACTGGTGCACCCCTCCCTGGAGAAGGAGAGCAGTCCCTGGGATGCTCGATACTTCTCCTCCCCTGCCAACCCCCGGTGGCCCACACTCATTCCCAAACACAGGTTGATGGCGTGGCATGAGGTATGGCGTCCAGTGCCTCAACCCTTAGTGCTACCAGGCAGGCCACTCTGGGGTCTTTACTTCAGCTACAACTACAGATCTGAGCCACCTTAGAGGGTTGTTCATCTGGTCTTTTGTTCCTGAATCTGTGGTGGTCCTTTGGTTTCTGCTTGTGCCTGCAGTTTACTAGCCACCAATCTTTTTCTCCATCTTGAGGTTGAGTGAGTTAGTCCTGTGGCTCAGATGGGGGTTAGAGACATTCATGAAAGTATAGGGGTTATCCATGCTGACTGGAAGAATTGTGCTGAGGCTGACTAGTGAGAATTGACATATTGGTCAATAGCCTCTGGGGTACTGAAGCTCATCAGGACCCCATTAACCATGATCCTGAGGTTGGTTGGGTAGCAGCGTAGGCTGTACTCAATGCCCAACTGCTGGAGCCACGTTTTAATGCCCACATACTCCCTTTGCTTTTTGGATAGCTCTTGAGAGTAATCGTGGAAGATTTGTATAAGGTGGTATTGCCATCTGAGGGGACCCCTCTCCCTGGCCAGCTGCAAGAGGGACACCTGATATGTGAATTTGAGGAGCTGCACCAGAATCAGATGTGGATGTTTCCCGGATCATGGAGTTGGTGCCAAGGATTGGTGGGATCTTTCTATTTTTTAAGGGGTTCCACCTTGGGTTTTAAGGAGAATGGGTAGTACCCATTTTAGAAAACCACTGCAGTCTCTACCTTTGATACCCTCTGGGAAGCCAATAAAATGGAGGTTGTTTTGTTGCCTTTCCAGCCATCTGTGAACCAGTCCGAGTGTGCCCACCAATAGGGTGCCCGCATTTTAAATTTGCCACCCCTTCTTTGAGGTCTGCCACTCCGGAGTTAGAATATTTAGTTGGGGGGCCAGGAGGCACAGCCCACCCTCATAAATACTCAGCGGTGAAATTAAAATCCATGCACCCTAATGATGGGTGCATTTGGACAGGTGCGTTCCAAAGGTGGAACAATTTTGTTGGCTCCTATTCTCCAAGCCTTCCTATTTGTCCCAGACCCAGAGGTAGTGCAGCATCCGGTGTTGGTCCCGTACTCAGCCATTCACTAAAGCCATTTGGTCATCACTTTGTTTTGGTTTTTGTTCAGCTGTAGAGACTCAGGTGTTGAGCACCTTCAGCTCTTTGTTATTCTCCATTCTCACATTCCTCACTTCCATAATCTCTGTAAGTAGGTCTGTAAACATGTTTCATACTTTTTCTATCTCCAACAGAGTTGTTGGGGCTGGCACCATTGATAGTGGGGCTTGCACACAGGTTGTTGAACCAGGGGTTGTCACAGTAGAGTAACTTTGGAACTGTGCCAGTTAGTTAGCTACAACCATTAAGATTGGGTGCTTGTGAACAAGGGGGTGAATGGAAGCTAAGATTACTGACTTTTAGGGGCTGCTGAGGAGGTATATTTGGTATGATGACGCCGAGGTAGCAGAGAGCGTAAAAGTTAAGTGGCCATCTTCTTTGTCATTCAAACCATGCCCCTCCTCACCAAACACATTTATTCATTGTTTAGCACAGCCATTAATGAAAATCAATGTGTCATAGCTGTTAGTGGTTACTTCCTCATGATTTGGCATTTTTTTTATTTTTTTTTTAGTCTTTGATAATCGGGTAAGGCCCACTAGGCACAAGTGCCTGTTTTTAGGGGTGACCTGGGAGCACTGGGAGTTAAGTGACTTGCTTAGAGTCACACAGTATGCAAGTGGAGATTGTGAGAATGAAACTCAGGTCTGGTCTGCTGGATGTACCAAGCTTGTTCACACCTTGTTCCTCTAACCTCTAGGCTATACTGCCAGCCCCTGACAGTATAGCCTAGGGGTTTATAAAATATTAATTGTATATAAATACAAATAATTCAGTTTCATGTGGGCAGACTAGATGGGCCAAGTGGTCCTTTTCTGCCGACAAATTTCTATGTTTCTATGTCCAAAATAAAAATATCATAAACAGCTGTCTCCTCCTCCTGGGTCTGTGTGGTGGCTGCTTGTGTTTGTCTGTGTCTGTAGCTTAGTTTTTGTGGATTTACATGGTTTTCTGGTTGGAGTAACTATACCATTCTTGCTCACTACATCCGTGAAAGTCTCCTGGACTGGATTTCTACAAAGCATCATCACCAGGTATCTGCATTTTTCATTTTAAAATCATTTTAAAATCAACTTGTTGGAAGGTATCCCAAGCAAAACATAAGTGAAGCAAGGAAGTCTGACAAATTCAGTGACTCTGGGCCTTGCTTGAATCCACATTTTCGTCTGACCTGACCCATGATCTCTATTTGGGCTTTTCAAGACCTCTTTGAATGACAAAGACACATACAGACAAAAGGATTTCACATCCTGCATATGCACAGGCAGAGTTCATCCCTTTCAGGAATTCTAACACATTCTATGACTGTAGACCTCAGCTGTTGATCATTTCTTTTAGCTTTTGATTTAACCACCAGGTATCAAACATTTTCAATTGAAAGCAACTCTTAATGTACTTGTCTTTAAGGGCTATCTATCCAACAACCATTTTGAAGAATTAAATGAAACTTTTGGCCTGTTCTCAAAACCACCGCAACTGTGTCCTTACAGCTCCTAGCTATTACTAACTGGTCACTACCTCATGCATCATCCTTATGGAAAGGAATCTGTTAAAAAAAGGGTCCTGCTGCCCCACAGAAGCAATTTTAAACTCCTTTTAAAACATCTAATACTGCTGCTGTTGCTCCTCTTAGGCAACATTTCACCCTAACCCCGGCTCACCACAACTTGGCCACAAGGTTAACAGCAGTGCAGGGTCACTCTCCTTGCCAAGCATTAACATCTGCAGCCTCCTCTCCAAACTTGATACCCTCTCTGCCTGGGTTTCCCAGCACAATCCAGACATCCTATCAGTGCTGGAAACATGGCTGTCTCCGAAGATACCTGACTCCGCAATAGCAATTCCTGGATATGTAGTTTTCAGACAGGACAGACTTACCAAGAAAGGAGGAGACTGTGCCCTCTACCTTAAAGAGTCCTTCACGGGTCATGTCATGCCCGTGCCCATCCCCGGAAATGACATCCATATCCTTGCTGCCAAAGTACTTCTCGGAACTCATAACAAGATCCTGACTGTTGTCTCTGTCTATATACCACCCAAGTTGAGCAATCTGGGCTTTCACTTCCTCCTTGACTGTATCTACTACCTGGATCAGAATACAGAAGTTATCCTACTTGGTGATTTCAACATCAACTGGCTGGTCTCCAGCTAGAATAGTTATAAGGATGATCTAGCTGCTGCTAACTTCTCACAAATGGTCAAATCACCTACTAGAGTAAACTACAGAACAGGGACGTGTACACTTCTAGACTGGGTGCTAACTAATCATCCAGAGCACATCTCTGAAGCAACAGTCCTCCCAGACTCCTTAAGTGATCATTCCCCTATCTTGTGTATCTGGACCAACAAATACACCAAACTCCCCCCTCAAACTATTACCAGGAGAATGCTGACCCTGGTCATCTCGAGTCACTTAAAACACTCCTTCGTGAACATGACTGGTCACCAATTGATATAACCCCCGATGTAGACACAGCACTTGAATACTTTATCACCTGTTTCAACTCAGCCTGCCATGTTCATGCTCCGTTCAAGAAGCGTAAGATCAAGGGTGTCAATAACCCATGGATGACACTAGGCCTCCTTACACAAGTGAAATCTCAAGACCAGCTCTGGTATCGTGCTAAGGCTACTGGCACCCAGACTGATATCCAGGCCTACAAAACAGCAAGGAACGCATGTACCAGAGCAATCCGCCATGAGAAGGCTAACTATTACAGGAACGTCTTAGCCAGCACCTGGAATGATGGGAGTAAATTCTGGCGTAACCTTGCTGAAGTGACTGGAAAGGACCCCAAAACAACACCCACAATGTTGAACATAGATGGTACCATCACTCTTGATCATGTAATCATTGCCAACACATTTAACATCACTTTTGCTGACCTTAGTCATGTGCTACCCCCTAACTTTTTTGATCCCACCACAGTCAACCCAGTTCCTGTTAGTTCAGGTTTGTCACCAGGGCACCCTCCTTTCCGTTTCAAAGCAATCCCAGAAAGCCTAGCTAAAAAACACTTTCTTAAAGTGCTTGGAAAGTCTAGGGTCAGTGGCAATTCACTGGATATGAAACTTCTCGCCCTCACCATTGATGAAGTCCTGCTCCTGCTAACCAAAATCCTCAACCATTCCCTCATGCTCTCCCTGTTCCCCCAAAAGTGGAAACTGGCAGTGGTGACTCCAGTCCATAAAAGTGGTGACAAGACTCTCACGAACAACTACAGGCCTATATTCATCCTCCCTCCTCTATCCAAAGCCTTGGAACTGATAGTGGCTGATCAGCTCACGGAGTACCTTGTAAAATACAGCCTGCAATGTTCCCAGCAGCATGGCTTTCGCAAAGGACACAGCACTACCAGGGCACTCCTCGAATTTACCACACATATCCGTCATGCACTTGATCAGGGCCAGTTGGTCGGCGCCTCTTTTATTGACCTGACAAAGGCATTTGACACTGTCAATCACTCCATTCTCCTCAAATAATTATCCCTCCTTGGTCTTTCAAGTGAAACTACCGTCTGGTTTCAAAGCTACCTCAGTAACCGGACCCAACAGGTCAGGATTGGTGAATTCCTCTCATCATCTCTACCAATCCACTCTGGAGTACCCCAAGGTTCTATCCTGGGTCCCTTGTTATTCAGCATATTCCTGAACAATCTCCCTGCCTCCTGCCATGACAGAATGTTACTGTATGCAGATGATGCAGT
This sequence comes from Neoceratodus forsteri, assembly GCA_016271365.2. Classification (NCBI taxonomy): domain Eukaryota; kingdom Metazoa; phylum Chordata; order Ceratodontiformes; family Ceratodontidae; genus Neoceratodus; species Neoceratodus forsteri. The sequence goes on from CM028129.1 coordinate 604,887,653, forward strand.
AATCTTCACTTGCCACACCGACCCCACCTCCCTTCAGTCTCAACTACAGAAATGTTTCACAGAAGTGGAAGACTGGTTTTGCTCACATAAGCTCATCCTTAACCACAAAAAAACTAAAACAATGTTGTTCCATGGAACCCACAACAAGTACAAGAACCATGAGCTCATAAGTAACAACCATGAAGGCATCACTCTTGAGCAGGTGGATATGTTTAAATATCTGGGCCTGACCCTTGACTGCTCCCTCTCGTATACGAAACACATTGACAATATCGCTAAAACTGTGAACTCCTGTATAGGGCTACTATACAAGCATAAACATTGCTTAACGGCTGAAGCCTTGAACCTCGCTATCCAGAGCTCTGTTATCTCAACTATTGACTGTGGCTCGTTATCTATGGATCTGCTACTGATACTGCACTCTGCGCATAGCTGTGGCCCTTAATAAGGCATGTAGACTCCTTATTTCAGCTGCCGCCTTTCTCACACGTGTGACATTTTACGAGCAGGCTAACTGGCTCCAGCTATCCGGCAGGCTAAAGTACCAGACCTGCATCCTAGCTAAGAAGACATCACTGGGGCCTTATGCCCCCTGGAGTCCAATCAATATTGACTCCGCAGCTTGTCCGCCGCCTGACTAGAAGATCGGTCAGTCTAACCTTTACAATACCTCGCTGTCGGACCTTTCAAGCTCAGCATTCTTACCTTGTCAGAACCTCCATCTGGTTCAACTTGCTACCTACAGAAATCTCCAACATTGCCACGATTGGTGCTTTTAAGTGTAAACTGCGCCAACACCTCATGGCTAGTGCCTTCTGTGATTGCTTCTTATAATACCCTCCAGGCAGACTACCCTCAAGCATCCCTCATCACTGCCTCAGCTCCTCCTCCTCCTCCTCTCCTACCCCCATTACTGGGTATAGGATGAATCTGTCTCCTTTTCATCCCCCCCTTTCCTCCTCACTTGCTGTTTCCCATCTATCACATACCCAAAGCAATGCCCTCCCCATTTCTTCCCTCGTCCTCTCTCTCTCTCTCTCTCTCTCTCTCACATACCACCCCCTCACCACCACTCTTCGTTCTCTTTTTCCACTAACCCACTCCTAACAAAGCTTCACTAAGCCGCCTATGACTTGTACTGTATAATTAACTCGCAACACAATTCCTTGACAATGCCTTTGGCTGCTATTATTGTAACCTTATTTGTCTTTTTTTTTTGTAAGTTCCATTGTAATGATCATGTTATGTTTTGTACCTTATTGTCTTGATCTGGAACCTTTGTAAAAGAGCCCTTGGCTCAAAGGTGTAATCCAAAATACAAATAAATAAATAAATAAACTTTGTTTTAAATATAATTACTCAAATATAAAGCAGATCAGTCTTTACCACTGGTTAGTTCAAGTGACATATATCTCACTGTTTTATGTTTTTACCTTTACTTGTATAGATTTTACTTCTGAAAATATTTCTAAATCATTACTGTATATTAAAACACATGCACTCTCAAAACAAGTTAACACTCTATCCTTTGTGTTAGGCATTGTTAGAGACAAATGAAATAACATAATATCAGTAAATCTGAGCCTTGTGACACTCCTGAATCTGCTTAGTATTAAATTTCATGTTGCAAGTGATCTTTGGAGTCTGTTAATATCATTATAAACTATTAATTCCTTGTGTTATTCTCACGTTCAGTTAAATAAAATATGGTGTGAAAGTAACAGTAGCAATTGTAACAAAATATTCTGATAATTCTGGAGAGAGCAAAAACATCATTTTGAATCCAATCATTTGAGCACTGAAATCTACCAAACAGGGTTCTACCAAATTCCAAAACAAGCTCTGTTTCACAACAAAGAAACTGAAAGCAGAAACACAAAGGTAATGAAAACACAACACAACTGCCTCACTGTCCTTTTTTCTATTGAGCAGACCAAAACTGCATGCTGTACTCCAGATGGGACCTAATCATAGCCTTGTGACGTGGCAGGATTACTTCCCCTGCACTTCTGGAACCTCCCTTTTGATGCACTCCAGCATTCTGCTGGCTCTCTTGAAAGCAGTTGTGCATTGCTTGCCCTGCTTCAGCCCCAGTTTAGTTATGACCCTCAGGTCATTGTCCTCCTTTACTGCAGCAAATGAACCCCACACAGTATGCAGGTCCTACCTCGGTTTTTCCTCCCAAGTGTAGTTCATTGCACTTGTAGTAGTGCTTGCACATCAGGACTCCCTGTTTGCTGTCCTTAAGCCACTTACAAATTTCACCTTGTATAGTATGCATGTCTATCACAATTGTTTACTTTGCCCAGAAGCTTGTCATGTGCCACAACATCAAAGGCCTTGCTGAAGTCTAGACAGACTATGCCAAAGGCCCTGTCCCTGTCTGCCTCCCTCCGTGGTCATCAACTTGAGGAACGTGATCAGATTTGTATGACATGTTCTGACCCTCTTAATGCCATACTGAGAGGAGGCAAGAACCTTGTCCTCAACCAAGAGCTCCATCATTCAGTCCAAGATAATGGCCTGCAGGACCTTGCTCAGCACCAATATCAGGCTGACAGGCCTGCAGTTTTTCTGGTCTGACCTTGACCCCAACTTTAATATGGGGACCACATTGGCCTCTTTCTACGCCTCTGTCCCACACCTCTCAGTGAATAAGGCTGAACATGGAATGTTTCAATATGTACTGTATATGTATTTGGCAAAATAAAACACAATTTCTCATGAAAGTAAAGTGGCTCACAAAAATAAAATTCTTCTTTAATATCACAGGGTTATCTCACAAACAATACTAAGCATGATCAGAAGCCAAATTCATCAAACAAACCAGTTTACTTAGGTTGAAGTGTTTGTTTTTTTCCAAAAGTCATCAATTAATTAATATTTTTTTCACCCAAACAAGAAAGAAGATGGTGCAGTCACGACAGTAAAATCTTTTCTCACAAAAGTAAAATGGTTCACAAAATGAAATTCCTCTACTGAACATTCTCAGCAGTAGCGGCTCTAGCCACAAATGGTTACCAGGGCACAGCTGGGGCACAACAGATAGCAGTCAGGACACTGATATATGGTTACTATGGGGGAGGTTCTGCACCATATGGGGCACCAACTGGGGCACAGCATTTTTTCACCGGGGCGCGTGCCCTGGCGGGCCCTGGTATAGAGCCGCCACTGATTCTCAGAAGCTAAATGTCAAAACCTTAAAACTCATGAACCAATTAATATATTTTTCATGAAACATTTGAATGGCACACCTTTGGGCTAAGCCCTTTCTTCCCTGAATGTTTCAGAACAAAATTCCAAGCCATCTTTATTTCACAGGTTAGCTAAAAATAACAGCCACAAAGTGCATTTTTAAAGGCTTTTAAAACTTCCAGATCTTGTAATCAGAATGAGTGTTCACCATAAAATGTCCCATGTCTTAGGAACTTGCCATCCAGATTAGAAATGTTGTGAAGTTAAATTCACTGGTGAAGTTCTGGCACAGTCACCACTCTGCCTCCACGGAGCAATCTGCACATTTTCACTATTTGCTTAAAAATTTGCCTAAGTGACTTTACCGGGAATTTCACCTGTGAATGGAGGAATTTTATTGTTCATGGCAAAATTCCACTGTTCATGGGAAAAATTCTGCCATTCATGGGAAAAATTCTGCACTTCTTGGGCAGAAATTTGCACTTCACAGATCAATCTGCACTCTGCAAATTGTGCTAAATTCATGAATTAATTAGCAGAGTAAATTCTGCCAATTTCACCCATCTCTCATCCAGATCATGCATACACAATCTCATGCAGTTATGTTGAATGGTACCAAACTTATTAAGGTGCACATATTTGGAGTTAACATTAAACAGCCTGCTCAACCCTAACTATACTTGTGCTGCTGGGCAAGTAAAAGTAAGTAAAGTAAAACAAATCTTTATTTATATAGTGCCTTTCCACAACCAAAGTGTTTCACATTTAAAATACAATATACAGGCATAAATTTACAGTAAAACAATACATATAACAATGAATTAAAATTCGTCTGGGAAGGCTATGTTAAAAAGATATGTCTTCAACTCAGTTTTAAAGTATTTTATATATATATATATATATATATATATATATATAGGTAAGGGTGGTATACAGGGATATATACCCATAAGGGGGCTAATTAGGGCTATAAGGCCATGAGCCTGCAGGGTGAGTGGCTTTATTGCCTAATTAGTCTCATGATGGGTATACTTCCTAGTGTATGATGCTAACCATTTGTTTGTTCAATATAATACATTAGGATGGGTAATGTAATTGAGACCAAATTTGTAATCATATTATGGCACCTGAAGGTCTCTTGCAGCAAGGAGAGAATAGTGTAGTGAATGTGAAGGGAGACTTCTGGATTTGAGAGATTTTGTGTTAGTGTCTTTTTTTCCAGATTCTTTTGCAGATTATGAATTGGTTTGACTAGCTTCCTAATGCTGTGTTAATTGTGCTATTAGTGGTATCCCATAGGGTTTAATGTAGTGCAGGTGTGAACTTTTTCTTAGTTCAGGTATATACTTTTAATTGATTGATTAGTGTTGGTATATAGCTTTATTTGATAAATTAGTCACAGGTATACACATAAAGAAATAATGGCCTTTTCTATTATGAAAAATTCCCATCCATGTATAATGCACTAGTTAGGGTTCAAGTTAACACCGCAGAAGCTGGGAAATGAGGCATTAGGGTTTCCAACTCTAACTGCCCGCCCCACCCCTAACCACTGTATTGGACTGTGTCTTGTTAGAAAGTTCTCCACTTTGCTCCAGAATTATGGTCAGATTTTGAATATTTCCATCTTGGACAGTGTGAGTGTCTTCATTTTGGTATTCCCTGGTCGCGAGAGAGTGTCCAAATGCTATTTATTGTTTCTTACATGTTTAATGTAAGAGGATTATTGGATCCTCAACTGTTTTTACATATATGTGAGAGGACTATTGGATTTTCAATTCTGGGCAGTGAGAGTGCGCTGACTTCTACCACTCCCAGGCTGTGAGAGGGCCTGGGGGTTTAAATACAACTTTCTGCATACCCAGTGAGAGGGGGTTGCAGGAGATTTTCACCTTTTGGTCTTATTTTCCTTTTTTGTGCTTTTCCGAGAGCTAAGTGTTGGACTGAAATATTTATGCAGTGCTAGTATTCATTATAGATTATTGTTTAAATTGGGTAGTTTTGTTTATTTTTGTATTTTATTCCTCTCCTCTGTGAGACAGAGTGGGAGAGTTTTAAATAGATGTTTATTTAAATATTTAGCATTAGCATTTTCTTTTTGTTATTTTATAGTTTTGTGATTGTGAGATTCTGGGTTGAGTATTTTTATTTCTTAGGGGGTCTCCTTTTGGGTTTGCTGCTTTCGTATTTTGATTCTGCCAAGCCTGTGGAATGCGTAAGCCTTCCTCCCAGTCGTGCACTATTTGTCCTCTACCCTCCATGCTCTTCACCCATTCCCTCCCACCTCTGATGTTGTCAACTTACCAGCACTGTTGAGTGCTGGGTATTGTTTGGCGGGGGTTGGGGGTGCAGACATCAGAGGACAAATGAACGGTTCTCTCACATCAGGGTAGTCTGACCCAGAAGATGCCCTGGGTGAAATGAAGCCTGGAATGTGGTTTGCCATGTCTAATCCCCATACCCAAGGCACCACTATTTTTGGTGGGCAAGTTGATGAGGCGGCCCCCGGAAACCTGTCCAACTTGAGTGGTGTAATGCAATGCCAGATCAATTACGAATAAGGCTGTAATTATTGTGGATCTTATTGGAACAACTGATCTGGCTTGCATCACCAAGACCTGGCTGGAAGAAAATGCTGGCCCCACATTGGGGGCTGCAGTTCCGGCCAGGTACTTGGTGATACACCACTCGAGATTGGACCATGGGAGGATGGCGGTCTGTTTCAAGACTGAGTTGAGCCTCATGAGTGTACCAGTTGAGGTGACTGAATCTTTTGAGTGTATCATGGTAGCAGGTGTAGGTTGTAGGATAGCTCTCATCTACCAGCCACCCAGGGATGAGAAGTGATTCCTGTAGAAAGAAGCAGATTTTGTGGTTGACATGGCATTTGAGTCACCCAGACTGATGGTTCTGGGTGACTTTAGTGCCTGGGTCAATGACAAACTTTCACAATTTGGACAGCACTTCCTCCAGTTAATGGCATCACTGGGCCTTACACAAACTGTTACCTCAGCTACCCATAAATATGGTCACTCTCTTGATTTGGTTTTCCTCCTGGGGATTGAAGCCTTCGACTTGGGGGTGCATCCTGTCGAGTGGTCCGATCACTACACTGTGAGGGTCAACTTTTGCGCCCTCCTTGGTAGGCCTGCCCCTATGGAGATGGTCAGTTACCACCCTTTATGGGATGTGAGCCCTGAAGGCCTAGTGGCAGTGACTGACCTCTCAGAATTTCCTGTGGCAAGTATGAATCCAGAGACTTTGGTGCTGGCCTATAATAAAATCATCTCCAGGATTTGATTGCTCCAGTCTGTGTTTGCCCTCTATCCCTGTGCCTTCAGGCCCCTTGGTTTGATGGGACCCTGAGGGAGTTGCGGTGACTAGGACAAAGGTTAGAGCGGTGCTGGTGGAAATCTGCCCTGGAGGATGACCATCTTAGATTGGCAGAGCATTATCAAGTCTACCAATCAGCGGTCTCCCATAAGAAGTCAGAATTCCTGTCTGGGGAGATTGCTGCTACTCAGAACCGATCGGCTCAGCTCTTCCAAACTGGGGACAGACTGTGCAACCCAGCCTGTCTGCAGCTCTGAAGGGCCTTTTCGCAAGTGGAGTGCAATGAGCTTGCTCAGTTGTTTGCAAAGAAGGTGGCTGACATCAGGGCGGAGATCCTTTTGACTCGCTCTGTGGGGGATGCTATTGATCGGTGCCCTGTCACTTTACCTCATGCTCCCTGGAGTACCTTTCACCAGCCTGAGCTTATGGATGTCATGCATATTGTCTAGAGTATGCGCCCTATGTGCTGCAGTTTGGTTCTGGGCCCAACTTCCCTGAATATGGGTCGTGATATTATCAGCCCGGTCCTGGTACAGATAGACTGGTGCTCCCTTGATTCAGGTGAGTTCCCAAACTCCCTGAAGGAGGCGGTGGTGACACCCCTCCTGAAGAAGGCTTCTTTGGACCCAGACTGTCTGGCCAACTACAGACCAATCTCAAACCTCCCCTCTATAGGGAAGGTTATTGAGAAAGTAGTGGTGGTACAGTTGGAGAACTACTTGATCATCCATAACATCTATGAACCTCTCCAATCCCTTTTTTGAAAGAGGCACAGTACCAAGACTGCACTGGTTCGGGTGCTCAATGATCTCTTGATGGCAAGAGATCGGAGATGCCATTCCATCTTGGTGCTCCTTGATCTCTCTTCAGTTTTTGGACACTGTGGACCATGGGGTGCTGCTTGGGTGCCTGAGGTCCATCTGTGGCCTGACTAGTACAGTTCTCAGATGGTTTACATCTTTCCTCACTGACAGAACTCAGAGAGTGGTGTCTGGGATTTATTTCTCTGACCCACTCCCTCTGTCAGGTGGGGTCCCTCAGGGCTCAGTTCTGTCCCCATGTTGTTTGCAGTGTATATCCTGCCCCTTGGAGACATTGTAAGATGGTGTGGGCTGACATTTCACTGCTATGCTGATGATACCCAGCTCTACCAGTCTTTTGCACCTGACCAGGATAGTGCTGTCTCAATATTTAACAACTACCTTGCTGAAATCCAGGATTAGATGAATTCAAGCTGGCTAAAGTTGAACGTGGGAAAGACCGAGGTGATGGTTGTGGATCCAGGTCACCGAATAGAGGGGATGAGGGCTGGTCAGCCCTCTGGGCTTTGTCTGGGGGGTTCCCAGATCCTTGCCTCTGAACAGGTGCGAGACCTGGGGGTGGTGCTTGATGATGGGTTGACACTACCATCTCAGGTGTCAGCAGTCATCAAGTCTTCCTTTTGCCATCTTAGGAACATTGTCAGGATCAAGCACCTTGTTCTGTCTGGTGATCTGTCTACACTGATCCACGTCTTTGTGATCTCGCACCTTGATTGTTGCAACTCCCTGTACTTAGGGCTACCTGGGGTTGATATCTACCACCTACAGCTAGTGCAGAACGCTGCAGCGTGGTTGCTGATGGGGAGTTCTCGATCTTCTCATATTACTCCTGTGCTGCGCAATCTGCACTGGCTACCGATTTGGTGGTGGATCACCTTTAAAGTCAGATTACTGACTTACAAAGCCCGACATGGACTGCCGGACTACTTGAAAGAGCTCCTTGTACCTTACTGCTCCAAGCAACAGCTCCGTTTGGCTGATGAGGGGTTGCTGTAGATTCCGAGGGTGTCTTTAAAATTTTCTGGGGCCTGTGCATTTATGTACATGGCACCTACCTGCTGGAATTCTATACCGGCTGAGGGAGTGCGCGACTGTGGGGGGATTTAAACAGGGGCTGGAAACTTTTTTATGGCATCAGGCCTTTAGTGGTATGGATTGAAGGGACCCCTATAGATTTTTTTATCTTGTTTTGTTGATTTTATCATTGCTGTGTTAACCTTATTGTACAGCGCCTTGATATTTTGAAAGGCGCTTAATTTAAATGAAGATTATTATTATGATGATGATAATTATTAGTATTATTATCTATAGGAATAAGATGGTGAGCACTATGGATGAAACTCCCCTCAGCTCTATATAAACCTGTGATATTTATAATATAGTTGTTGAAGAACAAAGTAGGCAATGTGGTATTCGGGTTTCCAACCCTCAATGACGCCCACTCATTTCGACAGCAACAGGAAAAGACATTACTGTTTTACTTCCTCTATCTTCATTAATCAGGCATGGGTGTGCCTCTTGGGATTGTCAGCCAGAACCTCACCCCATTCTATATTCTACACATCTCAGCTTCTTTCATGCTTGAATGGGGTGGCGTTAGGGCTGACAACCACAAGGCACACCCGTGCCTGATTAGCGAAGCACAGGAGAGGTGAAACAATAATGTTTTTTTCCTGTTGCTGTCTGGAGGGGTGGTGGGGGTGGGTGTTAGGGTTGGAAATCATAATGCCTCACTTCCCTGCTTTTGTTGCTTTAACCCTAACTAGTGCATTAAATAAGTTTTTGCAAAGAACAGATAGATAGATAGATAGACAGACAGACATAAATAGAGAGATGTAGATGAACAGACAGACAGACAGATAGCTAGATAGGCAACTAGCTAGCTAGCTAGCTAGATAGATAGACAGATAGATAAAAGGTGAACACAGAGAAGGGAGGGTGGGTGCCCAGCAGGGGAGGGACAGAAAGAAGGCTCGCACCTGTGGCTGGAGCCGCCCCTGCAAGTGGCGGACAACCTTGCTCTTTCTCCTACACATTCTAGGGCAGCCTCTCATGGCTGATTTAAGATCCAGCCATAGCCCGCTGTATCAGGGTTCAAACCTGCGCTGGAGCCGCCCCTGCAAGCGGCGAATAACTTTGCTCTTTCTTCTGTCCATTCTAGGGCAGCCCCTCCTGGCTGACTTAAGATCCAGCCATAGCCCACTGTATCAGGGCTTGCACCTGCTGCCAGAGCCACCCCTGCAAGCGGAGGACAACCTCGCTCTTTCTCCTGCCCATTCTAGGGTAGTCCCTCACGGCTGATTTAAGGTATGTCTCCGGGACCCCTCGACAAGCAAGGCTCGGACCTCCGATTGGCTCTCCATGCTGCCACAAAGCATAGATTGGACACCTCGAGCCCTGGCTAATTGCTGATTGGTGCATGCATAGCCAGCTCTGTAAACAGGCTCTCACCCTTGCTGTTTCATTCCTAGACTACTGTGGGCTGTTCAACCCATCAGTATTTGTTTATTCTTATTTTTCTTTTTTCTTTTGTATAACTCAGCCAGTGTAAATTCTGTACAATTTATCTCTGCTGCCTCAACTTGCTGTTGATACCTGCAATTTACTCTGAACTGTACTGTCTGTGTTAACCTACCCAGTTCTCCAATCCTGAACAGCATTATTGTTTAATGATTTTGATGTTGGAAATGTTATTTTTGCTCTAAAGCCTTACCCTACCTCTTCTGTACTACTCCTACTTTTACCCCACTCTACGTCAAGTGCAGTCTCCTGCCTGCTCTGTTAACACTCTGTTGTTCTTCCCACCTGCCTGCCTTCACTCATCTCTCTGTCCTTAACCTTTAGCTGTACCCCTGACCTGCACACTCGGTGCTTCTTGGACATGCTGGGTCCAACTCTCTCCTTCTCTTAAATTTCGAACTCCCCTGACTCCTTGGCACTCTCTCGCGCACCCCCCCCACCCCTCTTTGCTGCTGGCACCGCCGCTTTTGTCTTACTATTACTGGCATGCTAGCTAGCTATGCTCAGCCCAAATTAACATTCTCTATTTTTACGTGTTTAACTCTGCATTTTAACTCTTCTAGTGGTGCCTGTCTCTCCATACACCCCTCCCTTTCACATGTGGCCTGCTTCCTCCATACTTTTTCACCTCCTCCCCCCCTCCCTCTGACTAATTCCATTAGCCACTCCCCTGCTTCATCACTTAAATTCCCTCTAATGCCTATCTCTTTTCCCCTAGATCCAGCAATAGCTCACTGTATCAGGGCTTGCACCTGCGGCCAGAGCCGCCCCTGCAAGCAACGGACAACCTCACTCTTTCTCCTGCTCATTCTAGGGCTGCCCCTCGTGGCTGATTTAAGGTACATCTCTGGGACCCCTTGACAAGCAAGGCTCAGACCTCTGATTGGCTCTCCATGATGCCACAAAGCGCTGATTGGACACCTCGAGCCCTGGCTAATTGCTGATTAGTGCATCCATAGCTGGCTCTGTTAGCGGGCTCTCGCCTTGCTGTTTGATTGTGTAGTCTCCTAGACTACTGTGTGCTGTTCAACCCCATCAGTATTTTCTCCCACCCTCCCCAACTCTGACTGCTATTAAATACACCTCCTCCCCCCACTCTACTCCTAAACTACTCCTCTAGCTGCTCTTTGGTTCCCTCTCTCCAAGTCACTTGTGTCACTCCCTCTCTACTCTGCCTAGCCTGTTCTCACTGACACCTCCTGACTTTCTGTCGGCTGTTCCTTTGTCCTGTCCACCAAAAAACTTGTGCTGTCAGTTAGCTCTTTCTTCCACACTGATACTCCTTGACCTTCCTCTCTAGCCCTGCTTGTATTTCTTTCCCTGCACATCCTTGCCCACCATGGCACAGCTTGACCCTACCCCCCAGGTACGTATCTACCCTCGAACCTAAAACCTCTTGCTTGGCTTATACCTATTCTCCTTGTGCTTGCTGGTTTGCCCCTTACTGACCCAATGCTGCCAGCCCCCCACAGCCTGGGGTTTACCCTTTTTTATGCTTATTGCACCGTCACCTCTGTTCTTGACTCAGGCCTTCCACCTATCTGCCTGCCCCTCGCCACTCACTGTCATGCCTGACTCTGGGCCCAGCGGACCCGCCCATGGACCCCTCCTCCTTTACTCCCTCTCAAATTGGTCCTGTTATCTGACAAAAAAAAATGCTAGAATCTGCACCATGCAACAACGAAAGGTCAGCAACAAACACCTCAGAAATTGCTTGCTCAGAATTGCCCTCTTACTGCTCTTACTTTCTGGAAACATACTTCCCAACCCAGGCCCTCCCCAAAACCCCATTATATGTACCCGGACATTTGGCTTACTAACTATTGCCTCTATTAATATCCTAGTCTAGTTAGCTAACTTTGATAACCTCCAAGCCTGGGTTGCCCTCCACAACCCTGATGTACTATCCGTTGTTGAGACATGGCTCTCCCCCCGGACTCCTGATGCAGATATCAGCCTCTCAGGCTACAAGATCTTCAGGCAGGACCACCTGTCAAAACAAGGTGGAGACTGTGCTTTCTATCTTAAGGATAGCCTACAGGGCATTGTACTTAATCCTCCCAGCCTTGGGGCCTCTGCCCAGGCCCTTGCCATTTCAGTCTTCTTTGGGGCCTATAGCAAGTCACTTACACTGCTACCCATCTACATCCCCCCTAAGGACACATCCCACAGCCTCCAAGCTGTCATCCAATACCTAAGTAGCCAGTCCTCAAGCTCCGAGGTAATACTGCTTGGCAACTTTAATACCAACTGGCTTGCACTGGAGGCAAACAACTTCAAGGATGCTATCCAGGCTGTCCACTTTACACAGCTTGTCAATGCCCCCACCCGGACTAACTACCAGACTGGCACAAACACCTTGATTGACTGGGTCCTCACCAATCATTGTGAGCACACCTCAAACTCCTCTGTCCTCCCCGATAACATCAGTGACCACTCCCCTGTAATATTCAACTGGACCAACAGGTTCACCAAACCACCTCCCAGGACAGTACCTAACAGAGTCCTCAGGCCTGGTCATGCTGACCACCTCAGACCTGGCCTCCACAACGCAAACTGGTCCACCATTTATGGGGCACCTGATGTTGATAGTGCGCTTGACCACTTCATCCACCTATTCAACACTATCTGTGATACCCATGCCCCTTTCAAAAAGTGAAAAATAAAGAGCTATTACAGCCCTTGGATTGGCCCAGACATCCTTGATTGTATGAAAGACTGTGATCACCTTTGGCATGCTGCTCGAGCTACAGGGAAGCCCCATGACATCCTTAAATACAAACAAGCCAGAAATTGCTGTACCAAAGCCATCCATTTGGCTAAAAACAGCTACTACAAGGAGGCCCTGTTCAAACACTGGAATGACGGCTGTAAATTCTGGGCTTACCTTAAAGAGGCCACAGGCAAGGTGCATAAACCTGCCCTTGATATAATCAGCATTAATGGATCCCCTATCCTTGATCCAAAAACTATAGCTGATACCTTCAACCTAGCCTTCACATACCTCTGCCATGTCCTTCCCCTGGATTTCTTCCACCAGAGTAAAAACTTCAATGGGCCTCAGTCATCCACGCTTCCACTCTTTCGGTTCAAAACATCTCTATTGGGGATGCTAGGAAATATCTTCGGAATGTGTTCAGAATGGGGAGATTCAGTGGGGACACCCTTGACCTGCATCTTATCTCTCTCTCCCCCTGAAATAAATCCTGGCTCCACTCACCCATATACTTAACTTATCACTGTGACTAGCTGTATTCTCTCATAAATGGAAAGCTACGATTATCACACCCATGCATAAGAGTGGGGACCATGCCCTTATCGAAAACTACTGACCCATCTCCATGCTACCACCCTTATCGAAGGCCCTTGAACGAATAGTTTTGGACTGACTGGTAGAATACCTAGACAAGTACAAACTCCTCTGCCCAGAGCAGCATGGCTTTAGGGCTGGGCATAGCACTAACATAGCCCTTCTGGAGTTTAATGGTCACATTCATAAATCACTCCATCGTGGGCAACTCACTGCAGCTATCTTTATCGACCTGACAAAGCCGTTCGACACAGTAAACCACCCTCTCCTTACTGAGCAACTGTCCTCAACGTGCCTGGCTCCCAAAGCAGTTTTGTGGGTCCGCAGCTATCTGGCCCATAGAGCCAAGCAAGTTAGAATCGGTTCAACCCTCTCGGATAGTAAACCTGTTTGCTCTGGTGTCCCACAGGGATCGATACTAGGACCCCTCCTATTCAGCTTATTCCTGAATATTCTCCCTCAAGCCAGCCAGTGCCACATCCTACTCCATGTGGATGATGCAGTCATCTTTGCACATGGCTCGAATCCTGCTGAACTTGAGCATCAACTTCAAAGGAATTTCACCTGTCTTGAGAAGTGGTTCATAAACCATAAGTTAATTATGTACTATAAAAAAACTAAGACCATGTTGTTCGCCAGCTGTCAGAATAAGCATCATAACTACCCGTTAATAATATGTAATGCTGCTGGAGCCTCCCTTGAACTGGTCCAACACTTTAGAAACCTTGGGATCACTATTGACAACTCGTTGTCCTACACTACTCACATCGACAACACTGCCAAAGCAATCAACAAACGTCTTGGTCTGCTCTATTGTCACAGACACAGCCTGTTCCCCGAAGCCCTCAAAATAGCAGTCCACAGCTTGGAGGGTTCCCTTGTTGATTATGGCCTACCTATATATGGCTCAGCTACTGACACTGCCCTTCACTGCCTAAAAACAGCACTAAACAAAGCTTGCCGGCTTACCCTAGGGGCCCCTAGGCTGATTCACACCTGCAATCTGAATACCAAGATGCAAAGGCTCCCCCTCTCTGCCCTACTAAAATTCCATTCCTGCCTTCTGGCAAAAAAGATCAGTCTTGGTACCCTTCCTCCTGGGGTTAATCAAATCCTGAGGCCCTGTATCAGCCAGCAGCATACTTTTAGCTCAGAGCACCTGTCTTTCATTATACCGAATTGCCACACTTCTCTAGAACAAAGGTATATCGCATACCGAGCCTAGCTCTGGTTCAACTCTCTCCAGGAAGACCATCTGCAGCCTTGAACGTTTTGTGCCTTCAAAGTACACCTCAAAAGTCACTTGTTAAATAATTTCCGATGTGACTGTCACTCCTAGCATGGCCTCCACTCCCTCCTTTACTGGTACCATAGGGCCCCCCCTTTCCCACTGCCTCCTATAAGCCCTGCCCCCACCTTTCACTCACCTCTACCCCTTACCCCTACCTCCCCACTGCCTCTTCCCTCCACTCCCTACCCCTTCCTCCCTCCCTCCCTCCTGCTCCCTCCCTCTATCTCCTTGACACTTTTCTTCCCGCCCCATTACTTTTCTCCCTCTTTTGTCACCTTTCCCACCCTATCCTTCCTGCCTCCACACACCCTCCTCCTTGGACCCCTCCCTCTTCTCTTAGTATCACCTGCTCCCTTAGCACTTGGGACTCACCTCCCCCCACACTTTACCCATCTCTACTAACCTGCTACCTCTGACAACTAACCAGTACTTACCGTTAGGCATCTAATACCTGTAAGTCTGTTCTTAGCCCTCCCCCCTTACCTATTGTCTTGTCTGCTCTGCTAGTCCATTGTAATGCTTTACTACTGTATTTTTATTGTTTACTTGATGTGGAACCTGTGTAAAAGAGCTCTGAGCTCAAGTGGTTATTCCAAGAATGAAATAAATAACTAAACTAAAAAAAAAGTATGGGGTGGGCACCATAGTCTGCTTATTTATAAAGTAAAAAAATAAATACATAAATAAATAAAATATTGGGAAGAGCAGGCTGGGGCAACCTAGAAGAGAGGGGGAGAAAGAAGCAGTAACAGGAGTGTACACCCAGGTCTGCTTAACAAATATTGCAGATTGATAGACAGACAGATAGATAGATAGATAGATAGATAGATAGATAGATAGAAACATAGAAACACAGAAACATAGACTTTGACGGCAGATAAGGACCGCTAGGACCATCTAGTCTGCCCATAGACAGACAGACAGATACACAGAGAGAGATAAGGGACGGGATCACTGGCTCACTGCTTCAGTGGAAGCCAGATGCATGACTTCCAGCTGCAGTTACAGCATTCAATAAAGTCGCACTGTTTTCATACAGAGAACATGGGTGAATGGCTCCCCTCCTAAGCTGGGCACCCTGGATTTTGGGGTGCTCAGAAAAGGTATTTCTGACCATTATTTTAAAAAGCAAATGTCAGTATCTAGCTAATTGGGTCCCATTTAGCTAGATTCAGGTGTTTTCTTTTTTTAAAATTTACACCATTTTTATGTATTACATGTTTTTTGGTTCGAGGAGAAAAAACAAGATGACAACTCTTACAGCACAAAAGAATGTGCTGTGAGAAGCAAGTGATGAGAAACCAAAAACGGTCTTGTGCCACAACATTTTTTATGTTGTATCAGAACATTATCTCAAAAATCCTACTGAGCATACTCAGCACAGAAAAAAAAAACATTTGAATCTTTATAACTCTGGAACCATTATATAGTTTTTCACAAAACCCTCCAATGGAACTACCTTGGCACAGCACATTTCTACCCTGAATGTTTTAGTAAAACATTCCATTCCAAGTACGCTGTATATGACAGCAGACCAAAACCCCATGTTACTGTACATATTGGGAAAAGAATAGATGTCTACAAGAAAATAACCTATGTGGATCTCAGAAACCACACCAGCTGCCTTTACAAAGCTTTCCACAGAGTTAGACCTTGCCTCATAAACAACACCTGCAAAATTTCATCTAATTTTGTAAAATTCTGCCAAAACTGTTAAGGTGTAAAATCAGGGGTTTAACATAGACTCTTTCACTCAACCCTAAGTATAGAGTCACTGTTGCTACCTTATACTTTATGGGCCAGATATTCAAACTGTGCCCAAAAAGTGCGCAATAGCAGGAGCAAGCACAAGGCCATTGCGCCCATGTGCAAGAGGCACGATATTCAAAAACTGAGCCAGCCAAGATGCGCCTACAGCCGATGACTGAATATTGCACCAGCTGCGCCATAGCACAGCTAGGGAGGGGAAGCTCAGCAGATCTGATGCACCATAGCACAACAAGGGATGTTCAGCTGAGCAGTCCAGAGGCGCCATAGCACAACCAGGGATGTCCCCCAGCAGCAACGCAGCAATGCAACTGCACAACCAGGGATGTAGGGGCCCACCACCCATGCCACAGACGGGCAGAGGAACACGCAGCAGAACAAATATCGTTGCCCTACACCTCATGCACTGCACAACTGGGGGAGGGCTGGAATAACCACTGGCCCATGGAGACAAGCAACCAACCCACAGCTGGGCCATGGTGCCCCATCACACCCCCTGGCAAGCTGTGACCAGCACACAAGGAGGGCTGACCACCCCATGCCACACCATCCCTCCAATGTAGAGCACACCCTGCACTGTGACCCCTAGGCACCCTGCCCAGGAGCAGTGTCCACCACTGCAGGAAACCCCATGCATGCCACTACCCCCACTGTGACAATGCAACCCTGTGCAGCACAGAACCATGCAAGACAGCCCCACCATGAGCACCCATCAGTGGGTGGCAGCACACAGTGATGCAACAACAACATACACAATGCCACCACGCACAGCCCCCCGAGGCACAGCTGAGAGACTGACCATGCGTCGGCACATGAGGTACCCCACACATGACAGGGTATGCCCCAGACACCACCACCAGTGGTACAGCACCCTGCACACCCTCCCAAGGACACACCCTGACCCAGCACTGGCCATAACAGCCAGCGCAGACACTCACAGTGGTGTGTGGAAGCATGCACCACACCAGATGAAACACAGTGCATGGACAAACACCCACACAAACCCAAGAGCACAACAACACAGGGACACAGTAGCGGGGCAACCAAACCCACAGTGTGGGCCCATGGAAACCGTGTACACACAGCCTGCAGTCCTCCATGACACAGGAGTGCCAGACACCCTGCACAGGCA
The DNA here is from genome assembly GCA_016271365.2 of Neoceratodus forsteri. Lineage (NCBI taxonomy): Eukaryota > Metazoa > Chordata > Ceratodontiformes > Ceratodontidae > Neoceratodus > Neoceratodus forsteri. Next base: position 604,905,022 of record CM028129.1, read on the forward strand.
CTGTGGACCTGTAAACCACCATCATTTGCCCAGAGCACAAGTCACAGACAGTGGTGCACATCCCCTGCAACACACACAAGCCACAGCATGGAGGTGGGACAACAACTGCGAAGGCCACAGTGTCACCTGAGGCAGACATGCACCACACCAGTGACAGGAGGCAACCCAGCATTGTGACAGGTACAGTGGCTGCCCTGCATGGACAGCCACCACTGACATGCCAGCAGACCATGCAGGTCACAGACATGCAAGGGTGTCAGCTGCACAGGCCATGTATGAGCTGACAGGGGCACCATGGACACAGAGAATGCACCATGGTCCACTGCACACAGTCATCCAGTGCACAGGGCACAACACACACACCACAGACACTGACTGATAGCTACTCCCACACCTAAGTCACCTCCCCACAGACACACACACACATACCCATGACTGCACCGCCCCTGCTGCCATGCACACCACTGCAGCTGAGCACCTATAGCCCACTGCAAATCAGAGACCACCACGATATTCATATCAAAAGATTTGTCTTCAAACATATCAAAAAGAACTATTTACAAAACTATGTACAAATGTGGGGGGAGGGCCACAAACAAGGTGGGTGTGGGTAAGTGGCAGGGGTGAACAAATGGGACAGGAAAGGAGGGGCGTGAGAGTGGGTCCAGGGGGTAGGGGATATCAGGGGCAGAGGGATGATCAATGGGAGCCCTGCTCCCCACTCCAGCTGCTCTGCCTCCTGTGTCTTCTCCGGACTCCAAGCTGGTCAATCCTTTGCAGGATCTCAAATGATGCCCATGCCACATTGAGGATCTCCTGCAGTGCCTCCTGTATCTCCTACAGCTGTCAGACACCTAGGACAAGGGAGCACAGTCAATAGGTGTGAATGCACAGCCCCATACAGCCCACCCACTGTGCATGGCATATGGCTGTGGGACATGCCTCTGTGATGCTGTGTGACCACCCACAGTGATCACGTCCACAAGACCTGCCCACCCAGGCGCATACAGCCATGCGGACTGCTGCACACACCCACTGGCCAAGTCATGCACAGCACCACCGTGGCCATTTAGTGACATGGCTATGTGATGTGAAGGCAGTGGCACAGCCATGTACCCAGTGCATGCATGGACCACCATCAACGCACTCCCAGACATGCAGTGTCACTGGACAGTGCTGATTGTAACAAGTTGCGTGCATGGCAGTGGTGTCAGTGGATGGTGTCCATGCACCGCTGCCCACCATGTTGCACAGCATGCATTAGTAATCATGGAGGTATGGCACTCACCATCATCAGGCCAGTCCCTTGGGTGCTGTGGACCATCGCCCCTCCTAGCGGCCCTGTTGTCCTGCTGGTGCCACATCTCCCTGGCCAGATGCCTCTCTTCTGTCCCTGTGATGCAAACATGGAGAGAGGAACACCAGTACAATCCTGTAGCAAAGTCCCTCTGCCCTTATGTGTGTGCACTCCCACCCAGCCAAACTCACCCACCCCACACCCTGATAACACCACCACAGCCAACACCGGATGGTCCCTCCCCCAATTTCCAGATGCATACAACTGTGATACCCATATGGAACATAAAAGTGTGTGGATGTAACACCTACCTGGCTGTGGCACCATGCCCCTCCTGGCATGTTCCCGCAGGTGGACAAGCAGGTCCGGTTCCCCCCTCCTCAGGTCACCATACCTGTGGCGGCACTGCTCCACCATCCACCCCCTTCCTGTGGCCTCCTCCAGGGCGTTGGCCACCTCCTCCCACACCTGGCTCCTGGACCTGTCCAGGGGTGCCTCCCCAAACAGTGGGCCATAAAGTGGCTCAACAATGGCCACCAGGTTGTTAAGTTCCATTTGGGTCCACTGGGCAGCCCTCCTCTGTGCCATCTCACTTGCTTAGTCAGCTCAAAATGGTGCTGTGCAGCACGGCTCCACCATGTGCAGATGCTGCACAGTACAGTGCTGCCATTCCCTAATGCACTGTCACCGAACAGCGCGATAGTGGTGCACCAATGCCTGATGCATGGCACCTAGGGAGAAAGGTAGGGCACCGCCAGAGGTGTCCAGGCAATGGAAATGTGCCTTCAGCATCATGAACACCCGCTCAATGACAATACATGTGGTGGAGTGTGCCTCATTGTAGCGTTGCTGTGATGGGGTCAAGGGCTGCCGGTAGGGTGTGAGCAGCCAGGGACGGAGTGGGTATCCACTGTCACCTGTGTGTAGAGGGTGGATGTTAGTTTGGTGATCAGCATCGCCCTGCCCAGGGCCATGTAGGCCACTACCCATATCACCTCTGACCATGCCCCCCAGGCCCTATAATTGTCCATGTGGTTTGCATATTCACCCACTAGGTGGCCAGTGGGGATATCCCCAATCTCAAATCTATGGCACAGTGCCAACTGGTGCCAGATGAAGGCATCATGTGCTCCCCCAGGGTGCGTGGCACAGACATTGATTATGCGCCCCCTGACATCGCACACCACCTGGCAGTTGATGCTGGCATAGCCCTTGCAATTTATATATGCAGCCCTCTCAGGGCCAGGTGGTGTGCGGATGGCCACATGGGTGCAGTCTATTGCCCCTAGCACACCAGGCATACATGCTACCCTGTGGAACCCCTGTATGTTTTCTGTGCACTCCACCGGTGTGCTGGGAAAATGGATGTACTCCGCAGCATGTGGCAGAAGGGCATTGAAGAATTGGGTGAGGTGGCATGACGTGGCCAACTGGGTTATGCCTGTGGTGTCCCCAGTTGGTCTCTGGAAGGTATCCATGGCGAGCAAGAATATGCAAGCTGTCACTTTCATCTCCACTGACAGGGCATGGCTCCGTCATGTGGGTGCCTGCATCACATCACTGCACAGCTCACAGAGCCACCTCAGAATTATCCGACTCAGGCGGTACTGGCCCACAATCTCAGTATTACTGTACAGCTCAAAGCTGGTGCAGGCTCGGTACTGTCTGTTGGGGGCATACCGCCGACGGGCCCTTCCATGGCCACGGCCCCCTGCTACCCGCCTTCTCACCCCACTCATTATGGCCTTCATCTGGATGGTGGCACTGGCCATGTCCCTGGCTTGTGTTCATCCCCCCCAGCAGCTGGTTCTGTATTCCTCCCACTGTCCTGACTGCTACTTCCCCTGCACCAGGAACACCTGCCTGTGCTGGCCTCACTGCATGTGGTGTACTTCCCCCTTCTGCACTGTGGCTCCCCACACCTTCCCCTGTGCCTGTTGATGCCAGCTGCCCTTTCCTGGCCTGCCCTGTGTGTACCTGCTGCCCAGTGTTTTCTGCTGGACTTTGCCCTCATGTGGCTTCCCTGTAGTGTTCTTGCACCTCTCCCTTGCTCCTTTTTATTTTGGCTCATTTCCGCCATGGCACAACTTCCGCTGGCTCCCCTATTGTGCATGGCGCATGTTGTTGAATATCGCATCGCGTCATTTATGCATGGTTCCTCCTCCTTCAGTTGCGCATGCTTTCATTATCATTGCGCTGTTGCTCAGCGTGATTTGGGGCGCGCAACTGCCTCCTGCTGAATATCGCAGAATGGCGTATTTTTGGACTTGCGCAGGTGCAATCTTATTGTGCATGGCTCAACTCTTTTGAATATCTGGGCGTATCTGGGCATATATATTTATATAATATACATTATAGGGGTGCAGTCACATACCTATAGTTAGGGTTTAAGCTTCACTTCTATGTTAAACTCAAACATTTGCACTGTAATAACTTCACAACCTCCCAAGCAATTCACAAGACATTTTGCATGCACCATCAGGGACCAAAGATCTCATGATATAGCACATTTTGTTCCAGTTTGATGTGTGGTTATGGAGATACAGAGTGTCACAAAATGTGAAAATTGTCATTTTTGGTGAAATTCTTTGGCATGCTGCTACGCAAAACAGCTTGGGATTTTGGTCTGAAATGGTTAGGTTACAAAGGTCATAGATCACAGATGTGTCTTTTGAAGGTTTGGTGAAAAAAATAATAATTCTTTACAAAGTTATTACATTTTAAAATTTCCCATTATTTTCAATGGGTGAAGTTAGATGTCCCAGTCTAAAAAGGATCCTTTGTTACAAATGGGTAATCCTTTCTTGCAAATGAGAAATCCTTTGTCACTAATGGGAAATCCTTTTATCTGCTGCTGCCATATTGTTTTCAGTTAGCGGTGGCAACAAAATTAAATAAACAAAATAGAGGGCTTTAGTAAACACCAATAGTTGTGTTTACCTAATAGAGGAGTTCGATACTGGTTTCGTTTTTTCATAACTGAGTCAGAAATGCATTTTCTTAACATGCTGAAATCCTTTTTCGCAAATTGTGAAAAAAGAATCATGAAACAGGATTTGTTCATTTGACACAAATTGTGAAGAAACAACCATGGAAAAGGATTCTGAGCATGGACTAGGATTCTTTTTTGCAAATTGTGAAATAGGAACCATGGAAAAGGATTATTTTTCACAATTTGCAAAAAAAGGATTTTGGCATGTTAAGGAACCACATTTCCGTGTAAAACAATCTCTTATTCCCTGGTAGTCTAGTGGTTTCTTCCCCCTCCATTGTTCACCAATCGCTGTCCCCATCTAAACAAAATCTATTGTTCCCTGGTAGTTTAGTAGTCCCACACCCCTCCTCAATCACTGATTGCTCTCCCAGTATTTTAAACAATATTCCCTGGTAGTCTAGTGGTTCTACCCCCCCCCCCCCGATTGCCAATCACCCTCCGGTATTGTCCCTGGTGTCTAGTGGTCCCTCCCATCCCGATCCTGGTCCTGTGAAATACAAAACATAACCCTGGTGGTTCAGTGGATCTCCCAACCCCACCCTTTCAGGTAGTGACCCACCACCCACTGCCCCCCAACCTGATCCCCAGCCAGTGACCAGCACAGCCCCCATCACCACCACCACCATGGCTGGCTGCTGACTGAGCTGTGAATGTGCGTGTACTATGCAGTATGCACTCATTCACAGCTCAGTCAGTGGCCAGCCATGGTGATGAGTGGAGGGGTATGCTGGTCGCCAGCTCAGGATTGGGTTGGAGGGAGCGGGGTGGTGTGTGGTTAACTACCTGACAGGGTGGATGTTCCACTAGACCACCAGGGTTATGTTTTTTTTTATTTCCCAGAACAGTTACCAGGCATGGGGAAGGACCACTAGACTACCAGAGAACTGTAGGAAGAAAAGAACAGTACCGGGATAGCGATTGATGATTGGGAAGGGGGTGGGATCACTAGATTACCAGGAAATATTTTTTAGAATAAGGGGGTGATGATCAAACATTGGGGGAATGGGGAGGGACCACTAGATTACATGGAGAAGTGGGTACATTAACAGTGCAGCCACCCCAGGCACATTGACAGAAAATTCCAAATGAACATTGTTCATAAAGATCAAGTAATGTTACCTGACCTGGTAGATAATTAACTAAACAGAGCTGCTTGAAATGTAATTTATGTGTTAAAGTATAAGGTAATCCTTCATAATTGTTTGTGATCTTTTTGTGAATTACGTCAAAGTCAGCTTGAGTGAAGTTACTGAATGTTGCAAATTGTAGTTTAGAGGAAATAATGTGAACTAGTGAGAATCGAACCCATTCTGTAGCACTGTTGAACTCATCTTTGTCTCTTGTGACAGTAGGTTATCAGGAATGATTAATTATGCATGATATTTTGATGCACAGGGAGGTATTATAAAAACATGTGCTTACTTTCGATGCTATTCCAAATTAAAAAAACTAATGATGTGTATAGACATCACATCTCCATTCAAGGCTTTTTTTTTTTGCACTTCAAAAGTACCAAAAAAAAGGTCTGTTTGTTTCATCCCAAATACAGTAACATTCTGGCACGGGGTCATAATGTTGCAAGACAGAATGCTGCAGCAATATACCATGCTGTCAATACAGAGCAATATATTGCCAGCAGCATTTCTATATGTTTTGCAGGGGGCTCTGCCCCCTGCACCACCTATTACTGGGGGCTGTGACCCCAACCTCCACAACTAAAATAATCAACTCGGGGTTGTACACTTACATCACATGAAGTGCAAAAAAAAACAGCATTCCATGCGTCTGGGACCAGGACTCGATACCTGGTCCACAGATGTACTACCTCCATTGCTGCCTGTGTCTCATCCTGTTGAGCCATGGCAGCTGCTCAGTGGACCCTCCTCCCAGCAGAGGACTTATTCTCTGCCAGAGAACAGTGACAGAATGCACAACCGTGCATAAATCATTTAGTGTTTTTGCACCCTGTCACTATTCCTACTGACGCGGTGTGTGTTGCATGGCTTTGACATATGCCATCCTACATATGGCAGAGTGACCTGGAAGGTAACCTTCCATGGGTGACATGTGCAACCAGAAGTTTAATAAAGGTTTACAGTATTCCTAACTCATATAAAAACAGTTAAATTGCATTGACTTTCTTGTTTTCTATTTTTCTTAATCCTTTGATTTATTTATTTTTATAATGCTACTCTCATAGTCCTATTATTATAATAATAATAAATATAATAAACTTTATTTGTTTTAAGTGCAGTTCAAAAAATACCAAACTGCTTTTACAAAACACAGAACAATATATAATTAAAACAAGTTAGATAGCAGAATTTTACAAGTTAGTACTCAGGGAAGACAAGGGAAAATAGAAAAGTTTTGAGAGCAGATTTAAAGCTCTCCACATCCCAGCACCCCTTTATCCAAAGAGGTAGAGAATTTCACAGGGTCAGAGCCAAAAAGGCAAATCCACGGGCTCCAGAAGCCTTCAGAAGGACCCTGGGAATCTCTAGCAATGCCTCCTCAGCTGAGCGGAGTGGTCAGAGTGGGTGGTAGAGACAAAGGAGATCTTGCAGAAAACTCAGTCCCTGTCCATGTAGGGCTTTATAGATTAGCAAGCCAACCTTGAAGGTGATATGCCCCTGAACTGGCAGCCAATGCAGTCTGTCAGCAGAGGTGTAACATGGCTAGATCAAGAATGCCCAGCCAACAACCTGACTGCAGCATTCTGCACCAGCTGCAGGCAATGGATATCAACCCTGGACGCCCTAGGTACAGGGCATTGCAGTAATCAAGGTGGGAGGTCACAAAGACATAGAACAAAGTCAGAAGATCACTGGGCAGCACCAGGTGCTTAATCTTGGTGATATTTCTCAGATGGTAAAATGAGATCTTGATGACAGATGACACCTGACTCTTCAGTGTCAACCCCTCATCAAAAATAATGCCCAGGCTCCGCACCCATTCAGAGGACATCAGCTGGTGACCACCAAGCAAAAGCCCAGAGGCTTGCCCAGCTGAGGACCCCTCTACCCAGTGACCAGTGTCCACCACCAAAACCTCAGTTTTGTCATGATTCAACTTCAGTCAGTTGACACTCATCCAGTCCTGAATTTCGGTGAGGCAGTTGTTAAACACCAAGACCGAATCATCCTGGTTGGGCAGAAAGGACATGTATAGCTGAGTATCATCTGCATAGCAGTGAAAATTCAAGCCATACCACCTTATAATGTCTCCCAATGGCAGCATGTACACTGTGAATAACACAGGCGAAAGCACTGAGCCCTGGTGTACCCCACATGGCAGACAGAATGTGTCAGAGGCATAAATTCCCAACGCAACTCTCTGAGATCTTCCCACGAGGAATAAATGGAACCATCTGAAGACTGTTCCTGACAGTCCAAAGATCATCCACTGGTGATCCTGCAATACACCATGATCCACGGTGTCAAAAGCTGCAGAGAGATCAAAGGGGACTAAGATGGAACGAGTCCTCTGATCTCTTGCTATCAGATCATTGAGCAAACAAACCAGGGAAATCTTGGTGCTATGCCTCTTCCTAAAACCTGATTTAAGAGGATCGTAAATGTCATGGATGGTAAGGTGGTCATCCAGCTGCAGCGCGACCACCTTCTCAATAACCTTGCCCACAAAGGGCAGGTTAGAGATGGGTCTGTAGCTGGTGAGACAGTCTGGGTCGAGAGAAGATTTCTTTATGAGGGGTGTCATCACTGCCTCTTACAGGGAGTCAGGAAACTCACCCATCTGAAGTAAACTCCGGACTATCTCAGCCAGGACCAGGCCGATGACATCAATGTACCCCATAAGGAGGCAAGTTGGGCCTGGATCCAAACTATAGCATGTTGGCCTCATATTCTGGACACTCCTTATGACATCCATGATCGCCAGCTGGCTAAAAGCCAACCAACCAAACCGAGGTTCTGCAATCTCCGACCGAATGCTACCCAGCCCATTGGAGTGAGTTAAGCAGATCTCTGATCTAATGCCAGCAACCTTATCTGTGAAGAAGCAAGCAAACTCACACTTATCCTGTGATAATGCTCTCCAAACTTGCAGACAGGCTGGATTGTACAGTCTGTCCACAACTCAGAAGAGCTGAGCAGGTCAGTTCCTCACAGCGGTGATCTCTCTGGACAGGAACTCTGCCTTCTTATGGGAGATCACCAATTGATATTCTGAATAATTGTCCATTAATCTAAGTCTGTTGTCATCAAAGCCAGATTTCCGTCAGCAACGCTCCATCCTTCGCCCCTCTCTCCTCATCTCCCTCAAGGTCCTATCAAACCAAGGGGACCGAGGGAGAAGGGTGAGGGGGTGAACACGTACAGGAGCAATGGAGTCCAGTGCTTCTGTCACAGCCATATTATAAGCTTACAGCAGGCTGTCCGGACCCCTTCTAGCAGTCGGAAATCCCAATAGATCCAGTACTGCCATCAGGCCATCTGGGGTTACTCTCCTTAATGGGCGGTACCGGATCATCTCCACAGGGGCAGGCCTATGGGCCTGGAAATTGAACTGGATAGTGTAATGGTCAGACCAACTGACTGGCTCCACTGCCAAATCAGAGGTCTCCATACCCAGGAGGAAGACCAGGTCCAGAGAATGACCAGAACTATGGGTTGCAGAGGCAACTGCCTGTGTGAAGCCCAACAATGTCATTAGTTGGAGGAAGTCTTGACCAAACTGCGAGAGTTCATTGTCGACCCAGGCATTGAAGTCACCCAGCACCATCAATCTGGGTGACTTCCTGAAAAAATTGCTTCCCGTTACCGGGTGGATGGTATATTGGAAGAACCTTGCACTCCACACTTGCACCCATGATACATTCAAAGGATCTGGTCTCCCCCATTGGCATGTCTATCAGGCCCATTTCTGTTTTAAAACAAATGGTCACATCCCCACCCCTGTGATCCAGTCTAAGGCGGTGTATCATTGAGAAACTGGTTGGAACTACTGACTCTAAAACTGGGCCAGCATTTTCATCCAGCCAGGCCGTGGTGATGCATGCTGAGTCTGATGACTCAACAAGATCAGAAATTATTGCTGTCCTGTTTTTAATGGACCTGGCACTGCATAACACCGCCACGTTGGATGAGACTCTGAGGCTGATCGAGTAAGCTGCCCACTAAAAGTGGAGCCCTTGGGTATGGGAACCAAACAGGGAAAACCCCTGTGCAGTCTCCATTTCACCCCTGGGCATCTCCTTGACTCCACAACGCCAATCTGGCCACATTGCTGTCCCCCTCCCTGCAGTCCAGAGCCCCCCCACCTCTTCCTTACTATCCCCAATGCTGGACAATGATTATAAATGTTGGCACGTAAAGGGGGACAGCTAAAGGGATGGAGGCCCGGAGTGCAGATGAGGAGTAGTGCCAACACATTTATTAGCTTTTGTAGACTAGGTAAGTACACTAGACAAAACAATTGCCTATTTTCAGGTGCGACCCGGGAGAGTACAAAGAAGAACAAAGTTCATACAAAGAACAATGAGATACAGTTAAGCATAACACCATATTAAGTAGAAACAGGTGACATCACATTACATAAGGAGTAAGGATACAACACAGTTGGGTAGGAATAGAGCATACATAGGACCACATAAGGATAAGAATAGTGCATCAACAAATCATCACCCAGCAGCATAGGGTGAATACATTTCTATACAGACCAGGACCACCAAACAGTACATCCAACAGCGCTCCACTTAGAGCAGAGAGTAGGTACAATATGATACAAAGCAGGACCATATAGTCCCTAGCCACCCAGAACAGCCACCCCTAAATTATCAATCCTCGGACCACCAAATAAATAACACAAATAAAACAAACCCCACCAAAACAAATACAATTAAATCCCCACTAAAATACACTTAAATTAACCTAATACCCAACAGCCCCCTAACCCAGATAAATGCAACAATAAATGCAAGTGAAAGTTCAAACTCAGATAACAATGGTGACTAGAATTGTCCAACTTAAAGTTTTATACCAGCATACTAAGATGAAGTTCATAAACTTAATGTCCAAAGAATTTCACCACACCACAGCTCTCAAAAAACTTTGTAGACAGGAAGGAGGGCTCTCACCATCTCCTAACCATTGAAAATTAGTCCAAAGGAAGCAGCCCTCTCACAGCCACATCCAAAAAGCATATAAAAGTGAAAAGCTCCAGAAAAGAGGCCCTCTCACTGCCTCTTCAAATTGCTCAAAGTTATATAAATATGTGGTTATTTATCTCCAACAGACGCTCTCGGGAGCCTGACTAACAGTCCACAGTTTGCAGAACCAAATGAGCGGGGACGGATCTTCAGAACATGGATATTCAACATCCTATCGATAGCCAGATCCCGGCCCAGCCCCGAGGAAGGCACCAAGGCAAGGACCGCTCTCCCCACTTGAACCACCAGAGGAGCTGGACCTCTGCCAGGCCACCCCCGTGGCCCTAGGAATTTGGTAAAATAACCACCCTTCAACTAGCATTCCCGACCGCTCGGGAGGAAATGGCCGCCCCCCCCCCGCACACACCTGTAGGCAAGCCAGTCTGGCTAGCCTCTCCTCCACTTCTTGTGAACTCCTTCTCAGCAGATACTCTCCTCAGTAACGGGACCTCCTTCACCACATTAGGCCAGAATCCAGACACCAGATGACGCTCAAGTTAACTCCACAGCAACTGCTCACAACTTCACAATGTTCCCAATAGTCTCCTTCACCATGCTCAGAATGAACAGTCACGGCCAGTAAACGACTAGAAAGAAGTCACTCAGTGCTAAATGCCAGCACTGATAGAATACACAGTCCCGACTGGAATGTTTATCGAGTAATTGCGTTCTCACAGCAGACCAATAACAACACTAAAGCTGAAATCAAAATAAAACTAAGCCACACTGAGCCGTATTAGAACTTTGTGCACAGAAAAGAACCACACAAAATAAAATAAGTAAATGACTGCACCGTAAATGAAACATAATAAAACTTATTTCATAAAAACAAACTGATAGTATGGGGATGCACCAGTGGCTGAAAATACAGGCAGAAAATATGTTTAACAAGTTGTCAGTTTTGGAAATTAAACCATAGACTGTCAAAGAAAGTGTATTTAATTATTCAAGTTACAATCTCAAAGAAAAATCTTTGCAGCAAGAAACATGAAATTACAGTCTGCATATAAGAATTACAGTGTCGCTGTACAGGATCCACAACACACATGAAAATACTCTCTATAGTAATATAGATCAGATATGACATAATTTTTTTACTCCTCACTTTCTCTGATAGGACTTATTTCCCTTAACCAGCACAGTTCATTCACATTGACTTCAGGCTGCACAATAAAAACTAATAGTGTTAATTAACAGCAACATTTAATTAATGAATAATGTTTCTATTCACAAAAATAGAAAAAAGTACTGTCAGTTGCAGTTCAATACTGGCAATGTTTAAAGCTGAGCTGACTGACAGAATTGAATTCACGATGTCAGTAAAGTCATCTCCAAGTGAATTTTTTTATTTGTAAGCACAAAGCTGTCAAAGCTTTCCAGCATAAACAGACTGAGTGATGTAGCAACATCAGATGATCACAGATCAGGCATCGATTCAGCCATCAGGGATGAGGTATTTTTTTCAATACAAGTCTCAAGGCAAATAAAGATAAATTATAACCAACTGCAAACTTTATTTACATAGAAACATAGAAGTTCACGGCAGATAAAGACTGCAAGGCCCATCCAGTCTGCCCGTGTTTCCTACCTTATGAATGTGCCACAGGCCTTTACTCTGTCAATGACCAATTTATTCATATTCATCTGTATTGCTCCCTTATGCTTATCTCATACCTGTTTGAAGCCCTGCACTGTATTCATATCCACCACTTCCTAAAGTAGGCCATTCCATGCATCCACCACCCTTTCTGTGAAAAAGAACTTCCTCACATTACCCCTTAATCTACCTCCCTCTAATCTCATGATGTGTCCTGTTGTCTTGCTATTTTTCTTATATTGAAACATGTTAGACTCTTTCACCTTGTCACTGCCCGTAAGATGTTTGAATATTTCAATCATATCACCTCTCTCCCTGCTTTGCTCTACGGTATACATATTGAGCTCCGTTAATCTGTCTGCATATGTTTTCTGATGCAATCCCTGCATCATTTTGGTAGCCCTTTTCTGGACTGCCTCCATTTTGTTAATGTCCTTGTGCAGGTGTGGCCTCCAGTACTGCACACAGTACTCCAGATGGGACTTAATCAGTGTCTTGTAAAGAGGAATTATTACCTCCTATGACTTGTGATACCCCTACTAATGCCCCTGAACATCTCCTAGCCTTATCTACGGCTCTAGTGGTCTGCTTGGATGATTTCAGGTCATCTGTGATGATGATGACCAAGTGTCTTTCTTCTCTTGTGATTGCCAGCAACACCCCTGCCCAACCTATAGGTAGCTTCAGGGTTTCTCTTCCCTATGTGCATGATCTTGCACTTCTTTGTGTTAAACCCCAGTTGTCACTCTTCAGACCATTTTGCCAGTTTTTCCAGATCTCTTCTCATTCTGCTCACCCCATCTGGATCATCTACTGTACTGCAGATCTAGCAAGAAAACATCAGGCTATTATCCACAACACCTCCCACAGGGAAACAAGTATATTGTTACAATCTCTCAAGAATTATGAAGCTATGATTATGCTATCTCAGAAAGTAAGGAAATTCTTTGAAAAAACATTGCTAATGCATCAGTTAGGGTTCCAGCGACAAGAGTTTGGAAATGTGATGTTAGGATTTCAGACCCTAACACCCCACCCAATCCCACCCTGCACTCATCAACAGATATTGGGGGTGTGCCTGCCTTGGGGTTGTCAGCCCTAATGCTCACCCCATTCTTCTATACTGTACACATTTTAGCTTATTTACTCATGTAATGGGGTGAGCATTAGGGCTAACAACCCCAAAGACACCTCAGAAACCTGTTGGTGCATGTAGGGAGAGGGTGGAATGTTAAAACCCTAGCACCACATTTCCAAATGTTTGTCACTGTAAACCTCACTAATGCAATAATGATGTTATTTGCAAAGAATATATAGATATAGATATATATATATATATATATATATATGACAAAGAACCTCTGTGCACAAACACTGAGGCAAGGGTTACCCCAAAGGGCATTTGGCTGGGAAGCCAAGTTTCAAGAAAATACAAAATCACACATGCCCACACAATGCAAAGCATCATGGGCTGCATATGCAAATCACCACAGAATGTTATGCTGGTTCAACTTTAAGCAGAATTGCATGGTCCCGAAAGGCCTCTCACACAGTTTGCAAAGGGTGCTAACAGATGACATAGGTCACCCTTTGCTGTGTGAGAGGCCTTGGCCTCACCCTGTTTAAAGTTGAACCAGCATAACGATTCTAGTGATTTACATATGTACCCATGATACTTTAACGTAGCAAATGAGCATCTATATATATATATATATATCTGTATAGTCATTGAAAAAATTTAGTTAATGCACACATTAGAGCTGAAGAACACATTAGGATTTGGAGTCTTGGGATTCTTAGCAAATTAATGGTGCAGTCTTCCTTGGACTTGTCAGCCTAAAAGCACTCCTGCTTTCCCCAACCCAAGCTTTCTGTCTGAAGCATAAGGTAAAGCTCCAAGCCAGTGTTAGGCACATACTCTTTGGAGGTAGATAACGTTGCCTTGCCATTTGGGAGGCAGTATAGTGCAGTGGCTTAAGGATCTGAGTTGCAAATCTGGAGACCTGGGTTTGAATCCCACAGTCCCCACTTGCATACTGTGTGACCCTGAACAAGTCACTTAACTTCCCTGTGCTCCCAGGTCACACCTGTAAACAAGCTTTCAGCTTAGTATGTTTCTCCTGATTAAACAATTGCTAAAAAAAAAAAAAACATGTAACCAACAGAATCAGTTGTTGCTTTCCTCATGCAGATCCCTATGGGAACTGCAGAAAGCAAGGAATCATGTTTCTTTGCTCAGGGGAGGGGATAGGCATTATGGTCGACAAATCCAAGGAACACCACACCACCGATTCATCAAGACTCCTGAGGCACCAAACCCTAAAGGTTTTCATTTCCTTACTCTGTCTGCTTTGTTTTCTTCAACCCTAATGTGTGCTATAGCTTAGCTTTTTGCAAAGAATTTGAGCTACTGTGTACCTAGATTTTGTTTAGGTTCATGGTAGAGTCATCATTAGCATTAATTTACTTAGTAAACATGTTGCACACCTTTGATGAAACTCGTCTTCCTCACTTCGCTCTACAGAACACACATATAACTACCAGCAGAAAAATTCAGTTGTTGTTTTCATTTATCCATTTATTTTTACACCACTCAAACAACATGCTGCTTGTTTCCTCCTCCCACCCCACTTGTCTGCCCACTAAGTGGCCCACATAAGCATTCACCTTCAGAGAACACTGCCACCTTGTCATGTGTCATGACCTCTAACAATTGCTAACATGAAAAAATAATACTTTTTCATTAAAAAAATTATTTTACTTTCAGTTCTGAGCTGCAGTCTCCTCCTGCCTGCACCACTCACTTGCCAAAGCGTTCTCCTTTTTTTGGCCAGCTACAGTGTTTACTCTTTCACTCCCTGCCTGCCCACCCACTGCCTTCACCTCTCTGTCTCACCACTCACTTCTCCAGTTCCTTCATATCTGTTCTCAGGATCCACCCAAAACATAAAAAGCCATTACATTTATTTCATTTGTAATACACACTTTCTCTGCCTGAATCTCTTTCCAGTCTATCAGGTCTGCTCTTTCCAGTCACTGAAACAATTCTAGGTAATGTCACCATTCAATCCAGCTTACTCTGCTCCTTCCCCAAGACAACCAAATAATGTGCACTGCAGCATTTTTTTAAACAAAGCTAACTACAGCTTTCCATTGCCAACTCTTTCACACATGAAGGTGACACCGGCAATCCCTATCTAACATTGGTTCCAACCCGCTTGCTAAACCCTGCTATCATATTGATTACATTTTTTTCAAAGAGCAACTACTTCAGCCAATCCCAGAAATGGGGTATGGGGTAGTAGGGGTGTGTGGGACAAGATATGGAACAAGAATGGGCTTTATGCCAAGGATAGGTTGCACCTCAGCATTGAGGGTACAAGGGCATTCACACAGGGGCTGGAGAAGTACATTAAAAATAACATAGATTTAAACTGAGGAGGGGAGGAGCTGAGTCAGATAGCAGGGAGGCAGCACCTTCCAGAGGAGACTGGAACACCTTGTGCCCCAGAGACAGAGGAGGAGAATGAGGAGAATTGCCACCATCTCAGAGACCTGGGCCACCCAATACCATGACTGGGATCTCACAATCCCGGGATGCAAGGTGTTCTGCAGGGACTGGGAGGGGGGGAAGGGGAGGAGAGGTGGCTATTTATGTCAGAGAGGAGATACTGTGTACCAGGGAGGAAGGGGATGAGGGGAGGCCAGAAGCCATATGAGTATTGCTCCAAAGTCCTAAAGGTAAGAAACTCAGGATGAGGGTGGTGTACAGGCCACCCTCATAGAACGAGGAGATGGATAGGGAGCTGGAGGAGAAAATCAGGAAGGTCAGTGGTAAAGGGAATACAGTTATAATGGGAGACTTCACCCTACCTGGGGTTGACTGGAAGACAGTAACTACAGTACATGCCAGGGAACAGGTGTAGCTGGAGGTTATCCAAAACAGTTACCTAGTGAAAGGGGTGATGGATCCTACTAGGAAGGGGAACATACTGGACTTGGTTCTAACAAATGGATACCAAGTCCTGGATGTGGTAGTACAGGACCCTCTAGCAGGAAGCGAACACTGTTCAGTGTGGTTCCTCCTTAACACAAGGAGGGAGTCTGCTAAGACCAGGACAAGAGAGTAGGATTTCAGTAAACCAGATTTTGCCAGAATGGACAGCATCCTAGAGGGGTATTTAGCTGAAATTAATCCAAGGATGGATGCTAAACAGAAGTGGGCTATCATTAGGAAGGGGCCTAATGAGGCCATGAACATGTGCCAAATCTCAGAGTAAGCAGTCCAGGTCAAAAAAACCTAGCTGGCTCAGCACGGAGGTGGAGGGGAAGGTGAAGGAAAAGAGATTGGCCTTCTTCAAAAAATCTGGGCGTGAGGAGGATAGAAAAGTGTTCTCAAAGGCATCTAGGGAGGTGACCAGGTCAGTCAGGGCAGCCAAGGCAGCAAAGGAGCAGAAGTTGGCTCAGGGGATCAGAGAGGGGGAAAGGGGTTATTTAAATACATAAGGGAAAAGAGGAGTTGTAGGGATGACATCGTTAGAATCAAGAGACAGGGAGGATGGGCGGAACAAGGGGAAGATCAGGCAGAGGCACTCAATGAGTATTTCTACTCAATGTTCACAAAAGAAAGGGATGGCCCAATACCGCAGGGGGAAAGGGAGTAAAGGTGGAGGGGAGCCGAGATAACAGACGAGTTCATCCAAGAGGATAGAGTTCTGAAGGGCCTTAAAGGCTTGCAGGTGGACAAGGCACCAGGACTGGATGGTGTACACTCAAGGGTCCTGAAGGAACAGGCAGAGTTGTTGGCAGGCCCTCTGACAGACCTGTTCAACACCTCCTTGGAGATGGGGAATGTACCCAGAGACTGGAGGATGGCTCATGTAATGCTCCTTCACAAGAGTGGACCCAAGGATCAACCGGGTAACTACAGACCGGTGAGCTTGACTTCCATAGTGGGGAAGATGATTGAAAACATTCTGAAGGAGAGGTTACTAACCTTTCTAAATAGCAATGGCCTGCAGGATGAGAGACAGCATGGATTTGTCATGGGAAGATCTTGCCAAACTAACCAGATTGACTTCTTCGACTGGGTCACTAGGGCAGTTGACGAAGGCCATGCTGTGGATGTCCTGTATCTGGACTTCAGCAAGGCTTTCAACTCTGTGCCACACAGGAGGTTACTGAGCAAGCTGAGGGAGATGGGAGAGGAGGAAAAACTGGTGGGGTGGGTTGAGAGCTGGCTGCAGGGCAGACAACAGAGGGTAGTTGTAAGGGAGGAGACATCCAAGCCACAGCCAGTAATAAGTGGGGTACCACAGGGTTCAGTGGTGGGCCTTGCTTTGTTCAATGTCTTCACTGGAGACATTGCAGAGGGGGTCAAGAGTAGATCTGCCTGTTCGAGGATGACACTAAGATTTGCACAAAAGTGGACAATGAGGAAAAGAATCAGGTACTCAGAGAGGATCTAGCTAAACTTGAACATTGGTCTAGGGAGTGGCAGTTGGGGTTTAACACTAAGAAGTACAAGGTCATGCACCTTGGAGCCAGAAATCCCAAGAACAGCCACTGGATGGGGATGGGCAGGTAATGGTTTCAGAGGAGGAAAGGGACCTGGGGATGATAGTCACAGGGAACATGAAGGTATCTGCACAGTGTAGGAGAGCTGCAGCAAGGGCAAATAGGATGCTGGGGTGCATTGCCAGAGGGATGACCTCTCGAAAGGGGGAGGTCATCCTGCCACTGTATAGATCACTGGTGAGGCCACACTTGGAATACTGTGTACAGTACTGGTGCCCATACCTCAAAAAGGATGTGAGATTACTGGAGGGGGTGCAATGTAGGGCTACAAAAATGATCATGGGACTAGGGAAGTTGCCATACGAGGAAAGGTTGAAAGAGCTCAACATCTACTCGTTGAAAGATAGAAGGGTAAGAAGGGACATGATAGAGACCTTTAAGTACTTGAAAGGCATAAACAAAGTCAGGTAGGGAGGATTGTTCTGCTTAAAGGGGGAAAGGGTCACTAGGGGCAGAGTCTGAAGTTGGAAGGGGGAAGGTTTAGGAGGGAGATGAGTCACATAGAGAGTGATGACAGGTTGGAACGCACTGCCGGAGGAGTTAGTCACTCAAAGGACAGTGGATAGCTTTAAGTGAGGTTGGGATAGAGTCAAGGGCAGGATTAGTACAGACAAAAACACAAAGGGGAGAAGGACTGGAAAAGAGGAGGAAGATAGGAGTTTGGGTGGGGGTGGGGCAGTTGTAGTGACATGAAACTAACAGCGGCACAATCAGGCAGACTTGATAGACCTGTGGGCCTTTTTCTGCTGGCAAGTTTGTAAGTTCATAATCAGTACTGAAGCAGCAGTGTCAGCACAGGCATCACACCAGTGTGCCCATGGCAACAGCTCAAAGAAAAAATGGACAAACACAGCTTCACCAAAAAGTTCAACATTACTTAGATATTTTACAAAAAATTTAAAATAATGAACAAGCCCAGAGCATCAGAGGGCTGGCTGGGAGGAGGCTGGGTAAGCATCCCAGGGACAGCTCTTCACCTGTGGGGGGGAGTTTTGGAGGTGCCCAGCACTTGGGTGAAAGCCTGGCTCTTGTAACAGAGGAGAAGGTAGTGGCAGAAGTCTATGGGGGATGAGTGGGAGCATGCATGCCCATATGCTGACTTCATTGCATGTCCATGCCTAGGGTACCAACACAAGGGAAAAACCCTGTGCGGCAGTGCAGAGTCTGGCCTCCAACCCCACGCCGAATGATGCTGCAGCCAGCCCCAGGACCAAACATGGTAGATTTTGATCTTACCCTTGGGGGTCCCACTGTAGGGGGCAACTCATGGGACTATGTTTTGAGCAGCTGTTGGGTGATGTTGGTGATGGGTGTGGTGGCACTGAGTTGGGGAATATCCCTGCCTGCCGTGTGGAGAGAAACAGATTTGAAAACAAAAGTAATAAAAGTTAGGCATTTGACAATGTCCCTGTCTATTGGATAAATGGAAAATGCAACAGGGATGTTCTGGAATAAAGTATTCATTTTCACTCAAGCTATTTGACCATAGGCAACCACTCATTGCATAGTCCACTTGTGAGGTTACCCAAGGTCAAACATCTCTCATGAAAAAATATCATTGGGCTGGATTTTACAAGGATCAGAAGTGATGCAAGCCCCAGTGCACTGGGCTTGTGGAAATCTAAAGGGATTTTCTATGCCTTCCATAGAAAGACAATCACTACCCATCATTTCATGGTCTAACTTACGTCTGAACTGGGGACCCTTTACAGGCATCTTTCAGCTGAGATTTGGTGCAAGCTATCATAAATTGGTTTGATTGCTGCAGCTGTGCCTGAGATTGTAAAATCAGGTGCAGCTGCAGCAATCACCAATGCTGCAGCCGCATCTGTGCCAGAGTTTGATGTAGGGCTGGATGCAATCCCTACATCAGCCTTCTAAAATCTAGCCTATTTATTCCACAGGTCCCTGTTGTATATCACATATATTATACTGGTGCGGTAGCACCAGTATAGTTAAGGTTGATTGAGAGTTACTATGTTAAAACCCTAAACTGGCACCTTAATATTTTGGCAGCATTCACTGGAATTATCCCAGATTTGGCATGTGTTGTCTAGGAACGATGGTTTCAAAATGTGTAAGGTTTTATGACAAAAGCTTGTATGGCTTCTGAGATCTGCATATGTAGTTTGTATGTCAAAGGCTACATTTTTTTCTTGTATTTAAAGAGCAGGTTCTTACTGCTGCAGGCCTGCCCCCATCAAACATATAACAACGTTTACCTGTCCCCAAATGGACTGCAATATAAAGTTTAATTTATGTATTGCAGTATTCACAGAAAAAAAAGGATTGTTTTATCCTCCCTGGCACCCACAGCCGAAACAATCGCACTTCCATACTTCCATATTTGGAAAAACTCCCCAACACTAGCACGTTTTGTGATGTTAGCAAATGAAGAATGTAGGGGTGCACACCATAGACTATAGTGGTGGTGTTTTTTAAAGGCTTTCTATTATACTTTAGAATGCCAGTTATGACAAATGTTGGTTACCGTTCAACTAAAAAGAATATACATGTACAAGCTGCCATCATGAAACTTTCCTCATACTTCGACCTTGCCTGCTAGACAATGCATGCAAACCTTCAGCTAAAGTCATCAAACTCTGCCCAAGCAATTAAGGTGCAAAGTTAAGGGTTTAACATAGACACTGTCACTCAACCCTAACTAGACTGGTACTACCGTGCTAATAGAATATATATGTAAAAGAAAAATCTGTGAAAATCTTGTGCTGTGATTGGACTAAACACACCACATGACCATGCATTATTCTACAATGACAGCACCCGTACACTTATTTTCAGCACCCATAACCTGCCCACTGCTATCGCAGACCAGGAAATCATGCCACATCTACCATAAAGCAACTGATACAAATTAAGAAACTGGCACTATAAAAAATATAGCTTAAAAATTCTTTACTTCCTCATGTTCCTCCCCCAAAAGTTATTAGAAACCCTAGCATACACTGTTCTTAATTAATTGTATCACTTATCTGTTTGATCCTGCTATTTGTGTTGTCCCCCTTAATTCTCATCTAGAGATTACTTTTACTTTTATGCTTTTAAAGGGAAACTAACATGAAATTATAAAATGTATCAATATTGATACCAATGGAAATCTGCTTTACATAAGCTATTGGCTGAACCTGTAACACTTTTAGGGTCAGAACTGTAACCCAATTAGTTGCCCCTCCCTTTATAGCTGCAGGCAACCATTTTCTGAATCACACGCAGGAAATTACATCACATCAGGGGAAAACAGAGGGAAAATACATTGCTGTCAGTAATTTATAATGAATAATTTTTGATCCCCTCAACTCTCAGTGATATTTGTGGTAAATTGTGCTGATAGCATTTTCAGGCATCAGCAACCTTGCCATCTTACAAATTTGTAAAGCCACTGTATCATGGAGCTACAAGTATATTTCCCTGTTATAAAAAAGTTGTGTGCTGCCAGTGCCAACAGTTTCTGAGCTCCTTTGTGGTTTGATTTGTACAATGTTTAGTGATATTACAGTTGAGTGAAATGTTTTGCACCTGTGTGGTTTGCAAACAGTCATGCTAGTACCACTCTAAACAATGTTTGCACCAGTGCTGTTTTACATTTCTTTGTACTGAAGTAGTTGTGTATAATTGTCATTTTGCTAGCATCATTTTGTGTAATAAGCTGCTGTCGAGCTGTGACAAGCTGCTGTATATTTCATGTTGGAAAAGCAAGATAGAGTGAAAAAGCTGCAGTCATAAAGAAAATATTTTTTTTTTATTTTGATAAAAGAAAGCCTATTTCCAGAGTGTTCGAATAAACATTTTTAGTTTTTGAACCCTTAAAAGGATCTTCTACTGAGTATTCCCAATATTACTTATACCAGTTATCTTACCTATCACACACCAGCACAAAACAATAAATGATTTATCAAAGGTAGCCTAGTTGAGATGTAACATCTTTTTTCCATTGGGATCCTGTTTCTACCCATTTGTACAGCAGAGTGGAATGGAGCATAGGGAGGTCAAGTCACTTGCTGAAGGTCACACTGTTAGTATTTGGCTCTACTGAGGTTTGCATCTGTGACCCCCCAGGTGCAAATCTGCTCTTCAAACCAATAGACCACACTGCCTCTTATTACACAAAATGATGCGAGCAAAACATAAATTATACACAACTGCTTCAGTACAAAGAAATGTAAAACAACACTGGCACAAACATTGTTTAGAGTGGTACTAGCAGGACTTTGCAAACCACACAAGTGCAAAACATTTCACTCAACTGTAATGTCACAAAACATTGTACAGATCAACAGAACCCCAAGGGAGCTCAGAAACAGTTTTTTTTTTAGTTTTTTTTTATTATTTGAAATATCAGATATACTTCTGAGCCAGAGGCTCTTTTACAGAGGTTCCACATCATACATAGAATACAGGATGTTGTAAATCTATATACAGGGTAATAATGTAGAGTTACAGCAATACAGTGATACAAAATGACATAACTACAAAACATAGATTGAGAAGCCAACATACAGTGCCTAGGAAAGACTTAACGGCTAGCAGAGATGGTATAAAAATACAATTCAAGTACACTAAGATTATATTTGCAACCAAGTGCCATCTGTGGGCATAAAAGTGCATCAGGGAGAGAGAAGAATACAAAGGCAGCCAGAAAAAGGCAAGTAGGAGGGTAAATGGGTAAGGGGGAGAGGGGGATAGGTGAAAAGTAAGAGAATAGTGAGTGGAGACAGTGAGGAGCGGGGGATAATTATGGGCAGTTGCAGCGGTTCAGCGAGAGGAGGTGCTGGCAAAGTTTTGTTTTAAAAGGGCCAAGTTTGTCAGTAGCCAGGATATCATGGGGCAGGCTGTTCAACAGGTTGTGGGCCCGGTATGGAAAGGCACACTGCCCAAGGGCGGCTTTACAGAAAAGAACAAGGTACAAGCCTTTTAAGGGGCCCCTGGTAGTGCACAGAGAGGGGGGTGGGAGTCAGAAAATGAAGGATCGTGGGGACTGGCAGGACAAGACTTTCTTGGCTATTAAGCAAGTGTGGTATGCTAGTTAACCTTTAAAGTCCAACCAGTGTACTTGCTGGTAAAGTTCACAGGTGTGGGTAAGCCAATGTGCTCCAAGAACAAGCCTGCAAGCTTTGTTAAGAGAGACTTTGATCCTGTTGAGGGCAGTGTCAGATGTGGAGCCACAGATTACTATGCCATAGTCTACTGCAGAGAGTACTAAGCTGGTGACAGCAAGATAGAGGGCGTCATTAGTTAAACATTTCTTATGCCTATACAAGAGGCTGATCCTAGTATTAACAGCTTTGCAGACTAAGTCAACATGGCCTTGAAAGGAAAGGGTGGTCAAGGGTAACCCCAAGATATTTAAAGGTGTTGACCTGTTCTAATGGTTAGAGATGGTCATTAAGAATTGTGAGGGCAACATTTTTGTATTTGTTTTGTGTGTTTGCAAATAACATAGATTTTGTTTTTTTTATAGTTTTTGATAAGCTTGTGTTTAGTGAATCATGACTCTAACTAATAGAAATTAGCCTGAAGAGAGCATTGTAGTATGGACAGGTCCAAGTGACAAGTATAGACAACGGCGTCATCAGCATAGAGTAACAGGTTACCAGAGCAGGCTAGAGGAAGGGTATTTAGAAAGAAACTAAAGAGGAGAGGCCCAAGAATAGACTCCTGCAGGACCCCAGAGTAGACAGGTAATGAGGAGGAGAGGATGTTACAGATTTTCACTTGCTGGGAGCGTCCATTGAGATACTTCATAAACCAGGAGGTGGCTTAAGGGGGAAGGGCCAATTGAATGGAGGGATGAGACCAGGAGGTCATGGTTAACCATGCCAAATGCTTTTGTCAGGTCAATGTACATGGACCCTACTAACTAACCCAGATCAAGGGTTTTGTGGGCAAAGCTGGTATATTACAGGAGAGCAGTTGTGGTACTGTGTCCCTTACAGAAACTGTACTGTTGGGCTCACAGGAGTTTGGGCTCCACTAGGTAGTCAGACAGTTGATCTGATACAATTTTTTGAACTCATCATGGTGCTCAGGCACAGATGAACTCATTGACATGGGAGGTGCTATACAGGGGTGTGAGGCGGGTGCACCCAATGGAGAGCTCCATAGCAAGTGGCAGGCTAATGGGCTGGCAGGTTGGGGATGATTCAGTTTCTGTTGTTTGGGTGGAGTTGGCCAACTTTTCAAAGGACAGAGCTGCAGCAATAATGGTACGGCTTGGTCCTTTGATGTGCAAAGCCCTGCATTACGTTTACTTCCTGGTTGTGCGTGCACATTGCCGTAGCACAGTGTAAATGCACTGAGCCTGCTCACTGCTCCTATCTTTCCATTTGAGCCCCACCACCAGCAAATCTAACAAGGGTACATTGCTCCCCAAGCTATGTACAGCCCTGTACAGCAAGCCCTTTCTGATTGAAGACCTAGCACATAGTTTAGGCGACTCCTACCAGCTTCCTGCCCCAAATTCTGAAATCAAACCAACTCAATGTTGCAGTGTAATTTATAGCATTTAGCACGTCATTTCTTCATGGAGAACAATGGACTACAGCTCCCAGCTTTCACTGCTGTTAGTCATGGTGTGTGTGGGGTCATAGGTTAAAGATCACATCGAGCATGGGTGAAAGTGGTGGTATTCGCACTCGACTTGTTTCTACTACAGGACTACGGAGTACAAGGACTTCATCCTAGTTCTGTGTGCTATACCATCCCCGGCTGACTCTTCCCTTGTGTGTCAGGGGTGCCCTGCCCCCACAAATCACCATGGCTCCCAAGATTCTGCCATTCTTGAGGTGAGTCTCCCCCTTGGGCCGGCGTGGCTTTTCCTTGTGCAGTTTGGGGTGGGGGTTGAAAACCATTAGTGCTGCGCTGTGTTATGCTTTCTCAAATCTGGTCATAGGGCCACTGCACCTCCCACAACCACTGCCTGTCCATTACACTATAGGGCTGTCCAGTGGTCCCCCACCCATCCAGAGTATCCATTGGATCATAGTCATAGTTCTTGGCTGTGTAGAGCCCCCAATTGCCTGTTCATTCACACATGCACAATCCCTGGCTGGTTAGTAGTCCCCCAACTATTTATCTTTAACATCCTTATCAAAGTCAATGTAACCCCCCACACACACACTCATTGATGACACTATTGATGTCACAGTCTCCTCCTCCTCATCCCCACTACCCCTCTACCTCATAAAATGGATGAGATCTGACAGGAAGCTAGTGAACTGCCGAAAATTATAGGTGTTTTCTGTTTATCTTTTTAGCAAGATTACTTGGGATAGCCCAGCTAAGATTAATGTCGGATCAAGGGTGTAGGGTGGCATACTCATTGTACACATTATTGTATAGTTTTTTTAGTACTGGTTGCAAACAATATGCCTTTTTTCTACCATTGTCATTCTTATGTGGAGTATTTGAGTTAATGTGGTAGTTTCTGTATCTATTTAAATGTCTACTGTTTAGGGCATAGACATGTGTACAACCTGTTTATAGAGATCAGATGAGAAAGATGGCAATAATCTGTTTTGTTTTGTATTGGAGGAGGGCAGCAGTTAGAAAGAGTGTGTATATTTTGTTTTTAAATGGGGTAACAGTTGTACAGAGTGTGTACAAACCAAAAATGTCTAGCTACACCACTGGGTCGGATGGGGGTAATGGGAGGAACACCTGGCAAGTTAGTACTGGTGCCCACTTAGAAAATGAATACTGGGCCAAGGGTAACATTCTCATGTCAGTGTTTCACTTACATCTCATACACTCGCTCTCTTTTTGAGTTTGTCATGCGTGCAAGTGCAGACAAACTCCTTGAAATGAGAGCTGCTTCCAGGAGTGTGAGGGGGGTGTGCCCAGTGAAGAGCTCAGTTCCAAGCGGCGAATCATTCGGCAGGCTGGCGATGTCTCACTTTCTGTTTTGGGGGTAGAGTTGGCCAACTTTTCAAAGGACATAGCAGCACCAATAGTGAAGTGGCTCAGTCCTTTGATGTGTAAAGCCCTGTATTACGTTGACTTCCTGGTTGCGTGTTCACACTGCTGTAGCACAGTGTGAATGCGCTGAGCCTGCCCACTGCTCCTGTCTTCCCATTTAAGCCCTCCCTGCCAGCAAGTCATTCCCTCCCACTTCCTCCCACTGCTGCTATCCTCTTTACATCCATGTTCTGTTGGAGGCCCCCCGACAGCAAATCACTCCCTCCCACTTCCTCCCACTGCTGCTGTCCTCCTCACACCCACATTCCATTCAATCACACACACACACACACACACACACACACAGCAAATCCCTCTCTTTCCCTCCCACTGCTGCTGTCCTCCCCACACCCGTATTCTGTTGGAGGCCCCCCCGCCAACAAATCACTCCCTCCCACTTCCTCCCACTGCTGCAGTCCTCCCCACAGCTGCATTCCGTTTGAACACACACACACACACACACACACACACACACACACACACACACACACACACAGAACAAATCCCTCCTTCTCCCTTCCACTGCTGCTGTCCTTCCCACACCCACGTTCTGTTGGTCTTAGTAAGGAGCATGTCATGGACATGAACCCCTGAGGTGGAGACCAGAAAGGTGCGTGGGAGATCCAGGTTAGCAGGCTTGCAGCAAGGAGTAATTCTGTATGCCCAAGGGATAAGGGAATCCAACTGCATTTTAAATAAGTCAGAAAGGAAACCTTGGATATAAGTAAGTGGCTCAGTGCACTCTACTTCTTCGGTTATCCTCAGTAAATGAAGATTAAATGCTGGGGCCCCATTCTCCAGGTATTCCAGCCAAGTCCAGAGTAATTTGTTTTCTTTCAGAATGCCATCAACAACCATAGTGGATTTATTAATGGTGGTAGTAATAGCTGTATAGATTTTATCCACCTCCCCCCAAAAAATGGCACCAGTGCACATGACGAACATTCGGCATTGACAAATGCTTGTTTTCAATGCTTTAGATATGGGGGAGAGGGAGGATGAATATTGGGCATAGTTGCTGTGGGCAGTTTTGTCACCACTCTTGTAGATAGGAGTTACAATAGCAGATTTCCATAGGATGGGGAATAGACAACTGTGGAGGGAGAGGTTAAGGATCTTGGTGAGGGGGAGAAGTACAGCATGATGGGCCAGACGTAGTAATTTCAACTCTAATGATTCACCACTGACCCTTGCCTTACCCAGTACTCTCTGGAGGTAAGTTTTTGCTTCAGTAGTGGAGATCAACCTGAAATGGAAGGGGGGGGGAGTAATTCGGAGCAGCTGAAGGAGCGGGACAGGCCGGCTTATTGAAGAAGTCAGAAGGAAGTACCCCACTCAGATCAGTAAAGGCCAGGTTAAAGGTATCCGCTATAACCTGAGGGTCCTGGGCAATGGCTCCATTAATGTTAAGGAGGCGGGAGGCAGTGTTAGATTTCCCTGTGAGTTCCTTTACGTTAGCTCAGAATTGCTTACATTTACCCCAGGAGGAGGCAAGGTTCTCTTTAAAGTGATCAGCCTTAGCACAACAGATTTCTCTGGTGCCAGCATTTCATACAGCCAGATAGTTTTGCCTGTTGGCAGGTTTTCCAGAGGTGAGGGCCTTATGCCACAGGCTAACCCTGTCAACCATTAGCTTAAGTAGAGAGGGAGTAATCCAGGGAATTTACTCAGGTTCTTGATTGTACACTTTGAGTAAGGGTGAAGATATCACAGGCTGTATTAAATGTGGAGATGAAGAAATTAAGGGAATAATCTATGTTGGTGTCAGAGTCTAAGGGAGACCAGTCACTAGTGAGAAAGAAATCAGGGGATTTTCCTTGCATGCCTTTTTCAAGTATACGTTGATATGTGGTTTTTGGGGGGGATTTTTTCTAGCAGTTGGACCGATGGCAGAGAGTGGGGGAATGGTCACTCAATGAATCAGGGAGGACCATGATGTCTGAGAGTCACTCCAGGCGGTTGGTGAGTATTAGGTCGATCAGGGTACAAGTACCCATTTTATAATTTATCCCAGTAGGTGAGGGGACAAGTTGTGTGAGGTTGAGTGCTAATGCAGCATCTCAATGCTGGGCCTAGGCAGGGGCAACCAGTTAATGTTGAAGTCCACCAAGAGGATCACCTCTGAATTATTTGGTAGCGTTGTGCAGTATTCAAAAATGGCATCAAATCCAGACTTGGTATTATGGGGGCGTGGATATAGGTGGATAGTACTGTAATGGATTTACTAGCACTGCTGATAGCAACTTTAATGGCCAGTGCATGGGCGACGGCAGCAGGTATACAGGTGTCGAGAACAAGATCCTGGAGTGGGTCTACAAGAAATAGATCACAGCCCCCCTCCCCCGCTTGCCCATTCTATCTGCATAAAGCAGAGTCAGGGATATCAAAGGTAAGCCAGGTTTCCACAATGGCAAGGAAGTCTGGTTTATGTTGAACCACCCAGGCTTGGAACAAGTCAAATTTTAACTGCAAGCTACCGATGTTTAACGATGCAGTCTTGAGGCCAGCAGATGATTGAGTGGAGGGACAGGGAGCTGAGCCAGGCCCAGGGTTGGGGTGGATATTCCCAGATAGCAGTAGAAGCAGCATATCATAGCAGAAGAGTACATGTTTTAACAATTTAGAGGTGGATGAGGAGTGCCTACTAGGGCACTCACTGCAAGATGAAGGTACTCCTGAAAATCTGAAGCAGCCTACTCAGAGCACACTTTTGTTGGGGGATGTTTAATCTCTTTTTATTTTTTGTTTGACCAACATGTGTAGATAGAATTTATTCTCTACATAGCCTTCCATTTTGTGATGTTTTCCAGCCTACTTGTTTGTACTCTTTAAGGTTCTGACTGCCTGCACTGCAGTATGCAACTGTTTATCATAGTAGCCATAAGAATGATTTATCTGTTGTTCCACTTGCTGTTGACTCTAGTGATTGTATAGAGCAGTGTTCTAAGTATTGATTTAGTTTACCTCTTTTAATTCAGATTCTGTGCTCCTTTTTTCACTTTTTTGGGCCCATTGTCTTTAGGCACTGCCCCCCTTCCTGCCTCACTGTGGCTTGCTCTCACCCAACCTAATCTCTGTCTCTTGTCCACAGGAAGCCATTCACTTCTGCATACACTCCACTAGAGTGCTGCTACTGCTTCACACTGGATGCACCCTTCCTCAGAAATGGTATGTCCTGGAGTTGCTCCTGAAAATCTGAAGCACCCCCTAGTGCCACTGTACATGTAAGATTCCCCTAACCCCAGTCTCCATGTTGTTAACATCCCTATTCCAAGCATAACTGGGGATGTCAACCCTCGGTGCCGCTTTACAGACTATGAACACTGGGGTGCCCAATCCCTAGTGTCAGTATACCTATAACAAAGAAAACTGTTTCCTGTCACTTTTTTTTTTATTTCTGCTTTCCAGAAGCAAAGAAAACCACCCAGCAATGTCTTTGTGGCCTTCCCTGACCTCTGTCAAACTCCTACATCCAAAACCCTTATATAGAAACATAGAAACATAGAATTTGACTGCAGATAAGGACCGCTTGGCCCACCCAGTCTGCCCATTTCCCTACCTACTGGATAAGCTGCAGATCCTAGTTAACCAGCAGCTTACTTCTTCCTACCCCCAACCCCAGAATTGCCTTATGACTATCCCATGCATGCTTGAATTCCACCACTGATTTTGACTCCACAACCTCCTCCGGAAGGCCGTTCCATGCATCCACAACCCTCTCTGTGAAAAAATACTTCCTTAAATTACCTCTGAGCCGCCCCCATCATCTTCAAATTGTGCCCTCTTGTTCTTGCACACCTCTTTTTTTGAAAGATACTACCCTCTTGGACTTTGTTGATTCCTTGAGGTACTTGAAAGTTTCTATCATGTCCCCCCTCTCCCTCCTTTCCTGAGGCTATACATATTAAGCTCCTTAAGTCTCTCTTCATATGTCTTCAGTGCAGACCCTGCACCATTTGAGTGCCCTCCTCTGGACAGCTTCCATCCTGTCTATGTCTTTGCAGAGATTGGGTCTCCAGAACTGCACACAGTACTCCAGATGGGGTCTCACCAGCTGTCTGTACAGAGCGATAATAACTTCCTGTTTTCTACTGGTGATGCCTCTCCCTATGCATCCCAGTATCCACCCAGCCCTCCTTGCTGCCCTCTCACATTGCTTGCCCATCTTTAGGTCATCTGATATGACTACCCCCAGGTCCCTTTCCATTTTTGTTGTTGTTAGTATCTCACCCCCCATTGTGTACTCTTCCCTTGGGGTTTTTGTTTCCCAGGTGCATTACCTTGCACTTCTTAGCATTGAATCTAAGCTGCCATACATTTGACCATTCCTCTAACATTGCCAAGTCCCTTCTCATCCTTTCCACCCCACCGTGTGCATCAACTCTGTTGCAGATCTTAGTGTCATCTGCAAAGAGACATACTTTTCCTTCCAGTCCTTCTGCAATGTCGCTATGAAGACATTGAAGAGGACCGTCCTAATACTGAACCCAGCGGTACCCCACTAGTAACCCTCCTTTCTTCTGAGTGGACTCCATTTTACTATTACTCTCTGTGTCTATTCTCCAGCCAGTTCTTTACCCAGGCTGTCATCTTGGGACCCACTCCCAGGCTGGCTAACTTGTATATTAATCTTTGTGTGGTACTGTGTCAAATGCCTTGCTAAAGTCTAGGTAGGCCATGTCCACAGCCCCTCCCTGATCTACTACTTTGGTCACCCAATCAAAGAAATCTATCAGATTCGTCTGGCATGACCTTCCCGCAGTGACTCCATGCTGCCTAGGGTCCTGTGCCCCTCTGGCCTCTAGATACTTGACAATTCTTTCCTTTAGAAGTGATTCCATCATTTTCCCTATCCCTGAGGTTAAACTAACAGGTCTATAGTTTCCTGCTTCTGCCTTGCTCCCACTTTTGTGAAGGGGAATCACATGTGCCCTCCTCCAGTCCTCGGGTACCACCCCATCCTCTCATGATTTGTTAAAAAGGGTAGTCAGTGGTGTCACTAGTTCTACCCTTAGTTCTTTTAGAATTCTGGGATGAATCCCATCAGGCCCCATTGCTTTGTCCACCTTCAGTTTTAAGAGTTCTTTCAGAACCCTTTCTTCTGTAATTGGGCGTATCAACTTCTGTATCCAAGTGTTACTACTGTTTGTTTTATGTACCTCCCCTCTTCCTTTGTAAATGCTGAGCAAAATATTTGTTTAGTATCTCTGCCTTTTCACAATCTCCCTCTGCCCACCGCCCTCCCTTTATTAAGCCTCACTATCCCTCCTTGGTCTTCCTTCGCTCCTGATGTACCTATAAGGTTTTATCCCCTTCTTAACTGAGTTGGCTATCTTTCCTCGGTTTGGGCCTTTGCTGTTCTGACTGCCTTCCCAGCCTCCTTTTGCTTTAACTGATACAGTTCTCTGTCCTGCTCCTTCTGCGATTCCTTGTACTTCCTGATGCTTTCTTTTTCTCTTGAACCTTCACTGCCACTTCCTTTGAGAACCATAGTGGTTTCTTACATCATCTTGTTTTGTTTATTTGCTTCACACAAAGGCTCGTTACCTCTGTGATGGCAGTTTTTATTATTCCCCATTGTTCTTCCACCCTCCTTCCTGCCCATTTGCTAGTGCATTCCTTAGGCACTCACCCATTTGCAAAGTCAGCCTCCTAAAGTCCAGTACTTTTGTCTTTGTATGGCTTGACTCTGTGTTTATTCTGAACCATACTGTTCGATGGTCGCTAGTTCCCAGATGGTTACCCACTTCTACATCTGTGATCCTCTCTCCATCTCCATTTGAGAGTATCAAGTCTAATATTGCTCCCTCTCGAGTGGGCTCCAGTACTAGTTGTCTAAGGCATGCCCCCTGCAGGGCATCTAGAATAACTTATATATTTCATTTCCATACTTTGTGTGCTTTGCATTCTTCAACCATAATGTATGTATTAACATAGTTTTTTGCAATGAATATGTAAACAATAAGACACTGGGATGTGGGCATTAGACCTTTCTGATGCATGGTAAGGAGCATAGTGAAGCATGAGGTGGCAGACTGGGTGCCTTCAGCCCGACTGTACATTAAAAATATTTACAGCACTCCCATGGAGTATCTTATTGCTCTTACAAAATGGGCTTCTGTATTTTATATGCATATAAAAATCTAAATTTTTATGTTTATAAAGAGGAAAATGTATATCTTGAATGTGTTTTGTTATAAAATAGTCTCTCCCCCTCCAGGAGCTAGCTGTACTTTTCTTTTTACTCCTGTAGTTCTCCAGCCCCCTGCACACACTTACTACATTAAAATGATGTCATTTTTTAAAACAAAATATAACTATAGTTTTAATAAAATACTAAAATCTGCTGACTCAAGGTAAATCAAGCAAGTGGGTAGCGAGGAGGCTGAGCATCAAGTGAGTAGCTCGAGGGAGTGGATGACCAGGTGGGAGAAAAGGTGCAAGTTCACTGTGTAGCCCGTTGGTGAGGGATTTTTAAAATACAAACACAAAATTACACCAACTTCGGACCTGAACTGTTTGCTAAATCTGTATCATTTTGAGTCAGACTCCTTTTTTATTTATTTTATGAGTTTCACCAGGGAGACATACTGAGCAACTTGCTCATTTCCAGATGCGCCCTTGGGGAAGGATAATGGGCAGGTACAGTAATGAATACAGGGTAACAACAGCAAAACTACGTACAATAGGCAAAAGTACAATACAATACAATTCAATACAACAGCACTGGGAACAGTGAAAAATACCAATGTGGACAATATATGCGATATACAATGATTTTGTGATTATATTATTCCATTTCGTTAACTAGCTGTACAGTAGAAGGATAAGTGATTGAAAACATGGTCATAGCTAGGCTCCTCATGCAAGCCAAAAACAAGGGGCTATAACAGGGATTGGAGGTCAAGCTGAGACTGTTCTGTGATATGTATAGCCACCGTTAAATCAATTTAAAAAAAATCTGCAGTTCTCATTAACAATCAAGTGATTATAGCATGTGGGTGAGGGTGTAGATTGGGCACCATCTTGATTTATTAAAAAATAATTAAAACAATTATTTGGTTTAGTCAGTCTTGGTGAGAACTGTATAATAGCGCAGTGGTTTAAGGCTTTGAGCTGCAAATCTGGTGACATCCAGCAGACCAGACCTGGGTCTGAATTCCACAGCTTCCACTTGTATACTGTGTGACCCATAGCAAGTCACTTAACTTCCCTGTGCTCTCAGGTTGCACCTGTAAAAAAACGCTTTCAGCGTAGTGTGCTACTCCTGGTTAAACCACTAAAAAAAAAAATGTGTGATACTGTCTGTGACTTTAAGGCATCAGGCTATTTCCTGGAGCTATTCAGATTTTTTTAAATGGCAGCTATTGAACGTCAGAGAAAAATATGTGCTGATTGATTTTCTTTTTGTGCTGCATCCAGGTTGTCAGATCTTATTTTTACCTGTGAATTAGCCAGATCTAATGCATAAGTAACAGCCAATCAGCTTGCAGCATTTTTCCTTCCTATTTTCTAAATAAAAATATTCCAGGAGGGAATGAGATAGTGACAGGATAAATATCCCAAACTTGTATTTTCTGCCTTCTTCCATGTCTATTGTCCAGTTGTGCTGGAATATAGGAGTCTGAAAGTGACATTCAAGTGAATCTAGTAGGACTGATTATTGAAGTACTGCCACTTATATAACATACCATAATAAAATACATTTTCATTGGCAAGAATATATCCAAATAATGAGTTTGTAGTTCCAAAAGGTTATGCTTCTTTTAATTTACTGTTCTTTTGTAATGCCTATGTTAGTTCTGGATGCAAGGTAAAACAAAGTAATGATCCAATTAACAGTCTTTAGTCACAGAAGCTGGACTGAAATTAGCACAAAAAGTAGAGTGCTTTTAATTAAATGTATTCCTTATAGTCCTCAAAGAGAATTTTGATTAACTGATGCACTGCATTTCAATTGCAAATTCTGAAAACCTCAAGTGTGAGATGAAGTAGCATAAATGGTTTACAAATTAAATTATCTTTTGAAAACATGTTGTACAGGGCAGAAAATTAATTTGCCATATAGTGAAGCCATCACAACAAGGTTACTTATTTTACATTATCCTACATATGATCAAAGAACAGCTAATATTTTTCCAAGTCAAAACTACCTCTTGTTGGGAGCTGCAATACTGAACATAGGATTTGCAAGAAAGCGAGTTGTGCTCACAACAGAGGGAAGGGAACCTTTCAATTGTCTTTGGTTTGTAGCAGACAGTCTGCAGGTGGAGGCTGCTTCTAACTGAAAGGTGAACTAAGGAATTTACAATTATCAGGAAAAGACAGTCTTGTTACAATTCTTAAGATTTTCATTGTAGGTAGAGTTTAAAGTCTGGGCTAAACATTTGTTACAAATCCTGAAATAAGTGCAGGTACAGGTTGTGTATTTGACCCTGACAGTAAACTGTTTTCTGTGTTTATCTTTGTTTGCCTTAAAAGGACATTCCAAACTTTCTCAGGAAGTGATTACATCACAGATACTTAATCAGCCAATAGCTTTGGTAACAGACCTGAGAACAATAGTATTATAAGCAAGTGTTTATAGCAAACTCATCAGAACAGCTAATATTTTTCCAAGTCAAAACTACCTCTTGGGAGCTGCAATACTGAACATAGGATTTGCAAGAAAGCGAGTTGTGCTCACAACAGAGGGAAGGGAACCTTTCAATTGTCTTTGGCTTGTAGCAGATAGTCTGCAGGTGGAGGCTGCTTCTAACTGAAAGGCGAACTAAGGAATTTACAATTATCAGGAAAAGACAGTCTTGTTACAATTCTTAAGATTTTCAGTGCAGGAAGAGTCTAAAGCACAGCTGACTTATTTTGGGGCTGACTGCTTTCAGAGCACAAACCACTAGGCTGTTTTGGGGCTGAGGAGGTTTACCTGTGTCTGACTTGGATGTCTGGATTTTTCTCTGTTTGATTAGCAGGGGATTTTCTCTGTCAAATTGTTGTGTACAGTATCATGCAGACAGGAAGGATCTTGCAGACAGGAAGGCACTCATCCATGCGGTGGGTCAGAGCTCTTAGCTGATTGTTTTGTGAGGGCACAGTTTAGGCCCAACCCCTTCCCACCCTCACCCCACCCACCCCTGCAAATAGTTCCTTTATACCTGGGGTTCTGACATCATTTCCTCAAGAGTGCAAGGTGCATATCAATGTCATATCCCCTGTAGCACACAGCACTGAAAATATACGCATACACATTGTATAATATATATATATATTCTATATAACAAACCAATCACACACACAAGCACACACACACACACACACACAAAAAAAAGTACATAGTCATGTGGGGAGTAGTGCAATGTAATGGCTGTGGGGCAGCAGTCTTCTAGGAGTCTTTCTGGAGACTGAGATGCTGCCCTATTTGCAGACAACTCTCTGCCCTGAGGGAGGAAGTTGCCCATCTTCAGGCCACACTGGACAGCAGTAAGAGAACCTTCTCCCAGGCCAGACTGGATGGTAGGAAGGGAACCTGCCCCATCCAGGGAGCACCAGAGCCACCACCACTACCTCAGAGGTTGCAAAGAAAGCACAGCATTTGGACCACAGTGGGCTCAGAGAGGGTGAGGATGGTGGAACAGAGGCACACCCAGTCAGTTGTTCCACTCCACAATCCATACACCATTCTGGGGGAGCACAGCTCCCCTATGGATGCACCCACAGAGGAGATTAAGGAGGCTGAGGACACCTGTCACAAGGGAGGCCCACAGGAAGGAGGCAGAGGACACCACAAGGAAAGGAAGCAGCTCCAGGTGGGGACTCAATTATTAGGGATAGAACTGGGGGAGCAGGGAAAACTGAAGTAAAGTGCCTGCCTGGTGCCATGGCTTGGAGGGACAGGAAGCGCATCCTCAGGATCATGAGAACAGCTGCACGGGAGTCTGAGCTGGATGTCATTGTCCACCTAGGGACAAATGACTTGGCTCAACATGAGATTAGAGCAGTGCAGAAGGACTTTGTAGAACTGGGGAGGGCTAAGACAAGTAGCACACACAGTATCCTTCTCAGAGGTGCTGCCTGTCAATGGCATGAGTGAGGCAAGGGTACTTTGCACCATGCAGTTTAATGAGTGGTTGAAAAACTGGTGTGGAGCACAGGGGTTTGGCTTCATTGGGGACTGGGGTTCCACCTGGAGGGACACCAGCCTATACTGGCAGGATGGTCTGCATCTGTCCAGGAAGGGAACAAGTCTTTAGAGCAATCGGTTTAAATGCTTCATTGGCAAGCTTTTAAACTAGACAAGGGGGGAGGCACTGATAAGCAGCAGGAAAATCCCAGCCTCTCCCTACAACACAGGGTACTAAATGAGAAAAAGACCAAGGTAGAAAGGTCAGTGGGGGATGCTGCAACAGAAAGTAAAGCCATCAAAAAATGGAAAGCAATGAGTACCAATGCACATAATCTGAGTAACAAGCTTCCTGAATTAGTGGCCTTGATGGAGGAGGAACATCTGGATATCGTGGCAGTCACAGAAACATGGTTCGCACAAAACCATGACTGGGACGTAAACACACCAGGATACACTAGGTACAGGAGAGACAGGGAGGGTAAAAGAGGAGGAGGAGTAGCTCTTTACATAAGGGAAGGAATCAAAGTAACAGAACAAAAGAGAAAACAGGGAGGAGAAGAAGCACTGTGGGTAAATTTGGAGACCGGCAATGGCACCACAATCCGCACAGGGGTTGTATACAGACCCCCTTATCAGGGGGAGGAAATGGACAAGGAAATGATAGAAAGTATACTTAGTATGGCAAAAAAAGGGGAGATATTGCTGATGGGTGATCTGAATATGCCAGATGTTAACTGGAGTGAAGTTGCCGCAGCCACTTCGAAGAGTGGGGTTATTCTAGATGCCCTACAGGGGGCATGCCTTAGACAACTAGCATTGGAGCCCCTTGAGAGGGAGCAATCTTAGACCTGGTTCTCTCAAATGGAGATGAAGAGAGGATCACAGATGTAGAAGTGGGTAGCCATCTGGGAACTAGCGACCATCGAACAGTATGGTTCATAATAAACACAGCAATAGAGTCAAGCCATACAAAGGCAAAGGTACTGGACTTTAGAAGGGCTGACTTTGCCAAAATGGGTAAGTGCCTAAGGAATGCACTAGCAAATGGGCAGGAAGGAGGGGTGGAAGAACAATGGGGAATAATAAAAACTGCCATCACAGAGGCAACAAGCCTTTGTGTGAAGCAAATAAACAAAACTAAACGATGTAAGAAACCACTATGGTTCTCAAAGGAAGTGGCAGTGAAGGTTCAAGAGAAAAAGAAAGCTTTCAGGAAGTACAAGGAATCACAGAAGGAACAGGACAGAGAACTGTATCAGTTAAAGCAAAAAGGAAGCTGGCAAGGTAGTCAGAACAGCAAAGGCTCAAACCGAGGAAAGGATAGCCAACTCAGTTAAGAAGGGGTATAGAACCTTTTATAGGTACATCAGGGAGTGAAGGAAGACCAAGGGAGGGATAGTGAGGCTTAATAAAGGGGAGGGTGGGCAGAGGAGACTGTGAAAAGGCAGAGATACTAAACAAATATTTTTGCTCAGTATTTACAAAGGAAGAGGGGGTACCTAGAACAAACAGTAGAAACACACTGGGTACAGAAGTTGATACCAGCCCATTTACAGAAGAAAGGGTTCTGAAAGAACTCCTAAAACTGAAGGTGGACAAAGCAATGGGGCCTGATGGGATTCATCCCAGAATTCTAAAAGAACTAAGGGTAGAATTAGTTACACCACTGACAACCCTGTTTAACAAATCATGGGAGGATGGGGTGGTACCTGAGGACTGGAGGAGGGCAGGTGTGATTCCCCTTCACAAAAGTGGGAGCAAGGCAGAAGCAGGAAACTACAGACCTGTTAGTTTAACCTCAGTGGTAGGAAAAATGATGGAATCACTTCTGAAGGAAAGAATTGTCAAGTATCTAGAGGCCAGAGGGGCACAGGACCCAAGGCAGCATGGATTCACAGCAGGAAGGTCATGCCAGACAAATCTGATAGATTTCTTTGACTGGGTGACCAAAGCAGTAGATCAGGTAGGGGCTGTGGACATGGCCTACCTAGACTTTAGCAAGGCATTTGACACAGTCCCACACAAAAGATTAATACACAAGTTAGCTAGCCTGGGAGTGGGTCTCAAGATGACAGCCTGGGTAAAAAATTGGCTGGAAAATAGGACACAGAAAGTAATAGTAAATGGAGTCCACTCTAATGAAAGGGGGGTTACTAGTGGGGTACCGCAGGGTTCAGTATTAGGACCGGTCCTCTTCAATGTCTTCATAAGCGACATTGCAGAAGGACTGGAAGGAAAAGTATGTCTCTTTGCAGATGACACAAAGATCTGCAACAGAGCTGGTGCACAAGGTGGGGTGGAAAGGATGAGAAGGGACTTGGCAAGGTTAAAGGAATGGTCAAATGTATGGCAGCTTAGATTCAATGCTAAGAAGTGCAAGGTAATGCACCTGGGAAACAAAAACCCTGGGGAAGAGTACACAATGGGGGGTGAGATACTAACAACAACAAAAATGTAAAGGGACCTGGGGGCAGTCATATCAGATGACCTAAAGGTGGGCAAGAAATGTGAGAGGGCAGCAAGGAGGGCTTGGGGGATACTGGGATGCATAGGGAGAGGCATCACCAGTAGAAAACAGGAAGTTATTATCCCTCTGTACAGACAGCTGGTCAGACCCCATCTGGAGTACTGCGTGCAGTTCTGGAGACCCAGTCTTCACAAAGACATAGACAGGATGGAAGCTGTCCAGAGGAGGGCAACTAAAATGGTGCAGGGTCTGCACGGAAGACATATGAAGAGCCTAAAGGAGCTTAATATGTATAGCCTCGAGGAAAAGGGAGAGGGGGACATGATAGAAACTTTCAAGTACCTCAAGGGAATCAACAAAGTCCAAGAGGGTAGCATCTTTCAAAAAAGAGTGTGCAAGAACAAGGGGCACAATTTGAAGATAGAGGGGGGGCTCAGAGGTAATTTAAGGAAGTATTTTTTCATAGAGAGGGTTGTGGATGCATGGAACAGCCTTCCGGAGGAGGTCATGGAGTCAAAAACAGTGGTGGAATTCAGGCATGCATGGGACAGTCATAAAGCAATTCTAGGGGGTGGGGGTACGAAGAAGTAGGCTGCTGGTTAACTAGGATCTGCAGCTTATCCAGTAGGCAGGGAAATGGGCAGACTGGGTGGGCCAAGCGGTCCTTATCTGCCGTCAAATTCTATGTAAAGACATTCAGGTTTTTCCTTATTATTAGACCTACCCATGATAATTTTCAAGATTACTTATATTCTAATGTAAGCCTTTATTTTAAATATGTTGCCATATTTTTCAAACTATTGACGTATAACAATAGTCGATAATAAAACTAAATGTTTACATGAATTTATACATGCAGTATAAATTGCATTGATGGTTAAGGCCAGAAAAAAGACTTTACACCCATTGGCCCTGCCCTGATTATTCCGAATTGTTTAACTCAGCTCTATTGGAGCCCCGTCCCCATTCCATGTCTTCCCTTTGCTCCTATTTACCCCTTTGAAATAATTCCATTGGTGTTTGAACCCCAGGATTGTCCCAGTATTGATCACAATACTGGGTAGGCTGTTTAACCTATGCAACACTCAACTCCCTGAAGAAACATTTTCGACATCCTTCCTGAACTTCTCATGAGGAGCAGCTGTTGCCAAGCTATTTAGTTAAATGGGTTCTCTTGGTCTGCAAAAGTTGATCCCATATAGTCATAGTGAGGCTTTGTTTTGGCTACATGCTCACAGTTGGTGGTGCATGTTGCTGGTAATTGAAGGGATACCCATATCTAAAACTATAATCCCCAAAGAGACCAGAATACAATAAGGACCCTGTCACTGAGGCATTAAGCAAAGCATGCTTGATACTTGGGTTTAAAGCCACTATGACCAACAGTTTGTTGGATGTGCTTCAGAAAACTGAAGGGGTCACAGTAGAAGAAGTGACCATGGAAGAGATCCAAATACAGCAAGGGACCTTGTCTTCAAGGGACATGCAGCGCCCAGTTGATACTGGAGTAGTGCTATTGTTACCAGCAGCTGGCAGTACAGGGTGACAGTAACATTAAAGATGGCCCAGTAGCCGGCTTGGTGGTGCTGAGGGTTGAGGCACTGGATGCCTCACCTCGCTCCATGCCAGTGACTCAGGTTAGGGAATGAGTCCAGGCCATCGGGGGTCAGCAGGGAGGGAGAGGATTGAGCATCTAGAGGACAGCTCTCTTCTCCTGGGAGGGAGGGGGTTCTGACTTGGCACTTGTCTGGCCTCTGGAGGAAGCCAGAGGCACACAGAAGCACAAGCACACAGAGAGGGTTGGAAATGAAGACGTCGGCAGGGATGTCTTGATGTCTGGGTGTAGCCACTCCCCTAGAAAAATGGAAAAGGGCTTCAGAGTGCTGAGGGGAAGGAGTGCTTGGTATGGACCCTAATGACTACTGCTTGCCTGACCACCAAAGGGATCTAATGAAAGTTGATTGTTCAGGGTATATGGGCCCCACCTTGTACCCACCTGGGGGGTATAGCCACAGCTCTATGGGGGTCTACTAGGGGTCCAGGTAAGGCAGCAGTGGGGTGATACTCATAGCATCTCCCAACTGAGCGGGGCTCCAGTGTAGGGGAGAGAGATAAATTGCAATTTAAAAAAAAAGCTGGCCCAGTAAATGTCCCAAAGACAGAACAAATTTATTGACAGAGAATGGCAGTAGAAGGAGCAATGCCAATGGTAGGACCAGTAGAATAGTGCATGTCAGTTCTCTGTGAACATATCAGTGCAGACAAGACAGCGTAGCAAATACAGTGAATGTAAATTGAGCACAATGAACATTGCATCGTAAATCACATTTAAGCTAAATGAATATCAGCTAAATGAAAATCAACATGCAATACAAAACCACAATGTGAGAGTGTGGGAATGTTACATACGCTTCCAGATTACATCATTCTGCGTGCTTCGGTGCATCTTGTCCCATGAGTCCCAATTTTTTTTATTTAATTCCAGCTCAGTTCCAGCTCAGTTTTAAAACATAACCTTTATTGTAGTTGAATTAAAAAGAATAATACTTAAAACCGTTCTTCAACATCTAAATCTTCTTATACTTGCAACTGAAAGTTATGGGCCACCCCCCTCAGATACTCAATGCAACGGGGCTTTCTATATGTATCGACAACCAATTCTATTTGTTTGCCAGTATCACAATACTTCTTTCTCTGTGCATGGGGCACCATGCCTGACAGGTATTGCTCAACTTTCAGTTTGTTCATTTTCTGCTCTGCTTTCATTGCATTAATTCATTTCCAAATAAAGGGATGGCTAGCGCCCAACAGACTATTGAATCCTCAATGCCATTCCTCTACTGAGTTGTTTGTGCATTGCAAACCCTCCTTCACTGCATTGTAGCAGTTCCAAAACCCAATTTCGAAGTGTGGCTTACGGTGGCCATGGTGACCAACTGGTCTCCCTATCCAGGTGTCTTCAAAATAGTCAACTAGGGGGCCATTTGGTCATCATGTGTACTGTAGAATTCTGTGCCCCTCAGAGTCTCAGAAGCATATATCACATCACCTGGAAGAACATAGGCTAGCGCTGGCAGCATGCGAATTTGCAGTGCAAAATCAGAGTCCGAAGTATAATTCTTTAATAGGTCATGGTGTTCTTGGACCTTACGCCACACAGATTGACATAAATGAAAAAAGCACCCTCTCATTGTGGCTGTTGGGAACTGTGCTAGAAAAGCTTTTGATGCAGCCAACTCAAAATCTAACATTATTGTTTGAGGGAAAAGACCAGGGCACATTTTTTTTTTATTTCTTCTAGCACACGCATATAGGTCGCAAAACTTTTGTTACACATTAAAATAAAAACTGAGGGAATGGCAGAGGAGTAACATACACCATGAATGGTGTATAGCTGTGAAAAAAGGCTAGGTGTTGCCTTAAATGTTCCGTCTGCAAACCAGTGCATTGCATTTCTCATACACACTAGATTTCTCTGTTTGGAAAATATTAGAAATTGCTCCCTGTCATCACTTCCAGAATCGAACAGGAGGAACTGTTCCCCACTGTCTGTAATACAGTAGTCAGGCAGAATTTGCAGTTCAGTGAGGGAAATTGGTTGGCTAGGAGCAACAGCTGCAATTTGCCATGCCCGTTGTGCACTTTGTTTTAGGCTGGTTATGGAGGGGGGCTTAGCAACAGCTGACTGACTGATCCCACTAATTATATTAGCTACAACCTGCTGTGTTGTTTCTTGAGAGCTTGAAGCTCAGTCCTTAACTTCACTCACTACCCTCTGGACCTCAGTATCAACAGGATTAGGGACATGATCGTGCTGTCCCACAAATTTAACAGCATCATCATTAGCTGTGTGCACATGGGCAGGGCATTTGTATGCATCCTACTGCTGACAGTTCCAGTATTCCTTATCTTCATACTTTCGCTCCTTTTGATAAATGTGACCTTCATGTGTTAGGAGAGGCTGTCCTCGATTGCTCAAAACAAACTGCAACGGCATGTTTCGGCTGGGAAGAGAGTGGCTAGCAACCTGTAAAATTTATGTGAGTGTAATTTGCATAAGCTGACACCAGGCTACACAGAACTCCATCATTGGCTACTGCATGGGCTGCAATTGGCTACCATTTTCAGCTATGTGACTTGCAGAAGTCACTGTTAGGCTGCCATGTTTGCTGTTTAATTTCAGCCATAATGACAGCGATGAAATATACCAGCGCTTGACATTGCAGCACTTAAATGTCCGCGCTGTTAACAGATTATGATGAATTTTATTGTGCGCTGTTGATGTGGAACCTTTACCTCTATACTCCCCATACACCAATGCTACATGTAGGGTGATACAGTAGAATTGGTATACCTTAAAATTGCAGAAGGTGGAGAAAAGACTTAATGAGGAATTACCTTTACTTGTTGCTAAAAAGACTTCAACATGCGTGGGATAGTCGTAAGGCAATTCTGGGGGTTGGGGTAGGTAGAAGTAGGCTGCTGGTTAACTAGGATCTGCAGCTTATCCAGTAGGTAGGGAAATGGGCAGACTGGGTGGGCCAAGCGGTCCTTATCTGCCGTCAAATTCTATGTTTCTATGTTTCTATGTAACATTAAAAGACAGACTGGTCTATATGGAACACCTTGCACTGAGCAAAAAAGTATTAATTTCTGTTGGGTCAGTTGAGACTGGGTTATTAACAATGTGGGGGAAATTGCTTTCAATGCAATATTGTGACTAAAGAGTAGAAATTTACAAATCCTAAGGTTTTTTTGTATTTTTTTGGGGGGGGGGTCACCATAACCCAGATCCATAAGATCAACTTAGGGCTTGTTCATTTCCCCTTGGGTGTCGTACAGATGAGGGATACTGATGAATTCTGGGTAGGATGAAACACATGTCTGTGTCTTCTTACTCTTTTCAGATTGTGTGAGAGGCCTTTTGGCACCATGCATTCCTGCTTAAAGGTGAACCAGTCTACAATTGCATAGTGATTTGCATTTACATCCCATAATGCTGTGCATTATGAGGGTATGTGTGATTTTGTATTTCTAACAATGGAGATATCATTAACATTAAAACATATGTTACATGCAACACAAATCATATGTGTTGGTCTGAGCACACAATTCCAACCATACATATCCATTCATTGTTATTTTTAAATCACCGTATGAAGTTTTATTTGATTGTTTCTTTGTAATGTCTGCATCAGTTGCACTTACCCATTCCCCCCTCCCCAGGACACATCTGGAAACTGGCTATTTTAGCTTAGTATGCCTTTTGTGATGAAACTTTTCAAAATAAATACATATGTCATTTATTTATCTTGCATCTCTGTGATACGTTTTATAATGGAAAAACTAGCAGAATTCTCACACTTAGGACTGCTGAGCATAAAGGTGCAGTTTAGAAAGTAGATTCATCACCTCCCAGATTGCATCTGTAAAGGAGATTGTTTTTGTATCCCTGTATTACCTGATGAAATAATTTCATATAAATAAAGAAATAAATCACTAGTCCAAATGCACTTCCACCAGGTAGGATATACTCAAACAACATTAGGAATGATTCTATAGACTTGAACATGTACTGTACTGTCTTTCAGCTGAGGAGGAGATGTGAGGAGAAAGCTCCTCCAAAGGAAATGTTCAATGCACTGTACACTGACTGAATGTCATGGACAAAGGATTGGTATGAATGAGAACAGCAATTAGTCAGTTTGTATTTGATTTCTGAAACAAATGTTTTATTGTCAGCAATCATGTATTCATTTTGGTAGTCTGTGATGATGGCAAACTGCAATTAAGCACTTTCAAAAAGGAAGACTCAATCATGGCTCCTGTCCACAGGGCTACTAGGTAGGGAGGGCAACCAGATGGGAGTAGCGAATATAGCAATAGATGTCACTCTATATGCATGCAAGCAGTGGGGGGGAGGGACCAAGCTGTGTGGCAGGTTGAAGGGGAGGGAAGGTTTGTTGGATGCAGTGCAGTGGTGGGCTGCCCAGCTGGCAGTGTGGTGTAGTGGGTTGGTTGCAGGCTAGGGTTGAGAGGGTGCCAGGTTTGGTTCTGGGTGCATGCTCACTTTTTGAGCATGTCTGGGAATTTTTTTTGTTGTCTTTTGCACTCCCCGACAAGCACCCCTCCTGGAGTTGCAAATCCTTTAGTAGGGGGGTGCGGGGTGAAGCCCCCCCATGGGGGAGATGTTTGAGGCACAGCACCCCACATAAAAAAAATTAAAGTCTCCGGCACCCTTTTGCTGTGTGCCATGAGTGTAGATAGTTGAAATTGATATTCAGCAAAGTACACTCGCCCAAACTGCGATCACCTTTCCATGATAGCCATTATGACATAGAACCATTAATTTTCATTAATACCTACAGAGAGATCAATTTCACAGGATATGCTTTAGTTCCATGATGTTTCATATATGATTATTTAAACATATACAGTTAATATGTAAAGGAGCAGCACTTGAAAAAGGTCCCCTAAATGTACTCAACCTTATAGAAAACTTCAACTACTCTACCCATACTTATCAACCAAAGAGGATAAAGGAAACAACAAAAACAACAACCCCCCATCCTTAGTGACACCAGCTTCTGGGTATGTGGTTAGTTAGAGTCACAGTCTCTAAAGGTTTGGGAGAACTGGACTGCAACTTAGGGGTATTGGCTGAGTTGGCTGATAGCACTCCCAGATAATGC
Source organism: Neoceratodus forsteri (assembly GCA_016271365.2). Classification (NCBI taxonomy): domain Eukaryota; kingdom Metazoa; phylum Chordata; order Ceratodontiformes; family Ceratodontidae; genus Neoceratodus; species Neoceratodus forsteri. Next base: position 604,949,910 of record CM028129.1, read on the forward strand.
CCACTGCACATTACCAGGCAGGACATTAAAGTCATTAAAAGGAGTGGCATACCCAGCTGTAAATGAACTCACAGACCCCGATCCTTAATGACCATAATAAACAGTAATTTTTGCTTAATAGAAATTTGATTTTGGTGACTAATAAGCACTAGCAGGGCATAAGAGCAATTGTAACAATACTCTGTTAAAGGCAGGCTATGTTTGAAAGCAATGGACCCTGAATATAAAAGATCAAACATTCCAAAAAGGGGGGGAATAAAATACTATCTTTGAATTTGGCAGAAATGTTATCCATTGAAGGGGTTTTGTTGACTTCAGGAACAATGGATTATATAGTGCAGTTGTCTATGTCCTTCTTGAATACCGAACAACTAATGTCATGAATAAAATTGACATTCATAGGTTTCATAGGTTTAATAGGTTAGGTTACAAGTCTATAGCTTTCACCAAGAGGACTAGCCATTTTTCAATGAAATGGGTTTCTACCTAGATATGTGTCTAATGTCCTTTTAAAAGTAGTTATTGTATCATTTTTGTACTGTCTCATCTGGTAACCCATTCCAAGGCACCACCTCCCTTTGGTGTATCCAGGTCCTCACTTTCTTGTCCTGTAGTTTTCTCCCTTAAGCTGATAACTAAGTGCTCTAGTGGTCTTTGTTGAGATCTTCTCTTATAAACCCAGACTTCCCCATAGGTCCCTATTTTTAATTGCGCAATGACAAGGCAAAGGTCACCGCTAAATCTATGATATTCCAATGCATACAGTCCCAGTTCCTGGAATCTTTCCTCATAGGTTATATGTTTCAGCCTGGTAATTATTTTAGTGGCTCTTCTCTTGACCCTCTCCAGGTGCCCAGTATCTCCCTTGTGGTATGGGCTCCAAAACTGAGCACAGTACTCCACCAGTGGTCTCGTCAGAGATCCATAAAGTGGCATTAGTACAGGAATGTCCCTACTTGGTATGTTTCTTAGTATGCAGTTCATTATGCTGTTTGATCTCTTCATGACCTCTATACCATGCTGCTTGAATAATAGGTCATTTGTCACAAGTATATCCAAATCTTTTTCACTTTCTGTGCACTTAAGTTCATTGCCATTTAATGTGTATTTTGCAAGCATATTATTCTTCCAAAATGCATAACGCTGCATTTACTGATTTCAAAACTCATTGTATGCTCCTCTGCCCATTAACCTATTTGATATAGGTATGTCTGAAGGTTTATGATATCCTGCATACTATTCACAACAGCTCCAGTCTTGCTATCATCAAGAAACTTACTTATTCATGATTTAATTGATGTCTGCAGTGATGAGTGACACAAACAGGTTGAATAAGGTAGAGTCCATAACAGAGCCCTGAGGCACCCCATTAGTCACTTCCCCCCATTTTGACATAAAACTCCTAATACAAATGTGTTGTTTTCTGTTGCTAGCCATGCTGTTATCCATCTAATTACAGCTACCTCCACCTTTAATTCCTTCAACCTTTTCATTAGTTCCAAATGAGGCACCAAATCGAATGCCTTTGAGAAATCCAGATACAGTATATCCTCTGGCAACATCTCCTTCTGGGTCCTACTAACCTGTTCAAAGAACTGGATGCTACTTGTTTGACATGACCTTTTGGGTGTAAATCTGTGTTGTGGTATATCCACGTAACCCTCAACCTGCATATATTTGTCTAGATATTCTTTTATATATTCTTCCATAACTTTACTTATTATGCATGTTAAGCTCATACGTCTGTAATGTTGGCAGTCAGTCCTTACTCCCTTTTTGAAGATAGGTATTACATTTGCAGTATTCCAGTCATTTGGAATCTCTCCCTTATCCAGTGGCTCCCTAAACAGCACTTTCATTGGGCAAATGTAATATTAGATAAAAACTTGCTTATTGCAAAGACAATTCATAGAAATAGGTAAGCAAGTGACATTCTGCATGAATGGTAGGGCTACAGCAGTGCAGTAACAAAGCACTTAGGAGGGCTCAATGCATGAGCACAGTGCTTGCAGCAGAAAGAACACATCCTCCTAAGTACTTTGTGAGCTCTATCACAGACATTGGTAAGCATAAAAGGAAAAAGAAACTTTTATTGTTTTACTTGCAAAAAAACAACAACAACAAAGAACAATAAAATCACAGAAGATTAAAATGAACCTGCTGTCATAGTACTATCAATGAATGTTACTTTGAATAGCATTTGGAGTTCCATACATGACACTTTTTAAAAGCTTGTCTGCTTGCATTTATGCAGTATTAGAAAGATCACAGAAAAGCTTTACAGACTGAGACATGTTAGGGAGCTGGGACTCAATTTTCAAAGCCCCATGAATGCTGCAATCCCCTGGTGCACCGATGATTTGGCGCATGGGACTTGCAGCATTCATCTAACCAGCGATTGGGATTTTTAATCCCTAGAGTCAAATGCCAGAAGCTAGACCAGGTTTTCCCTGGTCTAACTCGCACCATTTGGGGAACCTGTTTCATGTGGCTTGTACCAAATATTTGACACAAGCTGCCATAAATCGTGGAAAGTGTTGCAACTGCACCTGGTGTAATCAAATTGGGTGCAGTTGCATCAAAGGTTTGGCGCAGCTACACCAAAGAACAGGATTAATGCAAGGCTTGATTCATTCCTTTCGTCAACCTTTGAAAATCAAGCCCCTAGTCTGCGGGTTGCAAATATAAAGACAATGACATCACAACCACAATGTGAATCAGATTTACATTAAGGCTTGACTTTTAAAGCAGCAGTACTACCAAATCAGGAAGTGATTTATCAAAATTCTGGGTTTTGGTTGTAAGCATGCAGCTATATTTTATATATCTGTAAATATTTTTTTTCAGTCATTTTTAGTTTTTTAGGTATTTGCAATTTATTTTAATTGTTGTAGCACTACAATAAATATGGCAGCTGACTAATTTTCAGCTGCTTTCCCTTTCAGGTTCTATCCTGCCTTTTGGCTACTGCAGAGGGCTCCTATGCTAAACTGTCCCAATGTCCCTGTGTAATATTGCCAGTTAAACACATGTGCATTTGGCAGCAGAGGGGGTTCTAATGGAACATGCTGGGTGGCAGAAATGTAACCAAAGCAAAGGATAACAGGAGGATAGTACAATGCTGGTAGGAAAGGCTGCCAGATACATGATCAGCAGAGTACGGGGAATAAACTGACAAAAAATACTCAGATTTCTTTTTTCATAGTACTGCTGCTTTAAATTAGATAACTGATAGTCATGGTTACAGAGACTATCAAAATCTAGTAAAATTTAAGCAAAGACCTTAATTTGTGTGTAGCAGAATAAAAAATAAAAACCTTAATTTGTTTGAAAAGAAAAATATGAAAAATTAGGCAATCGGGACGTAGAAGCTAATTTATAATAATGTGATAATCTAATTGTATATATTTTATAAAAGCAGAAGACGATAATGATACATCTATATGCAAGCTCAAGGAGAAATATATACCATGCAGGAGTTGGTGAGTAAAGGGCATGAATCTATTTAGAACATGTTACAAGCATAGCGACTACAGTTTTACAATTAAAATATAAGATAAAAATGTGATTATTGCATTTTATTCTTTATGAGATTTTTTATTTTTCTGTTTATAAATACCTGTTTTCATCCATTTGAAGTAGAAAGAAAAAATAAATAAATTATTTCAAGAGGGCATATCTAAGTGAGACTGTAATTAGTACCAAAAGATAAATCTGTACTATAGTAAATATTTGTGTTTTAAAAAATTCAGATCGAGCTGTATGGTTACAAATAATTTATTTGTTGAGTATATTTTTATAGGAAATACTGTTTGTTTTCTGGGAACTCTGGTCAGATGAAGCATCAAGCAAAATGTTAGCAGGTGTATGTGGTCTTGCTTTAAAGTATAAAACAATCCAATAAATGTAAGTGATACAAAACCACTATTCTAGGAGAGTATGATACGTATCTCCTTTGCATGTTTTCCTGAATTCTGCCTCCATCCATATTAAGATTTTGTCTCCTGGTGTTTGTGGTGTTTCTTAACTTAAATAACTCTGTGAGGACCAGCCTGCGTCTACAGTATTTGTGTGTTTTCTTCCATATCCTCACTTCCCTTCTGTCATCCAAAGAGTACAGGTATGGATTTTCAAAAGACTGGATGCAGCACTTCCATCATTTATTCTGAAGCAACTGCATCAAATGCATCAGAATATTTGTGCTCTATTTTTAAATATGTTGATTATTTAAGGTACTTTACTCTCTTTAGGGAACAAACTGATGCATGTGTCATTGTTTTGATGCAGGTGTCATTCTTTTTGTTTGCAAACATGTCTCCAACATCCATGGACATACATAATAAAACATACTTACATATTCCATATGTGGATATCTTTTACATATAAGCTATTAGTTGAAAGGGCAGACATCCACAAGGACCCTGTCTTTCCCTTTATGGACAGTGCGAGAAGGAGAGATAGGTATTTATAAATTAATATAAGTAGTCTTCGCTCATCTCAAACAGCATGAACTACCACTGTTATTTCTATGCACACTCAAGAAGAGTGGAGCTTGGGGGGATGACCATCATAGTGTGTTTTCCTCATCCCAGCATTCCCAGACCCGTGGGCATCCCTTGTTGCAATATTTAATAATGGGTGTTAACAAAAAAAATAGTGAGGGACCATGGGCTCATCTTATGGAAGTGGGGCAACTCCACAATGGGAATTAGCATACTATGGAATGAATCCCCTGTCAGTACCAAGGCATCTGTCCAGTGGAAATATCATCTCATTGTTGCAACTAGTAAAACCTTGGTTAATAAATCCCAGTATTCTGTTAACTTTCTCATATGCTGCATCACATTGATAGCAGATTTTTAAGTGAGGAATAACCCACACCAGGGCACGGATTTATTTAGAATTTATGCATGCCCTGGGTGTGTTGTAAGGTGTGAGGCTGCAGGCAAGTGCCTTCAGCCACCTGGGAACTAAGTAAGTAAGTAACTGTTTATTTATTTAGCACCCAGTCTCTGGGCACTTTACAAAAGGGATACAGAATATCAACAATATCAGCAATTGCAATAGACAGGTCATGAGTCAGTCGATTCAATAAATAAACAACACTAAAATAGTAGCATCAATAAAATAATCTATAGCTGGTAATCAAAAGCTTCTCTAAATAAATGGAGCTTCAGACCCCACTTAAAAGCCTCCACCAATGGAACCTCCTTCGGAGATCTTAGAAGTGAGTTCCTCAGGGCCGGGCTGGCCACCTCAAATACACAGTCTCCCAAGGTTTTAAGCCTGACCCTAGGAATCACCTCAAGGCCCTTGGTGGAGGAATGGAGTGAGGTAACCCAGATCTGAACCATATGAGACCTAATAGGTGAGCAAGCTAATCTTAAATGTAATCCTCCACCTCACAGGCAGACAGTGCAGATCATGCAGGACCAGGGTCACAAGGTAGAACCATGGGAGACCCATCAGCAACCTGGCTGCTGCATGCTGCACCAGCTGCAGGCTATGGAAAATTCCCTCAATGACCCCAAAGTATAGAGCATTATAGTAGTCTAGCCTTGACATAACAAAGGCATGCACCAGTAAGAGCAGGTCACCAGGTGGAATTAAGGCTCTAATTTGGGTGACATTCCTTAAGTGGTTAAAACCACTCTCAACAACAGACAACACCTAAGTCTCAAGTGTCAATCCATTGTCAAGGATAAGGCCCAGATTTTTCACCTTAGTGAAAGCTACCAACTGAGCACAGCCTAAAAATAAGCCCTTACCCAATCTAGCTGCATCCACGTCACACCAGCGACCTGGCTCAGTCACTAGTACCTCTGCCTTTTTGGGGTTGAGTCTTAACCAGTTAGAAGAAATCCCATCTCAGATCTATGCCAGGTATTTATTTGGCACCTCCACAGCATCGCTTGTCCCAGGGGCAAAAGACATATACAGCTAGGTATCATCTGAATTGCAGTGAAAATCCAAACTGTAGCATCTGATGATCTCACCTAGGGGTAGCATGTACACCGAAAACAACACAGGTGACAGGATTAAACCCTGGGGAACGCCACAAGGTAGGGGCTTTGGGCAAGAGGAGAAATTCCCCATTGCTACTCGATGCATCCTGCCCATGAGAAAGGACTCAAATCAATGGATGACAGTACCAGTGAGTCCACAGAGTTCCCTAAGGTAACACAATGGCACTATATGTCCACAGTGTCAAATGCTGAGGAGAAATCAAGGCGAATGAGAACTGACATGTCCCCTCTATCTCACACCCTGAAGAGATAATTTTTCACCCTACCTACTGCTGTTTTGGTGCTTTGCCTTGACCAAAATCCAGACTGGAATGGCTCATAGATGTCATAGGCTGCAAGGTATGCCTTGAGCTGCAGAGCCACAGCTTGTTCTACAATCTTCCCCACAAATGGGAGGTTGGAGATTGGTCAATAATTCACCAAGATGTCAGGGTCGAGTGATGGTTTCTTCTGGAGGGGATTCACCAACGCCTCTTTCAAAGCATCAGGAAGAAACCTCTCTGAAAGTGAGAAATGGACAATCTTGCAAACACTAGTCCAATGGACTCAACACATCCCAGTAAGAGATGAGTCAAGCCCGGGTCCAATTCACAAAAAGTGTGCCACAGCTTTGAGATTACCTCAACGGCCTCTACCACCCCCACTGATCTAAACTCACCCCAGACAACAGCAATGTCTCTGACTGCACAAGGCCCACCATTGTGGGCTGATCATACCCCAATGGGCAAATCCTGATCCTAATGGAGGACACCCTGTCAGAGAAGAACTGAGTGACCTTGTTTTACTACATGACTGAAGTTGCTCTTTTCAGCTGCAGACAGGCCGGATGAAGTAGCCCATCTACAAGTGCATTCATTCTCATTAGAAAAGGGCAAGAATGGATTCTCAATCTTGATTGGCTGACACGACCTCCAAGCTGGGTGTTTGTTTTTCAATAGATACCTAGCAAAAAAATAAGTACCAACCCAAGTGCCACATGACTACATACCTTTGTACAGGTATACCCACCTGCTTTGTCATTGGCTGAAAGTACCCGATTAAATTTAAAATCCCTGCCATGTTTTTCCCTTACGTAGTGAGAGCCACCGTCCCCCAACACTCTTACTTCAGTATCAACTGCCTCATAATAAAAAATAAAAACACACGCTCCGGGTTTTTTGTGGTCAGAAAGAGTGACAAAATAGGCTTTTTCTCACAGCCACACTTTCCCAACTGTGCTCTTGCAGTACCGCACTGAACAGAAAGAAAAACAAAGCCATCAGTCCGATCAGCTTCTTGGTGGGAAGCGCGGTTTTGAAAATGGTACCAAGGAACTCCCTCATAGCACAATGCTTCCACAGTTAGTCAAGCTGCTGATTAAAATAAACAAAACATTTACCTCGGGGCTGTCCCTCATGGCAGATGCACGTATTATCCACTTTCATTGGGGTCACGCAAGGTTGCGAGCTTACCAGACACAACTTCCAACTGCAACCAAATAAAAAAAAAATTATCTTGCAGAAAGGGTACAGAACTTAAAAAGGATGCCCAGAAACTGCTAGGGGGAATTTTTCTACACACTCCTTTTCTTGTTCAGGTGGATGTGTGCGTGTGTGTGTGGGGGGGGGTAATCAATCAGAATGTCTCTATGGGGAGGAGCAACAGGAGCTGGAACAGCTTTAAAAAATATGGACTACTTTTTCAATACATTTTTTTTCCTACTACTTCTATTCATTTTTTACACTCATTTCCTCTCTTCTTTTACCACTTAATTAAAATTTACTAAGATAGCCATTTACTAAGTGCAATAATACCCTCCAGGGTGGGCATTATTGGGAAATACCGGACCTTCCAGAGGCTATAAGGTTTTTCATCTGTGGCGTCGGGCCTCATTACGCCCCTGGGCAGTCTGGTATTTCCCAGTAATACCCACCCTAGAGGGTATTATTGCTTACATTAACCCATGCACTGGAGTGAGTTAATCTGCTTATAAAATGGGTACTACCTTTGAACACAAAAAAATACACAGAAACATGTTTTAAACAGAGAAAACAAAAATGTTATTGTTACATAGATACATAGATACATAGACAGTGTCTGCAGATAAGGGCCTATGGCCCACCTAGTCTGCCCATTTGAGCTTGTAAGTTCAGTTTGTTTTCCTAGAAGTCTATTTCCCCTTACCCCTGACCTCTAGAATTCCTTTATGTCTATCCCATGCATTCTTAAATCCCGTGATTGTTTCAGCCCCCACCACTTCCTCTGGCAGGGTGTTCCACTTGTCCACCATCCGTTCTGTGAAGAAATTCTTTCTCATGTTTCCTCTGAATCGTCCTCCCTCCAACTTCATCCCATGCCCTCTAGTCCTGAAACATCTTTTTCGCTTAAAAATAGTGTTTTCCTGCACCTGTTCCTCCCTGTAAGATACTTGTATGTCTCTATCATATCCCTCTCTCCTCCTCTCCTCCAGGAGTACATGTTCAGTTCCTTCAACCTGTCTTCATAGGACTTGTGATGCACCCATGCACCATCTTTGTTGCCCTCCTCTGAACCTTCTCTACCCTGTCTATGTCCTTACGTAGGTATGGTCTCCAGAACTGTACACTGTACTCCAGGTGGGGCCTCACTAGTGTCTTGTATAGCGAATTATGACCTCCTTTTCCTGCTGGTGATGCCCTGCCTATACATCCCAGCATCCTATTTGCTTTACCTGATGCCTTGTCACACTGTTTCCCTACCTTGGAGGTCATCAGAGATGACAACCCCAAGATCCCTTTCCTGCTTGGTGCATGCTATATCCTCACCCCCAACTGATATATTGTGCCAGGGTTTTTGTGCCCCATATGCATTATCTTGCACTTCTTTGCATTGAATTTCAACTGCCAAACCCTTGACCATTCTTCAAGTTTCTGCAGGTCCCTTATCATTCTGTCTACACCCTCTGGTGTGTCTACTCTGTTACAGAGCTTTGTGTCATCAGCGAACAGTGAAATTCTGCCTTCTATATCCTGTGCAATGTCACTGATGAAGATGTTGAATAGGACCGGTCCCAGCACTGATCCCTGTGGTACCCCACTGGTCATTCTTCCCTCTGTGGAGTGACAGCCATTTACCACCACCCTCTGTGTCCTGCCACCCAGCCAGTTACCTACCCACCACACTACTGTCCTGCCACTCCCATATTCCCCAGTTTGTGTAATAGTCTTCTATGTGGCACAGTGTCAAAGGCCTTGCTGAAGTCCAGATAGGCCATGCCCACTGACCTCCCCTGATCCACCTCCCTAGTCACCCAGTCAAAAAATTCAATGAGGTTGGTCTGACATGACCTCCCCCTGGTGAAACCATGCTGCCTTGGGTCCTGTAGTCCATTGACAACCAGATGTTCCACCAATCTCTCCTTCAGTAGTGCTTCCATGATCTTTCCCACTACCGAGGTGAGGCTGACTGGTCTGTAGTTCCCTGCTGTATCCATTGTTGTATCCATTCGCTTCTGAAAGCAATCATTACTTCATATGTACTTTACCACTTCTATATTTTCTTATTTTCATTAATTTTTAATGTATTTATTTGGCTTTTGTTGACCAGGTAGGTACACTAGACAAGTTACATGCCTATTTTCAGGTACAACCCGTGAAAGTACAATGAAAAATACAGGTTCAAACAGGGTACATAACAACAAGAGGGGCAATGAACAGAGCAACAAAAGAGCAAGGTGAACATAGATAGTCTATAGTAAGTAGTAATGGGTAATATATAGATATACACATGCAGAATAGAAAAGGCTAAGTCATTCAATGCCAATAACAGTAAAATTACAGTGTATGAGTGACCCTTTTATTAAAGTCACAGAAACAAAATAATTCCTAAGCTGATAAACAGACAAATCACATGCTTCCCAGAGTTAAAGGACAGTGGGCAGCATAATTGGATCCTGCAAGGGGTATCCCAGAGCTGGGTGAGACCAATTGAGAGACCTGGTTAAGGTGGCTTGGGACACGTACACACAGAGGCCAGTTTCAGGTGCTTCCACAGGGAATTCTGGAGGCTCGAGTTGGAGGAGGAGGAGGAAAGAATGTGGTCAGGAAGGGAGTTCCATAGCCTTAGAGCACATGTAGCAAAGTCCCTATCCCCCATTTGAGTATGAGTATAAGAAACTTTGAACACCCCATGACCATGAGACCTGAGAGAATAGGAAGAGGATTCAGCAAGCTTGAGATGCTGCGCCAGCCCTGGAGGGGTGCCAGTTCTGAGTAAGTTTCCAATGAAGCAGCCCAACCCAAAGTTCATGTGACTGACCAGGGAAGGCCAGCTCAGTTTGTCATATAATTTACAATGATAGGTGAGATGTGGAGCTGCAAGGGCAAAGGGACAGATGTTGTTGCAGGTTGTATTCCTCTAAGCAAGGTGGATCTTGGAGGTGCTAGTGAATAGGAGAAGGCCATAGCAAATCAAAAGTAACAGCACTCCTCTGGCCAGCTGGACATCATTGTCCACCTAGGGACAAATGACTTGGCTAATCATGAGATTAGAGCAGTGCAGAAGGACTTTGTAGAATTGGGGAGGGGCCTAAGACAAGTAGCACACACAATATCCTTCTCTGAGGTGCTGCCTGTCAATGGCATGAGTGAGAGGAGGGTACTTTGCACCATGCAGTTTAATGAATGGTTGAAAAGATGGTGTGGAGCACAGGGGTTTGGCTTCATTGGGGATTGGGGTTCCACCTGGAGGGACACCAGCCTATACTGGCAGGATGGTCTGCATCTGTCCAGGAAGGGAAAAAGTCTTTTGAGCAATCGGTTTAAATGCTTCATTGGCAAGCGTTTAAACTAGTCAAGGGGGGAAGCACTGATAAGCGGCAGGAAAATCCCAGCCTCTCCCTACAAAACAGGGTACTAAATGAGGAAAAGACCGAGGTAGACAGGTCAGTGGGGGATGCTGCAAAAGAAGGTAAAGCCATCAAAAAATGGAGAGCAATGAGTACCAATGCCCGTAGTCTGAGTAACAAGCTTCCTGAATTAGTGGCCTTGATGGAGGAGGAACATTTGGATATCGTGGCAGTCACAGAAACATGGTACACACAAAACCATGACTGGGACATAAACATACCAAGATACACTATCTACAGGAGGGACGGGGGGGTATAAGAGGAGGAGGAGGAGTAGCTCTTTACATAAGGGAAGGAATAAAAGCAACAGAACAAAAGGGAAAACAGGGAGGAGAAGAAGCACTGTGGGTAAATTTGGAGACCAGCAATGGTACCAGAATCCGCACAGGGGTTGTATACAGACCCCCTTCTCAGTGGAGGAAATGGACAAGGAAATGATAGAAAGAATACTTAGAATGGCAGAAAAAGGGGAGATATTGCTGATGGGTGATCTGAATATGCCAGATGTTAACTGGAGTGCAGTTGCAGCAGCCACTTCAAAGAGTGGGGTTATTCTAGATGCCCTACAGGGGGCATGCCCTAGACAACTAGTATTGGAGCCCACTCGAGAGGGAGCAATCTTAGACCTGGTTCTCTCAAATGGAGATGAAGAGGATCACAGATGTAGAAGTGGGTAGCCATCTGGGAACTAGCGACCTTCGAACAGTATGGTTCACAATAAACACAGCAATAGAGTCAAGCCATACAAAGGCAAAGTACTGACTTAGGAGGGCTGACTTTAACATGGGTGAGTGCCTAAGGAATGCACTAGCAAATGGGCAGGAAGGAGGGTGAAGAACAATGGGGAATAATAAAACTGCCATCACAGAGGTAACAAGCCTTTGTGTGAAAGCAAATTAACAAAATGAAATGATGTAAGAAACCACTATGGTTCTCAAAGGAAGTGGCAGTGAAGGTTCAAGAGAAAAGAAAGCATTCAGGAAGTATAAGGAAGCACAGAAGGAGCAGGACAGAGAACTGTATCAGTTAAAGCAAAGGGAAGCTGGGAAGGCAGTCAGAACAGCAAAGGCCCAAACCAAGGAAAAGATAGCCAACTCAGTTAAGAAGGAGGATAAAACCTTTTATATGTACATTAGGGAGCGAAGGAAGACCAAGGGAGGGCTAGTGAGGCTTAATAAAGAGGAGGGAGGGTGGGCAGAGGGTGACTGTGAAAAGGCAGAGATACTAAACAAATATTTTTGCTCAGTATTTACAAAGGAAGTGGGGGAGGTACCTAAAACAAACAGTAGAAACACTCTGGATACAGAAGTTGATACCAGCCCATTTACAGAAGAAAGGGTTCTGAAAGAACTCTTAAAACTGAAGGTGGACAAACCATGGGGCCTGATGGGATTCATACCAGAATTCTAAAAGAACTAAGGGTAGAACTAGTGACACCACTGACTACCCTCTTTAACAAATCATGGGAGGATGGGGTGGTACCCAAGGACTGGAGAAGGGCAGATGTGATTCCCCTTCACAAAAGTGGGAGCAAGGCAGAAGCAGAAAACTACAGACCTGTTAGTCTAACCTCAGTGGTAGGGAAAATGATGGGATCACTTCTGAAGGACATAATTGTTGAGTATCTAGAGGCCAGAGGGGCTCAGGGCCCAAGGCAGCATGGATTCACAGCGGGAAGGTCATGCCAGACAAATTTGATAGATTTCTTTGACTGGGTAACAAAGTAGTAGATCAGGGAGGGGCTGTGGACACGGCCTACCTAGACTTTAGCAAGGCATTTGACACAGTCCCACACAAAAGATTAATATACAAGTTAACCAGCCTGGGAGTGGGTCCCAAGATGACAGCCTGGGTAAAGAATTGGCTGGAGAATAGGACACAGAGAGTAATAGTAAATGGAGTCCACTCTGAAGAAAGGCGGTTACTAGTGGGTACCATGAGGTTCAGTATTAGGACCGGTCCTCTTCAATGTCTTTATAAGTGACATTGCAGAGGGACTGGAAGGAAAAGTATGTCTCTTTGCAGATGACACTAAGATCTGCAACAGAGTTGATGCACAAGGTGGGGTGGAAAGGATGAGAAGGGACTTGGCAAGGTTAGAGGAATGGTCAAATGTATGGCAGCTTAGATTCAGTGCTAAGAAGTGCAAGATAATGCACCTGGGAAACAAAAACCCAACGGAAGAGTACACAATGTGGGGGTGAGATACTAACAACAACAAAAATGGAAAGGGACCTGGGGGTAGTCATATCAGATGACCTAAAGTGGGCAAGCAATGTGAGAGGGCAGCAAGGAGGGCTGGGGGATACTGGGATGCATAGGGAGAGGCATCACCAGTAGAAAACAGGAAGTTATTATCCCTCTGTACAGACAGTTGGTGAGACCCCATCTGGAGTACTGTGTGCAGTTCTGGAGACCCAATCTCCGCAAGGACATAGACAGGATGGAGGCTGTCCAGAGGAGGGCAACTAAAATGGTGCAGGGTCTGCACCAGAAGACATATGAAGAGAGACTTAAGGAGCTGAATATGTATAGCCTAGGAGGAAAGGAGGGGGCATGATAGAAACATTCAAGTATCTCAAGGGAATCAACAAAATCCAAGAGGTAGCATCTTTCAAAAAAGAGGTGTGCAAGAACAAGAGCACAATTTGAAGATAGAAGAGTGGCTCAGAGGTAATTTAAGGAGTATTTTTTCTGAGAGAGGGTTGTGGATGCATGGAATGGCCTTCCGGAGGAGGTTGTGGAGTCAAAAACAGTGGTGGAATTCAAGCATTCATGGGACAGTCATAAGGCAATTCTAGGGGGTGAGGGTAGGAAGAAGTAGGCTGCTGGTTAACTAGGATCTGCAGCTTATCCATTAGGTAGGAAAATGGGCAGACTGGGTGGGCCAAGCGGTCCTTATCTGCCATCAAAATCTGTTTCTATGTAATGCCAAGCAAGCAGCATAGATGCATAGATACATAGACAGTGTCGGCAGATAAGGGCCTATGGCCCACCCAATCTGCCCATTTGAGCTTGTAAGTTCAGTTTGTTTTCCTAGAAGTCTGTTGCACCTTACCCCTGACCTCCAGAATTCCTTTATGTCTATCCCATGCATTCTTAAATCCTGTGATTATTTCAGCCCCCACCACTTTCTCTGGCAGGGTGTTCCACTTGTCCACCACCCGTTCTGTGAAGAAATGACAGCAGATGTCAGATTTTTCTTAGCCCTGTAGGCAAGACCCAGTTTATTGTTTACAGTTCTGCAAACATTTAGGATGTGACACCCCAGGTCGAGTTGGGGTCGAGTGTCACCCCAAGGTATTTTATAGAATCAGTGGTTAGGAGGGGAGCACCATCCACTCCACTGACACACAGAGAGACAGGGGAGGCCTTGATCTTGGCTGATGACCCAACGAGCATGGCTTTGGTTTTTCTTTCTAGATTAAGGATCAGCTTGTGAGACGTTACCCAGGATTGAATATTCTTAAAGTTCTCTCTCAGCTGAAGGTTGAGAACCCCAATGTCCTGGGAATGTGCAAGGATGACAAGATCATCCACATAAAGGATGGCACTACAGCTGGAAGCAGTACCAGGGAGGTTGCTAACAAATACAGAGACGAGAAGGGGCCCCAGAACTGATCCCTGGGGGACTCCAGAGGTCACCAGAGTGGGGTCAGAGAGGACTTTGTTGAATTTAGTCTGTTGTAGTCTGCCCTGGAGGTAGTGTCTAAGCCAAATCAAGGCAGGGGGAACAAGCCAAAGGACTACATCTGTGAGCAGAGTAATGCATAGTCTACAAGGTCGAAGGCCTTGAATAGGTCAATGAAGATTGCCCCAGTGAGTTTGCCCTGATCCATGGCTGCCCTGATGCTAGTTGAGACAGAGACAAGGGCTGTGGATGTGCCATAACCTTTTCGATAGCTGTGCTGTGCTGGGGACAGCAACTTATGGGCCTGAATGTACTCTGTGAGTTGTTCGGCCACAACTTTCTCCAGGAGCTTGCTAATAGCCGATGGGATGGCAATTGGTCGGTAGTTGTCCAGGACTTTGGGGTTACACTGCTTTGGGATGGGAACAATCCTTGCCTCTTTCCAAATGTCAGGGATAACACCAGTGGCAAGCAACAGGTTGAAGATATGTGCCACTGGGAAGACAATGAGAGAGGCACCCAGCTTCAGAAGCTTGGGCTGCATGTTATCATGGCTGGCACTGGAGTGTGGGGAGAGACCAGAGAGAAGTATCTGTATCTCCATGACAGATACAGTCTTGAGATAGAATGATGGGCGAGAGGAGTGTACCTCCTGAGGAACGAGGGCCAAGGGGACACTGATATTCTCTTCAGCAGAGAAAACAGAGGTAAGTGCAGACAGGCCCGAAAAGTGGGAATTAAAAGCATTTGGAATCATAAGTGGGTTATTACAACTTGACCCACCAAGGATCATATCAGATACTCCAGAGTTGGAGGAGCCACTGACTAAGTTTTTTATGTTCCTCCAGAACCTTCATGGGTCCCTAGCAGAGCTAAGCAGGGCAGATTTACAGTGTTCGCTTTTCACCACTCTGATGGCTTTTTTGCACTCATTTCTAAGCTTCCTATACTGTTGGAAGATGGACTGATCCAATGTATCTTTGAAGTGAGCCCAACACTTGTCTCTTGCCCGCATGAGGGCTAAGAGGCTCCCATGCAACTATTTTGTGGCAGATCCCCTTACTCGCCGCCTCATCAGTGGGGCATGCTTTTCCTGCAGGGCACCAAAAACTGAGAGAAACTGGGTGACAGCAGTGGAGGGGTCATGAGCTCCAAGCACCCCTTACCAGTCAGTGATCCTCAGATCCTCATGAAATGACCCCAGATCAAACCTAGAGAAATCCCTGTCATGAATGATTTTGTAGGGAAGTTTTGGAGAGGGAACTTTCCGTACACAAAACACCGGGGTGTGATCTGAGATGGAGTCAGGTAGCGTTCCAGCTGAGCAGATTCTTTCAGGATGATTTGACAGTACCCTGTCCAGTAGGGAGCTCATACCACCATTTGCAGACCATCTGGTGGGCTCCAGGATAAGCTGAGTCAGGGCAAGACTCACAAGCAGAGGTTCAAACTGCTTGGAATTACTTCCATTCCAGTTTAGATTTACATCACCCAAAATCAGAAGTTCATTATCCTCAAAATAAGGACCAATGGTATCAAGGAGGTGGGTAAGCCCAGGCAGGCCACCGTTGGGGGGATTGTATGTGCATACAACATGCAGCTTCTTTGTATTTCCAAGTAACAACACAGTGTGCAGCAGCTCACATGCAGACAGGGAGGACTGCTGATGAGTTACCGCCGACACACTGAGATGACTCTTATAGTAAATTAAAATGCCACCCCCCACTTTTTTCCCAGCTGATCCTGTCTAAAAAACTTATAGCCAGGTAGCACGCAGGAAGAGTCAGGTATTGAGGGTTTCAGCCAGGACTCTGTGATGCCAAGTATGTCAGGCTTACAGTGTGTGGTCCTGGCAGAAAGTTCATCAAGGTTGGGCAGCAGGCTACGAATGTTAAGGTGAGCAATATTTAACCCCTTGCTCAATTTACAGCCCATTGGGAGTGAAGATGCCAGATAGGTGGGACCTGGGTTTAGCTCAATGTCACCAGCAAGGGTCAGTATCACCAGGAAGAGCCAGAAAAGATACCTTATGGGGGGAGGGGTACCTCTAGCCTAGGGGATACGGGCAGATCATCTTCTCACCATGGCAGTGCATAGAAGATATCTGAGGTCGAGGCAGGAGGTAGGACAGGGGGTGGTCTATCCTGAGCTAGGAGGTTAGAGAAGGTGAAATCAAACACCTCATGGGGGACAGTCTTACCCCAATGGTCCCCAGACAACCGAGAGGGGTTAATGACCACTAGGGAGAGAAACAGGCTAGAGAGGAGACCAATGGAAAGGACAGCTAGAGGTGAGAAAGGCATAGCCCCTTCTCTAGTAAGCCTGGGAGTCACCATTCCCAAGTAGAGCTCAGCAGTGGCCAGTGACACCCAACTCAGATTGTCAATTGTCCGAAGAATTGTCAGAAGAAGCCAGAAGGTGAAGGAAGGAAACATATTCAATTCAGTGCTTCAGAGTAACTGGTAACTGGTATTTTTCTTTTAAACTTAGATTGTAGGCTTGTAGTGACACTATACTTTCTTTCTGTGTTGTCTTTACTTATAATTGTTTTTGGGCTGTTGAAAATTTATATGCCCTGATAAATCTGATTGACAGGAGCTAAACACAGGGTATAGTAAGAGGTGTAAGTAGGAGGGGCATAAGGGGAAGAAGACCACCCTCAGCACAAGTGTTTGACTCATTTATTTATTTATTGGTTTCTTTTTCCTTAAAAAATATATATCTGAGGATCAGTTACAGGATTTTAATACTGTAAATAAATAAAAAGAGAACTAAGAGAGCTTCAGTAGCAGATAAGTAGTGGAATTGCAGTATAATGTGGGAGTGGTGCAAATGTAGTGGCTGTGGGCAGCCATATTCAGGCAGACCTTCTGGACACTGAGGTGCTGCCCTATCTGCATGCATCTCTCAGGACCGAGGGATGAGGTAGCCAGACTCAGAGCGGAAGTAAACTGGGGCAGGAGTACCATCACCCCTGTCCAGGAACCACCCAGTCCAATGCAGCTGCCTCAAAGGATGCGAGAACGAGGAGCACTTGGATGACAGTGGGCTCAGGGAGGTTAGAGCAGTCAGGCAGAGGCACATCCCAGATCCTATTCCTCTCAAGAACTCACATGCCACACTGGCAAATGAGGACAACCAAATAGAGGTACCCAGGGAAGTGGAAGGAAAGGATGTGGAGGTTAGACAAGGAGGTGACCTCAGTGGGAAAGCAGTGGACCCCAGAGGAGGAGGAAGGAATCCTGGTGGGGGACTCCATCATAAGAGGGATCCAGCTAGGAACACAGGAGGGAGGACAGGAGATGAGGTGCCTACCAGGTGCCATGGCATGGAGGGATGGAAGGAAGATACTGGGGATCACTGGGAAGGCAAGACAGGAGGGTGAGCTGGATGTCATTATCCACCTAGGTACTAATGACTTGGCAAATGGGAGCCAAAGGAAGTTCAGGAAGAGTTTAGGAAACTGGGAGGGTCTCAAGCAAGTAGCTACTTCTGTCACTTTCTCAGAAGTACTACCTGTGAGAGCAAGGAGAGCATAGGAGTGCATGCACCAGGAACTTTAACTCATGGTTGAAGAACTGGTGCTGTGAGGAAGGGTTTGGATTCATTGGTGACTGGGGACCCATCTGGAGGGATGGAGGTTTGTTCAAGACTGACGGCCTGCATCCATCCTGGAGGGGAATCCAAGCACTCAATGATAAGTTTAAATGCTACATTGACAAGCATTTAAACTAGCAAAGGGGGGTGGCAGGCCAGCAAGGATGGTACCTACTTGCTCACCCCCCACAGCTAGTAATGGAACCAGTGAACCAGATGAGTGGCTATCTCTGCAAAGCAGTGTGCAAAAGTTGGAGATTAGTGTCCAAAAGGTGGATAAGCAGAAAAGGGGCAAAATTCAGCAGAAGGGCAGACAGCAAGGAGAACCAGGGATAAATGACAACCAAGGAAGGGCTGGAGTAGAACAGTGAAGCAGTCTAGGAGGTCAAATCATGGAAAGCCATGTGCAAATGCCAGGAGCCTTAGCAACAAGATGGAAGATCTGAGGCTGTCATGGTACAGTCAGACCTGGACATTGTGACCATCACTGAAACCTGGTGTAATGATAACCATGACTGGGAGATGGCCATACCTGGCTACAACATATTCAGAAGAGACAGAGCAGGCAGGAAGGAGGAGGAGTGGCACTGTATGTGAAAAATGACATAAGGGCCACACAGATCCAGGAGGAACAAAATGGGGAGAATACTGTGGGTTAAGCTGGAAAGGAAAATGGGCCAGCCATCCGCACAGGTGTGGTCTATAGACCACCAGCCCAGGAGGAAGAAACAGATAGGAGATGCTAGCCATCCAAAGGATGGCTGACAAGGGTGAGGTAGTACTGGTTGGAGACTTCAATATACCAGATGTGGACTGGAGCATCCCAGCAGCAGCATCAACTAGGAGCAGATTTATCCTGGACTCCTTCAGGTGCCTTCCTCAAGCAACTGGTCATGGAACCAACTCGGCAGAAGGCAATACTGGACCTTGTGCTCACAAACAGGGACAGTGTGATGGGGGTAACAGTGGGGGAGCACCTGGGTAACAGTGACCACCAGTCATTGTGGTTTGAAATCACAGAAAGAGCAGAACCAAACCATACAAAAACACGTATCCTGGATTTTAGGGGGGCAGACTTTGGGAAAATGGGGAGATGCTTGAAAGAGGCATTAAGGGGAATTGGACAGGAATCAGGGATTGAGGAACAGTGGGCAGTATTTAAAATGGGGATTATAAGAACAACAGAATTATGCATTAAGCAGGTTAGCAAGAGGAAAAGAAAGAGGAGACCATTATGGTTTTCCAAAGAGGTAGCAAAAAGTGAAAGCCAAAAAGACTGCATTCAGGCAATACAAAAAGACACAGGCAGAAGGGGATAGGAGAAGTACCAGGAGAAACAAAGGGAGGCAGGAATCAGTAAGGGAAGCCAAAGCTCAGACAGAAGAACACATTGCAAAATCAGTGGTTAAAGGGACAAAACCTTTTACAGGTACATAAGTGAAAAAAGAAGGACAAAGGGAGGATAGTTAGACTGAAGGGGAGGATGGAGCAGCGTGGAGGATGACAACAGTAAAGCTGACATATTGAACAGGTATTTCTGCTCAGTCTTTACTAAGGAAGAGAGGGGTAATGGGTCTGAAGGAGTACAAGGGTGAGAATGGTGCAGAAATGGACACAAGTCCCTTTACATGAGAAAGGGTCCTGAAGGAACTGGAAGTAATAAGAGTTGACAAAGCAATGGGGCCAGATGGGAGCACCCAGGGTCCTTAAAGAACTAAGAGAGGTGGTGGCTGAACCTCTGGCTATCCTGTTCAGCCAATCACTGGAAACAGGGAGGTACCCAAAGACTGGAGGACAGCAGATGTAGTCCCCTTATACAAAAGTGGGAACAAAAGAGGAAGCAGGGAACTACAGACCAGTCAGCCTCACCTCGGTAGTGGGAAAGATCATGGAAGCACTACTGAAGGAGAGATTGGTGGAACATCTGGTTGTCAATGGACTACAGGACCCAAGGCAGCATGGTTTCACCAGGGGGAGGTCATGTCAGACCAACCTCATTGAATTTTTTGACTGGGTGACTAGGGAGGTGGATCAGGGGAGGGCAGTGGACATGGCCTATCTGGACTTCTGCAAGGCCTTTGACACTGTGCCACATAGAAGACTATTACACAAACTGGGGAATATGGGTGTGGGCAGGACAGTAGTGTGGTGGGTAGGTAACTGGCTGGGTGGCAGGACACAGAGGGTGGTGGTAAATGGCTGTCACTCCACAGAGGGAAGAGTGACCAGTGGGGTACCACAGGGATCAGTGCTGGGACCGGTCCTATTCAACATCTTTATCAGTGACATTGCACTGGATATAGAAGGCAGAATTTCACTGTTCGCTGATGACACAAAGCTCTGTAACAGAGTAGACACACCAGAGGGTGTAGACAGAATGAGAAGGGACCTGCAGAAACTTGAAGAATGGTCAAGGGTTTGGCAGTTGAAATTCAATGCAAAGAAGTGCAGATAATGCATATGGGGCACAAAACCCTGGCACAATATATCAGTTGGGGGTGAGGATATAGCATGCACCAAGCAGGAAAGGGATCTTGGGGTTGTCATCTCTGATGACCTCAAGGTGAGGGAAACAGTGTGACAAGGCATCAGGTAAAGCAAATAGGATGCTGGGATGTATAGGCAGGGCATCACCAGCAGGAAAGGAGGTCATAATTCCGCTATACAAGACACTAATGAGGCCCCACCTGGAGTACAGTGTACAGTTCTGGAGACCATACCTACGTAAGGACATAGACAGGGTAGAGAAGGTTCAGAGGAGGGCAACAAAGATGGTGCATGGGTTGCATCACAAATCCTATGAAGACAGGTTGAAGGAACTGAACATGTACCCTGGAGGAGAGGAGGGAGAGGGATATGATAGAGACATACAAGTATCTTACAGGGAGGAACAGGGTGCAGGAAAACACTATTTTTAAGCGAAAAGATGTTTCAGGACTAGAGGGCATGGGATGAAGTTGGAGGAGGACGATTCAGAGGAAACATGAGAAAGATTTCTTCACAGAATGGGTGGTGGACAAGTGGAACACCCTGCCAGAGGAAGTGGTGAGGGCTGAAACAATCACGGGATTTAAGAATGCATGGGATAGACATAAAGGAATTCTAGAGGTCAGGGGTAAGGGGAAATAGACTTCTAGGAAAACAAACTGAACTTACAAGCTCAAATGGGCAGACTAGGTGGGCCATAGGCCCTTATCTGCTGACACTGTCTATGTATCTATGTATGTATGTAACTCAAGTGACAGCAAGGACCCAGAAGTTAGTGCAAAAATGGACCCCCCAAAATTACAGACAGGTTGATTATTTGCTTACAGGAAACCAAGAGGACACTAACTTTTACCATAGATAGCCCAGCAACACACAAAGCAACATCACAGGGTAATCTAAGAGAGTAGTGTGCAATAAACTATGGTACATAAGAAGTAAACAGCACAATGAAATAAACCCCATGCAATGTGAAACATTTAAAGCTTGTGAAAAAAACAAAGTCAGAAACCATTTTTTCCAACCACACCCATCATGCTTATAAGGTCCATAGCCAGTTAAGGGAGGAGCTAGCAAGCATTTAAGGGGAGGAGGGAACAGGGTGTGTGGGCAGAAATAAAATTGTCCACCTCTTCCAGCTGCAAGAGCCCTGCGGGAGAGACCCGCTGCAGTCCATTACAGAATTGGGGAAGGAGGGGGTTCAGTGAGGACCAATCCACACCTCCAACCCCCGATGCTCAAAAGCCAACTGCTGCAACTGGGGCCATAGCGCTATTTAAACTGCATCAGCAGTTTAAAGTTGACACCTTTTTTCTTTGAAAAGTCCCTCTCTCTCTCTCTCTCTCTCGCCACAGTCCGCCTCTTCCAGCTACAAGAGCCCCGTGAGAGAGACCTGCTCCAGTCCATTGCAGAATTGTGGAAGGAGGGGGTCTCAGCAAGGACCAGTCCACGCCTCCAACCCCCGATGCTCAAAATCCAACTACTGCGACGGCGCCGTAATGCTATTTAAACTGCACCAGCAGTTTAAATGTGGTGCCTCTTTTCTTTGAAAAGTCCCTCTTTCTCTCTAGATGCAGTCTGCCTCTTCCAGGTGCAAGAGCCCCATGGGAGAGACCTGCTTCAGTCCACTGCAGAATTGTGGAAGGAGGGGGTCCCAGCGAGGACCAGTCCACACCTCCAACCCCTGATGCTCAAAATCTGACTGCTTTGACTGGGGCCATAGCGCTATTTAAACTGCACCAGCAGTTTAATGTTGGCGCCTTTTTTCTTTGAAAAGTTCCTCCAACTGCAGTCTCCAACTACCGACCCACTTGACCCTCAGACCGATGGCACTCCTCAAGCCACCACCCGAGTTCTCGTCCCCAGATCCTCAGCCTTCCAGTTGGGCCCCCCCCTTGCAGGGACCACAGGCTCCAATCACTGACCCGCTTGGCCCCCAGACTGACGGTGCTCCTCAAGACGCAGCCCGAGTCCTCCTGCCCAGATCCTCAGCCTTCTAGGTACGGCACTAGCCACCAGCCAATTGGAATGCGAGCATCTTTCTAGGGCCCGCTCTGATTGGTCCAAAGCTCTCCTGGACTCTGCTCCTTCAAAAACCGGCATTTCAAGAGATTCTAGATATTTTCTACTGTATTGTATACCATGCTAAATCTTGTTTAGAGTTTTAAGTTGTTAAGTGTTTAAAAAAAGGGCTGTGATTACAGTTCTTTCAAAGAATTTGGTGCTGCTCCAGTCAGGCCCAGACTTTTTTGGCACCCAAACTCCTGGTCCCATTGTTGTGTAAATTGGGCTTCCTGCTGAGCTGACTGCAACTCTTACATTAGCCAACATACTTAATCTCCCCCTTTCTTCTTTCTCCAGCTGGGCCACCATCGCAGGGACCGCAGACTCCAACCACCGACCCGCTCGGCCCCCGGACCGACGGCACTTCTCAAGATGCAGCCCAAGTCCTCCTGCCTGGATCATCAGCTTTCCAGGTACGGCACTAGCCACCTACCCACTGGAACAATGCACCACCCGGTTGCTACTTTGCTCCCCCACTGTCCTACACTCCCCTGTGCCACAATCACCTCAGCGCCCACTCAGCTTACTACCCTCCTTAAGATAGTATCCTCTCCTATCATTCTGTATCTCCCCACTAAAACTAGTAAACATTTACTCTATCACTTACCCAAGGGATACGGGCAACCCTAGCCCCTTATTCTCTTGCTCCTACTAGCATCCAGTGATATCCACCTAAATCCTAGCCCTGGACTTGCCCATCCACCAGCTGGTACCCACCCAACCACAAATCCACTTTCACTTCCATATGGTCTTAAAATAATCCACCCAAACATAAGAAGTCTTGTTCACAAAATCTCACTATTGCAACCCATGGTACATGCCTATGCCCCTGACATCACTGTGATGACTAAAACCTGGCTGTCCAAAACTATTCCAGACCACGCTATCACAATAGTTGGCTTTACAATATCTGGACAAGACAGGACCAGGCAAGGTGGTGATGTGGCTTTCTATACCTCCTCTACCCTCCAGATCATTGCCTCCTTCACAACTTCTGTTCAGTCATCCCATGAGGCTCTCCTTTTAAAAATCTCCTGTCCACACATAGTCCCCATCTTCATCGCTGGAGTTTACTGTCACCTGGGACAGTCACATTCCAACGTCACTGACTTGGACTCAAAGCTCTTCTCGTTTGCCAGCGGTGGTGAATTATTCATCCTGGGTGACCTAAATCTAAACTGGCTGGCCCCATTGCTGGCTAATATCTGCTCCACTATCGAAGCCTTAAACCTCCATCAGCTGATTCTGGAACCCACTCGTCTACACCTTAAAACACTAAACCACTCACTGCTGGACCTGATCCTCACCTCCAATCCTCATCGAGTAGTGGCTTCAGGGCTACTACCAGACTCTATCAGCGACCACCACATGACCTTTGTAGTGTGAAAAATACATATACCTAAACTCCCAGCTAAAACTATTTTCACTTGACACGACCTTGCACAAGCTGACTGGTCCCCCCTTATCACAGCAGCATCAACCGACAAGGCCCTTGCCTATGTCACCTCTACGTTTCTTCAGGTTTGGAACTCCCGAGCGCCACCCCGTAAAACCAGGGTGTGTGGCAGGCACCTCCCCTGGGTCACTCCTGAGCTTCTGGCCTGCCAACGTGCTCGCGACCTTGCGTGGTGCAAAGCCAAAGTTTCCAACTGCCCTGGTGATCACCAAAGATACCGTGAACTTTGGAAGGCTGCATTAAAGCAATCCACCTTGCCAAAGCACAGCATTTCAAGTCTAATTTCCAAACTAATACAAACAACCCTTCTAAATTCTGGAAGGTCATTTACTCCCTCCTCTTACCATCCTCTACCCCTCCACCTCCCATCCTCAGGCACAATCACTCTGTACTCTCTAAACCTATTGCCATTGCTGAATGCTTCAACTCCCACTTCGCCACCTGTGCCTCTTCTCTGCTAAGCACCCTCCCAAGTCCATTCCCTGCCCTGATGGCCCCCTCTTATGCCCCACACACTGAATCACCCTCCAGTGCTCTTCCTTCCGCCCCATGTCACTCCCACAGCCTGTCCCCTCCCCCTCTGCTCCTCTGCTCCATCCCCCTCCTCCAAACCTCTCACACACCCCCATTCTTCTTCTCTCCTGTCTCTTCTGACACTACCCTTCTAACTCACCCGGCACTAAACCCTACTAAAGGCTCCTTGCCTGATGGTGTTGACCCTAGGCTCCTCTACCTCTCTGCTTCTGCCATAGCCTTCCCACTCTCCCTGTTACTAAACCTCTCCTTTGAGACTGCCACTGTTCCCTCTGTCTGGAAACATGATCTTGCTCTCTCCCTCCCGAAGGAGGATGACTCTTCCACTCCTGGGAACTATTGTTATATCTCTCTACTGCCAACCTTAGCTAAATTACAAGAACACATAGCTCTCAATCAACTCTCCTTTTTTTCTCTGACTCCGCTTTCTTCACCCCCTTCCAGTCTGGCTTCAGGAAATCCCACTCTACCACCACCTCTCTGCTAAGGTTAACTGAGACCATCTCCTCAGGCTTTGACCAAGGGCATATTGCCTCAACTATCTTTGTAGACCTGGCCAAAGCCTTGACACAGTCTCTCACCCCATCCTCCTGCACAGCCTTTCAGCTGCTTGACTATCCCCTTTTACCACAGGATGGTTCAGTGCCTACCTGTCTGGCAGGTCGCAATCAGTAAGAATAGCTGATGTGATCTCTAACCTCCGCCTATAACCACTGGAGTCCCCCATGGCTCAGTGCTAGGCCCCATCCTGTTCTCCATCTTTTTGAATGACCTCCCCCTGGTTTGCACTGCATCCAACATCCACATGTATGCTGATGATATGGTGGTGTTTACCTCTGGCAATATTGTCACTGCTATCACTACCTGGGCCCAGTCCGACTTCACTAATGTCCAACTCTAGTTTAGTTCTCATCAACTTTTTCTAAATGCCAAGAAGACAGTCTCCATGTCCTTTGGCAAAAGGCAGAGACTCACTAGGCTAAGTCACCTGACTTAGAGAGACAATGACTACAATTAGGAATGGCCTTGGGAGACTAACTATAGTGCTACTTATGCATGACCATGGTTCTACACTGTAAGTCTTTTTTTTTAAATTGAAACAAAAAGAATGTCTCTACTGGAAAAGCAATACAGTGCAGTGGTTTAAGGCTCTGATCTGCAAATCTGGTGACATCCAGCAGCCCAGACATGGGTTTGAATCCCACAGCTTCCACTTGCATACTGTGTGACCCTGAGCAAGTCACTTAACTTCTCTGTGCTCCCAGGTTGCACCTGTAAAAAAGCTTTCAGCCTAGTGTGTCTCACCTGGTTAAATACCTCACTTAACCTAACTTAACTTATGTTTCAATGGGCCTCATGACTAGAGTAGTGTTATGCTTGTACATCTGATAACTGTTTGGCCGTTCGCACTCACTATTCCACAGGAAATTACCACCCTGTAGGGGTACCAAAGGCAAGGAACTCTCAAAGAGGGTTCCACCTCTAGAGGCGCCACAGGAAAGATTCTCTTGGCTAAAGGTACCTTAGGAAGAAGTCCAAAAAAGGACACTGAGCAGTAAACATTGATTATGAGGTAGAGAAGCAGACTGACAGCAATGAGACAGCTTGATGAAACACAAATGAGATGCACAGGTTGTCAAGATCGCACTAATAAAATGGATTGCACAGATGACATCAGGGGGCCACCTAAGGAGAGAGAGAGAGAACAGCGAGTAGGGCCATCATCCATCTCCATCCAACCGCAGAAACCTAAGGAAACTATGGAATATACTATAAGCAACTAACTACATATTATGATCTTTGGCATGGAAGAGAGGAAAAAAAAACCTCTGAGGACCCAAGGCCTAGGTTACCTTCCTTCTAGGCTAGGGATAGTTTATTTAGTGATTGCTCTGCTGCTGCAATTTAGAAATCCAAGAAAAGGGGAGGAAATATTCCAATTTGGTGGATAGCTGTCATGATCCCTCTAATGAGAACACTGTAGAGGGTTGTGAAAAGCCTCTGCAACAATGAATCCTCTGAAACTGGATCAGACCCCAGTGCAAAGGAGGAGAGCAATGACAGCTGAGGCACTCAGCTGGCCTATCGAGCAAAACAAAACTGGGTGAACCAGAGGTGGTCATAGGGAGAATAGCTTTCAATGGTGCCACAGCAATGCCATAGTCAAAGGAGAAGTCTTAGGCTGTAAGGGCCCCACCCCTCAGTAGCTGAAGTCTTAATTTCTGCATCAAGAGGTGTGCAATATGGCTGCATATGAAAGCTCTGTTCAGAGTGAGGACATTTTCATTATGGGCCAGATGAGAAGGACCCTGCCCCAAGGTTGACATATTCAAGATGTAGACTTCATGTGTACAGAGTGAATTTTTGGCTTACAGGGCAAGCCCTGAGCCAGAAAAGGTAATGAACATGATTGCCATGCCTCTGATTTATGAATAAGAGCATGAATCAACTTTGAGTGCTATGTAGAAGGAGGCTGGGTGAAGCCAGTCAGCATAGATTAGGTAGCAGACTTTTGATGAAGAGGCTGGGAGAAGCCAGCGGCTGAAGATATTGATGAGAAGGCAAACCTTAACAGGTTGTGAGCAAACTGCAACAATGAGCACTACCAAGGCAGTGCCTAGGTGAGGTAGGAGGCTGCAGTGCAAGCCAGCATTTGGAGGTTTGATAATAGTAGCGACCAGAAGAAAACAAGACAACCAATTCCATTACAGCAACCAAAATGATGGTGATATAGAAGGTAGGTGTTTGGTAGTGAGAGGCTGCGATACCAGTAATTGAATCGATGAGGTTTAATTAAAATTTCTCAGTTTGGTTTAGCAGAAAGGAGATATGTAGCAGCATTTGCAAAAGCAATAAAATGGGCAGTAGCATAGGTAAGCTTGATGCATCGCATGTGAGGTAAGCTGAACTACGTATATGCTTGGCAAACCGGTTCTGTAAAGGATCAAATCATAGTTTACATAAAGCACTTGACACTATGGTTTCAGCATGAATAGTGAAGTGATATGATTGCTTGAATATTGAGTTTATATGATTGGTATGAATACCTTAAATGCCATTAAGACAGAGATAGCTTAGTCCAGTAAGGAGCATGCATCGAAGTAATGGAATGCAATGAATATCTGAAGACAATGAAGGCTGCAAGGTTAATGATTTATGCATGGATTACTGAAAGCCATGTAGGCAAGAAAGTAGAACAAAATCATATAGATTACATAAAGCATACTCCTGCTACTTGGAGCCACGCTGCCCTACCATGACATCACAGTCCCCCGCCATGGGAATAACAGGAAGCCACAAGCTGAGCAGCATGAAACCAAAGAGCACTGTAACATTGGTAGGGTGGGAACCCCCAAAATAGAGCCATACCTCTCAACTTCCTGCCTCATAAATCAGGGACAAGGCTTAAAAAAATCAGGTACAGAGGACCAAAATCAGGGACACTTCTTCAAAACTGGAGATATCCAATCAGGAAGCTGATAGAATAAAGGGCTTAGTGTAAAATGCATTTTCTAAAGAAGAACAAGTCTGTAACTTTAATGTTTAGAAACATAGAAACATAGAATTTGATGGCAGATAAGCACTACTTGGCCCACCCAGTCTGCTGCTTTCCCTACCTGACGGATAAGCTGCAAATTCTAGTCGATCAACAGCTTACTTCCTCCTGCCCCCCACTAGAATTGTCTTATGCCTGTCCCATACATTCTTGAATTCTCCCACTGTTCCTGACTCTGCAACCTCCTCAAGAAGGCTGTTCCATGTATCCACAACTCTGTCTGTGAAAAAATACTTTCTAACAGTACCTCTGAGCCATCCTCCCTCTATTCTCAAATTGTGCCCACTTGTTCTCACGCCTCTCTTCTTCTGAAAGATACTACCCTCTTGTACCTTGTTAATTCCCTTGAGATACTTGAAAGTTTCTATCATGTCCCCCCTCTCCCTCCTTTCCTCAAGGGTATACATGTTGAGCTGCTTTAGTCTCTCCTCATATGTCTTCTGGTGCAGACCTTGCACCATTTTGGTTGCCCTCTTCTGAACAGCCTCCACTCTGTCTATGTCTTCGCAGAGATGGGGTCTCCAGAATTGCACACAGTACTCCAGATGGGGTCTCACTAACTGTCTGTAGAGAGGAATAACAACTTCCTGTTTTCTACTGTTGATTCCTCTCCCTATGCATCCCAGTATCCCCTCAGCCCTCCTTACTGCCTTCTTATATGCTTGCCCACCTTAAGGTCATCTGATATAATTACTCCTAGGTCTCTTTTGATTTTTGTTGTTGTTATTAACTCACCCACAATTGTGTACTCTTCCCTGGGTTTTTGTTTCCCAGATGCATTACCTTGCACTTCGTTGCATTGAATCTGAGCTGCCATGTATTTGACCATTCCTCCAGCCTTGCCAAGTCCTTTTTCATTCTTTCCACCCCACCTTGTGTATCAACCCTTTTGCAGATCTTTGTGTCATCTGCAAAGAGGCATACCTTTCCTTCCAGGTGCTCTTCAGTGTCACTTACAAAGATATTAAAGAGAACCGGTCCCAGTACCAAACCCTGCGGTACCCCGCTAGTTACCCTCCTTTCTTCACTGTGGACTCCGTTTACTATTACCTTTTGCGTCCTGTTGTCCAGCCAGTTTTTTATCCAGGCTACCACCTTGGGACCCACTCCAAGGCTGGCTAACTTGTATATTAATCTTTTGTGTGAGACTGTGTCAAATGCCTTGCTAAAATCTAGGTAGACCATATCCACAGCCCCTCCCTGGTCTACAACTTTGGTCACCCAGTCAAAGAAATCTATTAGGTTCATCTGACATGACCTTCTTGCTGTGAAACCATGCTGCCTTGGGTCCTGTGCCTGACTGGCCTCTAGGTAGTCAACAATTCTTTCCTTCGGAAGTGATTCCATCATTTTCCGTACCACTGAAGTCAAACTAACTGGTCTGTAGCTTCCTGCCTCTGCCCTGCTCCCACTTTTGTGAAGTGGAATCACATTTGCCCTCCTCCAGTCCTCAGGTACCACTCCATCCTCCCAATGATTTGTTAAAGAGAGTAGTCAGTGGTGTTACTAGTTCTACCCTTAGTTCGTTTAGTATTCTTGGGTGAATCCCATCAGGCCCCATTGCTTTGTCCACCCTCAGTTTCAAGAGTTCTTTCAAAACCCTTTCTTCTGTGAATGGACTGATATTGACCCCCCTATTCAGAGTTTCCCCCTTGTTTGGTTTAGGCACCTCCCCCTCCTCATCTGTTGTGAATACTGAGCAGAAGTATTTGTTCAGCATCCCTGCTTTTTCACTGCCACCCTCTGCCCACATTCCCTTCCCTTTGTTAAGTCTCTGTATCCCTCCCTTGGTCTTTCTTTGCTCCCTAATGTACCTGTACAAAGTTTTATCCCCCCTTCTTAACAGAGTTGGCTATCTTTTCCTCAGTTTGTGCCTTTGCTATTCTGACTGCCTTCCCTGCCTCCTTCTGCTTTATCTGATAAAGTACTCTGTCCTGCTCCTTCTGTGTTTCCTTATATTTCCTGAATGCTATCCTTTACTCCTTAACCATTCCTGCCACCTCTTTTGAGAACCATAGTGGTTTGACATTAGTTTGTGCTTATAACCCCTGCTCTTTGGTCACAGAAACACAATTTTTAGGAAGGACAGAATAAAATTTTAAGGCAAAATCAGGGATGTCCCTGAAATTCAGGGACAGTTGAGAGGTATGAATAGAGGTGCTTTTACTGGCAAGGTCCTAGTTAAGGGCAGTCTAATGATAGCAAGGCGCTGAGGCAGTAGAGCAACATTAAACTGCAGCAGAGCCACACTACACTGCAGAAAAACAAGTAGGGGTATAAAAAGCTGGGACAGCAGCTGTCTGACTGAGCTAACACTAAGTGAACTGAGCAGAGTTGCTGAGATAAACAGAGCACAGCAAAGAGTAGCAGGTAGCTGGAGCAGGATGAGCCCAAACATGGTACAAACAATGAAGGTGGATAAGCATGCAGACAGCAGATGCAGGGAAGCAGCAGCTGAGCTAAAACATACAGATAACAATTTTAGTTGTGCTGAGGGTTTGCTGAAATCTGGTGAGTAAATGGGAGCCTAAACAGCACAACCACAGGATTAGTATAATACAAACAAGGGGCAACAGGATGCTAGGAATACTAGAAAGCCACAAAAAAGAAAGAAAATGCAAAACAAAAAAAAACACAAACACAGGAGGACAGGAAATAAGCAATACAAACAAGCACACAGCAGCTGGAGGCAAGCAATACCAAGTGAAAATCAGGAGAAACACAATAACAGAAGTCCTACATAAACGAAGCAGAGCTCAAAGCACAAGGAAAGGAGGGAGGCAGATGTGCGGTTGGGCAAAGCCCCAGTAGGCCCCAGGGGAGAAAACTGTGATGGACAGAGCCTCCATCCACAAAGAAAAAGTGCTTCCGAAGGAGGCTGAGAAGAACTGCTTATATAGCTTAGGAAGGGGTATGACTAGTTGCTTATACCATTGAACTACGGACATAGCCTTTCAATAAATAAAAAAAAGGATGTCACTACTGAAGAGATGGAGAGTGAGATTGTGTGTGCATGCACGTGTGCTAGTCATTACTGCAGTATGATACATCATTCCCACCCTCCCCAGAGGAAGTAGAGCAGTCGTGGGATGCTCAGTCCTTCCTCTTTCCTGCCAGCCCCCAGTGTCCCGGGTCCATTTCTGAACCAGGGTTGCCGGTGTGCTGCGAGGTGTGGCATCCAGCACCTCAACCTTCAATGCCACCGGTCTGGCACAAATGGTTCTTTTATGAATATAATAAAATAATTAAGAACCCTGTTAGTAATAACTGGCTAGTTATTTTCAAATCACTTTTAACAGTATATAGATGAGATTGCTGTTGTATCTGATTATAACATAAATTCTGTTATCAATAGTTGGGATATAGTACCAGACTCATTTAAAAAACATTAAAGGATTTTATTTGAAAGTTTAAAGAAGTTTCCCCAACCATTTTGATTTTTTTATTACCCTTTCTCCTGCTCCTTGCCTACAAATTCAACATTATATGCACCTCTACTCATTCTTAGCTGTGATTCCAGACCTTTTATGGCCTATAATATGATTTTGAAACAATTTGCCTTTTTTTTAAAAAAAAACCTATTATTTTATAACATTTTATTATGGGATGTTGGAACAGTGTAAACGTAAACAATAAGGCATGACAGAACATGTACTGTTCTAGGATTTACCCATGCCTTGTGTGGCATGGCATGAGTTGTTGCTGATTGCCTCAGACCACATAAAAAGTGGGCAAATCCTACAATGACCAATTACCTGCAGTGCCTTTTAATGTTTATAACATGGACTAACCTATCAAACAAAACACTAAACATCAAAATAAATACCTAAATTCTAATTAAATATTTTAAAATATTTTTATCAACAATGCAATAAATCATGATGTGATATATTCACCAATCAATCCAATAGTCCTTAATTCTGGGAGTATTTGCTCATTTCCCATTCCCCCAATACACACACATAGGCAAAATGTTTATAGTAGAATACAGCAAGTATTTAGAATTCTGTGTAACTCTTCTGGCAGAATAAATGTAACTGCAGTTTAATCCAATAGTCCCAAATTTAATAGCTATGTAAAAGTGGCAGTAGAGTATTTGTTCACTCCCCTGAACCCACCATACATTGTAAGTTTACCATGGTGTTGAAGTATTTAAAATTCTTGATAATTCTTCTGGCAGGATGTTAACTCCCTCCTCCACACAGCACACAGATAGAGAGACAGACTCACTCACTCACTCACTCACTCACTCACTCACTCACTCACCCACTTGCAGACTGTACAATAGCTGTCATTCTCAGACAGCTCTGTCGTCCAGTGGCCATGGTGGTATGTGGGTGGGTTGAGCTGCCCGCCAACAGTGGGACCCTGCTGGGGTGGGGGGAGGGGTGGGTTGGGGTGCTTGGGGGCTGACTGCACTGGCAGACTGCTGCGGAGGTAGCATTACCAGGGTTTGGGGCTGGGAGGGGTTCATCATTTCATTCGCTACCAGGAGTGGCATCATATGGGTGCTGGGGGGGGTCATCTTTACTGCCACAGCTGCAGGTGCAGCATCGTATGAGGGCATGGGGTTTTCCATTATCTTTACTGCCACTGGGTGCAGCTTTGTACAGTGGCATGGGGTTGTCATTATCTCTACTGCCACTGGGTGCAGCTTCGTATGGGTGCTGGGTGGGAGTTGCCAACATCTTTACTGCCACCGGGTGTGGCTTCATACAGAGGCATGGGAGGGCTTCATTGCTTTCAACGGCA
This sequence comes from Neoceratodus forsteri, assembly GCA_016271365.2. Classification (NCBI taxonomy): domain Eukaryota; kingdom Metazoa; phylum Chordata; order Ceratodontiformes; family Ceratodontidae; genus Neoceratodus; species Neoceratodus forsteri. Next base: position 604,982,874 of record CM028129.1, read on the forward strand.
TAGGGAGCGGTATGACTTGGGCTGGGGTCGGGCAGGGGAAGGGTGGTGGACATGGTTCGGTGCATTCTGCTGGGGCATCCCAGCCGGTGCTATGCAAATGGGGCAATAATGGCATGCTAATGGCCCCATTGCACCATGAATGCCTAATAGCCTCATTTGCATGCCCCTGGCTATGAATCGCGTTTTTGGGCACAGCGCATCCTGAGATGCCATGCCCCAGTGGTCTCACAGCCTGAAATTGGGGATGTGCAGGGGCATCCTGGGCTGAAGGAGAAGAAGAAGAATCAGCATTTATATAGCGTTTTTCATACACAGTATCCCAAAGTGCTTTACAAGCAATGCTAGACTGGTAGTGAAGTGACTGAATGTGTGGTGGCAGCCATATCGCACATCATCACCCACACACAGCCTGGATAGTTGCATGAACCAGTTTATGGGAAGCGGAATGTTGGCCAGGACACTGGGAATGTTTCCTGCTCTTTGCAAAGAGTGCCCTGGGTTCTTTTACTTCCACCTGGACACCCACCAAGACAACACCAGGATGGGCAGAAGGGACCTCGGTTTAACATCTCATCTGAAGGATGGCACACCCCAGCAGTACAGCACCCCCCAATACTGCACTCACATGCCAGCAATTTTTAGGTGCAAGTACAATCCCGGTGTGGGATGAGAACCCATGACCTTCTCTTCCAGGGGGCAGATGTGTTACCAACTGAGCCATGCTGACAACTGGGCTGGGCGCACCTGCGCTATTCACAGAGGGGTTGTGCTGGGGGAATCTCCCTGTGCCTCCTCTGTGAATTGCCTGATTTGTACTCAGTGCATCTCTCCTGCACTGGGGCAGCCGAGATGCACTGGGTGCATCTTTGTGAATCCTGCCCTCAATGTGTAATAAGCTTCTGATACAGTATTGTGCCTTTTTCTTTTAAATTGAAATCATCTAAAAACATGTTGCTAGGAGAGATCACTCAATAGATGTTCAACCCAGGTGATATATTGTATTTGCAGTTATATTGTATATTGACCAGCTGAAAATACTATTATCTCTCCCTAAGGTGAAAATATAATTTTTACTCATACCTCATATGAAAATATGTCAATCTACTTAATATCTCCATTTTACTGGAGTGGCTCATTTATTTCTGAATTAAGACGGGGGAGGTCTGAAAATTTGCATGGACTCTCTTCCATTTGATTTACTGTAGTGGTACAGTACTGCCAATATATTTAGGGTTGAGTAGGCTATTTAATGTTAAACCGCTAACTTCACACTTTAATAGCTTTGCCACTGTTCAATGAATTTGCACAAAAGTTTGCATACGCAGTCTCAGGACCAAGGTTTCTTGATTTGTTAAGTTTCATTCTGGTTGTCTGTGCAGATTCTGAGATCCGAATAGTGAAAAAAGTAAAAATAAAATGGGGGTTGCTGTATTTTTGTGATTGCCTAGTGCATAGAGAGTTTTGAATTTTGCTGTGATGTTTTCAGGGTAGAAAGGGCCTGGGCCACAATGATGCTATTCACTGGTTTGATGAAAAAATATTAATTAATTTCCCAAGTTATAGGGATTTGAAATTTCATTTCACAGCATGCTAAGTTCTGTCTTTTAGATAGCTGTTTCAAAGAAAAAAAGATTTTGGCCCATACACAAAAGATTCTGTTTCATATGGGGGGATCTTTTTTGTGAGAATTTTGTTATATGGCTGCCATCTTGTTTCTGTTGTTTTTTTCCAAAAAGTTTTTGAAAAGCCATAAAAATGATATCCTGTAGAGACACCAACACATGTATCTTGCTAATTGGGATGCACTTGGGCAGATTCTGCAGTTAGTTTTTGGAAAAATCACCCAGAATAATGTTTTTAACACATTCTGATATCTTTTTTTGTGACCCAAAATTATTTTTTTGTACCGCCATACTAAAAAAAGATAGGGCCATACAAAAAAAGTTTCCCTTCATACAAAAAACTAATTTGGACATAGATTTTTTTTTCAGATAATTTTTTTGTATTAATAATACAAACTCTTTTTAAAAAAAAAAGATCCCTTTATACGAAAAAAAGAATTTGCACTTAGGTATTTTTTCACTTTCTTTTTATATGAAGCAATCCGTTTTTGCATGACAACACAACCTCATGACCCTTCATATGAAGAAAGAATCTGGATTTTTTTCTCCATTCTTGTTTTGTATGAAATAATCTTTTTTTTATATGAATGACATAACCTTATGAAAGAAGATCCCTTCATATGAAAAAAAATAATTTGTTCTTAATTTTTTTCACATTCTTCTTATTTATTTATTTAAAAATTAATAACCAGAAAAAGCATCAATGAGCCAAAATTAATTTCCAGATACATCCTGGGAGAGGGGCCACAGAAATGCAGAATTACATACAATGGTGATGCAATGACAGGGAAATGCAACAACATGGGCAAATACAACAATGGTAGTACACTAATCAGAAAAAAATAAAAGACAAAACAAATACAGTGTTACAAGATAAGGCTAAACATGTTACATAAATATATCATCATTACCTATATAGGCGCTGGCCTATGACATCACTTCCCCCTGTTAATTTTCTAACTCCCCACTTTCTCATTTGCAGGTTATACCTGCCAGCCACTAGATGGACCCATACCTATCCACCTCAGATCCACTACCTGTACTCTGCCTACCTTTCCTTGAATCCTCCTATCACCTTTTCCCGCTCCTCTCCTCCAACATACCCACCTCTGCCCACACCCTCACCTGCTCCTCCTTTTTTGTACCAATCCACCTCCTGACCCACCCCTTCTCCCCTGTACCAACACGCAGTGACCACTAGGAGTTGCTATATCTCACCCCTGCTGAGGGCCAATCCCAGCCTGCTTTGGACCCCTAGAACGTGGGCCTCTGCCCTCTCCCAGGCACTTTTCTTGCTGCCCTGGCAGAGACTTGAACCCTATACCCTATCCACCAGAATCCATGTCACTACCACTAATCTAAAGTGGCAGCCACACTTTCTAGGAGACAACCCAGATACTTCAACCTCCTACCCTACTACCACCTGCAAACCATGCTAGTTCACCTCCTACTAAACTCCCTCCCCATCATCCTCCTTCTGGTACCCTCCTCCCTCCAGTCTGATATCTCCCCTGGGTCACAGGAAATTGCATCATTAATTCCTGCCAACATAGTTCGCACTCACCCTACAATGTCCATGTACACTGGCCTACAGCATCCATCTCCCAGCCACTCTCCCTCCTCCCTCCTAGCCCATCCCGGGCAGCTCATCAACCTTGCCCTTCCCACCTTGCAATCCCTACCCATCCCCTGCTCCCTAATGGTCCCACCCCCATCTCCTCCTAACTGCAGGCAAAATTCATATCACCGCGCCCTGGCCAGAGCTGTTGTCCTCCTACTACTCTTAACAGGCAATATCCACCCTAACCCTGGCCTCACCCTGACCTCCATAGCAGGTGGGCACCCCGGTCTGTTGATTGCCTCCATGAATATATGCAGCGTCTTGAAAAAATTTGACTCCCTCCAATGCTGGGTCACACTGCACAAACCCGACATCATTGTGCTGGTGGAAAAGTGGCTATCTAAATCCACCCCTGACACCTTTGTCACCCTCCCTGGCTACACCCTATACCGTGAGGATCGAGTAACCAAACATGGGGGTGGCTGTGCTATCTACACCAGGAACTCTTTCACTAGTCTCGCTCTCCCTGCTCTGGACCTTGTAAGTGGGGCTCAGGCCCTCACCATTAAGCTTACCCCGGACTCCACCAGGGCACCCCTTTATCTCACCGCTGCCTATATACCACCCAGGAACCAAAACCCAGCACTATTATCATTAACTGACTATCTTGCCACCCGCCCTCACAGCGCTGATCAAGTCATTGTGGGGGACCTTAATGTGAACTGGCTGAGCCCCTCCTCCTCCCCCACCTGGGACTCCTTCACAGCCCTGGATCTAACACAACTAGTCTCCCAACCCACACGAGTGAACCCTAAGAGAGGTACCAGCACCCTCCTAGATGTCATCATCACAAACTGCCCCCCAAAAATCCTGGACATCCAAGTCCTCCCTGATTCACTCAGTGACCATTCCCCTGTGCTGTTCCACTGGATGGCCACCTCACCTCGACCCACTGCCCAGTGCACACCCCTCCAGCGTTTCAGACCGTGTGGTCTGTAAAACCTTAAACAATACCTTGAACAGCAAGACTGGTCCCCCATTCACCGTGCTTCTGATATTGACACTGCCCTTGCCTTCTTTACCCTAACCTTTAGTAAAGCCTGTGACCTCTTTGCTCCCCTCTCAGCTGTCCGATCCAAAAAACATAACCTGCCCTGGATTACCCCTGCCCTTTTACAGCTGCTCAGGCACAGGGATAATCTTTGGCACTGTGCCATAGAAACTGGATGACCAGCAGACAGACAGGCCTACAACGCTGCATGGAATAAGTGCACATGGGCAATCAGGAAAGCCAAGGCCGACCACTATCAGGCCACCCTCACCACCTCCTGGGGGTGCTCCCATACCTTCTGGGACAATGTCAAACAACTGAATGGGAACACTCGCTCCTCTCCCCCTTCTCAGATCACTACTGACAACACCACCATTACAGACCCTGCTGACATTGCAAAGCTCCTCAACACCTCCTTTACTGACCTTAGCCATATCCTCCCCAGTAACTTCTTTGACCAACCACCCTCCCAACCTACCCCTGCCCTCCATCACCCTAGCTTCTACCTACATGTGGGTAAATCTCCCAGGAAGCTAGACCACACCTGACCCGTGCACTAAAAGGCAACAGTCCCGGTGACAACTCCCTGGACCACAGAATTCTCTGGCTGGTACTGGATCAGGTCCTCACCCCACTCACCAGTCTTCTCAACAAATCCCTCTGCCTGGGACAATTCCCCACTACATGAAAAACTGCCACTGTTACTCCTATCCATAAAGGGGGTGACAGGTCGTTAGCTGGGAACTACCGACCTATCTCCATACTCCCACCCCTTTCCAAGGCACTGGAAAAACTAGTTGCCATGCAAATCACTGAATACCTGATCAAATACAACATCCTCTGCCCTGAAAAGCATGGATTCCGTGCAGGACACAGTACTAGCACAGCTCTTGTTGAATTTGCATCCTTCCTACACTCCTCCATGGACGCTGGCTCCCTAGCGGGGGCCGTGTTCCTCGACCTATCAAAGGCCTTCGACACGGTCTCACACCCCCTACTGCTGGAAGCCCTCTGTCACTCTGGCTTTGCCACTGGACCACTTGCCTGGTGCTCCAGCTACCTATCCGCACACTCCCAACGTGTCAATATTGGTGGGACACTTTCCAATCCACGTCCTATCCTCTCTGGGGTTCCACAGGGCTCCATCCTTGGACCCCTACTCTTCTCGCTATACCTTAACACCCTGCCCAGTGCTTGCACTGGGAAAATTCTGCTGTATGCAGATGATGCCATCATCTTCGCCACCGACCGTAACCCCACCTCCCTCCAGGTTTCCCTGCAATGTTCCTATAATGACACTGAAACCTGGTTTAAAGAGCATAGATTGGTCCTAAATCTTAAAAAATCTAAAACCATGCTCTTTGCCCACCCTCAAAACAAAGCTTACAACTCCCCTCTCCATGTCTCTCAACTCCAAACAGAAACTGGAGCAAGTCCACTCCTATAAGTACCTAGGGTCTCCTTTGACTCAGCCCTCACCTACCACACCCACATCAAACGCCTCTGCTAATATACGGCTTGGTATCTTGTGCAGCTACAAAACTGTCTCCCCGATGCCTCCGCTTGCAGTTACATCCTCCATATTATCCCTAGTTGACTATGGGCTACCTGTCTACGGTGCTGCCAACACGACTGCCCTAAACAAAATCCACATCGTCCTAAAAAAGGCATGCAGGCTAATCACAGGGGCCCCTAGGCTCACACATACGTGCCAGCTTTATGACACGGCAACAGTGCTAAACCTTGATGAACGGCTACAATACCAAACTTGCCTTATAGCTAAAAAAACCCTGCTAGGACTTTCTCCATCTGGGCTGACATCCTCCCTCCTCCTATCCCAACCTCTAGTCAGTACTCGGACCTCCTGCAAGGCCACCTTCCTGGTTCCTCGATCTAAGACCTCACATGGACAGAGGTTTCTCCACCACAGAGCCCCTTCTTGGTACAACACGCTCCCTCTCTCCATCTCTGAAATCCCCACTATCTCCAAATTCAAAACTGTGCTCAAAAGCAAGCTGTTCAACAAGCGCTGCTGCACCTGTGCATAATGGGTGTACAAGCACCCTTTGTCCTGACAATGCCCACTGGGCTGCACCATCTCCGTACCGCCTTATTCCTACTGCCTACATTACTGCCATATCCAACTGCCTACCTTCTCTCTACTGTCAAGAACATACCATGTATGATAGAATCTTGTTATACTGCTTGCCAAATTGTCCTACTAGTATGCACTACTGTTACTGAATCAAACTACCTGCTGTACTGTCCTTGTCACATGTTTTACTATCTCTGTAACTAATACCATGGAACCTGTTTGACTGTTTCGTTTTGCAAATGTCATACATTTATGCTGCTAAACCCTGTAACCAACCCTTTGGTCTATAATACCTGAATCTGCACCTTATAATGCAACCAATGTAACCTGTACCCAGGATCCATGTATGCCTGCATCTTTATGCATATGTTCTCTTATAGTTTGTATTTTGTACTTGTATTATCTTCTCTTCTCTTGATGAGGTACCTTTGGAAATGAGCCTCTGGCTCAAAGGTTGTAAACTGATTGCAATTTAAAATAAAAAATTAAAAAATAAAGTTATAGGGCAAGTTAGAGGCAGGAGTGAAGAGAGAGGCAAGGTAGGAAGGAAGAGAGCCAAACTATAAACTGGCTTTGAAGGTGGTGCAGTGAGTGAAACCCCTACGTGCTAGGGACTGAAGGGACAGTGAGGAGTAAAGGTCGCAGTGGTGGGTTGGGGGGAGTTTGAAGCAAACCTGCAGAAGGCATGAAACAAGACATTGAGCTTGGCGAAGGAAGTGGCTGGAGCAGCACTGTAGACTATGTTGGCATAGTCAATGGCTGGGAGGATCCACTTGATGATGAGATCACGTCTAACAGGGAGGGAGAGGCTGACCTTATGACGGTAGAGTACACCTAGTTAACTCAGAGGTAATGTGAGGAAGTATTTCTTCACAGAGAGAGTTGTGGATACATGGAACAGCCATCCTGAGGAGGTCATAGAATGAAAAACAGTGGGGGAATTCAAGAATACATGGGACAGACAAAAGGCAATACTAGTGGGGGGTAGGAGGAAGTAGGCTATTGGTTAACTAGGATCTGCAGCTTATCCGTTAGGTAGGGAAATAGGAAGACTTGGTGGCCAAACGGTCCTTATCTGCCATCAAATTCTATGTTTCTATATTTCTAATTCCTTTTTTAAGGCTGGGTCCAAATTACAGTAAAAATTATCTAATAAAATCCACTCCCTGTTAATAGGAAATGCATGCCACACAGTTGTTAGTAGTTTTAAGCCCTGTGCTATTCTTCCTGGGAGTACATATATAGGACTGATGAGTAGATGTTTGTTTTGCCCAAACAATAGATCCACAGACACTATGTCACATCGAGAGTCTCCTAGGGGTTGATTAATACAGTGTAGTTAAGTTCTTTATGAACATATAACATAGTCCCACCCCCTCTTTTCCCTAACCTGTCCTGTCTAATATGGTTGTATCCTGAAAGAGAGTGCTGCTCCTCTTCCCCTTCCCACTGCCCTGTCCTTAATGAACACAGTGTACCTCACCAGGTTTAGCTCCCAATCATGCTGAAGAGTGACCATAGATTCAGTGATTGTAGCCAGATCCACCTCCCCTTCAGCAAGCATTGCCTATAGTTCAGGCATTTTGTTATCCATACTCCTGGCATTTATCAGGACCACCCTCCATCCTTGCCCCTTGCCAGCCCCCCCCAACCCTGGATCCTTCAGTTAACTGCATGCTCTTACTCTCTTGTTCATGTTTTGGTGCCCCAGTATGGCACTCTCTCCCATCTGCTGGGGGGAGAAGGGTAAGTCCTCCCTTGATGTGCCTGCCAGCAGCATCCTCAAGCCCCATCTAGCTTCAATGGACTCGGTCAGCTTTAGTCTCAAAACCTCCTTTCCCCCAAAATTTAGGTGGAGCCTACCCCTAGCATACAGCCCCTTGACCTGCCAAGTTTCACCCTAACCCCCCACCAACCCATACCTCCTAGCCACACACAATGCTGAGCCATTCATTTACCTCCCTTATTTTCTGTTTATTCCCCAGGCTAGTTCTAGGCACCCAGAGAATCTCTGAGAAGGAAACTGTGCACCCCTGTGCATGACAGACCCTGGCTTGTTCCCGGAACTTTGCCTGTATCTCTTCAAACACCATTTTCCTCTATGTCATTTGTGCCCAGGTGTGCTAATATATCAGGTGACCCCCACAGTCCTTTACTAAGGCATAGACCAAGTGCTTGGCCTTTTGCACAGTTAAGCTGGATATACTCTTGACCCTAACAGCAAAGCCTTGCCCCTCACACCTTCCTTCCCACTTAATACCCATGATCATGGAGTCTCCCAGCAGGAGCACTTTAACCTCCTCCTTCCCTTTGAGGCTACCTCCTTTCTCGGCTATACCCCTCCTCGCTGCCTCCACACTCTCTCTGGCCACACCAGTGTTTTGATTGCCATCATTTGCCTTTAACCCCACCCCAGTTCCAGTTATTTCTCTTGTCCAGCCATTATTCTCCTAGCTCCCCCTGCCACACCACTCTGATCTGTCCCAGTAGTACTCTCTCTAATTTGTGCCCCTCCTGACCTTCAGGGCTTCTTTCATCTACTCCCTCATTGTCCTTTTTTCTGCTTCTACCCATACTTAATTTCCACTGGTCCCTTTCCACCTGGGATCCATGCTCCCCCCTTACTGTCCCCTCCTCCTCCCTTAATTCCCGTTGGTCCCTTTCCCCCTGGGAGCTGTGCTCCCTCCTTACTGTCCCATCATCCTCATTTCTCTAGCAGTCCATACTCCCAGCTCCCCCACCCTTGCTATCCTTGGCATTTCTATTTATCTCAGTGCCCTTGCACCTAACTGCTCCCACATTTTCATCCACTTCCTTCTGCCCATTTCTGACTTTGTCCCCCACATCTTCTGAGTCCCCACCCTCCAAGATGTCCACCAATGGCAAGTACCTGTTTGAGACCGGGATCCCCCCAGCAGGTTGTTCACCAGTGGTCCCTTTCTGTGAGATGACCCCCCCCCCATTATGATCCCTGGAGGCCCATTTGTCAATCTGCTGAAAGCCCCCTTTCTCTGTCTTTCCACACCCTCCTCTGTGTCCAGCTTCCTCAATTCCTCCCCCCATTTCTGCCCTAATGGCTGAGGACATATAGAATGGGTTCTATTGGCCCCCTGACTTCTTGCACCCACATTTGCAGGCATCCTCCCCTCCTGGCTGTCTGTAGGTGTGTGCCTCCCATCCTCTGTGCCAATGCTCTTTACCCACCTATCCAGTTCATGTCTGAGCCTGTACAACTCAGACACTAAATCCATTAACCTGGCACATATAGAACAATGACCCAGTCTTCACGGTGTACTCATGGCCATTGCAGATCTATAGCCATTGCAACCTACCAACCTGCTTCCCTTCCAGCCTGTAGCCAAAGTCCCCCATCTAGTAGAGACTCTGCCCCAACCAGCTGCCCCTATCAGTCACCCCATGATGCACATTCCACCCCATACCAGTTTCCCCTTGCATGTCCCCAACTACAGTGAAGTCACCCAGGATGAAGTGCAGTGCTGCAGAATTCTGCAGTACAGTTACTGCAGTAAACAATGGAATTTCAATGGGAGTTAATCCTTTTAGTCATGCAGTAAACCTGTGAAACTGTGCTTTATCCTGGCTGATTTACCTGTAAGTACAGACATGTTACCCTGGCCTCCCACCAGTTTCTATCTATTGCCCAGCACCTCTCCTGCTGCTGGAAGCAGGCCTAGCTGATGCAGACTAAAATCAGCCCAGAGCAATGCAATATCAGCTAGTTCTAAATGCATTCCTCAACTATACAATTTTACAATTTACAATTTAAGCAAGCCCCTTAATTTGCATAGCGTATCCCCCCATCCTAAAGAACACTTTTCTTGATCCAGTCAGACCCCTACCCAGAGTAGAGCTAATCTCATCCTGGCAAAAACAAAATAGGAGGAAATGCACAGGTAGGTTCAAATTAAGTCAAAAAAGTCAAAAACGTACAAGGTCTCCTCTCCAGATCATTCTGTCCAGCTTTAGTCACAAGTATCAAGCCCTTTTTGAGGAACATGCATTGCAGTTGTCATGAGCTTCAAGTGAGTTGTTCTCTTCTGAGAAGTTCAGAACTGTCCTCTTAAAGCAATCTCCTATGCTTCTGCACTGCAGTATCCTCCCCAACCTGCATTTAACAGAGGTCAGGGCTGGGGTCAGCAGGTGGGACAAAAAAATCTCCTCTGCTGCACCAGCTCAAAAGTCCTGATTTACTGGGGGCTTCTTCTTTGACTGCTGACATGACCAATCACAACTCCTTTATTCTTCTGAGTGTCACCAATTGCAGGCCCCTTCTGCTCCTACAGTAGCTGCTGAAGCAACCGCCCTACTGTCTCTCCTCCCACAGGTGCTGCTGTTGCAGCCAGAAAAGATTCAGCTCCTCTCCATTGTAGTTATGGTTAAAAGAAAGCACTTTCTATGATCAACTAATCTTTAAGAGCAATGTATTAAATGAAATTGGTATTTGTATTTACGATGAAGAAAAATGAATCCAGACTCAAGATATGGGGCCATCAAAGAAACCAGAATCCCCAATAAAGTAGGATACATTATTGAAAACCTTAAATAGATATAAGTCATTGGAAAGTTTAGAAATAAATCATTGACAACCAAGGAAACTGGGCAGAGAAGGGAAGCCACAGAAGATATTGCAGCCACATTAGAGTGGAGAGGAAAAATCTTGAGGATGTTAAGATGTTATCTTGGAATGTATCAGGCATCATAGATAAATTGGCAGATGTAGAGTTTTGCTAATATCTGGACATCTTTGATTATAACTGTATACAACAGACTTGGCTAGATGGAGGCATACACAATAATGGTTTTAAAACATATGTCAAACAAGTTAGAAAGTACAAAAGATATGGCTGTAGGGTCTGGGATTTAACCATACTTTGTAAACTGGAGGATCCCAGGAAAACAAAAGAACTAAGGGAGAGTCATGATATCATTATAACAATCTTGGTGAAAGAGAAAGGAGAAGAAACAATAATAAATAATGTATATTGGCTGCCATAAAAACAGTAACTACCAGGAATGCTGAAAGATTTAGAAATATTATTGAACAAAATAATTGAGAAATGCCCCCCACTTGGGATAGTAGTAGCTGGTGATTTTAATATGAGAATAGGAACCCAACTGAGCACCACATAAGAAATGACTGACTTTCTAACAACATTAGACACACCTAAAATATACTTACATAGAAATTCCAATTATCTAACTAGGCCTAGGGAAGGAAAATATTATTATGAATCCATGACAAATAAGAATTTTCTGTTATTAAATGGAAGAAGTAAGTAAGTAAGTAAAACTTTATTTTGTTTATCATCTAATCCCAGGGGCTCTGGGCACTTTACATAGAGGTGAACATTTAATACTGTACATGTCAATAATAGCAATAATTTAAGTCAGAATAAGTGATAATAAAATATCTTAATAATAAACAAGTTAAAAACTCTAAATCCCATAAAATACTGCTACACATTAAACACTTGTCTAAACAGGTGTGTTTTCAATCCTTGTTTGAAGCTCTCCACAGAAGAGGCCTCTCTTATAGATTGAGGCAGTGAGTTACATAGGATGGGCCCAGTGATTTCAAAAGCATGGTCTCCAGAGGTTTTGAGCTGCACCCTGGAAACCATGAGAAAGCCCTCCATGGAAGACTGCAGTAAGCGCAGTTGGTGTGCAGGTGTCATAAGGCCCAACAGATAATGAGGACCTGATCCATATAGGGCCTTTTAAGTGAGCAAGCCCACTTTGAAGGAAATCCTCCACCTGACTGGCAGCTAGTGCAGTTCCCGCAAAACCAGGGTTATATGAATGGACCTGGAAAGGCCAATCAATATCCTGGCTGCAGCATTCTGCACCAGGTGTAGCCAGCAGAAGTTATGCCAACTGACCCCGAAGTAAAGAGCATTACAGTAATCAAGTCTTGATATGACAAAAGCATGAACAGTGGTGGGCAGATCACCAGGCAATATTTTAGGCTTAATCCATGTGACATTCCTCAAATGGTAAAAACCATTTCAGACAACAGAAGCCAGGTAAAACTGGTTAATACATGTATATAGGAGGCAATGGGCCATCAGTAATAGATCATAGTTGGGTAAATATGAATGTGTTGAATGACTGTTTAGCTCTCAAAACTAATCCAAAAGCTGAAAGTCCACATAGTGCAGTAGAACTTAGTTTAAGTAGTAACAGCATGAGGGTAAAGGAAAATAATAAGAGCATACCCCTAGGAGTCAGAAATAAAAATTGCATTTGCTGGAAAAGGATAGGAAATCCAGATTTTACCAAACTATTAGAGCATAAAGGAATATGGGACATTATGACAAAATTAGTGGATAAAGATGAAGAAGAATCCACAATTCTAAAACACTATGAATAAATAATGGAAACAATCTCAAATGAAATAATCAAAGAAATAACTCTAAGAGATAAAAAAGGGACAGAGTGGTATAACAAAGAGTGTCAACAAACAAAAAACATATAAACAACTAAAAATGTTAAAAACAACTGTAACACAGAAAATAAGAGAAAGTGAAATAAGTTGAGAAAAGAATACAATAAAACAATACACACAAGTAAAATTAATCATACAAGACAACTATGGAAAAAACTAGAAACTGCAGTACACTCAAAAGATAACAAAAGGTTTTGTTATATTGTAAGCAAAGAGGATGGAGAATATAGAAATGAAACAGAAATCAACATGGAACCCAAACAATGGGTAGAGTATTATGAAAAATTGTTCTATGATGAAAGTAATTAATACTTGGAACTTCTGGAAAAAGAATAGAATAATAATAGCTGGAATGAGTTAAACCTAGAAATATCTCTATATGAGATACAAACAGCAATAGAAACATTTGCTGCAAATAAAGCTCCAGGACCAGATGGGGTGCAAATAGAAGTTATGCAGAGAAATATAGAGATCTGGACAGAAATTCTACATAAGCTATTTCTATCAGTAATCAAGACAGGAAAAATACCCCAGAGGTGGAAGTATAACATAATAGTGCCCTTGTTTAAAAAAAGGAGATCGGAATGACCCTGGTTGCTTCAGACCGATAAGTTTGACAGACAGCACCCAAAACGTACTGACAAAAATAATTAACAGCAGAATTACAGAATGGATAGAGAATAATGAGATACTGGATGAAGCCCATGTTGGATTCTAAACTAAATTCAACTATAGACCAGTACTTCACCTTGGTACTGTACATTTAATATATAAATACAAGTTTCTAAAAAAGCAGAATCTATATTGTCTTTATTGAACTAAAAGCTGCATTTGACAGCATAAATAGACAGACATTATGGATTACACTAAAATAATTGAGTATGAAAGAAAGCATATTGGATATTATTAAAATCTTATATCAAGATAATGCTACTCAGGTTAGATACAACTCAGCGAGAAACAAGAGTGAGTTATTTCCAACAAATAAAGGCGTTAAACAGGGATGCACCTTCTCACCCATATTATTCAGCTTATATTTAAATCAAATATTATTTAAAATGTATAATTCTAATTATGATATGCCAAGGATTGGTTACAAGGCATGCCTCTTTTCATGTATTATTTCTTCCAGAGCTCCCAGTTTGCAAGCCTGCCTTCAGTTGTCCCCAGCATAGCCCCAAAGTTTAGACCCCCTTCCTTGTGCACCCCACGACTTACCCTTCATGGCAGGGTGCTGGGGAGTGACTCAACCCACTCCAAACGGATACATGCCAGGGAGGTGCCTTCTCAGAGGCGGCGCTGTGGGGACCACTTCATTCTGCTGGAGCCATTTTTTCTGCTTTTCTCCCCTTTTGTGGAGGCGGGGCATGCAATGATGCCTGCAGTGAGAGTGCACACGCTTCCGCACATGCTTTCACAAAGCGTCTGCCCTTTCTCCTCCCCTTCAGCTATAGCATCAGTGCACTGCCCCCCAGTGGCCGCTAGGGACCAGTGGAGCACTGACAGCTAATGTCCCCCCACCCTGGAGAAGGAGAGTAGTCCAATGGATGCTCGATCCTTCTCCTCCCCGCCAACCCCCGACTACTCGTGCTCGTTCCCGAACATGGGTTGTCGGTGTGGCTTGGGGTAAGGCGTCCAATGCCTCAGCTCTCAACGCCACTGGGCCAGCTTGACAATATAGTTTTAATGTCCACCAGTTACTTGGGGTGAAAAAAAATGATGGGGAGGTTTCATGAGGAAAGCAGGAAGGCAGACCTACCCATAAACTATGAAAAAACAAAAGTTATGATTTGTGATAATGAGAAGAATTATAAATATAACATTAATGGGAACAAATTAGAAGTAGAAAATAGCTTTTGCTACCTGAGTATTAATACAACAAATGACTTAAAATGGAGAAAACATATAAAAGAAATAGAATTAAGAACAAAAATGTTTCTACCAGCCATGAGCAAATTTCAGTATAATGGAGTTTGCCCTCTGAAGAGGCAGACCAAGTTGTCCTGGTGAACACCTCTCCAAGGCAGAAAGTTGGTATGAGAGGTACATGGTGGGAGAGGGAGCCCCAGGGACAATAGGCAGAGACAGGAAGGGGAGGGGTACAAAGAGGAACAGGATAACCATAGGAGCTTTAGGAAGTGGGTAGGGAGAAAAGGCAGAGTACATAAATAGGCAGCACAGAGGTATTCAGCCTCTTTTGCTGGAAAAATGTTGTTGGATTAGTTCAACAGAACCAGCATGTCAGAATTGGCTATTAATTGGATGGAGGAATTTTGGGAAAAATCAGCCTGAGGTAACAAATTTTACAAGGTTAATATGAAGAAAATATATATATATATATATATATGATGAGATATAGAAAATGTAGTGCTACCATAGTTAGTTGAGGAGCCATTTCTATGTTAAACCTCAAAACTTTGCACCTTAATAACTTTGCAACTGTTTGATGGATTTGCCTGAAATTTGGAATTTATGATCAAGAACCATAGGCCTTGGGATCCCATGATTTCGTACTGGCTGGATATCGCCTGCGGAGTTATTAAGTGTGATCTGTACCTTTGTTCGCTTTTTCTGGAATTCTATGGTCGCGCCTACAAGTCGTACGGTTTGTGCGACCGGCCCAAAATCTTCAGGGAACGTGTGGCCAGGGTCCCTGATGTGCCTTTTGAAGATTTGGTGAAAAAATATTAAATGGTTCAAAAGTTATTCAAAAAACAGTTTCCCATTATAAGTCAATGGGAAAAGTTAACAGAAAATTCAACACTTTCGTAAATGCATTTTTACTTTTGCAAATGGGCCTGTTACTTTCGCAAATCGGCCATTTTGTTTTCAGTTGGTGATCATAAAAATGGTTGGCATTTAAATTTGAGACCCTCTAGCAACCTAATTCTTTTTGTATTCACCTAGTCGAGCCCTGAGGATGCTTGCCATGTCTTTATTTTGTGGTAAAACACCCCAGAAATATGTTTTCAAATTTCTGGAAAAAGTACTTTCGCAAATTACTTTCATGCTCATGAAAGTGTCAAACTTTTTTGCGAAAGCTTTCGCAAATTGAGACAGTAGTTTTCCATCTGTGAGACAGTGACAGCGATTCTTTGGCACTGCGCTGTAAAAGAACCGTTGGGAGTTTTGGGCTGAAATTTGGAGGGAATGGAGCCGATATCTCACAGATGTGCCTTTCAGTGTTGTATTAAAAAAATATTACATGGCGGCAAAGTTACAGCACTCCAAAGTTGACAGTTTTTCCCATAGGATAACATTACAGCGCCTGACGCATTACAGAAATCCTTTGGCACCCTGCTGCAAAATAACGGTTTGGTCTTTTTTCCTGAAATTTGGTGGGAAGACAGCCAACAGCCCACAGATGTACCTTTCAGTAGGTTGGTGAAAAAATATCACACGGAGGCAAAGTTA
This sequence comes from Neoceratodus forsteri, assembly GCA_016271365.2. Classification (NCBI taxonomy): domain Eukaryota; kingdom Metazoa; phylum Chordata; order Ceratodontiformes; family Ceratodontidae; genus Neoceratodus; species Neoceratodus forsteri. Next base: position 604,999,083 of record CM028129.1, read on the forward strand.
CGGCACTCCAAAGTTGACGGTTTTTCCCATAGGATAACATTACGGCACCCAACGCATAACAGAAATCCTTTGGATCCCTGCTGAAAAATAACAGTTTGGTCTTTTTTCCTGAAATTTGGAAGGAAGACAGCCAACAATCCACAGATGTGTCTTTCAGTGGTTTGGTGAAAAAACATTACAGGGAGGCAAAGTTATGGCACTCCGAACTTTTCTTTTTTTCCCATAGGATAACATTATGGCGTTCGCCGCGCCTTTCAGGGCCCGTGATCTCGAAACGTAAAGTAGATACGGACTTTTCATTAGAAACTTTCTTAGCTCACTAATGGGGCTAAGATTCAAATTAGCTAGACAGTTGTAAATAATATGACTTTTAAATTTTTTTCTACATCGTGACGGTCCTGAGATATAATGTATTTAGTATTCCAAGATCTCATTTTCTCCGCCGATACTCATTATTTTGCAAACATTATTTGTACTCACTGTCTTTCTCAATGCAGGTTTTGGGGAAAACCAGCCTGTGTGCTTACATTACTATTACTGTTGCCCTTTCCGCTTGCGGTTCCGTATGAGTTTCACTTACCGTTGACGTCTGCACCACCATGTGCGTTATCCTTTGTGTTTTCATTTGCGCTTGCGTTTCTGTTATTTTTTGCCATTTCTGTCTATGGTACTGTTTATCTTTCTGTTTCACTTTACATCACCATGCCCATTGACATTTCTGTTTGCAGGCACCATGTTACTATGTGACAAGACATCTCGTGGCAGACCATTCCCGTCTACGCCACCATGTGCATTACCTTTTCTGTTCTCATTCGTGCTTGTGTTACCATGTGCACCACTGTTAGCATTTCTGTTTGCGTTGCTGTCCCTGTTAGTATGCCACAAGACATCATCTGGAGCACGGGGCTCAGAGGGCACCGTGCTCCCGCCGCTGCATTACATTCACTATTTCTTGTTATCATTCTCAAAAAGAAGGGAAATTAGAGGCAAAAAACTCAGTTTAATGCATTAGTTAGGGTTGTTCCACAGCGACAAAAGTGAGGAAATTCGCTGTTAGGGTTGAAAACCCCCTTTGCACCCTCACCCCCCAACCGGCATTGGGGTGTGCATTGGGATCATGGGTACTAACTCTCACCCCATTCTCCTATACTTCTGCTGCTTTACACATGTCATGGGTGAGAGTTAGGGCTGATGATCCCAATGCACACCCCAATGCCACCACGCATGGCCATCCTTTGGCGCTTTTCATTTGCGCTATGCTTGGGTTACTTTTTTGCCATTTGTGTACCATACTGTTTCTTTCTGTTTCACTTTGCGTCACCATGCCCATTGACATTTCCATTTACAGGCACCATGTTACTATGTGACAAGACATCACCGTGGCACACCGTTCCCACTCGCCACCGTGTGCGTTACCCTTTCTGTTCTCATTCGCCGGCTTGTGTTACCATGTGTGCCACTGTTAGCATTTCGTTTGCATTGCTGCTCCTGTTACTACACAAGATTATGTGGCGGGAGCGCTGGGCCTTTTTGGGCCCGCACTCCCGCCACCGCATTACATTCACTATTTCTCAATATCATTCTCAAAAAGAAGGGAAATTAGAGGCAAAAAACTCCATTTAATGCATTAGTTAGGGTTGTTCCACAGCGACAAAAGTGAGGAAATTCGCTGTTAGGGTTGAAAACCCAACTCCGACCACCCCCAGCACCACACACACACACAGACACACACACATTCAAGTATGGGGAGGACCAAGTCAACACAACCAATGACAGACATCCAGCAGCAGGTGACAGAAATAACAAACAATTGTCTAAATGTACTCACGAGACATCCCCACCCACCTGACCAGGTACTGCATGCTCAGTGGAGATCAACAGCAAAACTGAGGCCATGTACACCAAACGCACACATCCCTGATTGCAGCTGCACACAACGTACCACACTTAGTAGTTGCATGGCCTTACCTACCGATGCCCCACACCACACCACAACTGGTACAATGCTGTTATTCAATATAAATGCTGAAGGTGCATGATGACAGTTGTAGAAAGGTTTTAACACTACTGAGTATACATTAATTAAGAGAAGCACATAAATTAACTACAAGACACTAGCATGCTCAAGATAAAAGTAGTGATACATTTAGTAGGTGATTTACATAGTAGTACATTAACTGCAATGGTTTACTCAACATAGAGAGGTTGATGTAAACGTATGGAAAAGCATTGCCTGTTCAATGCTGTGAAATTGGTACTGCCAGTATCACATGCATTCTTACTGATGAAGGTGTACTGCTGATGTACATACATAGACCTTCAGTGTGTTTCAATATTAAAGATGCAGTAAGTATTTTGTAAGAAAGATTGTAATTGCATGGATCAGGCCAAGCAACTTCTAAATATCATAGCACTACTGAGCCAACAATGATGTACCTGTATCGGACATGTATATAGGATAGATTTTCCTGTAGGCACTTACTGAGTATGTTGTACCTGATAAAGACAATCTCATTGCATCTGTGATGACTAACTTATTCAAATAGTAATACATTTGCTATTGTTGCAATGAGTGATCTATGCCACTTATGGACACAGTGTGATTTTTAACAGTTGTTTCATACTCAGGCTGTATGCCTACTGTTTGGCTTCATACACTTCTGTCACTGATGCTATCAAAGTGATAACTATGTTAATTCTGCTACAACAGGAATCAAGTAGGTATGGTGTAGATATAAACAGAATGTCTTTTAGTATTGATTTAACTCATAATGGGGTAAGTGTACTAGGACAGCAGGGTTATCCTCATCACTGAGTCTGTCAGTTATAATCACACTAGGGTTTCGATGACTGTGATGATCAAGTTACACTGTTCATCTTCATGAGTTCATATTCACAGCCATTCTCCAGTAACTAGACAGTGTATGGTGTAACTGGTGGACACTGTGTTGCAAAGCTGCTGCAGTGCCTAGCAGAGGGAGAGTATCTACTCATAAAGACAATTAAGCAATAAGGCATGACCAACAGTTATGTTAAATGGTCTGTTAATCACCCCAGGGGTTTAATGTTGAATGAGGCATAGCCGAAAGTGACACATGTCTGCTAGACAGTGATAAACTGACCATTAACATAATACCTGGGAGTGGCTTATTGCTATCATAATAAAACTGTTTTTTAAACAACATTAAACCATGTTCATCATATGGTTAGGCTTTACATGTATGTTAATAAAAACTAAACATAAGGCTGTTACAATGTTTACAGTCAATTAGAAAGCTGAATTTCTCAAACCCTTGTTATAATCAGAGATATTATACCTGTACAACTCCTTGGTTTTGCTTAACTGTATTGCTCAGGTGGCCCACCACAAGTGGTGTGGTCTGGTGGGGCATCGGTAGGTAAGGCCATGCAACTACTAAGTGTGGTAATGCTGTGCAGCTGCAATCAGGGATGTGTACATTTGGTGTACATGGCCTCAGTTTTGCTGTTGATCTCCACTGAGCATGCAGTACCTGGTCAGGTGGGTGGGGATGTCTCGTAGTACATTTAGACAATTGTTTGTTATTTCTGTCACCTGCTGCTGGATGTCTGTCATTGGTTGTGTTGACTTGGTCCTCCCCCATACTTGAATGTGTGTGTGTGTGTGTGTCTGTGTGTGTGTGGTGCTGGGGGTGAATTCGGAGATAGGGTTTTCAACCCTAACAGTGAATTTCCTCACTTTTGTCGCTGTGGAACAACCCTAACTAATGCATTAAACTGAGTTTTTTGCCTCTATATATATATATATATATATGTGGCTAGATGGTTAGATTTTTGCTAAATTGCTAAAAAGCAGAGTCTTACTTGGTTATCTGGTGACTGAGTGAGCTTAAAATTGTTGATTCCCATTGGCTGAGAGTTTAAAAAAAAAAGAGTTCATTGTTTGCAGGAAGCAAGATTTAGCCAAGTATACCAAACTTTGTTCCATTGTGAGTACTTGTCCATCTGAATGCTGATTAGAGAGACCAAGGGAACTGGGAGCGAGTATTACATTGAGAGGGCAGCGGGAAGTATGCAGCAAGATGCGAGGACTGGGGCAAGTAGAGAGAGATCCAGAAGTTTTTCAGCTGTGGCCTGCACAAGGCACTACAAGAATGAGCTATTGAAAGCTGACTGAATGCCTACAGGCTCTTGGTTTGGGGAGAATACAGTGGCAGGGCCTAGAATGTCAAGAGCAACTGTTTGCAAGTTTGGGAAGAGAGAAGTTGGTGGTGTGGCCGCACTGACAAAATAGGCCAGTGTTTTGGAGGCCATGCAGCCGGTGGTGGCGTCTGACATCACACTGCATGGTGGGGGGGTAGAAGAGCCAGCGATGTGCGTAGGCCTGAGTAGCCTAATGGATGGTGGTGTTGACTGGGGAACAGTCAGTGCAGGGGATGTAAGGGGGTTTTCAGCTCCCAGCAGTGGCCTAGAATATCAAGAAGGACTGTTTTGCAAGTTTGGGAAGAGAGAAGCTGGTGGTGTGGCTGCACTGACAAGTAGGCCATTTTTCTGGAAGCCATGCGGCCAGTGGTGTTGGCATCTGACGTCACACCACATGGTGGGGGATGTAGAGGAGTGAGCAATGCGAGTAGGCCTGAGTAGCCTAATGGATGGTGGTGCTGACTGGGGAACAGTCAGCGCTGGGGATGTAAGGGATTTTTTCAGCTCCCAGTAGTGAAGTTCTTAAAAGGGGCTGGAGAGAGATACAGGGAGCTTTATTTGTGGTCAGGTCTTACGTTTTGCACTAATAACATTAGGAACCCCCCTTTTGGGAGTCCCCATTGTGGGATGATAATTGCAGGTCAGGGGATAGCAAAGCCTAGCAGACATCCATGTGGTAGCCGGGTGGCGTCTGACATCATGCCGCTTGGGGGGGTGGGGGTGCATTGAGCGAGGTACCATGGAGGACTCGCCGGGGGACATAATTCAGGAAGCCCTAGTGGCAGCTTTGTGTCAGGAACAGGCTTACAGAAGTCTCCATTTGGGGCAAGAAACCGGAAAAGGGACAAAGGAGGATAGTTTTTCATGTCCCTAGCCTTAGATGGGTGGGGGTGGAGTTAATGGTTTATAGAAAGGATAAAAGGGGAAGCAATATAGGCAGCATTAGGCAGTGGCTAACGGCTTTGAGATGCTATTCGAGGGACAAAGGTTTTCAGGTACAGCAACATTTGAAAAGTGAGGGGGTTGAAAAAAAAGAAGTGAGGGGGTGTGAATAGAAGAGGCACAGCTAAGGGTAAAAAGCTATAAAAAGGCTTGGCATGGGCATTGGGGTATGTTTTCACTTGGGAACCACGAGATATTCAAAAAAAAAGGGAAGGAGGTTTGCAGGACATGAGTGGGGGAGTCTGGTGGGGATCTTTAACCTATATTTTGAGGGGGGGATCCCATGCATTCATCGACAAGGTTTTTTTGTAGAACTCATTAGAATTGTTGCCTGTGAAGGGGCTGTATGTGTAAAAGCTGTGGCAGTGGGAGATAACGAATTATAATTTTCAGTTCTCTTGCAGTTTTTGTGTTTAGCACAATCAAAAAAGATGGCACCGAAAAAAAGCAAACCATCCAGAGCAGAGGCATACAAGGCAATAATAGAGCTGGCAGAGAAGGCCAACATAATGTGGCAGCTAGTACAAGAGAATGAGCCTGGGAGGTCCGGGGAGAAGCAGAAAGTGGTGAAGGGGAGAAGGGGTGAAGGTAAAGGCCAATGGGGAGGATATGTATCCCAGCAAGGCCACAGCAGCAACCACTGGTGGACCCCCCTTCCCAGTTGACCTGGAACCATTAGTACAGCCCCCAGAACCAATAGTTATACCCCCGATGGAGCTCAGGTTGGAACCCCAGTCCTCAGCTGTCCTCATATCCCTGCCAACGGCAAACCCAACACAAGATAAAGGACCAATGCAGCTCATGGACAACAGGCTTCAGGGAACAGACAGGCCAACAGGTAGCGTATCAGTTTCTGTAGGGGAAAGTATCAAGGAGTATATTGGTCACATTATTGCGATTCTGGGGGCAGGAGGACTAGGCCAGATGGAAACAGTGTTGGCAGAAATCAGGTCAGAAAGAGGGGGCAGAGGGAGAGAAGAAGGATACGAATAGCATGGGAAAGGGCATAAGGAAAATTGGAACACCTGGCATGAGGATAGGTGAGCACATGCCATTGACCATGAAAGATAAGATTTGGAAGGGGGAATATGTGGACATGTTTGCACTGGTAAGTAGGAAAGCGGCTGCCAAGTATGAGGAGTCGGAGAGTATAGGCAAGAGCGAGATGGCAGCTGCAGTCGTGCTGTTAGGCAAAAAAGAGGAAGACAATTTCACAAAAGGGAAGACATGGGGTGGTTGGTTTGTGTGCTTTGCCACCTATTCAGCCATAGTGCTAGAGAAGAAACCAAAGATGGGGATTCTGTTGATCGCATATTTGCTGATCATATGACGCAGGCAAAAGCAGAAGGGGATGTGGGGTGGATAAACTATGGCAAATTTTTTTCACCAAAGAATGGCCACTTATGGGGATGTATGATGGGACACTAAACAGCATGATTTATGGATGGACTATGTGACTGACCAATCCACCCCTGAGAGAGAGAGAGACACACACAAGAGAGTGGGGGTACTTCAAAAATGTTGCTGGGGTTACAACATAGCTTTCTGTGCATGGCCGCATTGTCGGTTTAGGCATGCATGCTCAAAATGTGGGAGTTCTCATGTTGCAGCATGCTGCAGGAACCAGTGGCCCCAGGGGAGTCAAGCAGGGGTAGTCAGGATTAACCACCAGCCCTTTCGGGAGGGACAGGTTTATAAGGGTCAGACCTGGAACAGAGGCACAAGAGGCAGAGGATATGGGAATGGGGAGCCCAATCTTACTAAAGTATGGGGAGGAAGGGAGAGGACGAGGGGGGGCAAACCGAAGAAAAAGGGGGTAGGGCAGGTTTAGCACATTTTCATGCAGCCAAAACTCCCATCAAGATGGAGGTCTGGGAAGAGTGGCTTGCAGAATACCCAGACAAGGAGGCTGCTGAAACTTTAAGAAAAGGTTTTAGGTCAGGTTTTGCCTTGCAGTGCAAAATGCCAAGACAAGCAAGAGAGGCAAATAATTTGGGTTCAGTCGGGGGAAAAGAAGGCATTTTGAGACAGAAGATAGAAAAGGATAAGGCAGCAGGGAGGGTAGAAGGCCCATACCTGCTTCTCCCGATAGCTAATTTGAGGATTTCTCCACTGGGTTTGGTCCCCAAAAAGCAGGAAGGGGAATACAGGGTTATCCGTCACCTGTCATTCCCAGTGGGAGATTCGGTTAATGATTTTATAGGAGAAGAGCACAGTCAGGTGACTTATGCCATACTGGAAGAGGCAGTGCAGATCATTCTGGCAACTATGGATGCATGGCTAGTGAAGACAGACATTAAGTCAGCCTTTCGCTTGCTTCCAGTCAGAAAGGAGGACTGGGACCTGTTGGGTTTTAAGATAGGGGACCTGTATTATTTTCATAAAGCAATGCCGATGGGTTGTTCAGTAGCATGTGCTACTTTTTTGAGATATTCAGCACTTGCCTTCAATGGATCTTTCAAAAGAAAACTAGGTATAAGATGGTCATACATTATTTGGATGATTTCTTGTTGATAGGCAGAGGACGAGGGGAGGTCGAGGAGATGCTAGCCAGTTTTCAACAATTATGTGGGAAGCTAGGTGTACCATGGCGCTAGAAACAATGGAAGGCCCTAGTAAAGTACTGGAGTTTTTAGAAACTGAGGTAGATGTGCTGGGGGAGGTATCTGGCTGCCAGACAAAAAAGGGGAAAAGCTAAGAGAATTGATTCAACACCACACGAGTTGGAGACGTGTACAGTTAAGACAAGCGCAGCAAGTCTTGGGACATCTGAATTTTACGTTCAGGGCAATAAGGCCAGGAAGGACATTCACAAGGAGGCTAGCAAGAGCAACAGCAAGGTTGACAAGGCCGCACCATTGGGTTGATATAACACAGGAGGTGAAAGAGGACTTCAAGGTCTGGGAGGAGTTCCTGAGAAGCTACGATGGCATTTCCTTCTGGCAGGAAGAATAGGTTTATAACACCGATTTAGACTTGTATACAGATGTGGCAGAGGGAAGGGTATGAGGGGGTACTTGAGGGGAAAGTGGTTTGCAGGGCCATGGCCTGATGTATGAGTGAAAGATGACAGGGTAAAGGACATCACACTATTGGAAATAATGCCTATCTGGGCCTGCATCCTAGTTTAGGGGGAGTAATTGAGAAACCAGAAGGTTACATTCTGGTGTGATAATAGGGCAGTAGTGGATGTCCTGAATAACAAGGGGGGAAGGTCGGCACCTGTAATATGGGTGTTGAGGCAGCTAGTTTTGAGGGTGTTACAGTTGAATATGTAATTTAGGGCAAGACACATAGACAGGGTGAGGAACATACTAGCTGACAGTCTTTCCCGTTGGCAGATGGACCGTTTTGGGGCACTGGCCCCAGCAGCAGAGGAATGGAAAATGCCCATTCCAATGAACATCTGGGACATTGTCAAGATGGAGCAGAGACACTGTTTCACAGCTGATGGGCTCCAAGGACCTTGAGGGCCTATGAAGGGGTGTGGAAGGCGTTGCAGGCTTTCAGGGCAATGCACCACATGGAGGTAAGTGGGTCAGTTACAGTCAGGGACTCTACTTTTCTGCGGCACAGTGGGACCAAGTTCTGCGTCAAGACTACCATTTGCCACAGAACTTCTGCGGCGGTGGTTTGTAATTTCTGCGGAAGTTCTGCAGCACTAACAAACAACCACATCATAGTGTCAGCTTGTCATCCTGACTTCACTTTCATTACAGTGGTTATAGCAATCTGGATGGTGGAAAGCACAGTAACACTAGTTCAAAAATAACAGACTTTTAAAAATAAATAGTATGCCTAAAAAGGCAAAACAAATGTCTCTCCCTTAAGGTCCTAGCCTGTTGCATAAATGAGATGTGCAGAGGGGATCTTATGTGATAAATAATGTATTTCTATATGCATGCTATCTATCCCACTAATGAGGTTTCCACTGTCTATCACTTATATATTTGCATGTGCTTTCTATACCACTCATGAGGCTCCCACTGTGTATCACTTATTTATTTTTATGCAATCTGTAACATACATACAAGTGTGTGTGTGTGTGTGTGTGTGTGTGGTGAGAGAGACAGAGATACACACATATATATATTTTTTTAATTTCCATGAACTTGCATCCTCATTCATACAGGTCCCATTGGAAATGGAATAAAGGAGTTATTTTTCATGTCAACCTGCTTTCCCTGAGACACTGTGTAATATCATCAGGCCATGACATGCATGTGAACCGATAGTGAGATAATGCTCTCCAGCCCATCACAATGTGTCCACCATGTGACAGAACACTGCACCATACCTTCCCAGGCTTCGAGCAGTGATGTGTTCCACCAATCCTTGTGCTGCCCAGCCAGCTCCCAGAGCTAATCTCTGAACCCAAGTTGCCGGCACAGAAACACAGCATGCTACCCTCTGGCCCAACAGCTTTCCCTGCACACAAAATTTCTCCATAACTTTTAGGTGATTCTATTAACCAATGACAATATGTAATCAATAACCCTGGCAAACATGCATACAATGCAATTATTTATTTAGAAGGTCTATTTTTTCAGAAGGTCTACACATTATTATATTTCACTTTTCTGGGCATAATTACTTTATTTTTCTTAAAAATGACAGTTAAATTCATTTTACCAGTTATTCATTTCAGATGGCATCTCTATACCTTAAAGGCACAAATAGGTTTGTACAAAGTGGGGTATGGACTTAACAGGTCTTCTGTGCTATTGACAAGGTTTTGTTTAAGTTGGCCCTAGTGCAATAATGTAAGACTGAAAATTGTATTAGGCTGTAGTGCAGGTTGAGCAACTATCACCATGCATGATGTGCTGTGCCACCGTCTCTGGCAGTGGGAGCTGTGGTAGATAAGTGATGGTTCATTTCTGTTGCAGAATGCAGCCATTTCATTAGCTAATGTATGATGTTACAGCAATGATAACATCATATTCTGAGCATATAGGGGGGTTTTGGATATAAAAAGAGGGGAAGGGAAACAGATTCTATGGATAAACAGAAATATTAATAAAAACTCACCAAGAAGAGTGAATTCTGTGGCACTGCAGAAGTTCTGCGGTACATTGCAAGTTCTGTGCAAAATTCTGCGGCCGCAGAATTCTAGGGGCCTTGGTTACAGTAGAGCAGCAAGGAAAGTTTACAGTTGAACAATGGCAGAAGGGATTGGTGTACAACACGATGGTGGTCTATTTATCCAAGATCAATGTGGTATTCAGCCTGAAGAGGTGGCAGGATCACACAAAATCTATGCTGATATGAAGGATGATGCAAGGGTGGAGTAGGTTGAGACAGAAGGACAGGAACAGCCGGTGACCAATAGCAGAGCATTGGTTAGCCAGACTGCGGGACATACTGCCATGACTGTGTAAATCCAAAGATGATGCACAGCTATTTTCTACAATCTACATGATAATGTTCGCAGGGGCATTGAGAGAGAGTGAGTGAAGCAGTGGAGCACAGCAAAAAAGATGAGATGGGGGATTGGAATGGGGAGACGTAGTGTGGGGGCAGAAAACAATACAGCTGGTAATCAAGAGGTTGAAAACAGACCAGGTGGGAAAAGGTTGTATCATAACCCTAAAACCCCATACTGAAGGGTCATTGTGCCCAGTGAAGGCTCTGTGGGCTTAGGCTGCAGAGTGCTACAACAAAGAAGGGAGATTGTTTGTGCACAGGGATGGGAGGAAAGTGACCAGTTACCAGGTAACAGTGGTGCTTAAGAAAGGCATGGAGTTTCTGGGTGAGAACCCAGCAAGTTATTCTTCCCATTCTTTTCTGATAGGAGGCACATCAAAATGGGTGGCTGAAGGAGAGTTAGTGGACAAAATATTGGAAACTGGGCGATGGCAGTCTGCCAGCTAAAAAAGATACATCCAGGTTTTGAAAGATTAACATACCATCTTGTTTTGTCTTGCAGGAACAGATCAGAGAAGGGAGAAGGGGCACATGGGAGGGGCATGGAGGGTAAAAAATGTATGTATATATATATATATATATATATATATATATATATATACACACAGTTATATATATATATATATATATATATATATATAGATGGGGAAGCATGAAGTTAAGGTATTAAACTATGTTTTGCCTATTTCATAGATAGAGGGAGGATCACAAAGGTATGGATCTGCAGGCATTCCTACATTCATTGGGTGGAAAAGAGAACAGAAAAGAAGGCTGGGGAAAACAGCTCTACCAGGATGTCAGACACTGTAGATTGACATGGCATGGCATCCAAGGGATGAAGTAGGCACAGTTACTCCCGATGTTGCTGGAAAAGAAACAATGGAGACCCACACCAGACTTGATTATTGTTCACCTCAGGGGGAATGACATAGGAGAAAAACCATGGGTGGATACGTATCTAAGAGTAAAAACTGACTTGGAAAAAGTTAAACAATGGTGGCCAGTATAAGTTTGGTGTAGTCTGACATGATATCACGGAGAGTATGGAGACATGCACGCAGACACATAATGGTAGAGAGAGCCAGGAGAAAGATGAATAGGAGAGTGTGGACTCTAGTAAGGAAAATGGGAGTGCACGTAATACTGAGGGGAGTGGAAGAATGGGTAGATGAATTTTATAGATCAGACAGAATACATTTATTAGATCTAGCTATAGATATGTTTAACACAGAGATGATGGGTTGCATTGTGGCATGGAGGAGACAGCAGGGCAAGTAAACTGGTGGGGGGAGAGAAAAAAAAAGAGAGGATGGGGTGGGAGGAAGACCAGTCATCCAACTCAAGCTGGAGACAGGCTATGGGAAAAATGAGGGGGGTTGGGAAGGAGAAAAAGGAGGAGAAGGAGAAGTAACAGAAGGAAAGGAAAGCGGTCTTGGTTTTCACCAATACCTATAAGAAAGAGAAGAAGAAAGCTCCCAGGTTTTCACCTGGGGAGGTGAGAAGAAACAGAGGAGGATCTTGAATCGCTATGGATTATGTAATACAATATAATTAAAGAGGTGTGATATGACAATAAAATGATGATGATGATAATGTAAACAAAATAAAATGTGGTTTTAATAAATTGATTGCCAATCTGAGCACAACACTCAGGTGATCTGTCTTTTGTGAGAAAGGGGGAATCTCAGACAATGGAGTTTGCCCTCTGAAGGGGCAGACCAAGTTGTCCTGGTGAACCCCTTCCCTAGGCAGAAAGTCGATATGACTCAGAGAAGTACATGGGGGGGGGGAGCCCCAGGGATAATAGGCAGAGACAGGAAGGGGAGGAGTACAAAGAGGAACAGGATAACCATAGGTGCTTTGGGAAGTGGGCGGGGAGAAAAGGCAGAGTACATAACAGGCAGCACAGAGGTATTTGGCTTCTTTTGCTGGAAAAATTTTGTTGCCTCCCACCCACCCAAGAATGTGTTAAGAAGGACTGTTTCAGAGGTGGATGACGTTAGTGGTCTGCCAAAGGTGGATGGAAGAGAAAAGGGAAGAATGAGGGGGGATGGGAAGGTAGAAAAGAAGGAGAAAAAGGAGGAGAAAGAGAAGCAACAGAAGGAAAGGAAAGCAGTCTCGGTTTTCACTGTTACCTATAAGAAAGAGAAGAAGAAAGCTCCCAGGTTTTCACCTGGGGAGGCGAGAAGAAATAGAGGAGGATCTTGAACCGATGTGGATTATGTAATACGGTATAAATAAAGAGGTGTAATATGACAATAAAATGATGATGATGATAATGTAAACAAAAGAAAATGTGGTTTTAATAAATTGATTGCCGATCTAAGCTCAACAACACACACATGGTCTATCTTTCGTGGGAAAGGGGGAATCCGGGACAAGTTCAGTGGATATTCTGTAATAGGATATCTAAAGGTAAAAAATGCAAAAATCTGTAGTCAACTGCTTTACAGAGCAGAAATATGGGGTGAGCAGGGTAAAATATATCTAGACACTAACCTAAATGTATACTACAAAAAACTATTGGGATTACCAAATAGGACCCTGTCACCAATGGTCAGGGCAGAATTTGGCCAGTATCCAACAAACTGTCAAATTCAGGAAGAATGGTCAGCTATTGAATCAAATAACATAAAATGAAATAATACAGACTACATAGACTTTGTATTGAGGAAATAATTAACTATTTAAAAAAGAATATAGTATTTCAAAGTATGTTAACAGTGGAAACAATTATAAATCCATGTGGTTTACTTCAATGCATAACAGATGTTTTTACGTATCCCTTAGAGATGGTAATAAATTAAATAAAGACAAGGATAAAAGATGCCTCCAAACAAAGAGACATGCAATACTGTTAACAATACAATAAATGTGGGTGGATGTTAAAAAACAAAAGAAATCATGAACAGGAAAAATACTTGCATCTTAAAAAGAACCCAAGCCAAAGGACTCTAGTAACAAGATTCAGGTTCAAAGTCTATGAAAGTAACTGGCTGACAACTTTGTATAATAAGGAAAATAAGAATAATGACAATTGCAAATGCAAACTAGGGAAGGCCTATTTAATGCACCTTTTAATACTATGCCCACTATGAGAAAGAAAGGAATAAATACTTGGGGGAAACCCTTAAAAACCTGTCAATGGAACATAAGATATGGTCATCCATTTATTCAAGTCTAAGACCAGAGCAACTCTGGAATCTGTTGCTTCCCTCCTCTGCCTCATTGAGAAAAAGAAGTTAACACTTACAATAAGTATAATGTAGGACGTATGGAATTAGAAGAACGGCTTAGACCCCAGTCCGGATAAGTTTACCAATTCAGAGTTTAAAGCGCACATTATCAAACTGCATGGCATACAGTTATAAGGGAAAGAATAAATACTGTGCAATATTATTAATTGCAGATATTTTATAAAATCATGGGAAGCTGAGCTCTAGATATATATTTATGTATAGCAGACCTTATTAAGAATTTACTTCATTATTTCTTTTTTCTTTTTAAGAAGTTTGTATATTGTGCAATGATTTCCATTGTTTTAAAATGACAGAATTATTTTGTAATGACATTAACAAATGTTGAACAATAAACTTAATGAGCGATTGATTTATTGATTGAGTATCTACTCTGTTGCAGATCTTGGTGTCATCCACAAAGAGTCAGACCTTCCCTTCCAACTCCTTCAACATGTCACATTTAAATACATTAAAGAGGACCAGTCCTAGCACTGACCACTGAGGGTTCCTCAGAGCCCTAACACTCACCCCATTCCTTTAGAAAATAAGCAGGGTAGGCACAACATTGGAGAATGGGTGAGCATTAAGGCTGAAGACCCTGATGCCACCTCCCAATCACTCCTTATCTGTTCAAGTTCAAGTTCAACTTTATTGCAGGATAATATTAAATTGAGTAGGCTCATTCATGAGGACCTACATACATTTAAGAAAGACTCTATACAGATGGACAGACAAGGAGAAATTGGGTACATAAGAAGGGGGAAATGGGATACATATGCAAGAAGTGTAACAATATACAATTCATACACATTCCAATAAACAGTGCAATAAATACAGTGAGATACATTCATGACACACAGTACAGTGAGTGTCATAGGAAAAACAATAAGAGCATTATGTCACAGGCAGCAAAATCTGAAGTAGCACACTTAAGCAGATTTGATGAGTATGAAATAGAAGCTAAGAGAAGGGATTGTAATGAGGGCGGCATAAGATATAATAGAGGGTTAGACCGACAAGTTGTACACTGAGGTGGAGAGTGGCCACATTGGGAGGGAAGCTTGTGAACAAATGGGATGAAGGTCAGGAGTGAATACAAAAGTGATGATAAGTGCTGTGTTGTTTTAGCTGGGTGCTAGTGCACTAGGGGGACAATATGGAGGGAAGAGTAATAAGAGGAAAGCAGGCAAGGAAGGAGGATACAGTGGGGGATCAAATTTAGGCTAAACCTGGTAGGCCAGGATGACAGGGAGGTGGATGGGAAGGGAGGGTGGAGGGAATGGAGGGGTCAGAGAGGTAAATGGGGAGGAAGGGGAAGGGAAGGGAAAAGAAAGGGGTGAGAGGAGTTGAGAAGGGAAGGGGAAGGGGTAGGGACTGGGTAGAGGTGGGATCCTAAGGGGGATATGGAGAGAGCAGATAAGAAGAGTAAGGGGGGGGTGCAAGGCAAGGACATGTCTACTAGGGTGAGGGATCCATAGCCCATTTGCAGTAACATACTTCTGTGCTGGATTGCTAGCCCCTCTGGCACTGGCATACCACATTGCAATGTTTGTTGGTCAGGGTTTTGGAAAAATTAATGGATGCAAGGTTAATAAGCATGAGCACCACCTGTAAACTATTCCATGCCACAATGGCACCCTTATCAAAGGCTGTGCATGTCCGAGGTGTGTCCAGTGGGATGTACAAGGACTTCCTGAGTGAGTAGGAGCTACGAGATGTATTATCTACTGTAGGGTGGAGAAGAAGGCCAGGAGTTTGTTTAAAAGCAATTTGAGAGTCCTCACACTTAAGTGGTTCAGATGCCTAGTGGCAAGGGGCTGCCAGATAACTTTTTTTGTACAAGTTGCAGTGGCGCATACAGAACAGAGCTTTAATAATAAAACACAGGGCATGGAGGTACAATATACTGTATCGAATTTGTGGAGATTGGTGGCTGTGGCACAATAGTATATAATGTCACCGTAGTCTAAAAGTGGGAGAAACATGGCCTGCACTAATTTACGTCTGGTCTCAGGTGGAAAGAGTGCTCGGTTTCTGACAAAGAAACCTAGTCTCACTTTTAACTTGCTGGCTAGGCACTCTATGTGAGCACTGAAGGAAAGCCTACTATCTACCCGTAGCCATACTCAAAGGTGTTTAAATGTATCTACTACATCCAAAGGTTCGCTTAGGATTGTCATGATGGGTGTCAGCCATACAGTGCTGCAGTTTGTGGGGTGGCAACTGATAGGAGAAAAGAACATTACCTTAGTTTTTTTCATGTTGAGTGGTAGTTTGGAGCTGATGAGATTACGCTCTTGCTGACAGAAGTCAGCTTGAAGTTCATCACACACTTGAGTCATTGTTTGGATGTATATAGAACCGTGTCATCCATGAAAAAATGTAATTTGGATTTAGTGATGTTAGAGTCCAGGGAGTTAATGTAGATAGAGAATAATATAGGGCCCAGTATGGACTTTTATGGGACCCTGCTTGTGATGGGGAGGGGTTTGTATATGTGGCCACCAATTTTAATTTTCTGCAGACTGCCTGAGAGGTAGCTGGAAAACCATTGGACTGTAGAAACGTCTGCACCAAAACTACTAAGGCTGAGGAGAATGAGGTTATGGTTAATGGTGTTGAATGCCTTGCTAAGATCAAGATAAATTACCACAGTGACTTGCTTAGAATTATGAGTGGGGATCCAGACATTAGTAACTTTAGCTAAGGTAGAAATAGTGCTATGATTTTGTTGAAATCCTGACTGGGAGGGATTGAATAGGGAGAAGTTTTCTAGATGATCCTTCAGCAGGATGTGGATTAGTTTCTTTTTTTCTTTAATATTCTTTATTTTTATTGTTTTATATATAATTATATATGGCAGCAGGAGTACATCTATACAGTGTTGCTCTTTTGTCTTACAATACATAGAGTGTCCTTCAGGTTGGCAATTCATGTTTCTACAATATCATTCTGTTATGTATCAAATGACACTAGATCAAAATTCATATCCTATAACAATTGGTCACTTTCAGATAGCTGAATCAGGGAATAAATGTTTCATCCAGAGGCGAGATATAGAAAATCCATGGCCTCTATTGGAGCTCAAATTGTGACCTTCTTCCAGCTCTAGAAGCTACTATTCTCTCTAGATAGTATATCTCAGTCATCAGTGAATGCCAATCAGAGAGGGTGGGTGCTTTAGCCGTTCACCATAGGCGAGTTATAACCTTTTTAGCTGCTGCCAGGTACAGGTATAACTTATTTCTACTTGGTGGAACTTTTCCATCTTCCCCAATATAAGTCAGAATCATCCGATTAGATAATTTAATCTCTGGTCCCACAATATTTTGTATGCTCTTTTTTATATCTAACCAGTATTGGGTAACTTTCGGACAAGCACAAAAAATATGTGTTATATTTGCCATTTTTCTCTACATTCTCTCCAACAAAGGTCATGCCCTATAGATACAAATTTAGCAATTTTGTCAGGGGTATAAAAATATCTACTATAACATTTCCATATATAGTCTGACCAGTATGATGACTGTGATACTCTCATCAAGTGAGGAATAGGTTCCAACCATTTCTCATAAATTATCTGAGTCCCTAATTCTCTAGTCCATCTCTCTAAGATATCCTCAGTGGATTCCTTCCAAAAATCTCTTACTGCTTTATATATTTGCCCAATTAAATGAATTTGTTCCCTGACTTCTATAGCATCCCTAAAAAGGGACATCAACATAGGCATGAGAGAGGGCAGAGTATTTAATGCTTATTCTTTCTGTATAAATGTCTGAATCTGTAAATATCTATAATGATGTGTATGGGGGATTGATATTTTGCCTGTTGTGTGGCAAAAGTCAGTACTCTATTCACATCCAGGTATTGATATAAGAAAAGCAGACCATTTCTCTGCCATTCTTGATGGACCCGAACAGCTCCCATCTCCAAAGATACACTTTCTGTACCTATTAGTTTAAAATAACCAGAAACTTCAGTTAATGTAGTAGACACCCTTATCTCATACCAAGCCTTTAACGTATAACGGGTTCCAAATGTAAAGTTTTGTAACTGTGGATAAGAATTTTGGGGGGCAAATATAATAGGGATAATGTTTACTAGATCATTTAGTATAAATTCAATACATTTACATGGTTTCTCTACCTGAGGATTCAGCCATGTCATCACTATTTTACATGTTATTGCCTTATGGTAATCTCTAAGGTTTGGAAGATTACAACCCCCCTTTGCCACTGGTAACTGTAACAGAGACCATCTGACCCTTGGCTGTTGACCAGCCCATACAAACCTTGAAAAAATTCTAGCCCAGGATGCAAAGTAGAATTGTGATGGAATAATCAATAAAGTCTGGAAATAATATAATATCTTAGGAAATAAAGTATCCGAATAGCTTGTATTTGAGCTGAAAAAGATAATACCTGATGTGTCCAGTTCCCAATTAAATTCTCCATTGATAGAGGCTATAAATTAAACAGTTCCAAATGTTCCAGTTTCAGGGGAATATTTACACCCAAATATTTAATCTTATTATTTCTCCATTTCAGAGAGATCTGGTTCTTCATAGACTGAGGGGGTGAAATTTAAAGATAATAACTCTGTTTTTTGTATATTTATTGAGTATCCAGCTATTTCTGAAAACTTATCTATCACTTGTAAAGTAGCAGGAATGGACTTTTCAGGTTCTAGGAGTGTTAATAATACATCATTTGCATATAATGATATAGTAAAATCCCTTCCTCCTAAAGGGACCCCCTGAATATTAGGATGTTGCCTTATGGCTTCAACCAATGGCTTAATGTATATGGCAAACAGTATGGGGGAAAGTGGGCAACCCTGCCTTGTTCCCCTTCCCTGCTGTATCATTGAAGATAACTGTCCATTCCATTTAACAAATGTCTTTGGAGAGGTATAAATTTTCTATATCATGCTAGAGAATTCCCTAGGAAATCCAAACTTGTGCAAAGTTTCCCATAAAAAAGGCCAATTGATGCGAGCAAAAGCTTTGTCTGCGTCAAGGCTGAGCAATACTTCCTGTATCTGTCTCTGATTTAAGTGGTCCAACAAATGCGTCATTCTATGTATATTATCTGTGGTTTCTCTGGCTCGAATGAACCCAGATTGATCTGAATTAATCAAATAGGGTAACAGTTCCTCTACTCTATGTGCCCATATTGACATAAATAATTTGTAGTCCATGTTAATATGGATATTGGCCTACATGAAGTAGTTAATTCTGCTGGTTTGCCTACTTTTAAGATAGGTGAAATATTAGTGTAATCCCATGATGGAGGAGGGGGACTCTCCTGTTGAATTTCTAAAAAGGGCTTTAGTAGTAAAGGAGTCAATTGTTCACTAAAAGTCTTGTACCATTCAGATGGAAATCCATCTAGGCCAGGGGTTTTTAATGATTTACTTTCTTTTATGGCACATCTGACTTCGTCTGATCTGATAGGGGCTTTTAATCTGATTTCCATTTCCTTAGTTAGCTTTCCTAATGTAAGGGGGGGGGTTCCTCTATTTTGTTAAATTCTGGACCTCGTGGTTTCTCATATAGCTGTCTGTAATATTTCTGGAACAGTTGCAATATCTGCTGTGAGTTAAGAGCTCTTGTTTTTCTCTCTGGATCCACTAGATGTGTTGCGATTGTGGCTGCCCTATGTCCCCTAAGCCTCCGGGTTAAATTTCTTGCCCCTTTTGGCCATCCCTCATACCTATATGCTTTTAAGTAAACTAGTGCCTGTTGTGTTTTTTTATCTAAAAGTTTCTGGAGCTCAGCCTTTGTCTGATTAATCTGGGCTTGGCCCTCTGTGGTAATATGGGTACGTTTTGTTTGTATTTCCCTTAATTTCTCATGTAATTCACCATATTTTGTTTCACAATATCTCTTCTTGTATGCTGAATACTCAATTATCTCTCCCCTGATCACAGCCTTCACAGTATCCCAAACTATTGTATTAGATGTCTCCTGGGATGAATTTTCTGCAATAACCTGAGCTAATTTTGAGTTAAAGCTATCCCTAAAAGCTTTATCCTTTAAAAAAGATGTACTGAAGTGCCACCCAGTGGATTTCTTTGGTATTTTAAAATCTAGCCTTAAAAATAGGGGAGAATGATCAGAAAGAAATCTAGGTCCTATAGTTAAATCTTGTAAACAGTCCAAATGTTCTTTTAAAATGAATAAGTAGTCAAATCTTGAGTAGGAATTGTGTTTAGGGGAGAAAAACATATATTCCTCCAAAAGAGGATAGAAATTTCTCCATACATCGATTAGACCCAATGCCCTAAGTTGAGAAATAAATAATCTTTGAGCTGATGTTAGCCTATATTTGGAAGGTGCAGAGGAGTCCAACCGAGATGTCAAAGTTAAAGTGATATCTCCCCTATGATAAGGCAGCTGTGCATAATGTCTAGGAGTTTTGCAAAAACATTTTTAAAAAGACAAACAGATGTAAGGGGGGAAAATACACATTCACTAATGTGACCTTTGTCCCATAAAGGGTACTTTTTAAGATTACATACCTTCCCTCTGGGTCTATACACTGTGTTTCTAAATGAAAAGGAGAGGTTCTAGATATTAAAATGGCTACTCCTCGTCATTTCCCTTTAGGAAAGGAAGACGCATATACCCAAAACCTACCCCCCCATTCAATTTTACATGTTCGGTATCTGTTAAGTGTGTTTCCTGGAGATATTAAAAATCACTGGGGTGTTTCTTGATATATTGGAACAGTCTGGCCCTTTTAATGGGGTTGTTAAGCCCATTTATATTAAGTGAGAGTGCTTTTACTATCTGAGTAGCCATCTTATTCCCTTATGGAAACATATTCTCTTCTGTTGTCCCAATCTTAATAATCCCATTCCTGAAGGATCACCATACTGATGTTCCCCCCAGAGCCATCTTTCTGAACATCACTTTTTTGAAACATTTTATGTCTTTCCCATCTTCATTATTCTTAAACATCTACTGTTGTGATCTTATCAAACCTTTTGAAATCTGAAATAAATTATCAGTATATGTCTGACCTTTGTCTTGATAACTATGTACATACACTGCATTCCAAATAAAATTGACTTCCAAGGTAGGGGAGTTTAAAAACCTACTCCCTAAGTGTGCCTCCTGATAGTCTGGGGTCACCGGAGAATATCTGGTAACACCAAATGCCCAGGCCTCCTGGGGATAAACTGCTCCCCTAATAAAAAATTAAAAGAAATATGCAGACAAGCTAAATAAAAATCCAAATTTTAACTCAAAATGTTCTGCCGGTCTGTCTTTGATTTGAAATGGGCTTCCCTGTAATATCTGGAGATGCTTCCTCCTTCCTCCTCCCTGGCAAAGTAAATTGTTTATATTATGATTAACTAAATTCTGTATTATTCCACTAGGACAACTTTTCTCAGGTCCTTATGTCAGTTTAACCCTGAAAACAAATCAAGCAGAGCACAATAACCTGCTCTTTAAAGTTATATCAGTTGCCTCCTTCAAAGCGATCATCAGGGCCAGTTCAAACAGCCAGATCAAATGTTTTACTTGTTTCTTTGTTATGGCAAAGTTCTCTGCAGGTACACTTATTAAGCATTTCTTTTCTCTGTCCAACATCCTGTGAGAGAGTTGTCATCTAATAAAGATCTCAGTTCAGACAACTGAATTCCAAGTCCCTCTCATCAGACATAAGTTTTCAAAGACCTCTAACCAGAGGGCCATTGAGGAATCATAAGCCAAGCTTCAGCTTCTATCAGTCAGGTTCTTCCCCTTGCCAATTGGCGAAAAGTTGCCAGACGTTCGGAAATGTTCCCCCTCTTTGTTACTTCCCCACCATTCCATGTTCTGCCCAAATTCACCATATGCCAGTGCGGTGGGTCAGTTTTCTGTAATTCTAGTGTGGATTTTGTTTTTATTTGAATTCCTGCTTTAAGGAGCTCCTCTCTGGCCTCCTTTGCAGTATGAAATTCCTTCCTTCCCAATGGGAGTTGCACCATAAGTCTGGCTGGGTACAGTGTTGTGAATCTAATGGATGCTTCCTTCAAAGCTGGTAAGATGTCTGCATATGCTGTGTGATTACGCATAGTTTATGGAGCGTAATCGTTATCAACATAGAAGCGAGTTTGTCTGTAAAAGACCTTGCCCTTTCACCATGCTGCTGTTAATACTTTATTTTTAGGCAGAAACACTGCCAGGGGGGATATTTTATGTTAAAAGTGCTTACAGCACCATTTCCTTTTAATTTAAACAGCTGGTATTAAAATTCTGTGCTAGTGACTCGCAAGGGTACTTCCGGTAGTCTCCTTAATTAAACAGCCCTGCTGCAAGTAGGGTGAGCGCGCGCTTGCACGCAAAGACGCATGCAAAGACACGTGCGCTGTGTGTTACACGTGTCAGGAGTGACAGAGGGACGGTTACATTGATAAGCTGGGACTTGTAAGTAAATTAAGACTAATTTAATATGGCTGATTTGTTCATTTTAGACAATGAAACTTGTAGTAGCACTACAAAACAATCGACTGAGAAAAACTCAAAGAGAGATATAATTATAACCTTGGATGGTGAAACAGGCCTCAAGTGCAACACTTGTTCTATGTGCACATTATTTGATTCACTTCCCCATACTCCTTTTTATGTTTGTGATAAATGTATAAATAACAGCGTCCTGAGGGAAGATATTGATAATTTTTATTGGAGATTAGCTGTAATTGAAAAATATCAAGAAAACTTGAGTCAAACCACAGGTAACTGTTTAAGAGAAGGTTCTGCTGAATCTTTAGGGCCTAACAGTGAAGTGAATGAAATTGACCCTGATAGAGGGACAATTACATATGATAAAAGAAAAAGAAGAGACTCAATCGAAAATAGTACACTTGGTGAGTCTGAAGATTGGACTACTGTGACTATAGGTCACAACTCTAAATCTAGTCACAGGGCTATGTGCAATAATATCAGTCTTTCAAACAGATTTGAAGCCCTGATAAATTTAGAAACAGGTGACGAATCCTCAGGCAAGGAACACGATAGTTCAATAAATAATCAACTTACTACCACTCCCACTACAACTGTTATGAATGAATTTCAGGCAGATATATTAACTACTGATAATACTGTTCAGATTCCCAGTATAATAAAAGATACTATTAATACAAATGGTCACAATTATGAATCAGATGTAGTTCAGTTAGATACATCAAAGGGCATTGTTTCTATGGAAACTGCACCAACAGGAAATTTAAATAGGCAGTTTTATGTATTGGGTGATTCAATAATAAAATACGCAGAGAAAATCGTGTGTCGATCAGATAAACATAATACAACATGCTCATCTTTTTGGGGAGCTGGTATTAAAAATATATATAGATTGTGTCCGGATATTCTGCAAAATTCTGGCCAAAATCCACTTGTCATTATCCACAGAGGTACAAACAATTTGAAGAAACTATCGATAGATGAAATAAAACAGGAATATATAAACATTGGAAAAACACTAGTCGAACTTAATTGTGAGATATGGTTTTCAGAAATATTACCTGCTCCTAGAGCAAATTATCAAGCCATTTGAAAGATCAAATGTATAAATGAGTGGATACATAAATGGACACTCAAGGAAGGTTATAAGTCAATTCCCCTTTAGGAATGCTTCAGAGATACTCCTTCCCTGTTTTGTTGAGATGGACTACGTTTAAGTAAACAGGGAGCTTATAAATTGGGAAGAACTTTTGAGAGTATCATACAAAAAGCTTTAAACTTGGAGACAAGGGGATGAGGGTGCTAAATTTTACACAAACCCCAATAACTTAAGATCCAAGAAAATGAAAATTTGGGACATTAATGCCTGAAGTTTGAATAATATAAAATTAACTGAACTAAAAACCTTGATAAATAATCATAACTTAGACATTATGGCCCAGATATTCAAACTGCGCCATTCTGAGGCGCAAGCCCCTGCGCTGCTCAAAATAGTTGTGCAGGGGTGTGGCCGGGGTGATATTCAAAGGAGTTGCGCTGTTGAGCAACTCCTTTCAATATCACCCCCCAGCCACAGCACTTGTGCATGGCACAGTGGAACTTGCACCACCGCAAGTTGCCAGAGTTGAGCATTAAACTTGCGGTGGCTGAAGTACCATCTGCGCCATGCTCAAATTCTCCGATATTCAAAGGTGACATGCAAATGGGGCCATAATTTATGCAAAGACGCAGGGGGGCCATTTGCATCTATTTATAGCCCCATTTGCATCTCATTTGCATGGGTCGCCACTCCCGAGGACTTGCTCCTGGCCACCCTGCTAGGCAGCAGCTGTCGAGGACCGGCGCACAATGCAGCCCGATCGCGGGCATCACAGTTAAATAAACCCCCACACATCTCCCACAGCCCGATCGTGCGGCATCACAGTTACATGAAACCCCACATATCCCACAGCCCGATCGCGGGCATCACAGTTACAGAAACCCCACACATCTCCCACAGCCCAATCGCGGGCAGTACAGGTACATGAACCCCCACACATCCCACAGCCCGATCACTTGGGCAGAATGTATGAACCCCAGTGCCCGATGGCGGGCAGAGATGTAACCCTCCCCCAACCCGAATATCTCCCTGGTGGTCAAGTGGACGTAAAGCCCGATCGTGGGCAGAATGTCCATCACAACCCCCAAACATCTCCCTGGTGTCTAGTGTCCCCCACCCACCCAAGCCCCTCCACCCTCCCGCGGCGGCGGGGAGACAGCATCCACCGCCAGCCACCCGCGCCCACCGACTGACTGTCCGGTGGGGCTGCCGCCCGTTGGTGCAGAGCTACAGCCAATGGGCATGGGTGGGATGCTGCCTGCCGCCAGCCGCGGGTGGAGGTGGAGGGGCTTCGTGGGTGGGTGGGGACACTAGACACCAGGGAGATGTTTGGGGGTTGTGATGTGACATTCTGCCCGCGATCGGGCTTTACAGTCCACTGACCACCAGGGAGATATTCGGGTTGGGGGAGGGTTACATTCTGCCCGCGATCGGGCACTGGGGGTTCATATCGCTCTGCCCATGATCGGGCTGTGGGATATGTGTGGGGGTTTCATGTAACTGTAATGCCCAAGCATTGGGCTTGGCTATGTGGGGGTTTCTAACTGTGATGCCCATGATCGGGCTGTGGAGATGTGTGGGTGGGGGGGTCTATGTTACTCTATGCCCGCGATTGGGCTGCTGGGGGTTGATACAGGTTATGCCTGCGATCGGGCTTCCGGGAGATGTGTGGGTGGGGGGTTGTTTTTACGTTCTGCCCATGATAGGGCTGGTGGGGGGGCACAGGGACTGAGTTGGGAGCCAGCCAGTGGTGGCAGCTTCTGTGTTGTGCCCTGCAATACAGCAGCTCACCTGTGGGTGGCCCTCAACTTGCTCCTTTTTTTTTGGCTCAAGGTTGTGCAGGTGCAGGTTGGGGGCTGCGCATGCACAACTCTGCACAACCCGACTGAATATCGGGTTGTGCAGGTTATGCATGGTTCCTCCCCCTCCTGTTGAGCATGCATTCATTTGCATGCTCTTTTTGCACAACCTGTTGTCAGTGGTGTAACTGCCTCCTGCTGAATATTTGCAGAGTAGGCGCATTTGGACTGCGCGTACCTTCATATGGCATAACCTTTGAATATCTGGGCCTATATTTGTAAATCAAACATGGTGGGACAAGTGTAATAATTGGTCCAACAATATTGAGGGGTATCATCTTTTCTCAAAAAATTGCTCGGGAAAAAGAGGTGGTGGAGTTTGCTGCTACATTTCGGAACTGATACAATGTCAAGAAATTAAACCTGAAACTGTATGGCTGAATTTAGCTTTTCCTCATCTGCCCAAAATCAATCTGGGGATCTGTTACAAACCTCCTAATAGCAATAATATGCATAAAAACAATTTAATAGAGGAAATAAATAAAGTTTCTAATTTAGGACATGTACTGATTTTGGGAGATTTCAATGCTCCGGGTATAAACTGGGGTGAACTAAAAGGTATTACCACCTTTAATAAATTATTGATTGATACAATAATATCACATGGTTATTATCAATTGGTTGATGCTCTGACTAGGGAGAGTAATATTTTAGATTTAATTATATCTAATTCCATTGATAGAATTGATCATATAGACATCCTCCTGCATTTAGGAAATAGCGACCATAACATTGTAGAATGTACAATCAATATTAAAAAACCTAAACTAAATAGATCGTCACTACCCTATGATTACAAAAGAGCAGATTGGAATAAAATTATTGAAGCCTTTAAAATGCAGGACTGGGGTGAATCATATTGTAAACTGGGTGTTAACTCAATGTGGGAAAAATAAAAAATCGAAAATCCAAGGAAAAACATTCAATCTTATCCCTAGGCGTAAAGATAAAAATAACAAAGGTTATATTCCATATTGGTTGAATAAAAATATCAAGATACAGATAAGAAGGAAAGAGAAAGCCTTCAAGAAATATAAAAATTGTCCAACCTTGAAAAATCTTAATAAATATAAAAACCAACAGAGATCCCTTAAATCTATTATTAAAAAAGGAAAAGTCAGATTTGAAAATAAATTGGCAACTAGTAAAAATCATAAAGCTTTTTATGCTTATATAAGCAACAATAAGCAAATGGGGAAAATATTAATTCAGTGTCTGTAAATGGTAAAATAATAATGAATAATAAGGAAATAGCAGACAGTTTCAACAATTATTTTATGACTACATATCAGGAATATAACTGTGAGGTAATTATTCCTGGGGTAATAGATTCAGAAGCCCTCAGTATAAGTCATGAACTGGTACAAAAGGAATTATCCAAACAAAGAATATCATCTTCTTCTGGCCCAGATAATATTGACACAATAATCTGGAAACATCTTTCTGAAGTAGTAATAAACCCATTGACTGAAATATTTAATAAATCATTTCTAACTGATATGATTCCCATAGACTAGAAAAAGGCTATAGTGGTGCCAATACACAAAAAGGGAAACAAGTCTTATGTGTCCAATTATAGACCAATTAGCCTAACATCTATTTGTTGTAAGAGCCTGGAAAGATTGATTAAAAATAATATTGAAAAGGATGTAATTAAACTAGGATTGCAGGACATTACACAACATAGTTTTAGGAGAGGGCTTTCTTGTAGTACTAATTTATTAGCTTTCTATAACCATGTTAGTTGTATATTAGATAAGGGCAAACCAGTTGATGTAATCTTTTTGGATTTGAGAAAGGCATTTGATACGGTTCCACATCATAAACTTATTATAAAATTACTGGATCTAGGTATAAATAAAGTTATAGTAAGATGGATTGGAAATTGGTTAACAGGTAGGAAACAGAGGGTGCGAATAAATTAAGTCCTTTTGGATGAGGTAGGGGTTGTTAGCAGTGTTTCCCAGGGATCTGTACTGGGACCGTTATTGTTCAGTCTATATATTAGTGATATGGGTAATGGGGTGGACTCCTTTATAACCAAATTTGCAGATGATACCAAAATAGGTGGAGAAGTTATGTCATTAATAAAATATATCGAACTGACCAATAGTCTAAACAAAATAGAAAGTTGGGGTGAACAAAACAACACGAAATTTAATGAAAATCAGTGTGCTGTGATACATTTTGGAAAAAATAACCCAACAATATATTTATATTTCATAAATAATAAGTGCAGAAAGAGCAGTACTTGCGAAAAAGATCTTGGTGTATGGATAAACTCTAAATTATCTTCGGACACACATACTGTCAAAACAGTAGGGAAATGCAACAGCATTATTCAATCCATTAAAAGAGCTTTCATTTCAACGAATAAAGACTGTGTCCTTAAGTTATAAAGGACTTATGTACTCCCCCCATCTTGATTATGGTTCACCGATTTGGAGCCCATATCTAAAGAAGAATATTCAAAAAGTTGAAAAAGTTCAAAGGAGACTGACAAAATCAATTAAAGGCTTAAAAATGAAGGGGTATTCGGATAGATTGGCATATCTAAACCTGTACTCCTTGGAATCCAGAAGAATTAGAGGAGATTTATTATTTTTATACCGTGTCATGGAAGACAAAACCTTAATGGCACAATGTAACATAAAAACGGTAGATAAATCAGTAAATTCTAGATCACGATAAGCAAATGTTTATAAATATGGCAAGAACAAACAGGCAAAATAATTTTTATAATATACGAACACCCACAATCTGGAATAATTTGCCTAAGAATGTTGTGGAATCTGCATCTTTTGATTTATTTAAAAGCAGGTTAGATAAATATTTGTCAACGAATGGTATAAGGAATGTCAACAGATAAGCCCACTAAGAGTGGAAGACAATTAAATGGGTCAATGGCCTACTTTGTCTGTATATATCAACTTACCAAGTTAATACTGTCTTCTTGACTGCGTAGCTAAGAAAGCACATAATAATAGATCGAGGCCTAGCATTCGGATCTGTAGGCCATGGGCCCAGTACACGGTGAACTCTCTAATGATAATTGAATATCTGAGGGCAATTCAAGAGCTGTTTTGAGCAAAGCAATAGTAAACTCAGTAATGTCCTGACCTTCTGAGCTTTAAGGAATGCAATATAATCTTAGGTTCTTTCTGCATGCTCTATTTTCCATATCTTCTTGTTCTTCTTGCAATTGTATACATTGATCTTGTAAGAGTTTAATTGTATTCTCCATGTCATCTAGTCTGTTCTGTATTGCTGTTATCTGTCTCTCTGATGCATCATCTCATTGCTCCAGGCTCACCACGTCTCTGCGAAGCTCTCCGTAAAGATCTTTAATTTCTGCATGAAACGATAAAAGCTCCTTGTATATAGTATCTAACTTTATGCATTCGATTCTCACTTTATTATTTGGTATGGTCGTCTGGTCCTGCCGTTCTGCTGGCACTTGAGAGTTTTCCAAGTTGGAGACCTCCTGAGCCAACACTGCTGCTCAATTTTATTCTGCTCACTGCTGCCCATAGTTGTACAATTTATTTTATTTTTCTTCTTTACAATACTTCTTACGTATGTATCCAGATATCTGTATCTTGTTTTTTTAAAACTGTTTGTTGTTAAAAGCATCAAACCGGGGAGATTAGTGAGGGGTGTAGTGGAGCTCTGCTTTTACACTGCCATGCTGCTTGGAAGCCCAACCAGAAGTCTTCGATGTGGATTAGTTTCTTGAGCATTTTGGACATGGTTGGGAGGATGGAAATGGGCTTATAGTTGTTTACATAGCAAGGTTCTCCAGATTTGAAGAGGGGCAGGATATGAGTGGACTTCCAGCAGGAGGGGACCATTGTAGAGGAGATGGAAAGGTTGAAAATAGGGAGAATGGGCGCTGTCAAGTGGTGGTGCCCTAGTTTGAGAACTATAGGGTTGATACCATCAGTCCCACCACTTTTTGGGGGGTTAAGTTTACAAAGGTGGTCTTCCATTTGCTTATAAGTCACTGGGAAAAGTTGGAAGGGATACAGAGCCATGGATTTGGCAGGAAAGAGAATGGGGGGCGAATGGCTTGGAAACCCAGTGTAGGGAGAGGAATCGAATGCGAGTCCAGCTGTGGTGAAGTGGACATTGAGTTTTTCTAGAATAAGTCC
This sequence comes from Neoceratodus forsteri, assembly GCA_016271365.2. Taxonomy (NCBI): domain Eukaryota; kingdom Metazoa; phylum Chordata; order Ceratodontiformes; family Ceratodontidae; genus Neoceratodus; species Neoceratodus forsteri. The sequence continues at coordinate 605,028,437 of CM028129.1, forward strand.
ACAGTCTTCAAGTTTGACTCCATTAGCAACTATTTTAGAGGGGATGATTGGGGCTGCTTTATGGCCTTCAAACAGTTTGATTGTTTGCCAGATTTTGGCAGAATTGTCTGAGGCATTTTTGAAAGTTTCCACGTAGTACTTAGATATAGCAATTTGTATTAATTTTACACATGCATTTCGATGGTTCTAAAATCCTGCCAGTCTGACTGATGCTTTGATTGCTTTGAATGGGTTTAGAGCTTATCCTGGTTAGTTAGTGTGACTTTTAGGTCTGATGAGAACCAGGAGTGCGAATGCTTATGGATCATGATTTAATGAGAGAGACATGCTTTTTTTATTTTATATTCTGCTATTTTTGCCCCCCTTACCTACTGCCAGAGTTATCTGCCCCGGTTTCAGTGTCTCTGATGCTTCCACCTCCTACTAAGACCTTTCGTGCTCCCCCGGTTACCCCTGGCTTACTCTCCAGGGGGCGGGGTCAAGGCACTGTAGGGGAGACCGGTACCATGATACCGGTATCTATTTGGGCGAGCATGTGGCCAGGAGGCTAATTGAAGCCCAGAGACAGGGATTCATGTAGGCAGTAGGCGCGAGGAATTTTTATCCCCCCTTTAAACTGGGGTGGAGACACGCAATGACACCAGCGTCTGTCCCGCCCCAGAGTTTCTCGATCTATCATTTGTCCTAGGGCGATGACCCAGCCTCCACCAGGTGTCACTCCTGTGCAAGCACACTACCCCCTTCCCCCAGAGAAGGATAGTGGTCCAAAGGATGCTCAATCCTTCTCCACCTAGCTGGCGCTTTGACTACTTGGATCCGCTCCCGAACCTAGGTCGCCAGCGTCTCAAGCGGAAATCCAACCGCTGCACCGGTGGGCTGTCTAGAAGAGAGGGGCATGCTTGCTGGCAAGCAGTAACAATGTGCTGTTGAGAAATGTGACAGCCTCATCCACTGAGCTGGTCAGGTACAGGCCTTGCCAGTTAAGAGGTCAAAGTTGTAACTGTTAATATTGAATTTGCAGGGTGGGGTGTTAGGGTTGGAAACCCTAACATCAAATTTCCAAGCTTTTGACACTTTAATAACAACCCTAACTGATGCATTAATGTAGCTTTTTGCAATGAATTTCCTTTCTTTTTCAGATAATGTAATCATAACCTTATTTGCCTGTGGTAGCTCAGTGCCCTTCAGATCTTGTGCTCACATCCCTCCATAGATGGGTGTATGTATGTCACTGTGGAAGGGCCCTGCACTCCAATTTATAGGACAACAGTGACCAAATTGCCAGTACAGTCATCTTATTACCCCACCTCATGTACCTGGTACAGAAAATTTACAAAACCACACCAAAATATAATTCCATGCAACTACAATGCCATTCCATGCCACAGGTACAGAAACACATTTTGAGTAGGATTTTAAAAATGATGGCTGTGACATACATGAAGTGTAGTAATAATAAGTCTATGTTGAAAAGTTGGAGTTACAAACGTGCAAAGCGAAATTGCAATGAATGGTCATAACTTTGACATGTTTATATAAATTTTTTTATTTCCATTTTTTCCTCCACCTCCATGGAGCATGGCAGATATCTCCAGCCCTCCCTCAGAGAGACTCATTCTCTGGCTGAAATCACCCAGCACCAGCCATGACCCAGAGTTCCCCTGTGACTTACCCTCCATGACAAGGCCAGGGAGAGCAACGCCGTCTTTACTCCCAACCCCAGAGCACAATCCAGAATCAGGGCTCGCTGGTGCAGTGGCACATCAGGCCATCAGTATTTTCCACCACTTTTCTCCCCAGGCCCCCATACCTGCAATGGTGGAGATGGCTTGACTCCACCTCTGTGGAGGCAGCCATATGCCCTGTACATAGAGACCTCCCCATCTGATGGTGAGCATGTGCTGACACCCAGCCACCAGTGAGTGTTAGGCAAACAGCATGCCATACTATCCTCCCTCCGTGAGGAAGGAGAGCTGTCTGTGGATGCCCAATCCTTCCTCACCCTCACCAACCCCCAAGTGACCTGAGTCCATTCCCAAACCAGGGTCACTGGCATGGCATGAGGTGTGGTATCCAGCACCTCAGTGTCACTGGGCCAGAAACATGTTTATATATTTTGACACCAAAGTTTCAACATATCCTTCTTATGACATCACCTCATGAGCAATATAGCTGTCATTATGTAAATTTGGCTTGAAAAGTGAATATGCTAAGCCACTACAAAATCACCTTTTGGGTGGGAGTTATACACAGTAGCAACAGCCATTTTGTTCATAGGTGGGTCCTCATAAGGCTAATGTGAAAACTTGGTGTCAACATATGCAAAAATGACAGAGTTATGCACCGAAGTTGAAACTCCCATTGAAATACATTGATTTCCCATACAAAAAAGATCTTGCTCTGTGAGCCAGCCTACAGCACAAGATCTTACTTCATATGATGCCAATATGAAAGAAGAATTTCAATGTTAAATAAAACACATTTTAAGGGCATTTTTCTAGCAGTAAAGTGCAGAATGCACCTTAAGGGTCCCAATAAACAAGCTACTGTACATGTGCTGGTTCCTCCCCAGAATATCATGTTTGGGTGTTTCCAAATACAAAAGAAGATCTTGTTTCATGAGTCGGCATACAAACCAAGATCTTACTTCTTATGACGCTGATACCAACAAAGAATTTTAATGTTAAATAAAATACATTTTAAGGACATTTCTTGAGTAGTAAAGTGCAGCATTCACCTAAGGGGTCACAATAAGCAAGCTACATGTGTTGGTTCCTCCCCAGAATATAATTTTGGGAGGTTTCTAATTTAAATTTTTTAGGCAATACTGAAACAAGATTGTTGCCATATGAGGAAGGAATTTTCCCATACGAAGCAGGATTCCTTCTTTGCTTCATACAGCTATCTTGTAGTGCTTACTGAGCATGTTCAGAATGATTTTTTCACATTTTTAAATTGCAATAACTTAAAAACTGCTTATTATTTTTCACCAGGCTAGTGAAAAGCACATCTGTGGGGTAGTCCCTTTCTACCCTGAGAATTTCAGACCATAAAACCAAACCGTCTGGGCTGTAAGCAAGTTCAAATAAAAATGCTAGCAAAGTCAATGCGAGAAAACATGTTTTTTTTTTACCTTTCTGTACCTCAGAGATTGCACATCCAACCGGAATGTAACTTTCCACATCAGGAGATCTATTGAACAGGATGGTGCAGTTTTGTGCAAATCAGTTGAACAGTTGCAAAGTTAATAAAGTGTAAAATTTTGAGTTTAACAGTGAAGTGTTTACTCAAGGGACATGGCCACACCCTATATATATATATATATAGATATATACATATATATTTATATATATATATATATATAGAGAGAGAGAGAGAGAGAGAGAGAGAGAGGGATATTATGCATGTTTATAGTACTTGAGAGAATATCAAGTCCAACAATACACCACACCCTAAATATGCAACAATTCTTAAATTGTTGCAATTTCTTCCTTTTGTTGTTGTAATGTTACCAAAGAGATAGTACCTACAAAATCTCTTTCTGGTGAGTCTTTATTTTTAAGTGGCAGCTCCTGAAACACCAAAAGTCTGTCTTAAAATGTCATCCATTTTGTGACATAGCTGAAAGTTACTTTACAAAGTATATAATTTGTATATTACAATAATGTCCCCTGCTCTACTTATAGGCTTGATTAATTCAGAGAACATCACTTCTTTTATGCCACTGCACTATAAAAAAATAATTGGACCCATCACTTGTTTTTACACCTTTTAAGCCCCCATAATATGCAGCACAGATGGTGTCCATCATATTCTTTTCACAAACATGGTATAATTCACTATATTTGCAAATGGTTATTGTTTTTAACAGTTGTTTGCTATTTTTCTTCACTTTCTTCCATCAGAATGCCCCAATTACTTTAGGTGGAGGAATTGCAGGGAATGAGTACTTGCTTCCCAAAATGCTTCTGCCTTTGTGGTGTCCTATAGTGATGCACATTATCTGGGGTTCAGTGGGTGGGCTTCTGGTCCACAAAACCAAAAGTGTACATTATGTCCTGGTTAAATTGTTTGGCACTGCTGCAAAGCTGGGGAATCATGGAGATACAGCCCTTCTACAGCTTACTGATCCAGGAAGAATGGATGGTGTCCATGACTATGCCACATGAAGAACATTAAGGAAAAAGTAAGGGCTACCTTTGGGGGTGTAGATTATGTTAAAATGCAAATGTGGGGACTTACATCAGCTAACATCTGAAATGGATTTAATTAAACTACATTTAGGCAGTGATCTATTCAAAATGTGTCAGTAACTGCAGCTGTAGAAGCAAAAGGCATCACAGTAAACTAAACTGTTTGTAGTCCCATGTGCTGCACATTAGCAGCACATGCTCTTTTCATAAAAAAATAACAGGGAATGTAAATATATTATATGGGGATTATCACAGAAAGACACATTAAATAACCCAACCTGAAATACTTAATGTGTTGTTATTTTTTCAGTAAGAAGATTATCATTATGGGACATCTGTTGTACTGTTTGTACATTACTAAGACACCATAATGGTGGTGCACTTTGTATGGCATGTTATTTCTGAGAATACAGTTCCATGTTACTGGTTTATTTTATACATTATAGCCATCCTGGAAATAAATTACCAAAACCATAAAAAAGACAAGCAAATAGTCCTCATTTGTAAGGAAAATGTAAGTTTCTGTTTCTTTTGTTTGCTCTTATGTAAGATGCATGCTTGACCCAGTGATCATCTGAGAGGATTAAATTAAACAAAACATTTTCTTACCCAGGATATTAACTGCTCATCAGTTAACATAACTTTTTTGTGTTTCAGATGTTTCTCTTAACATTTATGCTTGTTTGACTATTTCTGTGATCGTTCATTACAAAGGCACCATAGTGGTGGTGTCCTTCACAATTGACATAATTCTGGGTAATGTTATTGCTTTCATTCTCTTTTTCATATCTGTTGTCCCAAAATGCCAGCTGAAGTTTAAAAGAGATATGCAAAGTTTCTTTTTCAAGTTGAAGTTTTGATTTCTTTTAAATCATTTGTTAGAGGAGGCCTGTGATTTTCAGGACGTATTTGGTGTCCCACTGGTGCATGTTAAGCACAGCATAGGTGTTGGTGAAATACTGATGCAAAAAAAAAACTGTTTTCTATGCCTAGGATTTGACCACTGTGTCTGCCACAGAGTCTCCCTGGCTCCTATTATTTGAGGGCACTTGTGGCAGTATTGCCCCAGATTTGGACTTAGAAATCCTCGAGACAGATTTCTAGTCTTTTGCCCTCTTGTTTCTGTCTCCCATCCCCTGTCCTTCTATCAAATTCTGCTGCAGCAGTATCCTCTATCTATTTCACACTATAATGGAGTGGCCGCCCATTATAGTGTATTCTCTACCCCCCCTTTATTCATTCTTCCTGTCTCGAGAATTCCCAACTTCAAATAAAGAAAAATGTGCAAAACGACTGAAGTTTATTATGGCATTTGTTGCATTGTTTAACAGAATGAAATAATAAAAATTAGCCTTTTTCCCCTGTTGAGGTTACTGAATTAAGTCCCTCCTTAAGAAAGCTAGCACTAGCGCTGTTACAGGTACAGCTTTAGGAGAGAAGCTGTGGGGCTTTGAGAAGGCTGGTCAGGAGTTTTAAAATACAAGGGGTCTTCCTTGTCAGATGTGAGTTGTGCAAACTAGTTCAGCTGCAAAAGAGAAAGCAGCATGTCCCACTAAATAAAAGGGTTTAGTCTGTCTGTTTATCAGACTTGTAGGTTATGCTTTTTGTTTGAGTTTTTATCCACATGCATGAAGAAAACATAAGGATACATTAAACAAATGTACTAGGCAGTATTTAAAGAAGAAGCCCCTACAGATTACCTGGTTGCTGTCTTGACTGAAGCACTCCTAAAGGGTCTGGCAGCCCAGAATGAAGCACATTTGAAGAGGGCTAGAACTGAGTGACATCACAATGTGGGCAGAGTTATTAGCTAATTTAGGTAATTAAGGTTTCAAACTATTGAATATGTGTTTTTAACCTGCTTTGAAGACTGTAGTAACTAAGATATCAAAATTGTAAAATAGAATATCAACTTGTTATAACTGTAGTCCCCCATTTTTGTGTATTAGTGTAGAAATAAAGTGCAATTATTTAATTAGGTGGCGGACTACAGTGACCACATGATTAATTATGCCCTGTGAATTCCTATAAAGAGAGAAAGGTAGACACAGATGTTAGATAGCAGTGGAAGGGTGTAGGTGAAACTCTGTTCCAGAACCATAGAAGATAGTGGAAAGTTAGACTAAAACTACTTCCACTCTATGTTACACCTTGAAAAGTAACTGTAAGCTCTTGGTGAGCTAGGATTTGATTTGTATCCAGTTTTTCAGTGTTTTATTTCCTCCTTGGTTATATTATTTGAACTTTTATTTGGATCATTATAATAAAAGGCACTCAAGGCATTCTTGTGTGTCACAACCTACCTTTGGTCTCTACCTGTGTTAAGTTGTCTACACCCACACCCTACAACAAAGTGGTGTCAGAAGTGGGATGTTACTGGTTGTCTAAGGCATATTGGGAGAAACCAGTAAGGAACCTGACCAGGGTTCCAAACAACTTGGAGTGGAGATGGCATCCAGTGGAGAGGAGAAGAAGTTGGGAATGGTGACCAGAACCCAAACGGCTTTGACAGGAGACCCTTGAATCCAGGACTGGGTCCAGATGTCAGGAGAAAGGATCCCATGGTAAAGGAGGAAACATACAGTGAGGAGGAGTCTGAGGAGGTTCTACAGAAGACGCCCTTCAGAGACGAACCACCTGAGGACTTGGCTGGTTTATTACGTTGGCTGGCGATTCGACAGAGTGAGATGGAGAGACAGCGGGAAACAGATACCCAGGAAAGGAGATGGGAACTGCGGCAGCAGGAAATCAGGTGGGCTGAGACTGTGAAAGTGTTACAATTACTTGGGTCTAATACTGACAATAGTGAGGATAGTGGTACCTCCAACCCAAAAGACATTAAGCTAACTAAAATGACTAACTCAGATGATATAGAGGCCTACCTAACTACATTTGAGAGGGTGGCTAGGGCTTGTAATTGGCCACAAACTCAGTGGGTGGTACAGTTGGCTCCCTATTTGTCCGGGAAGGCCCAATTGGCTTATAGTCACATGGACTCTAGAGATGCTGAAAATTATGACCTGGTAAAAACTGAAATACTGAAAAGATATGATATTAGTTTGGAAACATATAGACAAAGGTTTCGTACCATAAAGTACCATCCCCAAGACAATCCTAGAGAGACATTTACACGTCTATGGGAACTGTGTTGGAAGTGGATACAACCAGAAGGAAAGTCTGTAACTGCAATTATGGAGGCCTATATTGTTGAACAATTTTTACAAATACTCCCCCATGAGGTACAAATATGGGTAAAAGAACATAAGCCAGAAACAGCAGAAAAGCCATTTCCTAGCTGAGGACTTTAACAGCCCACCAGACATATCGGAAAGGACTTCCGTCCCCAAGAGATGGTAACAGGAAGAACTATTTCCAGAACAAGGACTAGTGTTCCAACCACCAGTGACTTAAAGAAGGACAATAAAACTGATAATAAAAGATGCTCTTTTCCAGCAGACATTGTTTGTAGAAACTGCCAAGGACTAGGCCTTATAGCCAGATACTGTCCAAAAATATGTGGGGGTACTACTCATTTGGCTCTGCTAGGTGCTGGATATTTTACTACTATGGTAAAGCTGGGCAGTCAAAATATAATAGGATTAATAGATTCAGGTAGCAAAAATACTTTAGTAAGGCCTGAATTGCTTGATACTCGGAGTAGTAACAGTGAAGGACCTGATATGCATGTCATATGTGTTCATGGTGATTCTCACCACTATTCTACAGGGCAGATATGTATCAATATAGATGGGAAATGCTCTGAGGTGACTGCAGGGATAGTTCCTAATCTACCAGTACCTATACTAATTGGCCACGACTACCCTGACTTCCAAGCATTAATACAAAATAAGGGAACTCTGTCTGCAGTAACCACTAGAGCTCAGAGTAAACTGCCACAACCATTGGGGGATGTATTTCCATTTCAGGAAGAACTGTATGATCCACCAGGGAAAATAAGGTTGTCTAAAAGTGCTAAGAGACGGCTCCAAAGAAGGTGGATTGAAAAAAAAAAGAAGTTACCTGAATCAATATCTTCCATTTTTGTAAAAAGTAACATAGCTGAAGAACAGGCTAAGGATTCTACCTTACAATCCCTGTTTCAGCAAGTGGATAAAGCAAATGGTCCTGGTGCCCCTAAGATCATCATACAGCATAACATATTATATCGTGTATGTACTAAAGAAGACACAGGAGAAAAAGTAGAACAATAGATAGTTCCCACCCAGTATAGACGCAATTTGATTTTTCTAGCCCATGATATCTCATTGGCAGGACATGCAGGACGGGATAGAACTTTGAGGAGGATTTTACAAAGGTTCTATTGGCCAGGTATTCACGAAGATGTAGCTAAATATTGTCAGAGCTGCAGTGAGTGCCAAAAAGTAAGTCAGGTAGCACGAAAATTCCCCTGGTACCACTCCCTTTAGTGACAACCCATTTGAACAGATAGGAATAGATATAGTGGGACCTTTGACTAAGAGCTCCAGTGGGAATTGATTCATATTAGTCATCTGTGATTATGGAACTAAATATCCTGAGGCCATCCCTTTATACACTGTCACCACCCAGAAAATAGCAGAAGAACTAGTCAAATTATTTAGTAGAGTGGGTATACCGAAAGAATTTTATCAGATCAGGGAGTAATTTTAATGCTTCTTTATTAAAGAACTTTATAGATTGTTGGGTATTGTGGCAGTTTAAACTTCCCCTATCATTCCCAGACAGATGGACTGTGAGAACATTTCAATCAAACCTTGAAACAGATGTTGATGAAATTTGTCCATGAGGAAGGGAAAAACTGGGATAAATATTTACCCTATTTGTTATTTGCCTATCGAGAGGTACCCCAGGCCTCTACTGGCTATTCCCCTTTTTCCCTTCTATATGGCAGAAATCCTCGGGGACCATTAGATGTCATAAAAGAATTCTGGGAAGAAGGGAAGGAGATGAAGCAAAAAGGCATTGCTGAATATATGAAAACACTGAGGCAGAAGTTAGTGACTTATGTAACTAAAGCACATGAATCCAGTGTTCAAGCCCAAAAAGCACAGAAATCATTGTACGATCAAGGTACAAGTAGGAAACAATTTCAGAGTGGGGATCAGGTATTATTATTGTTACCCTCATCTAGTAACAAGTTACTCATGAAGTGGCAGGGCCCCTATCAGGTTCTGAGGCAGACAGGCCCAGTTAATTATGAAATAGCTACCCATGATATTAAACCTGGAAAAAAGGTGTATCATGTAAATTTGTTAAAAATATGGTATGAGAGAACAAATGATGACATCAGTCTCATGGTCATACCTGACGAAGGGGAGACAGATTTTAAAGTCGCTTATGGGCGACAGGAGGATAGGAAAGGACCCCAAGACATGTTTATAAACCCCAGTTTGGAACAAAGACAAAGAGAGCAATTAGACGCTCTGATTCAAACCTTTGCCACAACCTTTACAAGTATACCTGGTAAGGCTAAAAATGTGGAACATCAAATAAAAACTCATGGAGGCCCAGTTAGGAAAAGACCCTATAAACTCCCTGAGAGGGTTCGAAAAGAGGTGCAAGAGGAAATCAACAAACTGCTCACCTTAGGAATCATTGAACCCTCAAAAAGTGCATGGGGGTCTCCAGTTGTGATAGTGCCAAAGAAGGAAGGAGGTATTAGGTTGTGCCTCGACTTTAGAAACCTTAACCAAGTTGCACAATTCCATGCATACCCTATGCCTCGAATAGATGATATTATAGATAAAATTGGGAATGCTAGATACATATCCACGTTAGATCTTACCAAAGGATATTGGCAGATCCCTTTGGCTAGTGCAGATAAAGAAAATACAGCTTTCAGTACCCCTACAGGCCTTTTCCAGTTCTGTAGTATGTCATTTGGGCTCCATGGCGCACCAGCCACTTTCCAGTGGTATATGGATGAAATATTAACACCATACACTACATTTTGTGCTGCATACTTGGACGATGTGGTCGTATTCAGTAAAGACTGGGATTCCCATTTGACACATCTCCGAGACATAATAAATGCAAACAAAATGGCAGGTATGATCATTAATCCAAGTAAATGTGCATTGGCTGTGAATGAGACCAAATATTTGGGATTTGTACTTGGTAATGGGCTCATTAAACCACAAATGGATAAGGTAGAAGCAGTTGCTAACAGTGCCAGACCAACCACAAAGAAACAAATCCGTTCATTTTTAGGACTTGCCGGGTATTATAGGCATTGTATCCCCAATTTCTCTACAATTGCTGCCCCGCTAACTGATCTGACAAAAAAGAAATATGGGAATAAAATACAATGGTCACAAGAATGTGAACAAGCCTTTAATACCATAAAAGCGGCACTGTGCTCTTCCCCTGTGTTAAGGAGCCCTGATTTTGATTACCCATTTCAAGTCCACACAGATGCCTCTGGGACGGGTCTGGGAGCCGTACTTATTCAGACTATAAATGGGGAAGAACACCCTATAGTATATATCTCCCGAAAGCTACATGATAGAGAGAGGAAATATAGTACGGTTGAACTAGAATGTCTAGCAGCAAAATGGGTAATTGAATCATTATGATTTTATTTATGGGGAGCCCCTTTTAACCTAGTAACAGACCATAATCCCCTTTGCTTTTTGTCCCAGATGAAAGATAAAAACAACAGAATCATGAGGTGGTACCTGTCATTACAGCCTTTTACATTTACTGTGCAACATCGAGCTGGTACCTCGCATGCAAATGCTGATTATTTCTCCCGACAAATGGGATAATGTATAGAATGTTAAAATATTATTTTGAGGTCATAACTCTATTTTGAATAGAGAGAATGATATTGGTATAGACACCCCAGGGTAGTGTTAGAATGAGTTAGGTTGAATTGTTCATTCCTATAATAATAGAAGTATTTAAGGGACCCTGGGGTGGAGCTCTATGGTGAGGGAGGGCCGGAGCTCCATCCTACCCAAGTGTAAAGGGGTAGGTTGTCTTGATAACCTAGATAGGTTATCGCTTAAGCATGAGAGTGTGTGGCAGTATTGCCCCAGATTTGGACTTAGAAATCCTAGAGACAGACTTCTAGTCTTTTGCCCTCTTGTTTCTGTCTCCTCCACCCTCCTTCTATCAAATTCTGCTGCAGCAGTATCCTCTATCTTTTTCACACTATAATGGAGTGGCCGCCCATTATAGTGTATTCTCTACCCCCTTCCCTTTTATTCGTTCTTCCTGTCTAAAGAATTCCCAACTTCAAATAAAGAAAATGCACGAAATGTCCGAAGTTTATTATGGCGTTTGTTGCATTGTTTAACAGAATGAAATAATAAAAATTAGCCTTTTTCCCCTGTTGAGATTACTGAATTAAGTCCCTACTTAAGAAAGCTAACACTAGCGCTGTTACAGGTACAGCTTTAGGAGAGAAGCTGTGGGGCTTTGAGAAGGCTGGTCGGGAGTTTTAAAATACAAGGGGTCTTCCTTGTCAGATGTAAGTTGTGCAAACTAGTTCAGCTGCAAAAGGGAAAGCAGCATGTCCCACTAAATAAAAGGGTTTAGTCTGTCTGTTTATCAGACTTGTAGGTTATGCTTTTGTTTGAGTTTTTATCCACATGCATGAAGAAAACATAAGGACACATTAAACAAATGTACTAGGCAGTATTTAGAAGAAGCCCTACAGATTACCTGCTTGGTTCTTGACTGAAGCACTCCTAAAGGGTCTGGCAGCCCAGAATGAAGCACATTTGTAGAGGGCTAGAACTGAGTGACATCACAATGTGGGCAGAGTTATTAGCTAATTTAGGTAATTAAGGTTTCAAACTATTGAATATGTGTTTTTAACCTGCTTTGAAGACTGTAGTAACTAAGATATCAAAACAACTTGTTATAACTGTAGTCCCCCATTTTGTGTATTAGTGTAGAAATAAAGTGTAATTATTTAATTAGAGGGTGGACTACAGTAACCACATGATTAATTATGCCCTGTGAATTCCTATAAAGAGAGAAAGGTAGACACAGATGTTAGATAGCAGTGGAAGGGTGTAGGTGAAACTCTGTTCCAGAACCATAGAATATAGTGGAAAATTAGACTAAAACTACTTCCACTCTATGTTACACCTTGAAAAGTAACTGTAAGCTCTTGGTGAGCTAGGATTTGATTTGTATCCAGTTTTTCAGTGTTTTATTTCCTCCTTGGTTATATTATTTGAACTTTTATTTGGATCATTATAATAAAAGGCACTCAAGGCGTTCTTGTGTGTCACAACCTACCTTTGGTCTTTACCTGTGTTAAGTTGTCTACACCCACACCCTACAGCAGCACTTATGGTTTTTCTTTTCAATTGTATGCATATTTGACTGTTTCAGTGAATGTTCATTTCAAAGACACCATAGCAGAGGTTTGCTTTATCTGCTCTCCCCCCAGTGAGTACTTGGCCAGTGGATTTTTATGCCCTATATGCATCACCGCACACTTCTTTGTATTGAACTTTAGCTGCCATGCTTCTGACCATTTCTCCAGTATACTCAAATCCCTCCTCATTGCCTCAGCCCCTCCTTCAGTGTCGACCCTATTCCATAACTTTGCATCATCTACAAAGAGACACATTTTCCCTTCAATTCCCTCTAATATATCACTAATATATATATATATATATGTTAAAAAAGATTGGTCCTAGTACAGACCCTTGAGGAACCGCTCTCATAACCTTCATTACCCCAGATTGTACACCATTTACCACCACCCTCTGACCTCTTTCCTTCAGCCAGTTTTCCACCCATCTAGTTATTTTCTGTCCCACACCGAGGCTGTCTGTCTTATTTACCAGGCTGCAGGGAGGGACAGAGTCAAAGACCTTATTGAAGTCCAGGTAGGCAGCATCAACTGTCACTTCTTGATCAACCTTCTTCATTACCCCATTAAAAAAATAATATCAGGGTAATCATATCTTATGACATAAAGGTGGCCAGACAGTGGTACAAAGCAGTTGGGAGGGCTTGTGGGATGCTGGAGTTCATAGTGAGTAGTATCACTAACAGAAAGAGGGAAGTGCTGTTGCCTCTCTATTGATTGCTGGTAAGACCCCACAAAGAATACTGTGTCCAGTTCTGGAGACCACATATCCAGAGTGACATAGACAGAGTGGGGGTGGTTCAGAGGAGGGCAACTAAAATGGTGCAGGGTCTGCATCAAAAGTGCTACAAGGTGCACTAAATGACCTCAATATGTACACCATGGAAGAGTGGAGGGAGAAGGGGGATATGTTAGAGAACTTTAAACATCTCACAGAGGTAAATAAGGTACAGAGGGAAAGTATTTTTCAGAAAAAAAGGTGCTCAAGAACAAGGGGCATGTTATGAAGCTGGAGGCAGTAGATTCAGGAGAGATGTGAAGAAGTACTTCTTCACGGAAAGAGTGGTGGATTCCTGGAACAGCCTTCCAGCAGAGTTGGAGGGAACAAAAAAGATGGTGGGGTTCAATAATGCATGAGATAGGCACATGGAAATTATAATGAAAAGGAAGGGGAAGGGAGAAAGAACTGTAGATGAAGTATGGTCTGCAGTAATAATGTTGGTAGGGAAAATGGGCAGACTGGGTGGGTCAAGCAGTCCTTATCTGCTGTCAAATTCTATGTTTCTATTATTTTATGTTCAGGAAGTTTGCAATAACAGTAGGTCAAGGATTTGAACCAAAACAAGGTTGGATATAAGAACACCATTAATGTGCATTTTAATTCTAATGAGAAAGGAAGCAAATAAAATAATCAGCAACATCAATGGATTTTAGAGAAAGTAAGCAATCATAAAATGTGGGGTTTGAACTAAAAATACTTTAATGCAAAATGGATTGACAGAGTCTCTGTAATACATTGTTAGAGTACCAAATCCAGAAAAGAAGAGAAATTTTGCATCAGGTGGTTTCAACCCCTAACCTGCACCCCCTCAACCAGCCCCAATCCTCATGACCATAGGACAAGTGATGGGTAAAGGGCTGTGCTCCATGGGTCTGCTATTTCAAGCTACAGGTATGTGGCCCTGCTTGAAGAATGTTATGACTCATCTCCTGCTTTTGGCAGGGTCTGCAGGGCCCTGCATGAAGAAAGTCATGACTGATCTCCTGCTTCGTGTATCATAGAACCCATAGGGCCTTGTGCAAAGAAAGTTATGACTGATACAATGCTTTATAGAAGACTAAAGAAACCCCTTCCATACATAACATAGAGAATACTGGAATGGGCCACCATGCAGAACCAGTGTGTTCTGTCATAGAGGGGTTCTGATTCCCTGTGACCTTGACAGTGAAGTTCCAGTGTCCTTGGGAAATAAGAGACCCGAGGTTGCAGAACACACTGGTTGAGCATTGGGTTACAAATCCAGTATTTTTTACAGCGTATGGTGCATAGAGCTGTGTGGAATGGGAAAATTCTAAATCTGCAGAATTTCGATGAAATTTCATAGAAACATAGAAGTTGACGGCAAATAAGGACCGCAAGGCCCATCCGGTCTGCCCATTTCTTTTTCTACCTTATAAATGTGCAATCGGCCTGTGCCCTGTCAGTGGCCTATCTAGTCAGACTAATCTGTATTGCTCCCTCATGCCTATCCCATGCATGTTTGAAGCCCTGCCCTGCATTCATAACTACCACTTCCTGAGGTAGGCCATTCCATGTATCCACCACCCTTTCTATGAAAAATAATTTCCTCACATTCCCATTAATCGGCCTCCCTCTAATCCCATGCTGTGTCCTCTTGTCCTGCTATTTTTCTTATATTTAAACAAGTTAAACTCTTTCACCTTGTTAATGCCCTTAAGGTTTTTTGAATGTTTCAATCATATCACCTCTCTCTCTCCTTGGCTCAAGGGTATAAAAATTGAGCTTTGTTAATCTGTCCTCATATGTCTTCTGATGCAGTCCCTGCGCCATTTTGGTTGCCCTTCTCTGGACTGCTCAATTTGGTTAATGTCCTTGTGAAGGTGTGGCCTCCAGTACTGCCTAACCAGTGCCTTGTAAAGAGGGATTATTACCTCCCTCTTATGACTTGTGATACCCCTACGAATACACCCTAACATCCCCCTAGCCTTACCTATTGCTTTAGAGGTCTGCTTGGATGATTTCAGGTCATCAGTGATGATGATGCCCAAGTCTCTTTCTTCCTTTGTGACTGCCAGCAACTCCCCCTTCCAGCCTATAGGTGGCTTCAGGGTTTCTCTTCCCTATGTGCATGATCTTGCACTTCTTTGCATTAAATCCCAGTTGCCACTCTTCTGACCATTTTGCTAGTTTATCCAGATCTCTTCTCATTCTGCCCACCCCATCTGGATCATCTACTTTATTGCAGATCTTGGTGTCATCTGCAAACAGACAAGTCTTACCCTCTAGTCCATCTGCAATGTCACTAATGAAGATATTGAAGAGGACTGGCCCCAGGATTGATCCCTGAGGTACCCCACTTGTGACTTGCATCTCTTCTGACTGTGTATCATTTACCACCACTCTCTGTTTTCTGCCCGTCAACCAGTTTGCCACCCAGTCGACCAACTTCTGACCCACTCGGAGCCTACTCAGCTTATTTATCAATCTTCTATGTGGAACAGTGTTGAAAGCTTTGCTGAAGTCAAGGTAGGTGACATCAACTGCTCCCCCATGGTCCACCACTCTGGTTACCCAGTCAAAGAAATCTATGAGTTTAGTTTGACAGGACCTTCCTTTTGTAAACCCATGCTGTCTTGGATCCTGTGCCCCAATGGATTCCTGGTGTTGCACTATCCTTTCCTTAAGGAGTGCCTCCATAATCTTGCCCACTACTGAGGTAAGACTGACTGGTCTGTAGTTCTCTGCCTCCTCCCTGCTACCACTCTTGTGGAGTGGAATCACTTGAGCCCTTCTCCAGTCTTCTGGGACCTCTCCTGTGCTCAGAGACTCACTAAACAGTTTTGTTAATGGCTCTGCTAGTTCCACCCTTAGCTCCTTAAGTACCCTGGGATGTATGCCATCAGGTCCCATTGCCTTGTCCACCCTGAGCTTAGAGAGCTCTTGTAGGACCCTTTCTTTTGTGAAGGGAGTAGTGCTCACCTCTCTCCCACCTGTGTCCATGGTGCTGAGCTGTGGGCTCTGCTCTAGCTTCTCTTCAGTAAACACTAAGCAAAAGAATCTATTTAGGATAGATGATTTTACAGGGTCCTCCTCCTCCTCCTCCTCCTCACATGCCCCCTTTTCTCCTTTGAGCTTAACAATACCCCCCCTGGACTTTCTCCTTTCACTAATGTATCTATAGAAAGTCTTGTCACCTTCTTTTAGTGTTTGTGCTAGTGTTTCCTCAGTTTGGGGCTTATCCAGCCTTACTGCCTTCCCTGCTTCCCTTAGGCAGTTTGGTATGCCTTCCTATCTTCATCCCGCTGTGTTCCCTTATATTTCCTGAAGGCCAGCCTTTTGGCTCTGACCTTTTCTGTGACTGTATTTGAGAACCAAAGTGATTTCCTTCTTCTTTTGCACTTCCTTTTCTGTCTAACACAATGGAATGTTGCTTCAAGTATTGCATCTTTAATGCTTGCCCACTTTGCCTGTAACCCCTCACCTGTGTTTCTTTTGCCAGGCTAGCTTAACTCTGTTGGCTATCTTATCAAAGTCAGCTCCTCTGAAGTCCCATATTTTGCCTTGGAATGGGATGATTTAGATGTAGTGGCCAAATTGAACCATACCATGTGATGGTCACTGGCCCCCAGGTGACCTTCTATCTGGAGATCTGTGATCCCTTCCCTGTTAGTCAGTACTAGATCTATGATAGCCCTGTCTCTTGTGGGTTGTTGTACGAGTTGTTTGAGGCCCTCCCCCTGCAGGGAATCCACCATGTGTTTAGTTCTGGCAGATGTTCCTGCTGGTATTGTATCCAACATGTTGAAGTGTCCCATTATTAGAACCTCCCCTTTAGCTGTCATGTTTTGTATATCTTCTAACAGTAATGTGTCTATGTCCTCCCCTTGGTCTGGGGTTCTGTAGACCACCCCAGCTCTTATGGCTGTCCCATTTCCTGTTTCCAGGGTGACCCACAGTTCTTCTGGCTCCTTATGTGTATTCTGAATTTCTGTAGCTTTGATATTTTCATTGACATACAGGACCACTACACCCCCTTTTTTGCACTTCGGTCTCTTCTGAACAGTACATAGCCAGGTAATGAAGTCTCCCAAGTGTGGATACTGGTAAACCACATCTCACTAATTGCTACTATGTCCAGTTTAGCCTCTGACATTATTGCCTGCAGGTCTGGGATCTTATTTCCCAGGCTGTGAGCATTTGTGTACATGATCTTCTATTGGCCAGATTTCAGGGTGTTAGTTGTTGGGTGAGGTTCGGCATTTCTCCTGTGTGTCGTATGGGGAGACAGACCTTTTTTCTTACCTGGTGATGTAAATGAACTGCAAACATGCTGAATCCTTGTTTGACAACTAGCTGATGGGGGAGAAGTGTTCTTCCCATTCCATGTATGGGGAGCTGCACTCCTCTCCCCATTTGCTAGTTTAAATATTCTGCAAAGATGTCAAACTTCTGCCACAATGCACTGACTCCATCCTTAGTCAGATGCAGTTCATCAAATTTAAAGAACTTTCACACCCAGAACAGTTGCCAGTTCCCTACAAATCTGTGTCCTTTTACCTGGCACCAGCCCTTGAGCCACATGTTTAGCTCCCCTTTCTCCCCTTCTCTGGTCTTCCGTCAATCTTCTCCCCTCTCCCAGACTGGCTGGATCTCAGAGAAGGAGATGTCAGATGAAATGGATGATAGTTTGTAACCCAGCCTGGTCAGGTGTTCCTTGGTCTCCACAACTGACCAGCTGAAGAGATCATTAGTCCCTATGTGTACCAGGACATCAATGTTTTCTCCTGCTTTGTGAACAATTTTAGCAATGCGATCAGTGTGTCTCTCTATGCTGATGTACCTGGGAGACATCTGACCATTACCCCTAGCTGGAGATGGGTATCAACTCACTGAATCAAGAAGGTCACCTTTGATCATAAGTTTCTTGGATTTCCTTTTTGCTTTTTTTGTTTTGGTTCCTGATTTGGGTGCGTTTAGTTGTGCTAGCTCCTGTGCTGCAGTGTTCTGCTCTGCAGTGTCCTCTGCCCCTTTGTTTGATTTCAGAGATAGAGGCAGATACCTGTTTGTAGTATTTATATGGTTTTTGGAAGTAATATGTTGGAGAGCACAGAGTGATGGGGCACCCGATTTGCCCCTCCTAACCACCTAACAACCTCCTGGACCAAATACCCTCTGCGGTCAAGATTCTTCTGTTGGATATTGGGGAAATGGCGTGTGGTTCTTATAATGTATTTCCTCTTGAATATGAAATTTGAGGTTTCCAATCTCTGCTCATGCTGCCTGGAGCTGAGCCCTTAGACCTCCAATGGCCCAGCATGTAGGACAGTGTCCTAAACCCTGTAAGACTGTCCTTCTGAAAAGTGTTCCACAGTACCTGCAGTTAATGATATCCATTCCAGATAAGTTGCTGGGTTTATAACTTGGTCAGAGTAATTAGAAGGAAAAAAATGCATGCAATAGTTTGATTTTATGTTTTGTTTTTGTATAACTTGTTATAACAAGTTAAATTACTAGTGCCCCTGTAAATGAGCTCACCCTGTGGATGCCCCACTGATCCGCCCCTTCTTGCTTTGCTACAGGAAATGTCACAACTGTGGTACCCTATAAAAGGAGTGTAGTGTGGGGTGGTTGGGGAGAGGGGTGGATGGCTGGTCCCTTCCCCTGCCAAAAAAGAAGAACCACGGATGAAAGAACAAGGAGGTAAGAGCAGAAACAATCAGTCAACAACAAAAGCAGTTACACTGAAAGCTTATCCTAATGTTAAATAAAACTGTAAAACCTGTAAAGCATCACCTGTAATAATTTCAGAGAAGATATACTCTGTTAGAAACACTTTGCTACAGAGAAAAATAAAGCAGTAATGAAAGATATACCTTGCAAAAGACAATTTGAATTAGAAGATTACAACAGTAATCTGTTAACACACACCTGTAGGCACACCTTGTAATAATGCAAAAGAAGGTATACCAGCAACAACAATTTGAATCAGAGAAAAATAAAGCAATGAAATGTTAGCAACAAACAGTACCAATCCATGGGAGTGCAAAATAAAAATAGCAACATACAGTAAATCTGCTTAGCCAAAAGAAGTCTTAATCCTTTTCCCTTGCTCTGGTAATGTTCTCTGCTCTGTCCTTTCAAACAATCTTAGAAGGAAAGAGCTCATGTGAAGCTAAATGCCTTGGCTGGCAAACCAAGTCTTCTACCTCCAAGATATCGACTAACCTGATCTTTTAACCCTTCTTTCTGCTGGAAATTACTGACAGTTTGCCAGCTCCACCCCCCCAACCCCCAGATACACACCTAATCCTCTGGAAGAGCTGTGGGAGGAAAGCAATTAGCTCCTTCAATGTGGGAAGGAGACTGAAACACTTCTGAGACAACAAACCTTTTCAACAAAAAAAGAATAAAATAAAACAGTGTCAAACAGTAATTTTGCTTAACCCAATGATAAAAAAGTCACAAAAATGTAAGCACCACCTGTACTAATTCCAGAGAAGATATACCCTGTAAGAAACTTTGCTACAGAGAAAAATAAAGCATTAACAGAAGATATACCTTGCAAAAGACAATTTGAATCAGATTACAGCAGTAATCTGTTAGAACACACCTGTAGGCACACCTTGTAATAATGCAGAAGAAGGTATACCAGCAACAACAATTTGAATCATAGAAAAATAAAGCAATGAAATGTTAACAACAGATAGTAGCAATCCCTGTGAGTACAAAATAAAAATAACAACATACAGTAAATCCTCTTAGCCAAAAGAAGTCTTAATCCTTTTCTCTTGCTCTGGTAATGTTCTCTGCTCTGTCTTTTAAAACAATCTTAGAAGGAAAGAGCTCAGGTGAAGCTAGGTGCCTTGGCCAACAAACCGAGTCTTCTAATTTCACAAAATTCTGTGCAATTTTGCAGAACTGTGTCTAGATATTGTAGATTTTTTTTTAATTTAGTTATGGGATTATAACTCAACAAATGTTTAAGCTAGAGCTGTGAAACATAGCTTATGTACTCTCTGGGTCAATGGCCATAAACGTGCTAAATATTTTGTAAATTGGTAGGATAGTTTCGAAATTATAGGTGCTCAAATATTGTCATTTTATTGTTTTTGTGAAATTTCATGAACATTTTTTATCTGCATATACCTGAACCATCTATTGGGTCAGGGATCTTAAATGTGGCATGATTTCTTGATGATAGGTGTTCTAACAATGTACCGTATTTCATGATAATATGATGCATCGTCTCAAAATTATATGTGCTCAAAATCTGTCATTTTAATTTTTTCAGGAAATTTCATGAAAAAGATTCATCTGCATTTAATTCAAGCCCCTTTGCAGCTAGACATGTGTAAATTAGTTGTATGTCCTTTTTGTAATGCTTATAGAATGATATAACAATGGAGAGAATTAGATAAGAGACTTTTTATGTTACAGGGGTTCAAAAATTTACTATGTAAATATTTGTAAAATTTTAGGAAAACTATCAAAAATGTGGATGTGTGTAACTTTTCTGCTCTTGTATGCATAAAGTTAGCTTTTGAAATGCATATCCATAGTTCATGAATCCTGGTGTCTAACACAATGGGATAAATTGGTAAAGCAGCGTTAACTTTCAAGGAAAAAAAATATTAGTAACATTTTCTCATATATTTATGATAGCATATTCTGTAGATGAAGCATTCAGAATTTTTTTTGTGTGGAATTAAACATGAACAATGCACATATCACTACTTAATTCATAAGCTGGGCTGAGCTTTTTGCAGTCCTGCTGCTCCTCACTGGGTGACTATCCCCCCTTCTCTTTTGGCATAGCCAGATTGACTCAGTAGAACTACTGATCCCACTGATATCCTTTTTGTTCTTTACAGTGACAAACACCTTTAAAATGTTTCACCTATTCCTTTTCCTATCGATCTACCATGTGGGAAAAGCCAGAATTATTTCTTCCTGTTGCTCAAAGACATTGTCTCCCCCCTCTACATCTTTTGAGTACTTCTGTGTCCTAGATTTGCATGTACACCAGGATCCCTGGATGATAAATTTACTGGATGTGATCCTTAAATATCCTGCATTCAGGTTGTAATTGTTGACACTCTGTGCTTTCTTGCTTCAACCTGGGAGTCTACCAGTGTTGTGCTACCCAGCTCATCTGTCCATTTCTTGGTGATGCTGTGCATCTAACTCCAGATCCAGGTGACCCCCTGTGCTACCTGCCTCTTATACCCCTATCATTTAATTAGAACCCCCCAGATAAGGCTGAGTGAAATTAGAAAATTCCAGTTTTATGGAATTTTTCATGAAATTCTGCAATTTTCACAAAGACTTATGGATTTGACTTTAAGTACAGATGTTACTTTGCAATTTCTTGCAGCAAGTAATTAATATAATTGACACACACATACTCCTTGTAAGGTCTAAGAACCTTCCAAATGTAATGGTACTGCATTCTCTAGTTTTAAAGTTTCAGGGGTTTATAAATTTGTAGTTTACATTCTTGCAAAATTACATTTTTAAATGTTGTGAAAGTTTGATTACTTTTAATTCAATCCAATTTAAAGCCTAAAATATGAACTTTTTTAGAAATGACCATGTGGTATAGTAGTTTAAATGTTTCAACTTTGATTAAATTTGGATATGTAGTTTTAAAATTAGAGGGAACTAACCAAAATTTCAATTTTGGCAACTTGATTTGCAGGCTATAATGCAGTCCCATTTAAAGCTAAATTTCTGAAACTATGTGCCTATACAAATATATTGTTAATTGCATACCTGGCATTTTTTTGTAATATTTCAATGAATACTATCAAAGTTATATAAAATTACAGAAATCCAAATTTTGGCAAAATATTTGCCTACCTATAACTTAGCTCCCATTAAAGCTTGAGACTTAGAACATTGTGCATATATACATTCTACATGCTTCTCTAAATCCTGATATTGTGAAGAAATTTGGATAAGAAATGTTAAAATTATCTCAAAATAACTGAAAATTAAATTTTGATTAAATGTTTGGCCACCCATAACTCTGCCCCCTTTCATTCTAAAGGTCTTTAATTTGGTACATATTTGTAAGCCTTGGGGTACTGCTTAGTGCCACATTTAGTGTTATTTTGACATGTACTTCTAAAATTATAGTAAAATACCTGAAGTTTAAAATTTTGCAAAATTCCACGGGATTTTCACAATCAGAGTGGTAATTCTATGGGCATTCCTCAGGCAGAATTTTATATTCCACACAGCTCTAATGATGCCTGAAAAAATTGTTTAGTGTCTTGTATTTTATACAGAAATAATGTTTTGGTGCTTCATTTTAGTCTGCTAGGTTCACTGGTTGTTGCTAGGGAACCAAACCTGCATACATCGCTAGCGCATCTTTTTATCAGTTGTTAGTATAGTTAGGAAGGGCCTTGAAAAAAAAAACATGATGGCAGTCTTCTTTCTATGTGAGAAACATGGAATTGTGGTTGTTGCTTTTAGTAAAATAAAATATCTGGTTGATCCTGAGCTTTTCTTTTTTTTTTCCTTTTTTTTTAAATAAATTGTGTGCTTGGTTAAGTCAGTATACTTGTCTGATTGATCCTGCTGGTTCAGTGTTTGTTTGTGTGGTGGTTCCTGTTGTCTTGCTGCCATTGCCATCGGTACTGCTTATCTGGTTGATCCTGTGGTTTGTCCTGCACAGTGAGTGCAGTGCATGTGCATAAGTAGCGCTGGAACCTCTAGATGATTTAAAAATGTTCGAGCTCCTGAATGAGTAGAACGCTGTTCTGCACCTACAGGCTGAACAGCGTTCTATGAACTCTTTTATCTGTGGTTAAACAGCTTTTCAGCAAAGACAAAAAAGAGTAAAAACAATGTTCCACCATACACTATATATTTATAATGTATGCTAGAACATTGTTGTGTGTTGAAATTCATCTTTTACCAACATTGTCATATGATCGATGTAACGTCACTAAGTTGGTAACCCATCGATGGTACATCAAATTGATGGTATAACAACTGGATTGCTCTGCACATGCTCGCTACTTGAGCCGACAGCCTTCTCAAAACAGCCGTGGCAGTAAGTCTAAATCTCCTCCCTTCCAGCTTCATATCATGCCCCATTGTCCTTGAGCATCTTTTTCTGTGGAATATGTTACCCTCCTGTACCTTATTGATACCTTTGAGATATTTGAATGTTTCTATCATGTCTCCCCTTTCTCTCCTTTCCTCCAGTAATACATATTTAATTCCATGAGACTTTCCTCATAGGGCTTCTGAAGCAGGACATGCACCATTTGGTTGCCCTTCTCTGTACTGCATCCACCTGATCTATGTCTTTCCTGAGATGGGGCCTCCAGAACTGGACATAGTACTCCAGGTGGGGCCTCACCATTGATCTGTACAGGGATAACACTACCTCCCTCTTTCTGCTGGTGATGCCGCTCCCTATACACACCAGCATTCTATCTGCCCTTCCCACTGTCTTGTCACACTACTTTGCTACCTTTAGGTCATCAGAAAGGATGGCCCCCAGATCTCTTTCCTGCTCTGTGGTTGATAACACCCCCCCCAACTGATACATTGCCCTTGGGTTTCTGTGCCCCATGTGCATCATTTTGCACTTTTTTGGCATTGAATCCCAGTTGCCAGACCCTTGACCCTTCTTCTAGTGTTTTCAGATTGCCCCTCATTTTTTCTACTCCACCTCCCCCAGTGTGTCCACTCTGTTGTAGATGTTTGTGTCATCTGCGAACAGGCATACTTTTCCTTCCATCCCCTCTGTGATGATGCCAATACAGACACTGAAGAGGAATGGTCCCAGTACTGACCCCTGAGGCACCCCATTGGTCACCTTATCTTCTTCTGAATGAACTCCATTCACAGCCACCCTCTGAGTTCTGTTACTCTGCCAACTTCTTACCCACATTACTATCTTTGGTCCCACCCTCAGGCTGTTCAGCTTGCTTACTAGTCTTCAGTGTGGGATGGTATGAAAGGCCTTACTGAAATCCAGGTAGGCCACATCCACCACCCCTCCCTGATCAACCTCCCTGCTAACCCAGTCAAAGAACTCTTATCAGGTTATTTTGGAAAGACCTCCCACCTGTGAACCCATGTTGCCTTGGATCCTGCATACCATTGGTTTCCAGGTACTCCCCAATCCTTTTCTTTAGTAGTGTATCCATGACCTTGCCCACTATCAAAGTTAGGCTTACAGGTCGGTAGTTTTCTGCCTCCTACCTATTCTCCCATTTGAGTATTGGGACCACATCTGCCCTCTTCTAGTCCCCTGGAATCTCCCCATTCTCTAGTGATAGATTGAACAGGGCCGCTAGAGGTGCAGATGGTTCCTCCTTTAGCACCTTCAGAATTCTGGTGTGGACACCATCTGGACCCATTGCCTTATCTACTTTTAGCTTTGCTAGTTCCATGAGGACTTTCTACTCCATGAAAGGTCTAGTGTCCATCTTTCTCCTCATAATGTCCTTTTTTTCTATCTGCGGCCTGTTACCTATCTCTTCCTTTGTGACTACTGAACAAAAGTACTTGTTCAATATGTCTGCTTTCTTCTGATCCTCTTCCACACTCCCCTTTTCCTTGCAATCTTTCTATTCCTGGCTTGTTTGTCTTCCTTTCACTTATGCACCTGAAGAGTATTTTGTTCCCCTGGTTTGCTGACTTGGCAATGTTTTCCTCTTTTTGTGCTTTTGCACTCCTAACAGCCTTTCCTGCCTCCCTTTGTTTTTCTTGATATATTTCCCTATCCTCTCCCCTCTCCCCTCTCTTCTGTGCCAATTTTTACCTTTCGAATGCACTTTTTTCCCCTTTGCTTTTACTGATCTACCTAACACAGAGGTTAGTTGCCGTTTCAATTGCTTACCTTACCTCTCCCCATTTTTCCTCTATCCCACCCAGTTCCCTTATTCCTGGTAGGGTTTCCTTGATGCACTCTCCCATTTTCTTGAAATCGGCCCTCCTGAAGTCCAGGACCCTCATTCTAGAGTGGATTGATTTTGCCAACGTCCTTATGCCGAATCACACTATACGATGATCACTGGTCCCCAGGTGGCTTCGCACTGTGAGATCTGTGACACTGTCCCTATTTGACAGTATCAAGTCCAATATCACCCCCTCATGAGTGGTTCTTTTACTAGTTGCCTAAGGAATGCCCCTTGCAGGGAGTCCAGGATTTCCTTACTTCTAACTGTTGCTGCAGTAGGGAGGCTCCAATCCACATCTGTCAGAGTGAAGTCCCCCGTTAGCAACACCTCTACCTTGTCTGCCATCCTTTGGATTTCTTCTATCATAACCTTATCTTCCTCCCCCCTCATGCTGGAGGTCTGTAGACCACCCCTATTTGAATAGTGGTCCCCCTTTCTGTCTCCAGGTGACTCACAGTACCTATGCTTTTCTCTGTACCCCCCCTGTATTTCAGTGGCATTTATGTTCTCCCTCACATAAAGAACCACCCCTCCTCCCTTTTTCCTACCCTGGCCCTCCTGAATAGATGATGCCACTGTATGACACATTTGTTAGGTTACACCTGGAATACTGTGACCAGTTTTGGACACCTCAAACCATGGGAGGACTTAAACAACTGTAACATGAGCAAATAAGGGTGACAAGAAAGGTAAAGGACGTCAGAAAATGTGTGCATAATCAAAGACTGGAATGCCTGCATTTGTACACGTTGGAGTATAGGAGGACTAGAAGTGACCTATGCTTAATATACAGAGCTTTTAAAGAAACTGATTTATGGAGCTGCTTAGAGCTTAACAGGAAAACAACTCAGTATGATACCAGAAAACATTAGTTTCAGTTGAAAGACACATTGTACCAATCTAAGAAGATGGGTCAATAAATCACACAAAAGGTTTTCTTAAAGTGGAATGATTTGTCAGCAGAAATAATAGGAAGCAGCAGTATGGACATATTTAACAAAAATATAGACTTATACTATATAGACAATAAAATATAAGGATTCTCCCATTGAGAAATGGTAGACCCCCCAGACAGTTGAAAAACAAATTATGACTGACTTACCACACATTATGACTGATTTTTTCAACTAGTTTGAAATATCTGACTTCAACTAACTAAAGAAAATCCAACCAATTTTTTTCAGCTTTCACCATCGTTGAATTTTATTATGTGGCAGTTTGTCATACTTTTTTTAACTTCATATCTTTTTATTAAAACAATAAATGATTACATTTATTTCAGATATGTGACATAATACTGAGATATCATTGACACAAGAGGCGTGCTTAGAGGACCTGCAGTACAAACAACAATCACTGGTAAGCAACCTTTCTCCAGCACAACTTCTGTTAATATGTGACACAGAGACACACACACACACACACACACACACACACACACACACACACACACACACACACATATACAATTTACTTAGATTAGTTGTCCCAAACATGATAGCGCTGTGAGTGAGGTCATGGCACCCATTCCTGTGAATGAAAAGCAGAATCAACCAGATAAAGTGGTTTTAAAAAATGTAGATGGCATGATCAACTAGATGGTAGTTTTAAAAAATAAAGAAAGAAAATAAAAACAGGAATAGCTGATCATTGTTGTGGTGGCTTCTTGGCAAGCAAGAGGCAGAGCTGCCATGTTTGCAATAGTCTTAAGCCTGCCGGCACATGGAATGGAAGCAAATGGGGGGGGGCAGCATGGTGTGAGTGACATGGCACATGAATGCTATAATAACCAGTCAGTTATTATGACAAATATCAACTGAGTCAGCCCTTAGAGAAAAATTGCTGATCAGTTATTGTTACGTTTTTAATCCTTTGTATTAACAGTGCCATAACTTCCAATATACAGAGATGCCTGGGGCCATCCCGTGCACACTAGCTGACTTCATGTGCACACTATATGCTAATGAGTGTTGTGGACTAATAGTAGACATTGGCAGCACACATTACCATATTGAGTGCACAGGAAACCAGCTGGTGCATGTGAGATGGCCACAGGCATCTCTGTATATTGGAAATTATGGTACTGTAAATATAGAGGATTAATAACATAGAAAAAAGTAATCATAAAAAATTCATTTATGCACAGAAGCCATAATTGGGCATTTTTACAGCACAGGGTAAATCAGTAGCATTTTTGTGCATTTTTGTTAGGCTGAACCCAGCCCAGATGTACTGGCTATGTGAATTGTGCCCCAATGCTGGAAACCCAGGTTGAAACCAAGCTTGACTCCCTTGCCTTGGTCCGGTAGAGCCTAGAGAGTGTTATAAAGTAAAACTCTTAGGATTCCGAGTGAGGAATGCTGTCTCTGTGCAGAACAAGTATCTCTCTGGGGACTTGGAAACAGCATGGGACATCAAGAGTGACCACACAAACCCCCCCTGGCTGGTATTGCAAGGGACTAACTACAGTGGCATATTGTTGGCTGGGATCTATATGCAGAGGAGACAACTCCTGATTGGCAGCTAACACTCATTC
The DNA here is from genome assembly GCA_016271365.2 of Neoceratodus forsteri. Classification (NCBI taxonomy): domain Eukaryota; kingdom Metazoa; phylum Chordata; order Ceratodontiformes; family Ceratodontidae; genus Neoceratodus; species Neoceratodus forsteri. The sequence goes on from CM028129.1 coordinate 605,056,170, forward strand.
TTCCAGTCTACATCACTGCCCAGAAAATGTTCCCCCTGACTCTTCTTTGGAAGACTGCAGAACTTTGGTTTGTCCAAGGTATCTTATCCCCTGCTGCCTCTGGGCTTGCTGTGGGTAGAGCTAGGTGGAGCCTGAGAGTAACTGACTTGCTTGGCAGATGGCCAAGTTTTATGGCCAGCTAATGCATTAAGCAAAAACGTGCTAGCATAGGAGAATTATAGTCAGGTAGAGCAAGAATAAATTAAAAATAAAAGTGGAAAGGGCCTTAAGTTTGTTTAAATGAGCAGTCTTTGTTTTTAATTCCTTGTAGATTTAAGTAGTACAGGTCTTAATACAGTCCACTTCTTTACTTTATTTAACTTGGTGAAAAGAAGTTATCATGTACATTGATTCTTCAGGCTTGCTTACATATTTTCCCTCCCAGCCCAGGCACAGGAAACATAGTTTACTGGTCTGGATTAAACAACCACATTCATATGTGTATTTGAATTTGCAACCCCCACCCAAGGTTTGTATTTGCTGGTCCATATTTAATGAAGAAACAGGGATGCATGCAGTAGACAATTAGACAGACTCACACAAAGTCACAGACTAGTTCTCTGAGATACTGCCTAGGTGACTCCTACTCCCTACTGCCCATTGCCCAGCACAGACTGCCCCAGCATATTACATACCTTGCTTGCTTGCCTTGTCTTGCTGTAGCCTGCCCTGTTTCCAGTTCAGTTCTCATTCTGTTCAGGTGATTCAGGTTGGTATCAGGTCTCGAGTGACAGTGGCTGGCTCCTCATCTCAGGCTGCCACTCTACTTCTCGGTGAGTGGTGCAGTGTGTGCTCCCTCCTCCCCAACCAACTCACACAGTCGGTCCCCAGACCCCACTCTGGTACTCAGTGTGGTGGAAATGCTGTGCACCCACCACTCCCTCCTCTCCAACTTAAAATACTATAGACAAACCACCTGATTGACTGATCAAGCAAGAGAGTTGACTGCCTGCGTCAAGGGCCCAAATGAGCCTGACCACATGACCACCACTGACTTGCTGCCCTCACATGATTGCTGCGCCACAGCTGCCTGGCTTTACTGGATGACTGGGACCTACACAGCCACACAGCACTACTCTCTGACTCAGCATAGGACAAATTATTTAAAAATAAAGGCTGATCTTCCCAGCAGCAGAACTACTTCCCTGCAAAAAATAAAGAACTCGGTGCTCACTCCTGCTTCACTGGCTCCCCAACAGACACAGATGCATCCTCTCCTCTCACTTTCCTACCTCATCATGCTCTCCCCCACCATATTGTGCTGCCAATCACAGACACTCTAAAGCTCATGGATACTCCTTCTACCAATCCCAGTTGGTGGATGCTTTGTGCCAAGAAGCCAAGGATGAATTTATTGGTTGTAAGGCTTGGCGCTGGTGGTTGTGGGCTGTTAGACATTCATGCCATCCCGGCCCCCTTCTCTCTCGGCCCCCTTCTCTCTCCTCCCCCCACTAGGAAAGAAAGAGAAAACACACTGCAGTTCAAAAAAGAAATCTGGATGGGTCACAGAATCATCGACTACAGTGGATTGCAACTCCAGTATATTATCACTGCAATTCAGTGCAATTGCAACTAATTGTAACTGCATTGAACTTCAACCAGCAATTCCAACTACCAACAACTGCTTGTGGGTTTAAGAATTGACAAGACTAAATGGGCAAATTGCTCCACTGGCTTGAAACAGACCTATGAAACATATTACTACATCTCTCAACTGACAACAGGCTCCCAGGAGTAAAGGGAGATTGTTCACCTGAAATGGGGATAGTCCTGTCTCTTCTGAGAGCCGTACTCAGAAGCTAGCATGTAAAATGACCACACACTGTATGACTTGCATGGTGCTAAGAAGCCATTCGCATGTCATTATGTGCCCATTAACAGTTTTGTACAATGCAGTCATGCACAAATGTGGAAGGCATTGTGCAGAGTCTTGTCCTCCCCCAGACAGGAATCCTACTCTCCTATGCCATATCTGGCAGTCTAGCAGAATCCCTTCCCTATATTGACCCTTGTTGGTATTATAGAATTGTACTGAAGCCCTTCCCTGGTAGTTTAGAGGCAGGATAGTGCAGTGGTTAAGGGCACTGAACTGCAAACCTAGAGACCTGGGTTTGAATCCCATCAGCCCCCACTTGCATACTGTTTGACCCTGAGCAAGTCAGTTAACTTCCTTGTGCTCCCAGGTCACACCTGGAAACAAGCTCTTGCTTAGTGTGCCTTTCCTGGTTAAACAATTTCCCCTTTTCTTTCCTTTACTTCTCCCCCCAAAACCAATCATTGTCAAAGCTCCCTTCCCCAGCCCACTTACTGAGCAACCTTCACCCCTGTTGGTCTCTAAATCACTCATCCATCCATAGGTGAGCTCCCATCAGGTCCTCAAACATAGACTTGCACATACCCCTTGCTGACCATCTCAGCCAGCTGCCATCTGACTGACAGGGAATGTCTGCGTGCACACTATAGAAACTGCTGTTTCTATAGCAAGCATGCATTCACACCTTGTCAGTCATATGGAAGTTGGCCAAGGTGGTGATAGGATGATCTGTGGCATTTACCATCTGAGGACCAGATGGTGGCTCACCTGTGAATGGATGGGTGACCCATCAGCTGACAGGGGTTGGGGTGGTAGATGCCAGGTGCATTAGCAAAGGAGGGTGGGGTTGACAGAAATCCAGTGAAGGATAAAACTAGACTGCCAGGGAAAGGCTTCAATACATTTCCACAAAACTTGATTGGGTGAGGGAGAGGGTCCACTTGACTGCCAAGAAAAGGATTTAGTACAGTTCCAAAATATCAACAGGGATTGGGTGAGGAGGGGAGTTCACTAGGCATCCAGACAAGGGTCTGGATTCTCAAAGATAGCTAACATTTCTGCACTTGTGGAAAAATGGCATGTAACACTTACCCCAAGCCTCCTTGGGTAACTGCCACTGACCCCATTCCACTTTGAATCAAGATCGGACTCTGGTAAGCATCAACCCCCCCACCACCACTTTCAATACCTTGACTAGACCCCCACCTAATGACGGGGCTTGCAAAATGTCTAACCCTGCTTGTAATCCTTCTAATGTTCACACATCCCTTAATTCCTGCAGGCCCCAAGTCATCATGTATCCCCTTTAATCTACTCCTAACAGCCACAATACAGGCTGCTTGTAACACAAGTATGATCCCTGCTCACTCCCCCAGGCCAACCAAGACAGGCTGTCCCAGCACACTCTGTTTCAGCTCTCCCATCCTCCTTCTCATACCTCACCTCCCCTCAACTCTATCACTTACTAAGGTATGCAAGCCTTCTAGAAGAACAACAGCCACCCATCTCAAGCTGCTTGGGTACTTTTTATTCCAGAATGCCTTACTTCTCTTGTTGTTGTCAGGCAACACACACCACAACCTTGGGCCTGTGCAGCAGCCTCACTGTATCAGCAGTATCCCTGGTGGGCTTAAACTTGTTTCTGTTAGCATTCAAAGCCTTCTACCTGAGCTTGACCTTCTTCAAGTCTTGGCATTGCAGCACAAACCTGATGTTCTAGCAGTGTCTGAAACCTGGCTGTCCCACAAAATTCCAGACACCGTCATTGCATTGGATGGCTACACCCTATTTAGAGAGGATAGGCTTGGCAAAAGGGGTGGGTGTGTGTGCTATTTGCCTGTTAGAATCAATACAGGGTCTTGCCCTCCCAAAAATAATATCAGAGAACAGTGCCCAGGCTCTTGCTGTAATAATATCACTAGGAAACAAGGGAAAGGCACTCACCATTTTTTCTGTATACTGTATATTCCCCCACATGACCCTGCTAAAGGTTTCAATATAGTGCTCGAATACATCTCCAGCCTGCCCAATTGCTCAGAGTTTGTTGCACTAGGGGACTTTAACGTTAACTGGCTTGATCCAGAAGTAGGCCCCTACAAAGATGCAGTCACTGCTATAGACCACACCCAACTGGTGTCTACCCCTACCAGAATCAACTATAGGACTGGCAATAGCTCACAGCTCGACCTGATTTTTACAAAGCACCTGGAGAATTTCACTGACACTGTGGTACTATTAGACTCCCTCAGTGACCACTCTCCTGTTGTCTAATGTTGGTTAAACAGGTCCCCCAAACAGCCTACAAAACCATCCTTCCAGCATGTCCTTAAGAGAGAGCAGCTTAAGTGGTTTCAGGCCTACCTTCTTCAGTGTGACTGGTCACCAACTGATTCTGCTAAAAGCATAGATCAAGCCTTTGATCACTTTATCACCTACTTTAATACCGCCTGTGATATTTTTGCCCCCCTTTAAAAAATGGAAAGTTAAAGGCATCAGTAACCCCTGGATCACCACCTTCCTCCTAAATCTTATGGCTTCACAAGATCAACTTTGTCACAAAGCTTGTGCTATGAGTAAACCAGCTGACAGGCAGCTCTACAAGGCTGTGAGGAATGCCTGAACCAAGGAGACTCCTCTTACCAAAACTAACCACTTTAAAGATACTCTCTCAAATTACTGGTGCAATGGCAGGAAATTTGGGGATAATTTCAAGGACCTTATCAGCAAACTTAGCAAACCCCCTCCCTCCATGCTTGATGTTAATGGTGAAATCATCCAAGACACAAAGCTAATTACAGACACATTCAATACTGCCTTTACAGATCTGGGTGGCATTCTTCCCCATGATTTCTTTGCTGACCCAGCCAGCTTGGACAGCCTTCAGAAGGCTGCCAACACCCTTAACATCCCCCCTTTCTATTTCAGCATACTTATTCCAAGCGAAGTTAAAAAGTATCTACTGTGAGTACTTGGAAAGTCTAGATACAGTATTGACTATCTTGACCTGAAACTACTTCACCTGGACCTTGAAATGGTCCTGAAACCCCTTACCAAGATACTAAATATATCCCTCTGCCTCGGACAATTCCTTCAACAATGGAAAGTAGTGATGGTGACACCCATACATAAGAGCAGTGATAGGGCCTCACACTCGAACTACCACCAGATCTCCATTCTTCTACCCCTCTCCAAAGCACTGGACTGAATCATATCCAACCAGTTAGTTGAGTACCTGGCCAGATATGAACTCCAATGCCTGTAGCAGCATGAGTTCAGGAAGGGGTTCAGTACCACCTCTGCCCTACTAGAGTACACTGACTTATATGAACATATGAACATACTTCATTCATAAAGCGCTTGACCGTGGTCAACTAGTGGGTTCAATCTACATTGACCTCACAAAATCATTTGACCCGGTTAATCATACACTTCTGCTTGGGTCACTTCTTGCTCTTAGACTCTCACCTGATGTCATGTCCTGGTTCAAAAATTACCTAGAAGGCAGAATGCAGCAGGTCTCTCAATCAGCCATCCCCCAAGGTTCAATCTTTGGTCCATTTCTTTTTAGCCTTTTCCTAAACACCCTCCCCTGAATCTGTACGTGTGACCTACTCCGTTATGCAGATGATGCAATACTTTTCATGAGTCAGCCTGACCCACTCCCCCATGTAAGCAGTCTACAACATAGCTTTGCAGTGGTTAAGTCCTGGTTTACCCAACACAAGCTAATAATGAATTACAAAAAAAAACAAGGTAATGATGTTGGCCAGTCCACATAACAAGTCTAAAAAGTCCAATTATCCATTCTAAATAGCCATGGTGTGCCCTTTGAACACAACTTTAAATACCTTTGGATAACCCTTGACAGCATGTTATCTTACAATGAGCATGTCAACCTTATCTCCAATAAATAAATACACTCTGCGAGAACACAAGTGCAGCATATTCTCAGCCAAAAGTTCCACAGTTACAAAAAATCTCAATAAAGGTGAATTACTGAATTCTGCAACTGTGAAAAATGCACACATGTAGATCTGCAGCTGTGGAAAAGGCTCAGCAGACAGAACAACAGATGATCCATATTAACTGGAGATGGAGACTTTGACAGCCTTCCTGTAGATGCAGCAGAAAGTAATCACAGTGAGACCAGCAGTGAGTCTCATAACTGGGACCACAGCAGCACAACCAGTACCACCAGGACCATGCTTCACAGTGGCATTCTGTAACTGTTTGTTGTGTCTCTCCCTGGTGTGTATGTGTTGCCTGTATCAGTAGTACTCACTTGTGGCTGTACCCAGCTCTGTCTCTGCTGCCTGTGGGGGTCCTTTATGGGCTGCACAGGGTCATGTGTTTGTGGTTTGTTGCCTTTCAATGGAAATGTGTGCTAGTTTTGTTGTAACAACTGACACTACTATACAGACCACAGGTTTGCTGTTCCTTGGTGCCTGAACCCCCACTATAATTTATCCCAATTGTTAGTGCACTACTTTTTGCTCAGGGTGAGTTATGCCTCTCTCTATGTGGTTCAGGATGTGCACAACACTTTTTCTGCACCTGCAGAAAAACAGTGGTTGAAAATAGGGAACTCACTAAGGATGGTGGGGAACCACAGAGGATGGTGGGGATAAAGCAGAAATCCTCAACAGATATTTCTGCTCCATTTTTACAAAAGAGAAGGCAGCTCAGACAGAGGCGAAGTATATTCAATATTTAGTATATAGTAGTTCGATTACCATGCAAATTAAATAAAATTCCCACCTTTTGGTAGAACCAGTTGTCTACTTTTTTTTAATAATATTGTTAATTCAATGTAAATCTCATTGTGGTCCAATTCCACTTGTATTTCCATCTGGAATAACTATTTTCAAGTATTCAGCTTTTTAACAGGAGAAGCCACCAATTTATTTATGTCCTACACCTCTATGTGCTATCTTATTTTGTCTATGGATTGTACAAAGTGGGAATTCTATTTAATTTGTATGGTAATAGAAAATTTAAATAATAAAAAAAGTAAATGAGATAGAGTTGAATTGAATATAATCTTATTTTAATGTATTAATTATTGAATTCTGGAACAGATTCACTGTTGGGATAATATGTATTCTTATGAGTTTGTTAAAAGTTCATACTTTTTATAAATAAAGTAAGAAAATTACCATTACAATGTAGTAAAGGAAACAGTTATGACTGGTCTGTATAGAAATGATAATACATGAAGGAATATTATCTGATGTATATATATATATATATATATATATATATATATATTTATTCGGCTTTTGTTTACCAGGTAAGTACACTAGACAACAATGTTGCCTATATTCAGGCACGACCCGGGAGAGTACAGACAGGGGAGACCAGAGTCAACATTAAAGAGTATTTCATGAATCAGCATGAGGTGAGAACAAACATTTGAACAGTATACAGCCAGGTACAGTCATTATCAGTGATGACAAAGAGAAACAAATAACATTACATTAATTATTTTCATCTGATGATACATCAATGACTAAATTGAAACAACAAACAGCAAACAAAACTTAAATGAAGTAGCATTATGACAATAGGATTTCTGCTGGGTGTGGGAAATGTTCAGATTTTGGAGACCAGCAGGAAATCAGTAAGTGCCATAGGGAGGAGAAAATGCTAGGAGAGAGGCTCAAGTTACAGCACAAAAGCAGCAGTCACATTCTAATAGGTGTGCCCGAAGACCCAGTTTAAAAGCCTTGTGGGATATGAAGAGTTTGATGTGGGAGAGAATGCAGTTCCAGGAGTAGGGGGCAAATATGGCGAAGGATCTTTCTCCTCTTTTTGTGAGATATCTGGGAATTTCAAGCTGGGTATGAGCAGATGCCCTGAGGAGGTATGCTTGGGAGGGCTGAGTTAATAGTTCAGCAAGGTATTTAGGGGACCCCGTTCTGATCATATTATCAATTGTACAGTCCACAGAATAGTGTCTGAGTGAGTCTGGGGAGTGCCAATTTAGCTTCGAGTAGAGCAGGCAATGATGGGTAAGTCTGTGAGCAGAGAGAGCAAATCTACATATACCGCTAGAGCAGGTGCTCCATTTCTGGAGCACTCCTTTGCTAGCTTTAAGGTAAACCTGAAAGCAATATGTCAGAGCAGGGAGGAGAAATCCTTGTGCAATAGCAAGCCGGGTAGCATCATTGAGGGAGGACCTAATTCTAAAGGCAAGACCAAGTTTTGAGTAAACTGTCCTACATGTAGCCGCAATGTGGAGGTTAAAATCAAGAGATGGGTTGAGAGTGACTCCTAGATACCTGAAGGAGGTAATGAATTCAAGAGGGGAGTCATCTAGAGAATGTATCAGTAAGTTTGGAGTAAGAGATCTAATTCTTGACTAGGGGCCAAAAAACATAGTTATGGTTTTCTTAGCATTCATTAGGAGCCTGTTCTGTAGTTACCAGTCCTGCAAGCAGTTGAAGTCTGCTTGATGATGTACTCCTACTGATAAGGGATCTTTACCACTGGAGAGAAGCACCATGTCATCAGCATAAAGGATCAATGAGGAGGAGCACAGAAGGGAGGGCAAGTTGTTAATGAAAAGGGAGAAAAGTAGTGGGCCAAGAATAGATCCTTGGGGGGCTCCAACAGAGGTAAGGGAAATATTTGAGATGGCAGATTCAATTTGGACAAATTGCAACCTCCTTGAGAGGTAGCTATCGAACTAGGAGATGGTCGACAGGTTAAAGTCAAGGCAGGACAGTTTGGAAAGTAGCAGAGAGTGATCTACAAGGTCAAATGCCTTTGTGGAGATCGATAAATATGGCCCCAGTGAGCAGACTCTTATCCATCGCTGTAAGGACTGCATTTGTCAGCTGAAGTAGTGCAGTTGTGGTGCTGTATCCTGTTCAGAATCCATGCTGGATAGGGGATATAAGGTTGTGAAAGTGCAGGTAATTTGTGACCTGAGTAGCAGTGGCCTTCTCGAGAAGTTTATTAAGGGTAGAGAGAATGGCAATCGGTCTATAGTTTGACATATTTTTGGTATCCCCTTTTTTGTGAACAGGGACAATGCGAGTGGTTTTCCACAATGTTGATACCATTTGGGTTATTATGGAAAGATTAAAGATTCTTGCAATAGGAACAGCAAGGGCAGGGGCTGCCTGCTTCAGGAAGCTTGGCAGTAGCCCATCTGGGCCAGCAGATCCATAAGGGGATACTGATTTGAGGAGACACAGCACTTTGGTGGAGGAGACTAATGTGAGATGAAAACGGGTTTCATGCGAAAGTTGCACCTCAGGAGGAGGTGAAGGAGGTTGGTTGAATTTCTCAGTGTATTTGGAGAGATCTGAGAATTGTGAATTAAGAGCATTAGCAATAGTAGATAACTTATTATGGTTTGCGTCATTCAGTATCATGTCAGTAATGGCCGTCTTGGGCCTTTGCCCAATGAAATTTTTGATGTGGTTCCAAAAACCCCTGGTATCACCTGCTGAAGACTGGAGAAGCTTAAGGCAATAGCTCCTTTTTGCCTTCCAAATATCTTTTTTGCAGGCATTTCTCAGTTGTCTATAGTTAACTCAGTCTTCTGATTGTTGAGACTTCTTTGCCAAGGTCCAGGCCTTGTCTCTTTTTATCATGGCTCGAAGGAGGTCTTTATTAAGCCATTTATTAGGGGAGCCCCGAGATGCCTTTTTTTCAGAGGGATGTGCAGATCCTGAAGGGCAAGAAGCTGAGACATCAGGTATTCAAGTGCAGTGTTTACATCATCAGTGTGACAGATGGGAGACCAGTTTATAGTGTTAATATCCTCGAGAAGTACAGTTCGGTTTAGTTTGGCAAAATCCCGAAATTGAATGATTCTTGGGGGGGGGGGGTTCAGGCAGTGTCCATTCCAGATACAGAAAGTAGGCAGGTGATCATTAATAGAATCTGAAAAGGTCCCTGCAGCAACTATTTTATTTGCTTTATTTGTAGCCGTCCAGTCCAGGAGAGATTGGTGCTCTGAGTTGGAAGAGATGCGTGTAGGACTACAGATAAGTTGAGCCGAGTTAAGCTGTATGAGAGCTTCAGTATATGTAACCGCGTGACTCCCTGATAGGACTAGGTTAAAGTCTCCCATTAGTATGACTTCAGATCTACCCTTTAGAGTGGCCAGATAATCCAAGAGCCCATTTAAGCCAGGGAGAGCCCCCTTTGGAGGATTGTAGGCACAAATCAGATTTAGTCTTTTATCACCCCCTAGTTGTAGAACTGTATGCAGAGCTTCACAGTGATTTGTTATCCAAGATTGGAGTACTGAGACATTGAGATGCTCTTTATAATAAAGGGCAACTCCTCCACCCTTTTGATTGGTGGGGCGATCGGATCTGGACAAGCTATAGCCATGTATTTTGTACATGGAATCAGGCATCTCTGGCCTGAGCCATGTTTCAGTTAGTCCAAGCATGTCTGGACAGTAGTGGGCTATCCAGACTTCAAGTTCAGGAAAGTTTGCTGGTAAACTTCTGATATTCATGTGGGCAATTTTCATGCCTTTAGTGGTGAACCATGAGGAGTCAACCGTGGACCTGGCATTCCAATGGGGGCCAGGGTTAGATTCTATGTCTCCTGATAAGCATAAGTGCAGAAACATCACCCAAACATCTTTGTAGAATCTGTAATTGCGCTTGAGGTATTTGGGCATGCTAGGGTGGGTGGTAGAGAAGGAAATGCCCTAATTTGGAAGGATGAGTTATATGGAGGGAGAAGTTAGGAGAAGGGAGCAAGGTTCTAGTTGGTATAAGGTTGGAGAAGACAAAGGAGAATTCTTCATGGCAGTGCGACCCAGGGTATCCAGTTGGTATGTTACATGAGAGATAGGAGAGGATGATTACGGTGGGTAGTAATTCTAATACCACCAGAAGTGACCTTGGGCATGCAAGAGAGAACATTATGTATATCTTGTAAGAAACCTCTGTTAATCAGAGGTGGATTATCCCTTATAAGAGTAGAATTTAAGTGACAGAAATGGTGTCTTAAGGGCAGGGTGACACCTATAGTGAAGACAGTTTGAGTGAAACCCTTAGTGGCCAGAGGTTGGCAGTCAACTATACAAGTTATTCACAAGAGGCAGGTATTCCAATAGAGCGCAGTTTATGAGGAGCAGACAGGAGCAGAGGAAATTTGAAAAGGAGAGGGGAAAGATAAAACTGGGACACCCTCAGTCTAAGTTACTTTTCCAGACAAAATAAGTGTGGAACAGAGGCAAACATAGAGAATAGGAAAGAGTGAATGGAGGAAAAAAAAAAGAAAAGGACTGCTTTACTGGTTTGAATTAGGACTGATGCAGCAAGGGGGAGGGGTAGGACTGCCCTTCAAGTGAGTTTATAGGTTGGAACAAAAATGGGCTGGATTACTAGCATATTTAATTAATGTGGAGGAGAGGGTGGGGGAGATGGGCAAAAATTTCAAGCCTGCAAACAGCTGCTGTGTTAGAGGATCTGCTAAAATTAATTAAACAGCAGCTGCAGTGTACCAGCATCAGCCAAAGTTAATTAAATCAGGTAGGCAGGCTAGAGAGTATAGTAGGCACAGTCTTAGGCACAGTCTTGTGAGTTGAAATACATTAATTTCCTTGGGTTTAAAGTGGCTGCAGCAGTGAGTACTACAATGCCAGAGAGCTGAACAGAAAAAAAGGCACCAAGGTTTGAAACCGAGTGCAGTCTTGAGATTGCCTACCTTCCTGCTGCCAGCCTTGTAGCTTCAGGGAACCAAGTGGAGCTCTGGAGGGCTTTTCAACAACCATTGTCCTCTCAACCCTGGTGAAAAGAGAAAATACACAAGGGCTTAAACACAGGGAAAATCAGGGCTGGGTCATACAGTGAATATGCACAAAGGAGTTAATCAGGGGACGGGGGAGGGAGGATTAGAACTTAGCAGCGAAGTGAGAAGCAAACAGAACAAATCAGTAGGAATGAAATAAAAATTGTAAAAGGCACACTTTCAGCTCAGTTTTATATTTGGGTTACTGGAAAAACTGAAAATTTCAAGCCTGCAAGCAGCTGCTGTATTAGAGGGTCTGCTAAAATTAATTAAACAGTAGCTGCAGTGTATCAGAATCAGCAAAAGTTATTTAAATCAAGGTAGGCAGGCTAGAGAGTATTGTAGGCACAATCTTGTGAGTCAAAATACATTAATTTCCTTTGGTTTAAAGTGGCTACAGCAGCGAGTACTACATCGCCAGGGAGCTGAACAGAAAAAAGGCACCAAGGTTTGAAACCGAGCACAGTCATGTGATCGTGTACCGTCCTGCTGCCAGTCTAGTAGCTTCGAGGAACCGAGGGGAGCTGGGGAGGGCTTTTGAACAACTGTTGCCTCTAAAGCCCTTCCTGCTACTAACCTTGAGGCACGAGGGAGTTTTGGAGGCTTTTCAATAACCGTTGCCCTCTCGACCCTTCCTGCTGCCAGCCTTGTAGCTTCCGGGAACTGAGGGGAGCTGGGGAGGGCTCTTCAGAAAGCGTTGCCCTCTCAACCCTTCCTGCTGCCAGCCTTGTAGCTTCGGGGAACCGAGGGGAGCTGGGGAGGGCTTTTCAACAACCGTTTTCCTCTTGACCCTTCCTGCTGCCAGCCTTGTAGCTTCGGGGAACCAAGGGCAGCTGGGGAGGGCTTCCTGAGGAAGTAGTAGGCAAGCCATGAAACATTGATCAATTTTTGGTGGACCACTTAATAAATGTTGTTAAGTGAATACTGTAACGATCTTAAAATATGTACCGGCGAGTGGGTCTTATGTCTCCCTGTCTGGTGTAGTTTAATGTTGTACAATAGATTGCATTTTGCAACACTCATGTACCCAAGCCAAACAGAGACCAAAACAGAAACTGAATGTTGGGCTCCAAAACCTAAATGCTGACAGAAAACTAAAAGGCAGACTCCATGTATATCTGCTTTCCCTACTTCACATGGGAACTAAAAGATCAGTTTTGACCAGAACTGATCTGAGATCAGTGCACTGGGAGAACAGTGTATTTCAGGAGAAATTCTTTCATGCACTTGACTCCCTTTAGAGTAGATTTTTATTCTAACTCCACTTCGCTGTTGATAATCACTAAGTGGAAATTTAAGGGTTAAAGAAAAATTTCAAATCGTTAGTTTTGCTATTATTCAAACCCAGACCTCCCAGTTCAATGTTCTTTGTAATGGCCACTGGACTACACTGGATACTGTTTTGCATGTTCATCTCATAACATTTCAGATACACACTTCTTGAACACAAACATGGATGCCTTGTCAGTGCTTACAGCATATTCCTTGATCCCAGATCAGTACCTGCTATTAGCAAAATGATCCTGAACCAGACAGAAAACAGGGGCAGAATATATCTGCTCATATCAAGTCAACCCTGTGGAAACTGGTATCAAACAAATTATACATTTGAGCAAATAAATATTTTTGAGTAACACTAGTTCCCTGCATGCAGGTTGGTTTATGGGGCCCAACCAGCACACACACACATAGTAACAGATGTCACAATTCAGAGCCTAGGAAGGCAAATATAAGGTGGATCCTGCCTACTGTACAGAAGGATAACTATGCTAGCCAAAACACATTTCAAAAAGGAGTGTCTTGGAGGTGGGTCACTTGATTTTCCAGCTGGAATGGACTAGGGAGAAATGCTTACAAGGCAAGTTAAAGATGCACAGGGGTTGATGCAGGGCAGGGGGAAAACTTGTTTTCTTTTTGTTTGTTTAAACAGCCCTGCTAGCATGCACAAGGACTTGCCATGAAGCATTTCTTTGTTTGTTTGCTTTTTGGTTTTTTGGTGGGAAATAAATTAAGTCCTTAAGCCAAAACAGCTCCAGACAACAGGATCTGGGGCTTTCCAGTCCACCTTGCAAATGCTGTGAAACAGAATTTATCAATTTTACTACTGAACTTATCATATCCACCCACCTTCTCAACCAGCCAGTCACCCTCCCACCCACCTACCCACCCACTCACCCAGCTATATGGATGAGCTATACTGTACTTTGTGTCCTCTCAGGGTCAGTCATGGTCCAGAACAAGATAAAAAGCTTGTCTAGCAGACCCAACACAATTCTGATGAATATCCCAACCCACCCTCTCACAGCTACTGGACCCAAGCCCTCCATATTTCCCATCCCAACCCCTAGGATTTTAAAGTGTACTCCAATCACCTGGCAGTCCCCAATCTCAGGCCAACATCATCTGTAATAATACATATCATCCCAAATATCATCCTGATTCTCCACAGCTCATTCACCACTTACCAATGTGAATAAAGGTCAGTGGTGCCAGCCATCTTGTTCTCTTTCTGTATTATATATCATACTTTTTATACAACCTTTTGTCTTGTTAGATCATTTTACAAAACACATTTTCTTTCTCCTCATGTTATATGAGTTTGCAAAAATATTTAGCAAATTGTAAAATAGTTTCCCTCCATTATAACCACCCAAATTCGTTGATCCTCTGGTTGCATAGTGATGAAGTGGCTGCATTCATAAACATAGAAATATAGAAAGTGATAGCAGATGGGGACCGATTGATTCATCTAATCTGCCTAAAGTCCACCCCATTCATATACTGTTGTGTGACATTTTACCCCTGTGATTATTCCAAGCATATTTAAAGGGCTTTACCATCTTTGTCCCCACCACTTCTTTGGGGAGGCCATTCCATGCCTTCACCACCTTCTCCATGAAGAAGTACCTTCCCATATTAACTTTGAACTTGCCTCCTCTCAATTTCAGTTTATGTCCCCTAGTTTTAGAGTAGCAGTTGAACTGAAACAGGTCTTGTGCCCACACTTTATTAATACCCTTGAGGTACTTGAATGTTTTTGTCATGTCCCCTATCTCCCTTCTTTGCTCGAGAGAGTACAAGTTGAGCTCACTCAGTCTCTCCTCATATGACTTTGCATGCAGCCCCTCTGTCATTTTGGTTGCCCTTTCCTGGACTGTCTCCAACCTATCAAAGTCTTTCTTGAGGTGTGGTCTCCAGAACTGCACACTGTACTCCATGTGAGGGCTCAAGAGTGACCTGTATAGTTGCAGTATAATTTCCCTCCTTCTGCTAGATACTCCCTTTCTATGCAACCCAATATTATGTTTGCCTTCAGGGTTGCCTTCTTGCATTGCTGTGCCACCTTTAAGTTGTCCATTATGATTACCCCAAGTCCCTTTCCTGTTTGGAGGCAGTTTTTTGCCACTAATGAAGTACTTCCTCCCAGCATTATGTTTACCCAGGTGCATGACCTTTGCACTTGTTTGTGTTGAATTTCACCTGCCAAGCTTTAGACCATCCCTCTAGTTTGGCAAGGTCTGACTTCATCCTGGCTACCCCTTCCAGTTTGTCAACTCTGTTGTTGATCTTGGAGTCATCCGCAAACAAGCAAACCTTCCCTTCCAGTCCCTCTGCTATATCACCAATATATATGTTGAAAAATGTAGGCCCCAGTACCAACCCCTGTGGCACCTCGCTCATCACCTGTCGTTCATTTGATAGGGAGTCATTTACCATGATCTTCAGTGTCCCATCCCTCAATCAGTTTCTGATCCACTGAACCATCTTTAGACCTACATCCATGCTATTTAACTTGTTTAACAGTCTTCTGTGAGGTACTGAGTCGAAATTCTTGCTAAAGTCCAGGTACACCACATCCACTGCCCCCCCCCCAGTCCACTATTTTGGACATAAAGTTGAAGAACTCAGTCAAGTTCATTTGGCAGGATTTGGCAGCCATGAAGCCATGAAGCCATGCTGCCTAGGATCCTGCATCCCACTTGACTCCATGAATGTCAACAACCTCCACTTGAGTAACATCTTCATCAGCTTACCCACCAGTGTGGTGAGGCTGAACGGATGGCAGTCCCCCACCTCTTCCTCACCCACTGTTGTGAAGCAGGACTACATTTGCTCATCTTCAGTCCTCTGGGACCTCCCTGTTTTGAGTGACAAGGTGAACGGTTCAGCCAGTGACTCTGCCAGTTTGCTACCAAGTTCCTTCGGGATCTTGTGATGGATCCCATCCAGACCCATAGCCTTGTCTACCATCAGCTTACATAACTCTTCCAAAACCCTTCTTTCTGTGAATGGGTTTACATCTATCCCTCCTTCCTCAGCTTCCTCAGTCACCTTCTTCCTTAGGGGTGGACTGTTGACGGCCTCCTCCTTTGTGAAGATAGAGCAGAAGTAGTCATTGAGGATCTCTGCATTATCCTGGTTCCTGTCATCAAGCTCATCCCCTTCACTAATCAGTTTTGCTATTCCCCACTAGTTTTTCTCTTTTCCCTTATGTATCTATATAAGGTTTTGTCCCCATGTTTGATGACTCCTGCAATCTTTTCTTCTGTTTGTTCTTTAGCTGCTCATGTTGCCTTACATGCCTCTTTTAGTTTCACTCTGCATTCTTCCCTGTCCGTCTTGCTTCAGGAGTCTTTATGTTTCCTGAAAGCTGACTTCTTTTCTCTGACCTTGGAGGCAACCTCCTTGGAGACCCAAAGAGGAAATTTCCCCCTTCTGATCTTGTTTACCTGATTTATGCATTGGTTTGTGACTGTACCTATTACTTCCTTTATCTGTGCCCAACATTGTTTTACTCCTCCCTCTGTTCCATGGTGGAGGTTGTCTTTCAGGTACTTTTTTCATGCTGTTGAAGTCCATCCTTCTAAAGTCTAGGATTCTTATTTTTGAGTGACTAGTTTCAGTCACCATGTTAACTTGAAACCACACTGTGCGGTGGTCACTGTTCCCCAGATGGTGTCCCACTTCTATGTTGGATACTTTATCTCGATTTGTTAAAACCAGGTCCAGGATTACTCCCTCTCTTGTTGGTTCAGCCACCAGTTGTCTAAGGCCTGCCCCCTGCAAAGCTGACTGTATATCCTTGTTTCTTGTAGAAGCCGCTGTACTGTTATTCTAATCTTTATCTGGGTGGTTGAAGCCTCCCACCAAGATTACTTCTCCCTTATCCATCATCCTGTGGATGACCTCCACGAATTCCTTGTCCTCATCAACACCTTGGACAGGTGGTCTGTAGATCACCCCACTTGTACAGCCATGCTATTGTTTTTTTTTTAGAGATGCCCACAGAGTCTCAGTGAGATCCTGTGATCCTTGGATCATCACTGCGCTAAGATCCTTCCAGACATATGGAGCAACCCTCCCCCTTTCCCTTCCTGTCCTTTCAGAAGAGGGAGAACGAAGGTATCACTGTGTCCCAACTGTGGCTGTTGGTTAGCCAGGTTTTAGTAACAGCAGCTCAGTCAAGATTAATCTCATTTGTCATGGTATGTGCATTTGTGCACATAGTCCTCCATCCACAAACTTCCTTCTTGCAGGAGTTGTTTCCAGCATCATTCGGTAGCCCCTTCTTAGCCCGATCCTTTAATCTTTTTAGAGACTTCATCCTCTCCCTTTGAATTACAGGATATTTTTGTCCCTTCATTTAATCTTTTTAGAGACTTTATCCTCCCCCTTTGAGTTACAGGAATTTTTGTCCCATTTTGGGGTGTGGTGACAGGGTTAGTGTCTGCAATCTGTAGTGCCGCCATCACCCCATTCCCTAGTTTAAATGCCCCGATGGATGTCAGACTTTTGCCCTAATGTCCTAGCACCATCTTTCATCAGGTGGAGGCCATCGAATATAAAGTACTTTTGCTCTCAGAAGTACTGCCATCTGCCTGTGAATTGGTGGCCTTTTTAAAGCCACCAGTTTTTTAACCACGTGTTAAGTTCCTT
This sequence comes from Neoceratodus forsteri, assembly GCA_016271365.2. Classification (NCBI taxonomy): domain Eukaryota; kingdom Metazoa; phylum Chordata; order Ceratodontiformes; family Ceratodontidae; genus Neoceratodus; species Neoceratodus forsteri. The sequence goes on from CM028129.1 coordinate 605,073,727, forward strand.
GATTTCTGTCTGCCAGATTTTTTGTGAACTGACCCCTTTTTTCCAGACTGGCAGGACCTCTGAGAAGGCAAGGACTGCAGAGTACTTTCTCAATCTGTCCCTTAGTTGGGTGATGTACCCTTTGGTTTCCTCAACCGTGTGGTCAACCAGATCATTTGTACTGAGATGTATAATGGCACCTGCGCAGTATTCCTCCTTGCTCATAATATTTTCTGTGCAGATAGCATCACTTTTTGCAGATGTACCAGGGAGACACCTGACCTTTACCTCCAAGTGATCCCCCCATGCTGATGGGGCTCCACACCTCTGATCATGGAGTCACCTATGATCAGCACTTTTTTACAACTCTTTGTAACCTCTTTGTTTTGTACTGCACCCTTGGTGATCCTAATTGAGTTTTTTGCCTGTTGTTGTACAGTAACATCTCTGGTCCCCATAACAGCCCCTGCTAATAGAGGTGCAAAGCAATTTGACATAGGTACACTGATCACTTGGGGGGTGGGGATCTGCTGCTGTACTCTATGAGACTTGCCCTGTCTCCTCTTCACTTCCTGCCAGCCTTCTCCAATGTGGTAACTCCAGAGAGGTGGAGCTGATATAGTGTGGGGATGGTAAATTGGATTGCTACTGTACAGTAGATGTTGCATTCATGGTGAATGGACAGCCAGTAAAGGGGTGAGGGTTAGAACACTTGGTGGCTGGTACTCTTTCTAAAGGGCTGAGCACTTCCCCAATGCACATGCTTCCTCAAAGTCTTGACTGTCCCTGTGCTTTGGATCCTGTGTGTCTACTTTCAAACCTGAATGTCCAAGATAAAATCCTTATGCTGTGGCACTGAGCCAGCTCTTCACTGGGGTGTTTGTGTATGCAGACAATTCTATCCTCTTCACCACAGACAAGAATCTTAATGAACTCAGCTCTAAATTTAACTATGGTCTGAAATGTGGCTCAGACTGCTTGCATACATGAAAAAAATTGTCTCAAATTTGCTTGGCTGTCCCAATGGTCTTACTCCTGGCACTTATTTCATTAAGTTGATCTCTTAGGTCTGCATAATGAAATGCCTGATGGTTTATACAGGCAATCACCTACAGTAACATTTAAATATGATGGCCACAATCTCTCCTCTTAGATCTTTTCTACAGTTATAGCAATTCCTTTAGTCAGACCATACCTGAATACCAATTTTTAAACACTCTGTCACTACCTAGATCATTTTACTCACAGTGATTATCCTAATGTTGCCTTATCTTTATAGTTTTAATTTACATCTTTTCTCCCTACCTAATCTCTGGGTTGTGTCCTCTTTCTGTTAACTGTTTCCTCTTTGCATTCCCTGTGTGACCCATAACTCCTATGTGATTTCCACCCTAGTGCTCCAATGAATTGCCCCTCATAGGTTGGAGGGTCAGAATCTGTACTCCTCAGCCTGACTGGGAAGTAAGACAGATTCAGAAGGCATGTTGTATGAGGTACTAGTCTCTCACATTGTCCACACATTAAGGCACATTGGCTGAACTAGCACCTATTTTCTTTGTTTTCTCCCATCTTCCCTGAGGCCCATCCATTCATTCCTTTTTTATTTATAGCATGTTTTATACAAGTGCTCAAAGCACTACACAATATAAAAATATACAATTCATAAACAAAATAGCACAGAACGTGCTAGGTACAAAAACAAATAGTAATTACTGTACTATTCATGTACATTAGAAAACAATAATGTTTTCAACATTTGTTAGAACTCTGCAGGTGATTCTGCTGGTCTTATTCTGTAAGGAGAGTAGAGTTATTGCAGGAAACAAGGCACTTTCATTGCCTGTAAGTCTCTTTTGTCCTGCAATGTGCTGTGACACTGTGTTGCATCTTGGTGTACTCCACTGTATTAAGTGGGAGTGTATTTTACAGTTAAGGAGTTTTACCTGTGGAGTCATAGAAACATAGGATTTGTTGGCAGACAAGGACAGCATGGCCCATCCAGTCTGTCCAGATGGTCCCTGCCTATTCTATCTCTGCAGACCCTAACTCATCTCCTATGACCCTCCTGACTCCCTGTCTATTTACTAATATATCTCCATGTCTAAACTATTCATGCTTGAAGCCCCCTTACTGTTTTCACTGCCCGCTATTTGTTCCTTCCCATTCTCCTGCTGCCCATTTACCACCTGTGACACATCAATGAATTTGTGTATAATGGCAGTTTTGTTACACATTGCACCTTCATATATGTATATACAGTACCACAGAATCTAATCTTATCATACACACACACACACACACACACACACACACACACACACACACACAAACACACTGTATGCACATTATTTATTTACATACTGTATATCACAACATACATTTGGACCAGTTAATCACTCCTGTCTAATACATCCATTTTCCATCTAATACATACAAGTGTGTAGTACAGAATTGTTCTGTATAGAATTCCATCCCTTTCAAAATCCTGTTGTACCACAGTTCAAAGGTCATTGAATGTTGATTGTACCCTTTTGTGGTACAAGAGCATTCTGAAACCTGTAGAGACTGCACAAGTCAATTTCATTCTGAAAGCAAAATAACTGCTGCATACACATTTCACATAAAACCATTCACTTTAAAAAAGACAAAAGGAGCAGCTTTATGCACAACAAGTATGGTCTGCCACTTCAGGGTTCTGATTCTCAGATCTCTCAAGTTTCACTCTTGAGGTCAGAGGTGAATCAGAACCCCTCTGTGGCACAACACACTGGTTCTGTGTAGTTACCCATCCAGTATTCTCTAAATGTTCAACCTTACAATTCATGAGCTATGCATCTTATTTCAACCACAATGTTAGGTGTCAACAAGACCCACTCACACCTGCCCATGGTCACATCTACCACAACTGTACTCCCTCACAACACCCACCCACACAAACTAACCACACTACTGTTGCTAACCACATTTACCCTGCTCAGCAACAACCCCCCAGTTGCCTCTGGTGTGTACACACCTTTGCTGCTGGGGGAGCACCTCACCCTTCATAGCCTCTCCATCACCCTGTCTCTCTCCATAGCCCCTCTGCACCCCACCCCTCTACCCCTCTGCACATCGCTCTGTGCCTTGAGCCCTCCTTGTCTGTTCCTTTACCTGGCCATCCCAGCCCTCACACAAATGCCCATTCCCAGCTCATCACTTTTTAAGCTTGCCAGCCACCGCTACCCAGTAAAACGCCACCAATTCATGGCCCTTGTCAGGATCTTCTACTTGCTTCTTCTACTATCTGGCAACATTCACTCCAATCCTGGCCCAGCAGTGCCCCCCAACTGTGGTCACCCATGGGGTTTTGAATAGCTGCTATGAATATCTGTAGCCTGCCTAAAAAAATGGCACCCCCGCACTGCTGGACATTCTGGCTTTAACAGAAATCTGGCTGTCAGCCAAGACCCCAGACTCATTTATCTCTATTCCTGGCTACTCTCTCATTAGGCTTGATGGTAACTGCAAGAGAGGCGGTGGCTGTGCCTTCTATGTAAATGACTCACTGCATTACCAAGCCCTGCCTGCACCCTCCCTCGACCATGGTGCCAAAGACCTCTCACTAAAACTGTCCCCTGACCAAAACTGTGCTCCTCTTACTCTCACTGTAGCCTACATCTCACCTCGCAGCCAATCCCCTGCCTGTAAAGCACTCTCTGACTATCTAGCCAGCCACCCTCACAAAATGGAACAAATCCTAGTTGGGGATCTCAACATAAACTAGCTGATGAGCTCATCAACACATGCCAAAGATACTTTTGCTGTTTTAGATGTGATCCAACTGGTATGTCAGCCTACCAGGGCCAACACAACTAATGAAACCCACACCCTACTAGATATCCTGCTCACTAATCATCCCCACTATATTACCAACCTGGGTGAAAAAAATCAAAAAAATTACTGTTTTACGAGCGTGTGTTGCGCAGTTTCCATGCACACTCGTAACTACACCTTAAGCGACCACTCCCCAATTATCTTCAGTTGGTTCTGTCAGCTACCTAAACCACCACCAAATATCACCTTTTGTCATTGACTATGCCCAGGAGGCATAGCCAAACTCAAACAATATCTAATTAACTGGTACTGGTCCCCTATTTCCCAAGCCCAGCACAAAGATGTTGCATTGCACTACTTCACCACCACCTTTAATATCGCTTGTGATGCTTTTGCACCGACCACCAAAGTGACCACTAAGAACTGTAGTGCCCCCCTGGATCACCCCAGAACTCCTGCTACAGTTCAAAATGCATGACAACCTCTGGCATCATGCCACTGCCTCCGGTTTGCTAAGCGATAGGCAGGCCTATAATGCTGCCCTCAATAAGTGTACCAGGGCAATCTGCAAGGCCAAGGTGGAGGACTATAGAACTGTCCTAGCCACCTCCTGGGGTAGCACAAAAAAGTTCTGCGATAACATCAAGGAGCTTAATGGTAAATCCTGCTCTCCCCCTCTCACAACTTAGTGTTAATGCTACTACCACCACAAACACACTTGACATAGTTAACTGCCTCAACTCCACCTTCTCAAACCTAAGCTGAGTCCTCCCTAGCAACCTTTTTTTGATCTGGTTAAGCCTACCCCACCACCTGAGCTCCTCCACCCCCCTTCAAACTCAGAGTCATTACCCCTACAGAAGTGAAAGCCTACCTGTCCAAAGCCCTCCAGAGCTCTAATTACTGCAATGATGCCTTCGATATGCATATCCTACACGTTGCGCTAGACTCAGTTATCTCCCCACTCATGGACCTTCTAAATCTGTCCCTGCACCTGGGCCAGGTCCCAACCTCATGGAAAATGGCAGTGATAACACCAATATTGAAATTTGGTGACAGCTGTCTCCTAAACAACTACCGTCCCATCTTGATTCTCCCACCACTCTCTAAAGCCCTTGAAAAGATCATGGCCAATCAGCTCACTGACTACCTCCTCGCACACAACTTCTTATGTAGGAAGCAGCATGGTTTCAAAGCTGGTCATAGCACTACAACCACCCTCACAGAATTCACTAACTCCCTGCATTCCACTCTTGACAAGGGGCATCTCACAGGGGCTGTGTTTATAGACCTCTCAAAGGCCTTCGACACAGTTTCCCATCCACTCATTCTTAACACATTACAACAAATTGGGGTCTTTCATTGTCCACTCTCATGGTTCTCCAGTTATCTTTCATCTAGAACCCAATGTGTAAAAATGAATAATACCATATCTACTATGCTGCCTGTGTGCTCAGGAGTTCCCCAGGGATCTATCCTGGGTCCCCTGCTATTCAGCATCTAACTCAATGCCCTGCCTAAATCCTGCAACCTTCTCCTCTACACAGATGATGCTGTTCTTCATGCCATGCATCCTGATCCTCTCTCTCTCTCCATTGTACCTTGCAAAACTCCTTCTCTCAGATTGAACACTGGTTTGCTGAACACAGATTGGTGGTCAACATTAAAAAAACTAAGATGATGCTGTATGCCCACTGCCAAAACAGATTAAAGAATTTACCCCTGGAAATACTCTCCGCCTCTCTCATCCCACTGGAACAGGTCCAAAAGTATAAGTACCTAGGTATTACATTTGACTCTTCCCTCTCATTCCACAAACATAAAAATCCTCACCTCCACCACCAACACCTGCATTAGTCTCCTTTACAGACATAAAGACTGCCTGCCACCTGAAGCACTTCGCCTAACCATTACCTCCTCAGTCTTATCGCTAGTCTACTATAGCCTCACAGTCTATGCTGCTGCCAACCCTACGGCGCTTTGTCAAATACAAGTAGTCATCAATAAGGCCTGCTGGCTCCTCTCTGGTGCAGACAGAAATACACATACTTGCACCCTATATGCGCTCGGTAAGATCCTCTCCCTTGAGGAAAGACTATTATACCTGCCCTGTCTCTTCACCAAAAAAATCCACCTGGGTTTAACCCCAATAGGTGTCTTGGCTTCTCTTCAGGCAGCAACCATCTCAGCATCCACACAGGCTGCCCCAAAAACTATCTGGAAGGTGCCTAGGGTCAGGACCACCTTGGCCCAGCTATCCTTCCTCCTTAGAGCTCCATCTTGGTACAATGCCCTCCCACCAGCTGTCACATAAATCACCAATCTAGGTCCTTTTAAAGCTGTCTTAAGGGCCCATACCCTCTCCTCACGTCAATGCCAGTGTAAGTGGTAACCTGTGGATCCTGCACCATGCTGCTAGGCCATGCATCGCCCTTGGCCAGGCAGTGGACAGCCCTCATTATTTCTAGCCTACCTGCTACATGCTCCTCACCTCCCTTGGTTACCATATAGTTGCACTGGACTATGAATGCATTGTATTATGCATAAGACAAGGCCTCTCTGAGGCGGCTTACTACCAACTCATATCATGCATTGCTTTAGCTACCAATCGCATAGGTCTTAACTTATATATAGAACAATTAACCACTCATTAGGTAAATATGTTGATAGATCTGCCCTGTTTTAGCTACCAAATGCATAGGTATTAACCCATGCTCATTGTATTTATACTCTGTATGATTGTTCACCCACATTTATTCTATGTATGTACTGTGTTAATGTCTGTTTTATTCTGACATGGAGCCTTTGGAAACGAGTCTATGACTCAAAGGGTTGTAATTCTGATTTCCTAAATAAATAGATAAATAAATACCTTTGAGAGGAACCCATCTTTATCCATCTTCCCACCTTCTACACCAGAGCATGGCCAGGTTCTCACTTACACCTTGCCTCAATGCACACCAAGGCATGGTGTCTCCCAGACCTCTTTCCCGTTCCTCCTACATTACAATTACCCTTTCAGTCCCTGCAATTAGGCCCTCCCTCACCACTGGTGTCCCTTGCTCTGGTGCCCACTTCCTTGCAGCCAAATGTTCCATGCAATCTTGATGCCAACATCCCAACTCCTTGATCACAGAACCTTCTCCTGAGTGCCCTTTCAGCCTGACCATTACAGATCAGTGCTGAAATTAATCCTTCATCCCACCATTTACTTTGGCCTCTTGTTCTCAGCCCCATGGCCAATCACACAGTCTTACTGCCCTGCATGTGGCCTGTAATACCCATAGCACCCTGAATTGTCCCAGTCCAAGGGTACGCTTACCACCATGTGACTGCCTCAACCCAGGAGCAGCTGTGCTCCCCAGTTTGACCTTCCTGGTCAGCTTGGTGCATGTTTATGTTGTCCATTTGTTCACCCATACATCCCCTGGTTCCACCAACATCTTTAAAACCCTATGCCCTCAATAGCACTGGACTATCAACTGCAATAGAAAGAAGCAAGGGCATCCTGACTCTGATCTTTTAAACCCCCAGACTCTTTTGTCCCCAGCTGACCAATGAAATCCCATGACCCAGTCCTGGAAGTCACTTCTAGTCAATCCCTCTTGTTCTTTATTTCTCCTGCTCTTCCCAGTTAAGTCTGTGTCTGTGCTGTTTGTCTGGGAACACAGCTTTAGGATGTCCAGCTTCTGCACTGAAGGGGGCCTTCAGAGCAATTACGTGTAAACAAGTGCTACCAGCTAGCAGATGGATGATAGGATGGAGGAAACAAACTTTGGTTATTCTCAGAGGTCTTTTCTGCTAAACCACATTTCACAACAGACTAAAACTGTCTGCAAGCAGTTCATTCCCCTTCCTCAGTGTGATCAAATGCTGAGATGGGGAGCCATAGAAAACAGGTCCGATAGGTAAGTCCAACAAGGCCCTTGTGCTTAGAGTCCCCTGTCTTTGTTCCATCTCCTGTTGCCTAGTTACCACCTGACACATCCATGGTCCAGCAGTCTTATTACACATAATACATTCGTAAACATGCATAACCACAAAACCTAATCTTATGACAGTCTTTTATTACTGAATGCCTCATTATACATATAAAACAATTAATCACTCCTGTCCAATACAGTATATGCATTTTCTAATTAATATGTAATATTCCAGCTTGCAGCAGTACATTAGCCGTACATCCTATCTCTATCCCACCTTTATCTATCTTCCTGTCTTTTTTTGGCTATACCCCAATATACACCAGAGCATGCTCACGAGTCCCAATGTAAACCAGGTCCCCATTTGCACTTATTTATTTATTGAAATATTTCACCAGGAAGGCACATTGAGCAACAAGTTGCTCATCTCCCAATGTGACCTGGGGGTAGGAAACAATGGGATAGAATACAGAGAAACGTTACAATATTGGAATACAATTTGATTACTTGCATACAATGAGAGCAGGAGGGATTACAGGTGGATAACATTGGCTAACAATGTAACAGTTAAGTATAGTAGCTATGAAGACACATATAGCAATTAGGTAACAGTAGGTGACAGTTGGTAACACTGGAACACTTAATAACGTGGCAACAGTATGTAGCACTAGATGGTAAAGCTACACAATAGTAACTGATGGGGGGATCACATGATGCAGGGTACCGAGTAGAAGCTCCTCTGCATAGCTCCAACCTCCTAACCACAAATAATCGCTATTTTGGTCATTATTTCTCCCTAAAAACCAGAAAGATCATAGATTATTGCCTTCTTAATATCCTGGGCTCCTGTTTGCTTGTTTCCAGTGATTATGGAGGTTTATATGAAGAAGCCTCCGAAGAAGCATACACCGCCGGTCACTCCCGAGAAGGGCCCAAAAAATCAAGAGCCTCAAGTGCTGTGGATAAGCCAGAGCTTCAAAGCCTGATCTCTGAGCAAGAGCCCCTAACTCTGAACAGATTTTTGGAAGAATTCAAACACTTCTGGGAAGAAATTAAAGAAATCTCAGCTGAAATTGAATCCCTTTCTAAAAAAACTTGAGGAGGTCACGATGAAAACTTCAGATAATGCAGCCCGAATCTTATCTCTTGAGAAGCAAGTGGAAAAAATCGATCCCGGTCTCGTAGTCATGCGGCAAAAGATTTCTAGCTTGGAAGCTAAGTTGGAAGATCTGGAGGGCCGCAGCCGAAGAAATAATGTTGTTATCCTGGGCCTTCTAGAAGAAGGAGGAGAAGAAGGCCTGAATATGCTGGTGCTACTGCAGAAACAGATTGAAAAGGTCGCTGGTCCCTCTCACTTTGGGGCTAACGACACCATTGAAAGGGCACATAGGTCCTTGCGACCCAAGCCTTCTCCAGGAGCAATGCCACATCCCATTATTTGCTGTTTTTTGAATTACCTAGAGTGACAGCACTTTCTGGTAAAAGTGAGAGAGTTACAAGAAGTGAAATGGGAAAACACCAGGCTTAGAATTGCTCAAGATCTACCAGAGTCGGTTTGAGCAAAGCATACTGCTTTTCATACTATTGTATCAAAAATTATAGCGGCAGGACTTCGCTTTAAAATGGGGTATCCAGCTAGGCTACAAGAACTACTGGATAGTACCTGGTCAACATATGAGAATCCTGAAGCTGCTCTCTCGGGATTGAAGGCCACTCTGCCTGATCTGTTTCAGGACACCTGATCTGGTTGGTCGGTCTTACCCTACTCTGTTTTGGAAAGGAGAAGAATTCTTTCATGTTGCTGTGCTAAAAGAGGAATGAATACTTGTCTGGTTTTGATGTCTCTCGAATTTTGCAAAGGAGGGGACTATCCTCAGTGGAGTTTTGACCTTTATCATTTTTCATCTCAGCGCTCAGTATTTTGGAGCAACCTCACATGTCGGGACTTTCTATCGGGGGGGGGGGCTTGTGTTTTGTCTGGGAGGAGTTCCCTTTCTTCTCATACGGATCACATTTTCCGGTTTCTCTTTTCCAGGGACACTTACAGTAATTATCTTGTATGATATAGTTAATATGATGAAAACCCTCAAGTTTGATGTTTCTGATTACTAGGGAGTGGTTCGAGAGAGCGTCCTTTTGGTTTCAATGTTTTTTGGGATATTATCACTAGAGGGTGCTTTTGCTCTAATTTTGGTGATTCAACCCCCCTTTACCTACTTGTTTCTGGAATTTATCTTTATTGGGTATAGGTGGTAGTGGGGGCTTGGACACAGATGGAGATCCACTACTTGGGATCATTTAGTTTACTAGCAAATATATGTTTCTGGGTAAGTTTTCAATTTTACTAATGGCAGCATTTATGAGAGTATATTCGGCTAGTGTGCCTTACATTGTGTATTTTCTGTATTTTCTCAGGAATTGGGCTTTCTGGATTGCTCCTAAGTAGGGGTTGCTCTCTTCTCTATTTCTCTTTCTTGCTATTTCTGTTCTGGATTTCAAGAGTCCAGTGCTTACCTATTATTACTTACATTACCTTTATCTTTGTTGTGATGTTACTGACTACTGATTCAATAAGAAGGTTTATATTCTAAGGCAGGGTTTTTGGGTACATGCGTGGGAGGTTGGAGGGGGAGGAAGGAATGTGGTATTGTGCTGAACATTGCTTAGGACAGTTGGGGAGGAGGGTGACATTGTGTTGAGGATTGTCATATTACTTGTTAGTTGTAAAGGCATGGAATATTTTGGGGGTGGGGGTGGTGGGTGGGAGGAAGTTAATATTTGGAAGTGTAGGATATACAGCAGCAAACAGGGGTTTGGGTCATTTAAGTTTGATTGTTGTGATTCCTAGATTTCATATAATGTCCTTTTTCCTTTTCTGTTTAGATGGCCAGTAGTATAAACATTGCTACATGGAATGTGAAGGGATAAGGAAAGAGTTAAACAATACCAAGTGTTAAAACACTTGAGTTTATTATCTTCTCAGCTTATATTCCTGCAAGAATCTCATTTACTGGAAAGTGAATCCCTGCAACTTAGGAGGCAACAAATTGGGCAGGTGTTTAATGCCTCGGGGTCCACTAATAGCTTCGGGGTTATGATTCTAATTAATAGAAACATTCCCTTTATTTCCAAACAAGTTTTCAGGGGCCCAGGATGGTAGATATGATCTAGTTCAGGGGAGTCTCTGGTCTACGCCTATTTTACTTGGTAGCATTTATGGGCCTAACACAAATGATCCAGGCTTTTACATGGAGCTTATCTCCATACTCCTTCCCATGCTTCCCATTGGTATAATAATAGGCAGGGACTTCAATCTGGTTCTTGATCCTGAAGTAGACAGGTCTGGTACTGGGTTGAGGGGCTTAACGCCTGGACAGAGGGTCCTTAGGGACTTTCTGGACCAGTGCAGACTTTGTGATGTGTGGCGTGTATTTCACCCTAAGGACAGGGAGTACACCATTAATTCAATGGTACACAGAACCCAGTCTCGCATTGACTATCTTTTCCTCTCTCAGGCCCTTTTGCCAGGGATCTTAACTACCTCAATCCAGCCAGGTCCAATGTCTGATCACTCTCTGGTAACTTCCAAACTGGCCTTCCTTAACATTCCCCATAAAGAAAACCAATGGAAATTAAATGGTCAATTGCTCAAAGACACTAAATACTGTGATCTAATAAAGGAGCAGATTGATTTTTTTTCTCCACTAATTCCTCTGAGGATACAACACCTGATATTTTGTGGGGTGCTTTCAAATCATACATGAGAGGGATCATTATCAGCTTAGCCACAAAAAGGAAAAAGTCTCGAGAGGCAAAATTACTAGCTTCATTATCTCTAATTAGGTTTTTAGAAACCAGGTTATCATCTAATGCCTCGGAAGAGGATATGAGAAGGCTCTCAGTAGCTAAAGATAAATACTTAGATCTGTTGAGGGAAAAAGCAGAATGATCTATTATTTGTACCAAAGCAAGCTATACTGATCAGGGGGAAAAGGTGGGTCACCTGCTAGCCTTAAGGTTAAAGCAGCAAGAATCAGCTAGATTTATACCTCCAATCAGGGCCCAGGCAGATGGATCCTTAAAGGTATCCCTTTCTGAGGTCGTGCAGGAGTTTGCCTCTTACTATGAGGATTTATACAGGGACATGGACAACTCTCCTTTCTTAGAAGAGCTTGAAGCCTACCTGAGGAATTCCTCTCTACCCTTTCTATCGGAATCGCAGAGGAATTTTCTGTCTTCACCAATACCTCTAGAGGAAATATCAGAGGTCATTGGGGCTTTGGCCTCAGATATGGTCCCATGACCAGACGTTTTTTCTGCTTTATTTTATAAAACTTTTGAATCACAATTATTGCTGGTTCTTCACCGGTTGTACTGTCACATTTTTTCTGGTGCAAAAATAGATACACATTAGTTTGAAGCCCTGATTGTTCTTCTCCCTAAGCCCAGTAAAGATCCGGAATTAGTGCAAAGCTACAGACCAATCTACTTACTGAATCAAGATGTTGAAATTCTCTCCAAGATATTGGCTGATAGAATAACATGAGTTCTTCCTGACCTGATTAATATGTCTCAGGTAGGATTTATGAGGGGACGTTCATCAGCTGACCATATACGTTCCCTGTCACATGTAGTCTCGGTGTCCAGGGATGCTGCCTTTCCCAAGGGATTGGTCTCCTTGGACACCGAGAAGGCATTTGATCATATCAATTGGAAGTTCCTGTTTCAGGCCCTTAAAGTATTTGGTTTTCCTGCTAAGTTTAAAGAGTGGATTCGGGCCTTATATCAAACTCCATCTGCCAGAGTCTCTAGCAACGGAACATTCTCCAAATCCTTTCCTTTGTATTCCGGTACCCGGCACGGTTGCCCTCTCTCCCCCCTTTTATTTAATTTATACTCAGAGCCCCTTATCCAAAACATTCTCAATAATTTGGAGATAAGTGGTATCCCGATTGGCAACCAGGTGGTGAAGATTACGGCTTACGCTGACAATCTCCTCCTTCATTTATCTCATCCAAAACTTCAATTCCCGTCATGTTGAGAGAAATCGCCAAGTTCAGTGCTTTTTAAAATTATAAGCTGAATATAAATAAATCCTCCATTTTTCCCCTTAATCATAAGGTTTTTAAAAATGATTTGTCATCTTTTGGTCTCATTTGGTCTGCACGTGTTCTCAGATACCTTGGTATTAATTTGACGTGTAACCCCTCCTCCTGGTTTAAAGAACATTTGGAGCCTCTCTCCAAGGTGATAGTTCAGGACCTCAATACGTGGTCCAAACTCCCTCTCCCTCTTTGGGGTCACATTAATATCATTAAAATGAATGTTTTTCCTCGTTTATTTTATCCCTTCTCACTTCTTAACTCCTTTACACCGTTATCATGGTTTCAGAAAATGCATGGAATTTTCACAAATTTCATCTGGTCTAATAAACAAGCCAGGTTAACATATTACAAATTAGCTGCTCAGAAACTAGATCGAGGACTGCGGAGCCCCCATCTAGCAATTTATTACTGGGCTAGTCATATTGCAAAATATTTGCGGTGGGTAAATCTGGGTCTGGAACATTTAACACCGGTCTGGCTCAAAATTGAGTTAGATTTTATTCAATCTGAGAACACTGATCCCCAGACAATGTTCCATCTTAAAATAGTCTCCCTTCCGGACACTATTAGTTGTCCCATTATCCAAACGTCCATCAGAGTTCACTCGCAGCTTTGTTCATTTCTACGGTATTCCCCAGAACTGGATCTATCCAAGTCCATTTGGAATTCCCCATCTTTCTCAATAAACAAAAAGACGATATCTCGTAAATGGTTGCCCCAGATTGGGGATGGGATAATCTCTACTTTTCTGGATGACGCAGGGGAATGGCTCTCAGTTTCTAATATAATTCACAAGTTTGATATCCCATTAACTTTTTACTTCAGGGTGGCCCAATTGAAACATCTGTTCTCTGCAATATTTGGTAATATCCCTCCTCGTCCACCTGCTTTTCTGTTTGTATCGGATCTCTCCCCTTTATTAGGCTCACTAGGTGCTATCTCCAAAAGATATTGTGTCCTATATCATTGAAAATATGGGAGACCTGAAGGCCCCACTAGGCTCTGGGTTTCTTTTTTTCCTCAATATACTCCTAACTGGTCAGCTTTATGAAAGTTCTGCCATAAATATGCCTCTCAGGATAGACTCCGTCTTATGCAATACCATATATTACATAAAATGTATTATACCTCTGTGAAGCTAAGGAAATGGGGTCTTATAAGCTCGGAGGCCTGTACCAGAGAATGTCAAGAGGAAGGTACGTTTCTTCATGTCTTTTGGTCATGCCCTAAGATAAAGCCATTATGGATGGCCATACTGAATAACCTAGACCCCATACTGGGTTTGCATGAATACTTCACCCCAGATGTATGTTTGTTGGGGGATTTATCCTCTATCAAGGTGAGAATCAGAAGGTTTCATATTTCCTTGATTGAATTATCTGTTAAAAAAATTGTGCTTCGGCATTGGAGGGATACAATAAGCCCAACATATCAGGAATGGGTTAATGAAATTTTGGCTAACCTATGTACTGAGAAAGTGATAGCAAGCCTCCACAATAAGTTGCAGTGGTACAAGAATACTTGGGATCCCCTTCACACATTAATTACGGCCAGAGTTGCTAAATGAGTTAGTAAATCCAGTGCTTTTTGATTCAGTGATACTATATTGTGTTCTTTTATTTTGTAGCACCTTGCTGCTGTATGGGGTGGGGGGAAGGGGGATGGGGACAGCTCATGCATCATTTTGAGTCTAAGCATTGTATGTGGTAATCTTCTGTCCCCTGTAATAGTAAAATATTTACTAATAAAATATGAATTAAAAAAAAACAATAGTTATTGGTAGCCATTATTGTAACATTGATATTCAAAATTTACAATGATTGGAGTAAAGAGAGGAAGAATGGAAGGAAGGAACAAAAAATTGCGGAGGGTAGAATGGAAGAAGGAAAAGGAAATTTATGGAGAGACGCAGACAGAACACAATTTTCAAGGCAAACAGAAATGACAGGGTGGGCTAAAGAGGGGTATAGGGGTAGGTTATAAGTGCTTAATTGAGTGTGGGGTTGGCCAGTGTTAGGCTATGTTAACTTGTAGGAGGAGAGAAGAGGTAGAGTGTGGCAGGGTGATGAGAGAGGGGTATTGTAGGTGGGGGGGGTATCCAAGAGAGGGGGAATGTACATCCAGTCATGGTGTTTCCCAGGACTCTAACTTACTCCTTTCCACAACTGTTTTGGCTCTGCTTATTAGAACCTCCTCTGTCCCTGCTGTCATTTTCTCTGGCACCCCCTCTCTTTCCTCCCCCTCATCTATTGCCATGCCCGCTAGCATGTAACAACCAACACAAAGCAAGGCAGGTTTCCCTCCATTAGGTCTGGGCCACCATTTTCTCAACAGTCAAATTAAAACAAGTCAAATCCCAAATACCCTCTGTAAAATGCTGGGCAGGCCATCATCATGTGCCCAATCTTCATTCTTTCATAAACCTTTACATCTTCCTGTTTAACCCCTTTTAGCATTTTCTATCTTTTTAACATAGATACATACAGTAGATGTTGTAAGTGGCTTAGGGCTTTGTGGCCCATCCAGTCTGCCCTATCCCTTTTTCTAATGTTCAGGATACCCTAGATGCTACAAGTTCTCCCCCTTTCACCCTAGTTTGATACTTCCCATGTGCCTATCCCATGCATTCTTGAATCCCTGAACAGTGGCTGCCCCTACCACTTCCTGGGACAGACTGTTCCATCTCTGCACCACCCTTTCAGTGAAGTAGAATTTCCTCATGTTCCCCCTAGGTTTTCCCCCTTTTAGTCTCACGCTGTGACCCTTTGTTCTGCTATTTCCCTTCGTGTGAAAGATGCTTCCCTCTGGTACCCTGTTGAACCCCTTCAGATAATTGAAGGTCTCTATCATGCCCCCCCTCTCTCTCCTTTCCTACAGGGAGTACATATTGAGAGCCCTAAGTCTCTCTTCATATGACTTATGTTGCATCCTGGACACCATTTTTGTCACCCTTCTTTGTACCATCTCCATCCTATCTATGTCTTTTTGGAGATGGGGCCTCCAGAACTGAACACAGTACTCCAGATGAGGCCTTACTAGGGAGTTGTACAATCGTACTACCACTTCCCTCTTTCTACTTGTTATGCCCCTTCCCATGCATCCTAGCATACTGCCAGCCTTTCTGACTGCTTTATTGCACTGTTTAGCCACTTTGAGGTTGTCTTCCTATGACTATCCCTAGATCCCTTTCCTCTGTGGTGGCCTCCAGTGTTACCCAGTCTAGTTCATTCTTGACCCTAGGTTCCCTCTCCCCAGGTGCATAATCCTGCACTTTTTGCATTAAAACCCAACTGCCATTCCTTGGGCCAGTTTTCTAGTCTTTTCAGATCTTTCCTCATTTTTATGTTTGCTTGCACGCATGTGCAAGAAACATTATGCGGCAGCTTAGGATAGAAGTGGGTTGTGGAGGTGCGGCACTGTGGCAGCCAAAGGTAGCACTGCATTTAAGGGCATGGTACTGGTGGACCAATGCAGGCACAATGTACTGATGACACTGGTTTCCAAAAGTGCCACCAAATTGAAACAATTTTGCCGCTGCAATAACGGGTTGCCTCGTCATCGCAGCATCAGCCATTCCACTGCAATGAGGGAGCGACCCATCATTGCAGGGTGGTACCTTGCCTAGTCTAACATTTTTGGTAAACATGGAGGCGGCTTGCTACTGCCTCACAGCCCCATGAAAGTTGACAGGGGTGGCTAATCCCCCTATCGGCATGTCCCTGACCCAGTTATTTTGGTAGATGGGGAGCCCACCCCGTCAGCATAAAGTAACCGCCTCCCCATTTGTTGTGTGCCGAGGGGGTGCCCAATCCCCCCTCAGCATCATGCCCCCCACCAACAGTCATTCTTTGCTGATGGGGGCCCAGTCACCGTCAGCTTTAGTCCCCCCCCAGGTGGCACACTGGGAGCCCATCCCAGTGTGCTGAAAGCAAGCCTGAAAAAAACAACTTACCCACGGTGTCTTTTTGTTGTTTTTTTCTCCTGAAAGAAAGGAACGGTCCCACCCTGGTTGTCGTCCCTCCCCAACCCCACACAGACACACACACACACACACACACACACACACACACACACTACACCTCCCCACACCCCACCCCTTACTTACCTCGAGGCCTGGCACAACAATCTCGGTGAACCTGGAACCGTCTGCACTCTTCAAAGCCAACTGCAAACTGAAGAAGTGCTGGTAAGCTGTATAATGGCATAAATAGGTTTTTTTCAACTTTGGTGCATATCTCAGGCATTTTAGAGAATTTTAGTACCAAATATTCAACATGGGGTTATTGGGACTCCTCCTCATGAATTCAGCCATTGTCATGGCATTATTTAGTCCCAAAAAGTGATTTTGTGGTAACTGCGCAGAATTACCTTTCGGGACCGAGTAACAAAACAACAATACCAGTGTTCATAAGGTGGGCTATCAAAAGCCTATGTTGCAAATTTGGTGAAAAAAATAAAAAAAACTATTGTTTTACAAGCGTGTGTTGTGCAGTTTCCACGTACACTTGTAACTTCATGAATTTGTAATATTTTCACTCCAGATTTTCAACATTGGCATTTTTTCACACCTCCTTATGAACAGTACAGCTGTCATTTTTCATATCCTGCCCGAAATATGCATTTACACATCTGGCACAGAATAGCATGGTTGCTGTGGGAATCAATGTTCAGAACAGAGTAAGAAAATCATAGTGACACTGTTTATGAGCAGAGGTCACAAAATGTCTGTGTTGAAAATTTGGTGAAAATATTCCACTAAATGACTGTGTTACGCGCATGTGTTGTGCAGTTTCCACATAAGCCCAGAAGTTTGAATATTTTTAATATTTTCTCTACAGATTTTCAACATTGTCATTTTTCCACACCTCCTTATGAACAGTACAGCTGTCATTTTTCACATCCTGACCAAAATGTGTTTTCACACTTCTGGCACTGAATAGCACGGTCGCTGTGGGAAATCAGTGTTTGGGACAGATTCAAAAAAATCACAGTGGCACTGTTCATGAGCAGAGATGCTAAAATGCCTATGTTGAAAATGTAGTGATGAAAGTCCATGAAATGATTGTGTTATGAGTGTAGATTGTGTAGTTTCCACACACCCTCTTAATTTTGTGCATTTGTAATATTTTCACTCCAGATTTTCAACATTGGCATTTTTCACACCTCCTTATGAACAGTACAGCTGTCATTTTTCATATCCTGCCTGAAATATGCATTTACACATCTGGCACAGAATCGCATGGTTGCTGTGGGAAATCAATGTTCAGGACAGATTAGGAAAATCATAGTGACACTGTTTATGAGCAGAGGTCACAAAATGCCTATGTTGAAAATTTGGTGAAAATATTCCACTAAATGACTGTGTTACGCGCATGTGTTGTGCAGTTTGCACATAAGCCCGGAAGTTCAAATAATTTTAATATTTTCACTACAGATTTTCAACATTGCCATCTCTTTACACCTCCCTATGAATGGTACAGCAGTTATTCTTCACATCCTGCTCAATCTGTGTTTTTGTACATCTGGCACAGAATGACATGGTCACTGGGAAATCAAAGTTTGGGACATATTAACAAAATCACACTGCCATTGTTTATGAGAAGAGGTCTCTAATGCTTTCATGAGGTGGGGGTCATAAAAAGGCCATGTTGAAAATTTGTAGTGTAAATACCAAAAACCTACCGGGCATTAGGGTTTCTAACCATAATGTGCCACCCTGTACAGACTGACAGGCATCAGGGGTGTGTCTTTGGATTGCCGACTGTAATGCTCATGCCATTCCACCCCCATCCAACCACCCTGCAGCCAGTGATAGGCATCGAGGTATGCCTTGGACTCTTTGGCCCCAGAGTTCACCGCATTCTCCTATACTGCACTAATTTCAGCATATGTTCTTATAGAATGTGGTGACTATAAAGCCGAACACCCCAAGGCACACCTCAACACGTGCCAGTGTCTTCAGGATAGGGTGAAGTGAAATGGCATAAACATTATGGGCAACAACCCAAACGTATACCCCAATGACTGTCTGTCTCTGCAGGGTGGAGATGGGGTTGGTGTGAAGTTCAATACTTCACTGCCATTCCTATTCTGCGTCCCTCTAACTCCTGCATTTCCAATGCTAATTGCAGCAAGCAAACATTCGGCATTGACAAATGTTTGTTTCTATACCTTCCTGTGCATCTACCCTGCTACACAGCTTTGACTCATCCATGACCAGGCTAACCCTTCCTTCTAGACCCTCTGTAATATCGGTTATGAGGACATTGAAGAGCACTGGTCTCAGTACTGATCCCTGGGGTACCCCCCATGTTACCCATCCCTCCTGTGAGCTAACTCCATTTACCACTGCTCTTTGTGTTCTGTTATTCAACCAGTTTCTAACCCATGTGTCTACCCTGTCCCCACTCCTAGATTTGTCAGCTTGTGGATTAGTCTCCTGTGTGGGACTGTATTGAAGACCTTCCTGAAGTCCAGATAAGCCACATCTAACACTCTGCCTTGATCTATTTCCTTCATCACCCACTTGAAGAAATCAATCAAGCTGGTCTGGCATGACCTCTCTGCCGTTAATCCGTGTTGCCTTGGGCCCAGCAGCGCCCTTGTCTTTAGGTAGTCCACCGGCCTTTCCTGAAGTAGGGTTTCCATCATTTTACCTACTATTGAGGTCAAACTGACAGGGCGGTAGTTTCCTGCCTCCTCCTTGCTACCACATTTGTGTAGGGGTACCACTTGTGCCCTCCTCCACTCTTCCAAAACCACGCCTGTTTCCTGTGATCCACTGAACAGCTTAGCCAGAGGTCTAGATAGTTCCTCCTGGAGCTCCTTTAGGATCCTCTGTCACATACTCTGCCAATCTTCACACACTCCTTGCCACCAACTATGAGGAAATAATCTGTACCCTAAGCCACATGCTACCCATCCTACCTATGTCAGCCTCATCTCAAAGAACAGATCCAACCATTGCTGCCTCCTCCCCCCTTATCATTATCCCTCAAATATCTGGCTCAGATTACCAATCATTCAATTGCAGTAAGGTTGGTAGTAACTGAGACCACTTCATTCCCTGAATGCTATGCCAATAGACC
Organism: Neoceratodus forsteri; assembly: GCA_016271365.2. Lineage (NCBI taxonomy): Eukaryota > Metazoa > Chordata > Ceratodontiformes > Ceratodontidae > Neoceratodus > Neoceratodus forsteri. The sequence goes on from CM028129.1 coordinate 605,093,635, forward strand.
TTTTCTTCTGAAAGATGCAGGCTAAGTTTTTTCCCTTCTCAGTAGCAGATTTTACAGTGCGGGTGCTGGAGTTCACATATGGGCTTGGATTTGTTATGCAACTTTTTAGAACAAAATTTAAATCCTTTATATAGGAAATCACCATTTTATTAAATTTTTATTCAAAATGCAAATCATGCAGTTTTGGTATTGTTTGAATAATTTCCACTTGGAAAGGGAAAGATGTCAGCAAGTAAATTAAGTGTCCGGTGGAGGGTAGGTCACTCCCTTGTCCCCATTGGATCCACCATTGCCCCTCCAAGGCATATAGATGCCCTTCTCTCTGCCCAAAAGAAGAACAATTGCTACAGATCCATGTTCCTGTCTGGCTTGTCCATGAGACACATTGGAAGGAAAATACAATGTGTTTTTCATTTCCAATTTTCTGTCATAAGTCTTATACTTATTTGAACACTACCTGCAGACCCTTGTATGTTTTCCCTTGAGTGACCTGCCACTGCAATCTGTGATGCAGCCTCAGTCCTAAAGGAGTGGGTGTCAGGTGCCACAGGATCTCTCCTCCAAAGGCAATGGCCTTCTTCATTGCTGACATGACCTGGTATCTGGTCACAGGTGAACCATCTTTATGCATTAAAAATGGGCCCGTGATGTTAGACCTCACCTTCAAGAACACCCTTATGCTGTGTACTATGTACAATGACCCAGGGTTTCCTCTGGCTATGCACACCACTGTCCCCTTACTGACTTGGTCAGTTTTGACTGAACAAAGTACACAGACATCTCATTGTCTGACACCCTGACATTTCCAGCTTGCACTTACCCCACTCCGAGGTCCCTTCAGTCTGCAGTGCCATCATGTCCATTTTGAAGGCTTCAAAAAATAGTGATTGGAAAACAGGCCTAAATAGGTGTGTCTCATAACTGGTGGCACATACAAGCCCAAGGCTGTTTACTGTCTCCAAAAGTGCCACTGGCACTGGTTAGCAGCTATCCAGGGTTTTACATGCTGCCTCTGCCACCTGTGCAACATGTGCTTAATTGCCATAGATAGGCATGGATCCTCATAACCACACAGCTTAATTATCATCAAGACATCTTCCAGGTATGAAGGAGCCAGTGCCAGCTCCATGCCCTCTGTGGACATCTGCATAACAAATACTGTACAGCTAGCTGTGCTGCTGGTACCAGTCAACTTACTCATAGCCCTTCTCTCTCTAGGAATGCTGCAGATATCCACCAGGAGGATTCATATGCCATCAGTTTACAGGGCTCCTTCAGCCTATTTTTCCTCAACTGGGATGGCACATCAGAACCAACTGCCTCCTGCCTGTACCGCACATGCTAGTACCCAGAATTTGTCCAACTGCAAATCAGAAAGACTGGCAGTAATGGTATTTCTAACACCCTCAACATGCACTGCCTTAAATTACACATTCCAGTGTAAGCATTGTACAAAAAATTGGCGTACCACCTTCATGACTGTCCCTGAATTCACTGACTGTGAATCACTTCTACCACTGCCTTGTTATCACGCTAAAACCTGCTTTTTCTCTCCATTATAAAAGAACATTAGTCCTTCCAACAACCCCACCCCCAAAGCAGAACCCTCACAATTAGGCTTTTCAGTCTAAAAAATAATTATTTCTTTACCTTGGTATAATAATGCCAACTCTGATGTATTCCTCTGTAATATAAACATGGCTGGAGCAGCGTGGCAATATCTGACATGCTTAGTGCAGCTCTGCACTACCCCATAGTATTAATTATATGGTGGAGCAAGGCAGAGCCGTGCTAAGCATGTCAAATGGCTCTGCACTGCTTAGGCCATGTTTACATTTTGGAGGAATACATCAGAGTTGCTATTATTATACCGAGGAAAAAAAAAATTAGGCTGAAAAGCCTAATCAGGGGGTTCTGCTTTGAGTGGTTGGGTTGTTGAGAAGACTAGTGTCCTTTAATGCTGCCCCCAAACCAACACTGCTACCAAGACTGGGAATATCTCCAGTACTAGGATATCTTCAAGAGACCCTCTTTTCTTCCACCTTTCAGTCCATGCTGCTGATATCCATCAGCACAGAACATATGGTACCATCAACAAAGCTCCTGCTGTGTCTCTGTACAGTTCTAGATCAGTGGTATAGACCCAGGTATCCTGCCACATTGTGACACCATTATGATCCTGCATAAAGCATTCCCACATTCTGAGATCCCCCTTCATCCCTGCTGTAATAGCCACCCTGTGATGGTTTTACTTACTGCCTTTCATGGCCATGACCAGTTGCTGAGTAATTACGTAGCCCAGTGCAAGTACACTACATGCAAAATTTACAAGGCCCCATACCTATTGTACTGTGGCCAACTGCACCCTTTCTTCAGCCAGCACTCCCTGAAGTAAGCCCAGGAGCTTATACATCTTGGCCCCCAGGGAGCAAGATTCCATGGTCTGGAAGTCTAGCTGGATCCTCAAGAACTGAAAGACCTTGATCATACCCTGAGTCTTTTCTGCTGCAAATGGTATCCACAACGATTTACACAGCCCCCTGAATGGATCCAATATTTCCTGACAAGCCCCCATTCCTGGTTCTTCTATGAACAAAAAATAATTCAAATAATGAGTAACTGTCTTGTACCTGCTAACTACTTTGAATGCCCACTCCAGCCAGCTACTAAATTTCTCAAATATGGTGCAAGGAACTGAGCAAGGGTATCTATTTATCAGAATAATTCCTGCAAACAAAAAAATACTGTCACAAAGCAAGCACTCCAAGTTACTATTCAAAAATGCTCAGATAATTTATTTAAAGCATTTGCTGCCACTGGACACAGAATGTGTCCAAACCCCAGCACCTCACTTGGCAAGGAGCTTCATCAAAACAGTCCCCCTCACAGAATCTCAAACTTAATAAGTCTCAGTCATCCTGATGCATTAGCAGCAGCATGAAGGCCAAATCTGTGTTTCTTTTTGCCAGTCAGGCCTTGGCTTCCTTTGCTTGGACGATTGCAATTGCGTTGCCTATGGTTGCATAAGTTGACACACCTATCCTGCTGTATGAAATCATTGAATGATCCCAATTCAGGGTATGACAAATGATGAATTACCTGGTACCTGCCAGGCTTTTTCTTAGGTCCTAGCCATTTTGAGGAACCCCAAAGGATCAGGAAGGGGAGGACTAGGGAAAAGCCGTCTACCCTCCCTGGCAGTGTTCCTATATCTTTTTTTTCTGCTAGTATCCTTTCTGCCTGTCTTACAAACCACAGATTCATAGCCTCCATGCATGGATTAGGATGGCAAGATGCGCCCTTATTTCAGCTAGCACTCCCTGCAGCAAGCCCTGGAGCTTATATGCCTTAGACCCCGGGGAGCAAGATTGTATGGCTTGGACATCTAGCTGGAAAGCAATGGAGGAATGTGCTAGGACAGAATGAAGAGCTCAAAAAGCAAAGCACCAAGCTGGTTTAGCCCTAAGGTAGCTCAGGTAGTGAGGAACAAGAGGTTGGCCTATAATAAGTTCTGAAGGACCAAGAGAGAAGAGGACATAGAATTTTACATAGGGTTGGTAAAGAAGGCAGGAAGAACAGTTCAGGGAGCAAAGTCACAGAAAGAATAGCAATTAGCAGATGGCATTAAGATGTGGGAGAAGGCTTTCTTCGGTTACATAAGTAAGAAAAGAGACAAGAAAGAAGGAATAGTCAGACTGAAAAGAGGAGATGGGTGGGTGGAGGAGAATAAGGAAAAGGCAAAGTTAAGGAATGAAAACTTCTGCTCTGCCTTCATGAAGGAGAAAAAAGGACTGGTACCTATAGGGGGGAAAGGGGTCCAGAAGGGGGAAGGGGGACAGATGGTGCAACACATGGAGAAAGATTATAAAAAAGGGGCTGCTAACTTTGAAGACAGACAAATCATAGGGCCTGGATGGGGTACACCCTAGGGGGCTGAAGGAGCTGGCAGGGGAACTTGAACAGTCACTGGCAGATGTGTACAGCTGTTTACTAGAGTTTGGTGTGGTGCCACAGAGCTGGAGAATGGCACATGTAGTGCCCCCTACAAGAGTGGTTCCAGAGATGATTCAGGGAACTACAGGCATGTCAGTTTCACTTCAAAAGTGTGCAAGACTATGGAGACAATACTGAAGGAAAGATACTCTGCCCTGGGGGGTGTGGATGAGTCAGATTTGGATTTGTTGTTTGCTGATTATTGTTGTTAATTGTTATAAGATTTTGTATTATGAAAGCAATAAAATATATTCAATTTAAAAAATAATACTGAAGATTGACAGAGCATCTGGAGGAACATGGCCTCCAGGATGCAAAATAGCATGGATTTATGGTGGGAAGGTCTTGTCAAATGAGTCTGATTGACTTCTTTGACTGTGTCACCAAAACAGTGGATGATTGCCAGGCAGGAGACATCCTCTACCTGGATCTCAGCAACACACAGGAAGTTGATCAGGAAATTTATGACCTATGAGTAGGAGAAAAGATGTTAAATGGGTAGAAAACTGGCTAGGGAGCAGGTCACAAAAGGTGATAATGTGAGGAGAGTTGTCTAGTACCAGGGTGGCCACAAGTGGCATCATACAGGGCTAAGTGCTGGGGCTGGTGCTGTTCAATGTGTTCATTAAAGACATTTGAGATGGCATCAATGACAAAATGTATCTGTTTGCAGATGACACCAAGATCTGTGAGAGGTGGGACACAGCGGGGAGATACAGAACTTTAAGGAGGACCTAAGAAGACTTGAGTGTTGGTCCAGGATCTGGCAGCTAGGCTTCAATGCCAAAAAGGGAAAGGTCAGGCACATTGGAACCAAAAACCCCAAGACAGAGTATTACCTGGGAGGGGTCTGGTTAACTCCCACAATGGAAGAGAAAGATCTAGATATGATCTCTAGTGGCCTAAAGGATTCTGCCCAATCTAGGAAGGTAGTGGCAAAGGCAAACAAGATGTTGGGGTGCATAGCCAGGGGGATCAGTAGTAGGAGACAGGAGGTGATTCTGCCTTTCTATATAGGTCACTGATGAGGCTGCATCTGGAGTATGCAATGCAGTTCTGGCACCCTCACATCAAAAAGGATATCAACGTGATAGAGATAGTCCAAATGAGGGCTACAAAGATGATTGTGGGGCAACAAGGTAAATAATAAGAGGAGAGACTGGGGGTCCTGAATATGTACTCTCTGGATGACAGAAGAGAGAGAGGGGAGACATGATTGAGACCTTCAAGTACTTGAAAGGGATCAATAATGTGAACTAGGAGTGTCTCTTTAGGCTAAATGGCAACAAAATTATGAAGGGACAGAGCCTTAAGCTGGGGGAGGTGTTTAAAGGGCAGGTGAGGAAACATTTCTTCACAAAAAGGGTGGTGACCAAGTGGAATGTGCTACTAGAAGAAGTGATCTCAGTGAGGACAGTGGGTAACTTTAAGAGGAGTAGGGATAGATGGAGGAGTGGGGATAACAGCCTGAGCTGAAAACCCTGTGCATTGAGCAGACTAGATAGATCAAAAGGCCTAATTCTGTTGGCTATTTCATATATTCATATGTAATATAGCCAAAATCCATGGTCAAAACTATCCAGTAGCAATTCTGTGTCTGCATGATACAGTATATCTATATCTATATCTATATCTATATCTATATCTATATCTATATCTATGTCAATATCTATATCTATATCTTTATCATTTGCAAAAAAAAAACTACATTAATACACCAGTTAGGGTACCTTAATGCCACAAAAGTAGGGAAATGTGGCATTAGAGTTTCTCATCCTAATGTCCCCCACCCTCCTCCCAACAGTAAAAGAAAAAAAATTACAGTTTTGGGTCTCAGGAGTCTTGATGAATCAGTGGTGGGAGTTGCCAACCCTAATGCCCATCCCATTCATTAAGCAAACAAGTCACATAATCTCCTTTCTTCACGTAGGGCCCATGGGGGGAGGGTAGAGCATTATGGTTGACAGTTTCCAAGGAAGACCCCATCACTAATTCACCAAGACTCCAGAGACCTAAAACCTTAAGTTATTTTCCTTTTGCTACTTGTGGGGGTGAGGGGGGCGTTAGGGTGAGAAATTCTAATGCCACATTTTCCTACTTTTGTGGTATTAAGTTACCCTGTCTAGAGCATTAATGCAGTTTTTTGCAAATTATTTCTTCACTTTTCTAGATAGTATGATCAAATTCTCATATGGCTGTGGAAGCGCAGGGTCATCTGGGTGCTGCACTCCTATTGCTCCATAGAGGCATACATGTATGTTTCCATGAAAGCAGAGGGCCCAAAGGGCCCTGTGCTTGTATTTCAGCCAAACAGCCACCAAATTGTCATTATAGCCTTGCTATTGCCCCACTTCATGAAGGCCATGCTGAGAATTTTCAAATTCCCACTGAAACATTATTCTACACTAACGCAACATCATTCTACTGGTTACTGGTGTGAAAACAAATTTTGGCCAGGATTTGAAAAATGACAGCTGCCACATTCATGAGGTGGTGTAATAAAATGACCATGTTGAAAATCTGGAGTCAAAATAATTAAATTTACCAAAGTTTGGAATGAGCGTAGTAACATTTCAACACGTGTATAACTTTGCCATTCTTACATATTTTGATCCAAAATGTTCAACATAGCCTTCTTATGACCCCATCTCATGAACAAGGTCAGAAAAAATGTTCAAATCCTATACAAAAGGTGATTTTGCTAATCAACCACAAAATCACCTTTTGGGATGGGTTTGTGTAAATCCACCAACCATGAGGTGGAACCCCAAAAAGACTATATTGAAAATGCGGCTTCAAAATATGCAAAACTGTCAATGTTATGCCACAAAGTTGAAAACCCCATTGAAATACATTGCACCACATTTACCTTATTTGTATTTATTTATTTATTTATTTTAGTTATTTAACCAGGTGAGACACACTAAGCTGAAAGCTTTTTTACAGATGCAACCTGGGAGCACAGGGAAGTTAAGTGACTTGCTCAGGGTCACACAGTATGCAAGAGGAAGCTATGTGATTCAAACCCAGGTCTGGTCTGCTGGATGTTACCAGATTTGCAGCTTAGGGCCTTAAAACACTGTGCTATACTGCCTCCCTTATGTTCTCATATTGCAGTCGCCTGTTCTAGCAGCAAGATGTGTCTTTGATTGCAGAGTGGATCTTCACCCTGGGACCTGTTCAGGTGAGTGAGTGAGAGTGTGTGGGGGATGTAGGGGGTTGCTGGGTGGTGGGTGTTCAGTGGGAGGTCAGGGTAAGGGGAACAGATTGGCAAGGGACCATTTTCTTTCTTTCATGTGTAGGAAAAATAAAAGACATTGAGGGGCCATTTTCTTTTTTACAGAATGGGATGATGATCAGAAGGTGGGGGGCTGCCACTGGACACCAGAGAAAGAGACCAAATTTAGGGGGACAGCAATTAGAAGGTGTGAGGTGTAGCTATCCATCAGGGAAACAAAGAAAACTATTAATTGGACCACATGGGGGGTCCCACTAGACACAGGGAAAGAGAAAAAAATTATAGGAACAGCAATCAGAAGGTGGGGGGGGGGTCCACTAGCCACCAGGGTAAAAAAAGACAAAATATTATGGGGACCACTATGGGGGATGCTATTAGCCACCAGGTAACAAGACAAAATTTATCGGGAGAGCAATTGGAAGGTGTGGGGTGCCACTAGCCACCATGGAAACAAGAAAAATATTATTCAGATCACAATGGGGAGGGGTGCAACTAGCCACAAGGAAAAGAAACAAAATTTACAGGGATGGCAGTTGGAAGGGGGGGTGCCACTAGCCACCAGGAAAACAAAGAAAAATATTAATGGGACCATGATTGGGGGGTGCCATTAGACACAAGGAAAGGAAACAATATTACAGGATGGCAATGAAGGGTCACCACTAGACCCCAGGGAAATGGCATCTCACTACTCTCATTGCAGCCCACAGCACGAGTTCCAGCTGCATTTCATACAGAGAACGCAGGTCAAGGGCTCCTTTCACTTAACTAGGCACCTGAGATTTCCAGTGCCCAGAAGAGGTATTTCTGTCCCGAAGTCAAAAAACAAACATCAGAATCTAGTTAAATTAGTCCTGTTCAGCTAAGTTCTTATGTTTGTTTTTTAAAATGCTAGCATTTTTATGTATTTTCTACACTTGTTAGTTCTTTGAAAAAATCAACAAGATGGCAGTTGTCACTGCACAAATAAACACCACACAAGTAATGAGAACTCAGAAAAGGGCAACTATGATGTCAAATTTTTCATTTTGCACCAACAGATTATATCAAAAACACTACTGTGCATGTGCAGGATAGAAAACAGTAAATTTTAAAGCCTCATAGATTTGGAACCATTCAATATTTTTTTATCAGACCTATCAAAGACACTGCCTTAGGACATGACACACGTCCCCTGCAAGTTTGGGGGAAAATTCCATTCCATGTAGGCTGTAGATAACAGAAAAAAACATGTTAAGTATAGAAAAAATGTCTTTTACGAAAAATGACATATGCGGAGCTCAGAAACCAACACAAGCTGCCATCACAAAAATTTCCACAGATTATGTCCTTGCCTCCTAGGCAACACATACAAAATGTCAGCTCATATTGTCAAACAGTGCCAAGATATTAATGTGCAAAGTTAGGGGTTTAACATTGAACACCCTACTCAGCCTTAACTATAGTGACACTACCATGCCTCTATAATACATATTTTTTACATTTATTTTGTTTTATTTATTTATTAGTTTTGACAAACACCTATGAGCTGTAACAGCTTGTTTACAAAGATTCCTCATCATCAACAGAGCACAGCAAAAAACATCAAGTCTAGTGCTAAATGACATAAACAGTGGGTTTACAGCAACATTCAACATGATATACATGGATTACACCTAGAATGTACATTAAGCTGTAACAGTATGCTGTTAGCCACAGGCAACTTACAGTAGGGGTTGTCAACATGAAAATACGTGGCGATGGCAATATGTAGATAGACACAGGCAACTTATAATAAGCTTTGTCAACATGTTTATGAGTTATTGGAAATGATAGAAACAGTTGGAGCAGTAGCACAAGCAACTCAAGAGAGCATTGTCTGGTACAAAGGGCAAGAGGTCAGGGTCAGTTACAGATGGTCTTAGGGGTAAGGTATTGCTTGAGCTGTCTCTTAAACTGGTCAATTCTGTTAAGGTTTGCAAGTGAATCAGTGAGTTCATTAAGCCACAGAGGGGCCCTAACAGTGAAGGAGTATGTCACCAGCTCAGTCTTATGGAAAGGGACTTTGAATGTGTTTTTGGACATGGCCCTAGTGGGGCAGGAGTTAGGGGAAGGCTGCAGTAGGTTCTGTAGTATAGTGGAAGTAAGACCCAACTGGGCCTTTTTTCCTAGAAAGCAGGTTTGGTATTTAATTCTGTCCTGTAGCAGGAGTCAATTGCTTAAGTAGTAGATGGATCAGGTGTGTGTAAGCCTATCGGCTCCCAGTGCTAAGCAGCAGGCCTTGTTTAGGACTAACTTGACTCTGTTGAGGGTAGTGTCAGTGGCAGCTCCATATACTACAATTCCATAATCAATTATAGGGAGGATTGTACTGGTAATTGCAATGCACCTGGCTTCTTGGGTGAGATTGAACCTCAGTCTGTAAAGAGTCCCCAGATTTATGTTGACCGAGCTTACAATATAGTCCACATGTGGCACAAATGAGAGGGTGTCATTAATTGTGACACCAAGGTACTTAACAATACTGACTTGTTCCAGCAGAGCATCATTCTCATTAATGATGATCAAGGTATGGGCTTTATTCTTCATGTGTGGTCCTGCAAAATGCATTGTCTTAGTCTTTTTGTAATTCAAGACTAGTTCATTTCTTTTAAACCAATCCTCTAGTGCCCAAAAACTGCCCTGGAGAACCCCTGTGAGGGAGCCCTGGTAAGGACTACTTGTGAAGATTGCCGAATTGTCTGCGTATAGCAGTACCCTAAGCCATGGGCCAGGCATCATGGAGATTATTAGTAAAATGGCTGAAAAGGAGTGGACCCAATATTGGACCCTGTGGCACCCCAATAGTAATGTTTTTGGGGTTTGAAAGTACTCCATTTATTTTGATCAGCTGCATTCTTTCAGTAATGTAGCTTCTAAACCAGGTCACGGTGCCATGCGATAGGCCAAGGGCATAGAGTCTGTCAATTAAGAGGGTGTGATTAACAAGATTGAAGGCTTTGGATCGATCAATATAAACTGACCCAGCAAGGTGGCTGTTGTCAAGGGCATCATGAAGGTAGTAGGTATATGCAATTAGGGCAGTGTTTGTGCTATGTAGTTTACGGAATCCATGCTGTTGATGGCATTGGATGTTGTATTTACTGAGGTAGTCGACCAATTGATCAGACACTACCCATTCAAGGGCCTTTGACAGAGATGAGAGTATAGAGATGGGTCTATAGTTCATAACATTAGTACAGTCACCAGTTTTAAACTAGGGTAGGGATGGGCAAAAGTGCATTTTCCTGCCCCCGTGGGACGTCTGGGGAAATCAGTGAACTTTCATGGAAGTTTCTGAACTTCCACCCGTGGCAGAACAGAAAACTTCAGCAAAGGTTATGGATGAAATATTGCCCCGTATCAAGCCCTGGGGGATGGAAAACTGCACTTTCACCCATCCCTAGCCCTGGTGGCTAGTGGCCCTCCCACACCCACCCCACAAGTACATAACCAATCTCTGGTGGTTAGAAGTCCCTCCCCACACTGGATCACCTGCCCATGGCCCTACCTAAAAACAAAAATACCTCACCAAACTGGGTTGCGATCCCTCCCTCCTCCCCATCCCTGCCTGATGACAAATGCCCTGGTAGCTAGTTTTCCCTCCCCTCCACCTCACCCACCAAAACTGAAATTGTCTACCATTTAGTAACAACCCCCTCCCATCCTGATCTCCATCTGACCCATACTTTAAAAAAAAAATTCCCTGGTGGTCCCATTATTTCCCCGGTAGTCTAGTACCTCACCTCTCCACCCCAGCAGGTGCCCCACCACCTGCACCCCCATCCTGAACCCAGCTGTGGGTGGACCAGCACAGCCCTCCACTCTTCACCATGGCCTGCCTGCCCACTCAGCTTTCAATGAATGAGTGCATTCTTGTTACTAGAACATGCTCATTCATTGACAGCTCAGTGGGTGAGTCAGCCATGGATAATAGAGGGGGGCTGAGCCGGTCTGCCCGCTGGGTTTTGGGATAGGGGTGGGAGCGTGGTGGTGGGACACCTGCTGGGGTGGGGGAGTGGAGAGCACTAGACCACCATGAAGATAATGAGACTGGGGATCAGGGATGGGAAGTGGTGTAGGAAACCACTAGATCACCAGGGAATTTATTTTAAAAAATACAAGTGAGATGGAGATGGGGGTGGGGGATTGTTACTAAATGGTGGAAAATTTTAGTTTGGGCGGGTGAGGTGGAGGGGAGGGACCACTAGCCTCCAGGGCATTTTTTGTCGGGCAGGAATGGGGTGGAGGGAGGGATTGCAACCCCAGGGTGAGGTATTTTTTGGGGGGTTGGGCCATGGGTGGGTGATATGGTGGGGGGAGAGACTGCTAGCCACCAGGGATATTTAATGTGACTTTTTGGGGGCAAGTCGGGCAACTGGGTTGGGTGGTGACCACAGGCGGAATTTCCATGGAAGTTTGGAAATCAATTTCCAAACTTCCTCAGAAGTGAAAATCAGACTTTCACTTGAAAGTCTGGGAAATAAGGTTCCAGACCTGGAAGCCTTGATGATGGATGCAGACCTAGACATAGCAGCAATAACAGAGACATGGTACTCTGCTAATCATGGCTGGGATGTCAGTGTACATGGCAATACACTGTTCAGAAGCAACAGGGAAGGTTAAAAGGGAGGGGGGTAGCCCTGTAGAACAGAGAAGTCATAAAGGCTACAGAAGTACCGGGAAGACAGGAGGAGGTTGAGACAATTTGGGTCACCTTTGAACCAGGGAATGGCACAGCAATACATACTGGGGTGATCTACAGACCCCAGCACAGAGGGAGGAAGTGGACAGGGTACTAATGGAGGAAATTCACAACATGGCAGCTAAAAGTGAAATCCTGCTGATGGGGAATTTCAATATGCCGGATATAGACTGGACCACCCAGGCAGCTGCTTCAGCCAGAAGCACGGCTTTCCTGGAATCCCTGCAGGAGGTTGGTCTCAGGCAGCTGGTGCATGAGACAACCAGAGACAAATCGATTCTGGACCTGGTATGGGCCAATGGAAAGAGAGTCGAAGGAGTCCAGGTGGAAGGGCAGTTGGGATCCAGCGACCACCACATGATGTGGTTTGGCATGGAGACAGGGACTCAATTAAGCCACACAAGGGCAAAAGTATTAGATTTTAGGAGAGCAGATTTCAGTGAAATGGGTAGATGTTTAAGAGCAGCCCTGGAGAAGAGACAGGTAATGGAGGGAATGGAAGAACAATGGGGGAAACTAAAAGGAGCCATAGTAGAGGTAACCTACCAATGGCTTAGAATAGTGGCCAAAGGGAAAAGAAGGAAACCACTGTGGTTCTCTAAAGAGGTAGCAGACCATGTAAGGGTTAAAAGAGCAAGTTTCAGGAAGTACAGTATAAGGGAAACCAAAGGGAGGATGACAGGCATGTATACATTGAATGTCTAAGGGAAGCAGGGAAGGCTGTTGGGAGAGCCAAGGCACAGACAGAGGAGGGTTTAGCACGGACTGTGAAAAAAGGGGACAAGACATTCTATAGGTACATCAGTGATAGAAGAAAAAATGGGAGGGGGGGAATGTGAGGCTCAAAGTGGAGGAGGGAGAGTGTAAAGAAGGGGATCTAGACAAAGCAGAAATACTGATCAAATACTTCTGTTCAGTATTCACTAAGGAGGGAGAGGGTCAAGGACCACAGTTGGGGAGAAGAGACAATGGGGGGGAAGAGAAGTGGACACCAGTCCATTCACAGTGGAGAGAGTTCTGGAGGAACTCACAAAGCTGAAGGTGGATAAAGCCATGGGACCAGACCACATACACTTGAGGATATTAAGGGAGCTGAGAAGGGAACTATTAGTGCCTCTGGCTGCCCTGTTCACAGAGTCACTCAACACAGGCATGGTTCCAGAGGACTGGAGGATGCCGCATGTAGTCTCACTGCACAAAAGTGGCAGTAGGAAGTGGGGAACTACAGGCCAGCCAGCCTCACCTCAGTGGTTGGAAAGATCATGGAGACACTGCTGAAAGAAGGGATAGTGGTACACCTGGAATCCAATGGTGCCCAGGATCTGAGGCAACAAGGATTCACAGCAGGAAGGTCTTGTCAAACAAATCTGATAGATTTCTTTGATTGGATGACTAGGGAAGTGAATCAGAGAGGATCGGTAGACATCATCTACCTAGATTTCAGCAAAGCCTTTGATACCGTCCCACACAGAAGGCTGGTTAACAAGATGAGTAGTCTGGGGATAGGGCATAAGGTGATACACTGGGTTAGAAACTGGCTGATGGACAGAAGACAGAGGGTGGTGGTAAATGGGAACCAATCTAGGGAGAGAGAGGTGACCAGCGGAGTACCATAGGGATTAGTACTGGTATCATTCCTGTTCAATGTCTTCATTAGTGACATTGCAGAGGGGCTGGAAGGAAAGGTCTGCCTATTTGCAGATGACACCAAGATCTGCAACAAAGTGGATACTCCAGAAGGGGTACAGAAAATGAACAGGAACCTGGAGAAGCTTGAAAGATGGTCAGAGGTGTGGAAACTGAGGTTCAATTCAAAAAAGTGCAAGATAATTTACCTGGGTAGGGGGAACCCTGGGGAGACCTATAGAATGGGGGAAGGTGCTGACTGTCACCAAAGAGAAAAGGGACCTAGGGGTTATAATTTCTGATGACCTTAAGGTATCAAAGCAGTGTGCAAAGGCTGCAGGGAGGGCCAGTGGCATGCAGGGGTGCATAGGCAGAGGCATTACTAGCAGGAGACGGGAGGTGGTGATGCCATTGTATAAAACACTGGTAGGGCCTCACCTGGAGTACTGCACACAGTACTGGAGACCACACATGCATAAGGACATAGACAGGGCAGAGGCTATCCAGAGTAGGGTGACAAAGATGGTGCATGGCTTGCATCACAAAACATATGAGGAGAGACTAAGAGTCCTCAATGCATACTCACTGGAGGAGAGGACAGAAAAGGTGGACATGGTACAGACTTTCAAGTACCTCAAGAGCATAAACAATATGCAGGTGGAGGATCTTTTTGAATATAGAAAATATATCAGAATGAGGGGACACAATATGAAATTGGAGGGGGGTAGATTAAGAGGTAACGTGAAGAAGTTTTTTTACACAGAGAGGATGGCGGACACTTGGAACAGTCTGCCACAAGACGTGGTGGGGGCAAGCACAGTGGAGGAGTTTAAACATGCCTGGGACAGGCACAAGAGAACATTGGGTGGGGAAGGAGTGATGAAAAGCCATTGATCATTTAGGGTCAGCGACTGCATACAAGTTTAGAGCTTATGGGCAGACTAGATGGCGTAGCGGTTCTTATCTGCTGACAATTTCTATGCATTTATGTAATTCCATCCATGAAAATGTTATTTCATATATGCCTAAACCAGGATGACTAATGCCAGTTTCCAGATTTTGGGGAATTGGGACTGGTACAGTGAGAGACTGAAGATCTTGGTTAGAGGGAGGTCAATTTCATCAAGAGAGAGTGATTAGTTTAAAGTCTAATGTATAACTCCCCATTTTTGTTTTGCTCGATACTCGTTTGATATATTTTTTAGTGTTGGCCAGTGTGATGGTTTTGAAGTAGAATTTTGGGAGCCTAGTGTTGCTGGTTCTGTTTGAAGGACAGTCGGGATCTGGTTGACAAATATGGCCAGATACAGGGTCAGGGGGAGGACCACACTTAGGTCAGTGAAGACCTCATTGAACTGGTTTGCCATCTTAGCAGGGTCAAGGTTGGTGGCACCATTAACAGTGAGCATTACAGGAGATGATTTGTCCCCATCCCCCTGGAGGTCCTTTCATACTTGCTAGAACTTATTCCCAGTACCACAAGCGTGATTCTGCTGCTCTTTATAATAGTTGACTTTGGCCAGCCTGATATCCCTTTTACATGTTTTGTATGCTGCTCTATACTTTTGGGGGTCAGATGGAGAGCCTGATGCCTTGGCTTAGTACCACAGGTTGTCGCTAGCCCTTATCTGTGCAAGTAGTGTAGGGGTAATCCATTACAACATCTTGTCTCTTACCATCCGCTTCTTGTAAGGGGCATATATGTCACATGTTTTAGTGAATTCTGTTATGAAATAGTCCAGTGCTTTGTTATCTAGAGTATGATTTAATTAGCTCCAGTCCAAATTGGCCAGGTATTCCTTGAAGGCTCCAAGTAGCCCCTTCCAGAGTACCGTGTTCGTGGCAAGCCTGGGCGGAATCTGTCAGTTTTCATGGTCCATGAGCAAAGTGCAGGAGAGTGATCACTTATTACATGTGGTAAGACTTTGACCTCTGTTAGCTAATCTGGGTGGGTGGTCAATACCCAGTCAATAAGGGTGTTACTGCTAGTCTTATAGTTAGTCCTGGTGCCCTCCTTCACTACCCGAGAGACATAGATTCCAGCCATCTGGTCTTTGATAGCCCTGCTTGATTTGCTGTCCTAGTTTATGTTAAAGTTCCCTATTCCTGTTGTCTCCCATTGCTGTATAGCATAAAAGGATCCTTTTTTGTGATGGTGAATCCTTTTCCTGGTGTCTACTGGTACCTCCCACCCTCAGATAACCATCCCTGTTGTTTTAGTGTTGTTTACTGGCACTCCTCCACCCTCTGATCATTGTGCCCATTGTTGTCCTGCTGGGTAGTTGCACCCCCCCACCCTCCGATCATTGGCCCCATTTACGTTTTATTCTCACAGCCACCAATTGCATACTGTGTGACCCTGAACAAGTCACTTAATTTCCTTGTGCTCCCAGGACCTTGAAACAAACTTCAGCTTATGTGCCTTATTTGGTTAAACATTTTCACCTTTCTCCCATTCCCTAGTGTCTGCTGGCACCCCCCTCCTCCAATTTCCATCCCAGTTGTTTCCCCGGTGTATAGTGGTACCTACACCCTCTGATCACTGTTCTTCTTCTTCTTCCCTTGGTTTCTAGTGGCATGCTCACTCTCTGATCGCCACCCCCATAAGTTTTCAGTTTTCCCTGGTATCTAGTAGTACTCCTCACCCTCCGATTGCTGTTCCCTTTTAAACTCTTACTTTTTCTGGTTTCTAGTGGTACCCCCCCCCTCCAATAGGCAGCCAGGCTGTAATAAAAGAAGTGGTCCATCAATGTTTTTTTTTTGCATAAAGCCTTTAAAAAAAGAGTCCATCAGCGATCCTGCACTCGCCCAACCCCAGCCTCCCACTCAGTACCTACCACTAAGAACTCCCCCGTACACCACACACACCCTTACTCACCTGAACAGGTCCCTGAGTGAAGAACCACTCTGCAGTCGAAGACACATCTTGCTGCTGGAACTGACAACTGCAATATAAGAAACTAAGGTAAATGCGATTCAATGTATTTCTGTAGGGTTTCAACTTTCGATGCATATCTTGGCCATTTATGAATATTTTGGCACCAAATTTTCAACATTGCCTTTTGGGGACCCCACTTCATGGACAATGTCACTGGAATTTAGTTACTCTGTTCTGAGTGGTGATTTTGCTGTTGCTTGGTGAAATCATCTTTTGGATGTGATTTGAAAATTTTCAGTGTTTTTGCTAATGAGGTGGGGTCTTAAGATGGCTATGTTGAAAATTTGGTGTCAAAATATGTAAAAATGGCAAAGTTATGCACATGCATTTAAATTTCACTACACTTACTCATACCTTTGATAATTGTAAATATTTTCACCCCAAATTTTCAACATAGACATTTTCTACATCATTTTATGAATGTGACAGTGATCATTTTTTCCAAATCCTTGCCAAAATGTGTTTTCTCACCTGTGGCATGGAATGACATTGTGGTGGCATGGAATGATGTTTCAACAGAGATTTAAAAATTGTCAGCCCTACATTCATGAGGTGGGTTAATATTAAGGTTATGCTGACAATTTGGTTGCTGTTTTGGCTGAAATGCTTCCACAGCAACATGTACACATCTATGGAGGGATTGGAGTGCAGGGCCCAGAGGGTACTGCATTCCCACTGCCAAATGAGGATAAAATTGTAATATCTTAAAAAGTAAGGACATTTGGGCTGACCTGGTGGTGTGGAGGGCTGAGGCACTGGCACTGACAACTCAAAGGCACATACCATGCCTGTTGCTGCCTGCAGGGTGGGGTGGGGTTCATAGGTAATTACAAGTTAAGGAGGCAGTTATGCCTTTTATAAGTTTGCCACCAGTTATCATTGGCGGAAAAGGAATTTATTGCTACTCGTATATGTATCCAGACTGTCTGTGAAAATGTCAATTGTTTTGCTTTCAATGACACTTTTTGGTAGGCCATTCCATATTGTTATTACTCTTTGTGTGAACCAATGATTTATTTTCTTTGTTTTATTTAAAGTTCCCATTAATTTTTTGTCATGTGATCTAATATTAGCTTTAGATGAATTATTAATTACCCCAATAGTTTTGAATGTTGATTCCTCATTTATTGCACTGTATACTGTGCACAGATCACCCCTCATTCTTCTGTACTGCATTGAAAAGAGACCCAGTTTGTTCAACCTAGTTCCATACTCAAAATTCCACACAGTTTTAATTGTTTTATTGGCTTTATGCTGAATATTTTCAATTAGTTTATTGCCTCTAATGAGTTGAGGTGCACATACTGCAGAACAGTATTCTAAGTGTGGTCTAATGAGAATTGAGAAAAGGGAGACTATGGATTTTTCATTCCTACTTTTGATGTTCTTTAAAATACATCCCAATATTTGATTACCTCTTTTAGCAATGTTTACAGTGTGTGTATCAAATGAAAAGTTTTTGGAAACTGTTACCCTCAAATCTTTTTCATTTTCAGTGATTTGTAAATTGGTATTATTCAGTTTGTAAGTATAACATAGATTCACAGGAAAAATACAAAGTTGAGGGAACGAGCCCATTATGACTTCGCCATTCATTATCCAGGATGGAAACAGTATTTTTTATCTCCCATATAATTGTCCAGATTAATTTTGAAAACACTAAAACTGGGGCTATTTACTATATTTGATGGCAGGGAGTTCCAAACTGGAACAGCTCTCTGGGTTATAAAATTTTTCCTTTTAGTAGTTTGTACATTAAATGTCTTAATTTTAACATTATGGGATCTGGTGACACTTAAACTATTTCCTGGTTCAAGACAAAGAGTTTCAAATAAGGAAACATCTTTTAAAGCACGAAAAATAAGACATAGATCACCTCTTATAGACCTATATTCTAATGAATAGAGGTCTATTTTTTTTTAGTCTTTTGAGATATGGAGTATGTTTAAGGCCATTTATACTTTTAGTGAATCTATGTTGTACCCTTTCCCTTTTAATCTTATCCTTTACAAATGTAGGTGCACAGAATGATGAACAATAGTCAAACTTTGACCTTATCAGACTGCTATATAGGAAAATTAATACCTCAGGGTCTCTACTCTTAAGATTTTTAAGTATACAGTTAATTAGACGATGACATTTTTTAACCATTAGGTTATTAACATTGATTATTTTTACCCAGATGCATCACCTTGCACTTGTGTGCATTAAATAATAGTTTATTTTTAATTAACCAGTTCTCAAGATGTGTGAGATTATTTTGAATTTGGACTGCAGACTCCATGTTAGTAACAATGCCTCCCAGTTTGCAGTTGTCGGCATATTTAGCCATCCAGCAGTGATTATTTAAG